>CM066032.1:310152620-310752620 GCA_033557465.1 Ichthyophis bannanicus | reverse complement strand
GAAGACAGCACGAATAGCGGGGATGGACAGCCTATTGGGCCGTCCATCCCTGCTCTTCGTAGCACAGAATAACCCCCTTAATAAATTTGACTGTAGGTAAAATACTGACCGATCTCAAGCTTACCACGCCTAGCCAAAATGATAGAAAAGGTCCTAGAGATGCAGCCGCAAGATCATATCAATATATATGCTCTGTTACACCCCCACCAGCACGGGTTCAGAACCAACTACAGCATAGAAACCCTACTAACATCCTTACTCGACAACATACACAAAGGTATAGACAACATCAGGAAGGGTTTTCTGCTCATATTACATAAGAACATAAGATATGCCATACTGGGTCAGACCAAGATCCATCAAGCCCAGTATCCTGTTTCCAACAGTGGCCAATTTAAATCACAAGTACCTAGCAATTTCCCCATAAGACACAGGTTCCACAATGTTTGTATTAGGACAAACAGTGGATTTTCCAGGTCCCCTTTAATTATAGTTTATGGACATTTCCTCCAGAAACTTGTCCAAACCAGCTTTTACTACATCCTCCAGTAACGAATTCCAGAGTTTGATTATGCGCTAAGTGAAAAAAATATTTTCTTTTATTAGTCTTATATGGGTTACACTGCAGCTTCATTGCATGGCCCCTAGTCTTTCTGCATTTTGATGGCATAAACAATCGATCTACGTTTACCCATTCCACTCCATTCATTCATTTATAGACTTCTATTATATCTCCCCTCAGCTGTCTCTTTTCCAGGTTGAAGAGCCCTAACCTGTTTAGCCTCTCCTCATAAGGGTATCCTTCCATCCCTTATACTATTTTAGTGGCTCTTCTCTGTATCTTTTCTAATTCTGCTATAAGAACATAAGATATGCCATACTGGGTCAGACCAAGGTCCATCAAGCCCAGTATTGTTTCCAACAGTGGCCAATCTAGGTCATATGTACCTAGCAGTTTCCCCAAGGGACACAGGTTCCACAATGCTTGATTTGTTAGGAACTGGGGAACATTCTGGGGAAAGGAGTGGCTCTTCCGGAGGGATGGGCTTCACCTTAACCGGGATGGAACCAGGCTGCTGGCATTAACCTTTAAAAAGGAGATAGAGCAGCTTTTAAACTAGATAATAGGGGAAAGCCGACAGTCGCCCAAGAGCGCATGGTTCGGAAGAATGTATCCTTGAAGGATACTACAAAAAGCAGAGAGGTTCCAAAAAAGAGTAAAGTAGCCCAAATGCCCTCGAGTATGGAGCAGACAGAGCTTAAAGATCCCAAATTACCCATGTCTACCAATAGCCAAATTAATATGAATAAAATACAGTCTCTAAAATGCTTGTATGCAAATGCTAGAAGTCTACAAAACAAGATGGGAGAGTTAGAATATATAGCACTAAACGAGAGGTTAGATATGATTGGAATATCAGAGACATGGTGGAAGGAGGACAACCAGTGGGACACTGTGATACCTGGGTACAAACTATATCATAATGATAGAGCTGATCAAACTGGTGGAGGGGTTGCGCTCTATGTTAGAGAGGGCATTGAGTCAGAAAGGATTAAAGTTTTGCAAGAAAACAAAATTTGCTGTAGAATCTCTATGGATTGAAATTCCATGTAAAAAGGGGAAGGCGATGGCAGTGGGGGTGTACTATCGTCTGCCTGGCCAGAATGAACAAATGGATGATGAAATGCTCAAAGAAATCAAGGAAGCTAGCAAACGTTACAGTGCAGTAATAATAATGGGTGATTTCAATTACCCCGGCATCGACTGGGTCAGTGTCACAACAGGACATGCTAGGGAGATAAAGCACAGTTACTTACCTGTAACAGGTGATCTCTGGGAACAGCAGGAATTAGTCCTCACATATGGGTACGTCGGAACCGACAGAGCCCGCGCGGGAAAGCTCCCCAGCTTCCCTGAAAGGAAGCCTTTGGGGCCTCCCACTGCACATGCGCGCTGCCTTCCCGCCTTCCTGACCAGCTCTCCTCAGTTCGAGTTTATAGCTGAGACAATAGAGAGAGGAAAGGAAGATAGATAGAAGATACAACTCCTAGGGGAGGTGGGTGGGTTGTGAGGACTAATTCCTGCTGTTCCCAGAGATCACCTGTTACAGGTAAGTAACTGTGCTATCTCCAGGAACAAGCAGGAATAAGTCCTCACATATGGGGACTCCCTAGCTAAGATGCCTGGGAGATCCTGTTCCAAGGGTTCGCCATCTTCGTATGGATCTCAGGCATCCATCCTGGGAAGGTGGGCAGGAGTTGTTCAAGTATGGAACAGGTGTTTGAGGACAGCCTGACCAAACAAGGCATCCCGGCGGGAGTCCTTGTCCAAGCAGTAATGGGCTGTGAAGGTATGTACCGAGGCCCATGTGGCGGCTCGACAGATCTGATCTATGGACACAGAGTGAAGATGAGCCATAGAAGTGGCCATGGCTCTCACATTGTGAGCTGTGACATGGCCTTCCAGAGAAATGTTTTTACTCTGGTAAGCAAAGGAAATACACTGAGCAATCCAATTGGAAAGTGTACGTTTGGAGACTGGACGTCCCAAATGAGAAGGATCAAAAGCCACGAAAAGCTGGGAAGACTTTCGATGTGGCTGAGTCCTGTTGAGGTAAAAGGCAAGAGCTCTTTTACAATCTAAAGTATGAAGGTTCCTCTCTGCACTGGATGCATGAGGAGCTGGAAAAAAGACAGGTAGATATACCTCTTGATTAAGATGAAAAGGCGAGACCACTTTAGGCATAAAGTGGGGATTCGTCCTTAGGACCACCTTATCATGATGAAACCTGGTATAAGGTGGATGAGCCACTAAGGCCTGTAGTTCACTGATGCGGCGAGCCGAAGTGACTGCAATAAGGAAAAGGACCTTCCAGGAAAGAAATTTCAAGGAGGTAGAAACCAACGGTTCAAAAGGTGGCTTCATAAGCTGACCTAGAACTAGGTTCAAGTCCCATGCTACCGGAGGAGGTCGGATGGGAGGCTTAGTTAGAGTCAGGCCTCTCATGAATCTTGCAACAAGCGGATGAGAGGAGACAGGTTGTCCATTTATAGGTTTTAAGGATGCTGCAATAGCACTCAAATGGACTCTTACTGAATTTGTCTTAAGGCCTGCATTAGAAAGATGCAGGAGATAGTCTAGTAGAGAATTCAAAGGAAGTGCTAGAGGGTCAAGACCCTGTTGAGCACACCAAATGGAAAAGCGTTTCCATTTGAAAGCATAGGAACGCCTCGTGGAGGGTTTCCTAGAGGCATGAAGGATATCTTTCACTGGTTGAGAAAGATTGAAGTCATGAAGGCTTAGGCCTTCAGTAACCAAGCTCTGAGGTGTAGGGACTTGGGGTTTGGGTGCCACAAAGTCCCCTCTTCCTGAGAGAGAAGATCTGGCGCAGCTCCCAGGTCCAGGGAGGGTCCCTGGGAGAGATGCAGAAGTAGAGGGAACCACACTTGGCGTGGCCAGCGTGGAGCTATGAGGATCATCGATCCGTGATCCCTCTGGAGTTTGAACAGAGTCTTGGGAATCAAAGGAATGGGTGGAAAGGCATATAGGAATTCCTGACCCCAATGCAGGAGAAAGGCGTCGTTGGCCTGAGCTCCCTGACACGGAGTCCTGGAACAGAACCGGGGAAGTTTGGCATTCCACAGACTTGCAAAGAGGTCTATGTCCGACGTTCCCCATTCCTGAAAGATTCTGCCTATCTGGTCCATATGTAGGGACCATTCGTGTGGGAGCAGAACTCGACTGAGTCTGTCTGCCCGAGAGTTTTGAACCCCTGGAAGATATACTGCCAGAAGATGAATTTGATGCTCTCTGGCGAAGGCCCATAATCTGAGAGCTTCGTTGCAAAGCGACAGAGAGCCTGTCCCTCCTTGTTTGTTTACGTAGAACATGGCCACCTGATTGTCTGTCTGAACTAGGACGGTCAGGTTGACAAGGAGGGTATGGAAGACTTTGAGGGCAAAGAAGATTGCTCGCAGTTCCAGGAGGTTGATGTGAAGGGTGGTCTCCTGCGGAGACCAAGTACCCTGAGTGGAGAGGGATTGTAGATGGGCTCCCCACCCTGTTTGGGAGGCATCTGTTGTGAGGGTTGCTTGGGGCAACAAAGGTTGGAAGGGGTCCCCAACAACAGATTCTTGGTGGACATCCACCATTGGAGGGACCAAAACAGACGCTTTGAGGTGAGTATTTGGTCGGAGAGCGCTCCTGATGCTTGAGTCCACCTGGTGGCCAAGGTCCATTGAGCTGCTCTCATATGAAGACGAGCGTAGGGCACCACGTGTACCGTGGAGGCCATGTGGCCCAGAAGTCGCAGCATTTCTCTGGCTGTCAAGTGACTGCTGGACTGAGCTTGGGAGGCCAAGCACAGCAGACGTTGGCCCCGGACTTGAGGCAGGTAGGCCCTTGCAGTGGTGGTGTCCAACTGGGCCCCTATGAATTCTAGAGACTGAGTAGGGGTAAGTTGAGACTTGGGAAGGTTTACCACCAGTCCCAGATACTGCAGAAGGTGCCTTGTGCGGTCCAGGGAAATCTGGGCCTCTGACTGAGATGGAGCTCGGATGAGCCAGTCGTCCAGATATGGGAATACAAAAATTCCCAGACCTCTTAGAAATGCGGCAACAACTGCCATGCATTTGGTGAACACTCTTGGAGCAGAGGCTAGACCGAAGGGAAGTACTCTATACTGGAAATGTTTTCCCTGAAACAGAAATCTTAGATATTTTCTGTGGGATGGATGGATGAGTATATGTGTGTACACATCCTTGAGATCTAGAGAACAAAGCCAATCCTGACTCTGAAGGTATGGAAGGAGAATGCCTAGAGAAAGCATTTTGAATTTCTCCTTGTACAGAAATTTGTTAAATTCTCTCAGATCTAGGATAGGTCTGAATCCCCCTGTCTTCTTTGTTATGAGAAAATAAGGGGAGTAGAATCCTGTCCCTTGTTGAAGAAGAGGAACCTCTTCTATTGCCCCTTGGGCAAGGAGAGAAGAGACTTCCTGATCCAACAGGTCCAGGAGAAATGGGGGAGAATTGAAGTACCTCACCATGGTATATGGAGGAAGGTCGGAGAAATGAAGTTTGTAGCCCTCTCTGATGATAGAGAGGGTCCATTGCTCTGATGTGATTTGCTCCCATCTGGGAGCAAAGTGAGCTAACCTTCCGGGAATGGTGAGGGGCTCTGGTTGTTCTAGAGCCAGAAATGTTAAGTTCTCTAGGGGCAAGTCAAAACCCCTGAGGGGGGTTGAGCCTGCTGAGAAGTGGTAGACGCTGCAGGCTTTGACTTTGCCTGTTTAGGTTGCTGACGTTTAGCAGCAAAGCGAGGCTGAGAAGATTGTTGGCCAGTATTTGTGGAAAATCTGGCCTTCTTGTAGTAAGGCCTCTTGAAAGACTTTTTCTTGGCAGGAGTAGAGGTAGACTTAGAAAGTCTATCCAAGGTAGCATTTTCTGCGTCCATTTGAGTGGCTTTAATTTGCCAGTCCTTACCAAATAAGTTCTCACCTGTACAGGGCAGATTCCGTAAGCCATCCAGGACCCAGGGTTCTAGGTCAGAGGCCTGGAGCCAAGCAAGTCGTCGGGCTGCAATAGCAATGCCCGAAGCTCTACCGGCACCCTCAAAGGAATCAAAAGCTGCTCTGTTGGAGAACTTAGAAACATCTAGAAGCTGTTTCACCAGAGAAATGAACTCCTCTTTTCTATCCTCAGGGATAAAGGAGGCAAAATGTCATATCTTTAGGGCAAGTTCCCTGAGAAACATGCCCATATACAGACTATAAGAATTAATCCTGGCTATAAGCATAGTAGCCTGGAAAATTTTCTTGCCAAAAGAGTCTAGGGTCTTACATTCTCGTCCTGGAGGGGTAGAAGAGTGCCTTTTGGTACTCTTAATCTTTTTCAGTGCAGACATCACCACAATGGAATGGTGAGGCAACTGAGTCTTTTGAAAACCAGGAGAAGGAGGGACCCGGTACATGGTGTCCAACCTACGAGAATAAGGAGACAACGTTAGAGGAGCCTCCCATAAGTCCATCAAGTGTTCTTGAAGGATTTCATGGATAGGCAGGGTGACTGCCTCTTTAGGAACCTTAGGGTATCCTAAAATATCCAATTTCTTTGACCTAGGTTCTTTTTCAGAGGATGTGGTAATAGAAAGTCCTTTGGCTAGTTCAATAATGAAGTCTTGAAAGGACAAATCCTCTGGTGGAGACATTCTCCTCTTTGGGGAAGAGGGGTCTTCATGAAGAACTAGAGACAGCTCATCAGAGTCCTCAGAGGAGTTATAATCCTCTGAAGAATCAGAGTATTCTCTATTTGCTTCCAACGCACGATACGCATACCGATCGGTATCGACATCGGGCGTACCGGGTATGGGATCGGTATCGGGTGAAAACCCGGATCCGGCATGCGGAACCGATCTGCGTTTGGAAGTTGATGGTCTCGGTTCCGGTATGGGAGACGATACCGGAACCGGACCCGGTACCGCTGAACGCGGTACCGAGGGAGTCGCAGCATTAATAAAAGCCAGCATGGCCTGCTGCATGGTCTGAACAGTATTGCTCATAGACGCCACTGCTGCCTGGATATCGGTACCGGTATGGGCCGGTACCCCAGAGCATTCTAACAGGTGATCAGTCGAGGCCGTGCCATCGATGTCAACCTGTAACCCCATAGATGGTGCTTTGGAAGCCAGAGCTTCCCGCCGGGGTTGTTTGGCTGGGGCAGGATCCTCAGACTCAAAAGAGAGAGCCTCTCGATGCTTTGAAGGAGATTTCCTCTTTGAGGACCTGCCCACAGAGGGTTTGGTTACCTGAGATCCATCCGGAGAGGAAGACCTGGATGACTGTGATGCTGGATTATCTGAAGCAAACAGCACATGGAATTTGTTGGCCCGGTTCTGCAACCCACGTTTAGACATCTGGGAGCAGGATGGGCAGTCCGGAATGGAGTGGTCAGGTCCCAAGCACTTAAGACACCATTCATGGGTGTCTGTGACAGAAATAACAGCACTACACTTGGTACACTTCTTAAAACCAGGGGCTGGTTTCTCCATGAGGAGAATTTGTGTAGGCCTGAGGCCTAACCGAAGTCACCAAGTTGTGCAGAAAAAAGATTTTTTTTTTTTTTTTAAAGAAAAGAAAAGAGAGACCGGCGGTACCGGTTTCGGTATGGGGAAGGCAGGTACGCGGTCTAAAGAAACAAACTAAAACAATAATTTCTTCAGCGGTGACAGGAACACGACCTGCTGGCTCCTCGGAAAAAGAGAAACTGAGGAGAGCTGGTCAGGAAGGCGGGAAGGCAGCGCGCATGTGCAGTGGGAGGCCCCAAAGTCTTCCTTTCAGGGAAGCTGGGGAGCTTTCCCGCGCGGGCTCCGTCGGTTCCGACGTACCCATATGTGAGGACTTATTCCTGCTTGTTCCTGGAGATAGTTCCTAGATGAAATAAATGACTGCTTCTTGGAGCAGCTGGTTCATGAACCGACCAGAGGGGAAGCAATATTAGACCTAGTCCTTAGTGGAACACCAGATGTAGTGCAAGAGATAAGGGTGTTGGGGCCACTTGGCAATAGTGATCATAGCATGATCACCTTTGATTTAATTAGTGGAGGAGGGATAGTAAGGAAATCCACAGTACTACCCTTTAACTTTCGAAAGGGAGACTATGATAAAATGAGGAAAACAGTTAAGAAAAAACTAAAAGGAGCAGTTGCAAAGGTTAAAGACGTACATCAAGCTTGGGTGTTGTTGAAAAATACTATCTTGGAAGCCCAGACCAGCTGTATTCCACGCTTTAAGAAAAGTGGAAGGAAGTCCAAAAAACTGCCAGCATGGTTTAAAGGTGAGGTCAGAGAGGCTGTTGTTGCCAAAAAAGCATCTTTCAGGAAATGGAAAAGAGAGCCAAACGATGAAACCTGGAAACAGCACAAGCACTGGCAAGTCAAATGCAAGGCATTGATAAGGCAGGCAAAGAGAGAATTTGAGAAGAAGCTTGCTGCGGAAGCAAAAACGTGAAATAAAGACCTTTTCAAGTACATTCGTAGCAAAAAACCTGTGAGAGAGTCAGTTGGTCCATTAGATGATAAAGGGGTTAAAGGAGCACTAAGAGGCGACAAGGCGATAGCGGAGAGACTGTATGAATTCTTTGCTTCGGTCTTTACTGAGGAAGATGTAGGGATGTTACCCATGACTGAAGTGGTATTTAAAGGTGTGGAAGAATTGAAGGAAATATCGATACATCGGGAAGATGTCTTACAACTATTAGATAAACTGAAGAGTAGCAAATCACCTGGGCCGGATGGTATACATCCAAGGGTGTTGAAAGAACTGAAATTTGAGATTGCAGACCTGCTATCAGTAATCTGTGAACTATCATTAAAATCATCTCTAATACCTGAGGATTGGAGGATCGCCAATGTAACACCAATTTTTAAAAAGGGTTCCAGGGGTGATCCGGGAAACTACAGACCGGTGAGCCTGACATCAGTACCGGGAAAAATGGTAGAAACCATCATAAAGAATAAAATTACTCAGCATGTAGATAGTCACGACCTAATGGGAGACAGCCAACATGGCTTTAGACAAGGAAGATCTTGTCTTACTAATCTGTTATGTTTTTTTGAAGGAGTGAATAAACAGGTGGACAAAGGTGAGTCGGTTGATATTGTGTATCTGGACTTTCAGAAAGCCTTTGACAAGGTCCCTCATGAGAGACTTTTGGCAAAACTAAAGAGTCATGGGATAGGAGGCAGTGTACTATTGTGGATCAGGAACTGGTTAAAAGATAGAAAGCAGAGGGTAGGGCTAAATGGCCAATTTTCCCAATGGAGAAAGGTGAATAGTGGTGTACCCCAGGGATCTGTGCTGGGTCCGCTGCTTTTTGACATATTCATAAATGACCTGGAAAGTGGAATAACGAGTGAGGTTATCAAATTTGCAGATGACACAAAACTATTTAAAGTTGTTAAAACCCAGGAGGATTGTGGAAAATTGCAAGAGGATCTTGATAAATTGGAAGACTGGGCATCAAAATGGCAGATGAAATTTAATGTGGAGAAGTGCAAGGTTATGCACCTAGGGAAGAACAACCCAAACTATGGTTACACGATGCAAGGTTCCACATTAGGAACCACCACCCAGGAAAAAGATTTAGGCGTCATTGTGGATACCATGTTAAAACCCTCGGCCCAGTGTGCAGCGGCGGCCAAGAGAGCAAATAGAATGCTAGGTATGATAAGGAAAGGAATGGAAAATAAAACAAAAGATATTATAATGCCTCTATATCGTTCCATGGTGAGACCGCACCTTGAATATTGTGTGCAATTCTGGTCGCCGTATCTTAAAAAGGATATAGCGATTTTAGAAAAGGTTCAGAGAAGAGCCACCAAAATGGTAAAGGGGATGGAAGGATACTCCTATGAAGAAAGGCTAAAAGGTTGGGGCTCTTTAACCTGGAAAAGAGACGGCTGAGGGGAGATATGATAGAAGTCTATAAATTAATGAACGGAGTGGAACGGGTAAACGTAGATCGATTGTTTACCTTATCAGAATATAGAAAGACTAGGGGACAGGCAATGAAGCTACAGGGTAAACTATTTAAGACTAATAAAAGAAAATATTTTTTCACTCAACGTGTAATCAAACTCTGGAATTTGTTACCGGAGGATGTAGTAAAGGCTGTTAGTGTAGCTGGGTTTTAAAAAGGTTTGGACAAGTTCCTGGAGGAAAGGTCCATAAACCATTATTAAGAAGGGACCCAGGATATCAATGATTGAACCAATACAAGCATTGTGGAACCTGTGTCCCTTGGGGAAACTGCTAGGTACGTATGACCTAGATTGGCCACTGTTGGAAACAGAATACTGGGCTTGATGGACCTTGGTCTGACCCAGTATGGCATATCTTATGTTCTTATATTCTTATGTTCTTATTGGTTCAAGCATTGATATCCTGGGTTGCTAGATTGCTAGAGACCTAGACAACAGATCTAAGAGGACCAATAACAAGAACATGATTCTTACACCCAGCATTTACTCAAAGTGCAAATGCATCACATCCAATAGAGCATTTACCTTGACAGTTCCTGCATTTTGGAACACATTACTGGAAGATATATGATTGATAAATGACATTAAGGACTTAAGGAAAAAGTTAACACATTTATACAAAGAATACTTTGAAAATATTACCTAGTGCCGCACCACCATGACACACAAAGAATAGATATGGACCATTTCATGATATGACACCTGATATATGAGCATTCCATATTGTAAATACAGTATATAAGTTACGGTACAAGTTAAGGGTATGCACATATATGTTTTCCTCTTCAGATTAACGAGTCTCTAGTTTATTGTTAGCTTGTTATACAACTCAGAAGTTATACTGTTCTCTGTAAAAAAAACCTGAGTTGTAATGTAAACCGCCTTGATTTAAGGATGAAGCGGTCTATAAAACCTGTTAAATAAATACATAAAATATTAAAACAGCACAATAGAACATTCCTGTAACAGAAATATGATATATCAGCACAGTACAAATGAAGCTACTTATATGAATCTATATAGCACCATGTATGTCTAGTAGCACTTTAGGAATAAAAATGGACAAACACCTCCGGATAACTAACAGAGCAATTTTTCACAAACTGAGAGTACTACAACCCATACGCTGCATCATTGACCACTCGGACTTTAGAACAGTAGCACAGGCACTCATCATTCCTCACCTGGATTACTGTAACGCTATCCTGCAAGGTCTACCGAAAAAAACACTAAACATCCTACAAATGGCGCAAAATGTAGCAGCCAGAATTATCATGAATAAGAGTTTCTCCGACCACATCACTCCAGTTCTTATAGAGCTCCACTGGCTCCCCATATCTGCAAGGATAATCTACAAAATGCTGGTATCTACATTTAAAATTATCCACAAAATATCTCCCTCCTTTCTCGATAACCTTATCACCACTCAGCCTGCCAACAGATCCCGACGAACTCCTAACCTGAACACACTCTGCGTACCCAGCAGCATAAGATCAGTAAAAGAACGTACCAGCAACCGGGCATTCACCTACTCAGCACCCATGCTCTGGAACCAGATGCCACACGAGCTACGGCAGATCAAGGACTTACAGGCCTTCAGAAAAGAGCTTAAAACACACCTATTCCAAATACACTACGGCATCACATAGATGGTTTCAACTATCTCCTCCTATGCTGCCCACCTACTTCAAAAGCCTAGGCCTCATATGAACCTAATGCTCATATGATGTCCATTTCCATGATGATCAAAATGTCGATATGTTTATAACCTCTCCTATCATGCCTTTATTATTGCGACTCGATTGTATATTTACTCTGGTGTTCAAACTGTAATTTTTGCCGATGATATATATAACTGTAATTGTGCCGTTGTTAATCACCCCCTTATCTTGTCCCCTCCCCTATGTCTTGTACAATAAGTTGTAATTCACACTGGTGTTTAAACAGTAATTTATTTTTCAATCAATTGTATAACTGTAATCTTCTCGTTGTTGATCCTTCCACTGCCTGTTCCCCTCTCCCTTTCATGTACAACGATGGACCGCTTCTGATCGCTGGAAGGAGCGGTGTATAAATGTATGCCAAATAAAATAAAATTATTATTATTATTATTATTCGTAGTAGTAGTAGTAGTAGTAAGCAGCACAGTAGAACACTCATACTCATCTAGCAGATATGATACTCATAATCTCACCACAATTCAGCTAACTCCAGACTCCATTCTTTGCACCTTGCTGCACTGTGTGCCTGGAATAGATTACCTGAGGCGGTACGTCAAGCTCCATCTATGGTCCTATTCAAACCTAGGCTAAAAAGTCATCTCTTCAAGATTGCGTTTGGATGCTGCCCTCCTTACTCCCCTGTCTACACCCATGTGTGTTTTAATCATTTCCCTTAAGAATTCTCCAGTCCGCTGTTTGTTTTGTTTGTCTGTTTTAGTAGATCGTAAGCTCTGTGCAGCAAGGACTGTCTTTTATGTGTATATGTACAGTGCTGCGCATGCCTAGTAAGACTTTATAAATGATAAGAAGTAGTAGTACTGTAGTTGTGGTGTGCAGCTGGGACACATAGATAGACAAATGGGCAAGACAGAAGCATTGAAATAAATAAAAGTGGGTGAATAAACTGCGGGTAAATTATGCGGGTTATTTTAGAAGCATCTCCATGTGTAAACAACAGCATTTACACACATGTAAATGCTATTTTAGAAAGATCCAGATCATCTAGAAATTCTAAGGAGGCATGGTGGGAGCATGGTTTGGGTGTGGCCTAGGCAAGCCAAAAATTTCTATGTATATTCCCTATTGTACAAAGGGAATCCACATATATGTGGAAAAATCCCCTGTTGAGATTTACACCTGTTCAGATACATGGCTCGATTTTTCCAAGGTGCTTGTTTTGGCCGGGGCTTTACACAAGGGATTAAGGGATTTATTCTCCGCTGCTTGAGGCTTATTTTACTTGCATTCCTATTTTGTGTGCATTTTCTGCAGTCCTACTCCCTCAATGTGACCTGTTCTTTTTTAGGATACACCCAAGATAGGCAGCTCTAGTCCTGAGTTCCACAAGTCAGTTGTGTTTTCAGGATATCCAAAATGAATATGTTTGACATTCTGCATACAATTGAGACAGCGTATGCAAATACATTCCAGACATATTCATTGTGAATATCTAGAAAACCCGACCAGCTTGCAGCACTTGAGGAATGCAGCTGCCTACCTCTGGGATATATAATAGCTAAAATAGCATCAGAGTACAAGAGTACATAGAGGTAAAGCATCTGATTTTAGTGCAGAGGTTCTCAAGCCAGTCCTTGGGGCACACTCAGCCAGTCTAGTTTTCAGAATGCCCACAATGAATATGCATGAGATAGATTTGCATAAGCTGCATCTATTGTATGCAAGTTTATCTCATGCACTTTCATTGTGGGCATCCTGAAAACCAAATTGTCTGGTTGTGTCCCAAGGCTAGGTTGAAAACCATTGCCTTAGTGAAGTTCCATCATATATTTTTTTCCTCTTTATATTTTTTATTCTCGGGCTTTATAATTTTGTAATTCTTTATTAAATGCATTAACAGAAAAGTTGCTGCTGTTGGGACATAATTCATCCCCTTGCAGTGACATATATTATTGTTCACCCTGTGAAGCGTGTTGCACAGCCCGTGAAGTTATTGTGCTTTAATAGATTTATTTTACCAGAAACTTAATAAATACCGCATAATATATAGCCGAAAATATACATGTGGAAATACTTACATATATAGACTTAAGAAAAACAGGAAATCAAAATTTCTGCACGTGATTTTCATGTGACTAGCTCTGTTTCCTTTCTGGCACTAGTGAGTAACTAGAAATCTTAAAAAGATATTTTAAACTGGAGATGGGCCGTTCCTGCATTTTTGATCAAAAGGCATGATTTGGCAGCCAAATGCATTATGAACTACATTCAAGGTTCATAAGCCGAAAATAAAATATGCATATCAATAAAGAGGAGAGAGAGAGAGACTGTCTTCCAGTGTTAAAAGGTCAATTCACCCCCACAAAGGACTTAAAAAAATTCCTGCCAATAATTTATGTTGCCTTGACTGAATACATTTAAAGACATCCTGTTTGAAACTAGCTGTTGAGAGGTCACATACAGCTGGGAAAACATGAATAAACCTCCTTTCCTTGAGTTTGTACGCTTTCCCTCTGCATAGCATGCACCCTGCTTTCTCGTATACTGTAATAGGCACATTATCCCATTTTGGATTTGCAATGCTGCTCTTTTGGCAACAGCATCTAAAAAGAAAAAACGAGAACGAGTACTCACAGATTGAGGTCAGTGCAGTCTAAGGGCAAAAAGACCAAACCCCAAACTTTAGTCATTGTTTGGTTTCAGTTAACTATATGATGAAACATTTTCATATCCCTGCTTCATACAAAACAATGGAGAGTAAGAAAGTAGCACAGACTCACGTAAGAAAAGCACTTACTAAAGAGAGAAAAGCTATGCAATGCATTGAGAAAGTTCAAAGCTTGAAAAAATGCAGCTCATATTCAAAGTCAACAATTCCCATTTTTTCCATGTCCACACGTTATCACCTCCATAATTACCTGCTCTCCTAGAGCTATCAAGGGCGGCCCATCCCAAAGAATGAGATTTACCACTCCAGTGAGTGAAACTGAAGGCCAATGAGTGAGGACTTTCTCACGGTACATTCACAGTATAAATTTGGAAAGATCTGCATGTTGTATTGCTTTGTAAATGAAAGGAACACCAGAAAATGATATTTAGCTTGCTATGGTTTTATTTTAACTTGTAAATTTTCATTGCATCCAGAACAGAAGTAGGACAGTAGAACTCACCATTCAAAAAGAAATGTTTGACAATAGCAAAATAAACCTCCAGTATCAGGAATATTATGAAATAACACCCTATAAAAGTTGGTCTGAATAGAACAAATCTATCATTCCATAACAGCACCAATGAGGACTTACCTAGGAAAAGGCAGAACTGTAAATAACTATTGAGAAAATTAAACAAGTCACATTACTACAGATCCCTACACAGACACTCCCTGCTAACAGAATACCTGACCTCAGTTACACATCATAAGCATAGATAGTCCCCCACTGAGTACAGAGCAAATTACTGCAAACAGACAATAGAAATATGTTAATAAAAATTTAACTGAAATCCCAAAAAAGACAGATTCTACATGCAGTTCAACATCAGAGAAACAGAAAGGGCAATGCATTCCCCCCCATACTGCATCAAATATTTTAAAAAAACAGCCATAACTTCCAAAATTGACATATTACAATCAATAAATTAAGACTAAAATTATTATTTTTTTTTACTTTTCTGTTCTGGCCATTTTATTTTTCTAATCATGTTGATCCCAGTCTCTTGTTTTTGTTTTCTTCTGCCTTCTCTAACTTTCTTTCCAGGGTCTCTAGTCCGTTTGCCTATTTCTCTCTCTTCCTATCTTCTTCATTTCCTCCTCTACATCTATCTCTGACATTGATCTTTTCCTTTTAACTTTCTTCTATTTATTTTTCTGTCTCTCTGTCCACTCAGATTTCACTCCTTCTTACAATCCAGTTTTTAATTTTCCTCTTTTTACTGTATCAATATATAGCTTTCCATCTCTTTCCCTCACTCCAGCTCTCCTATTCCCCATTCCCTATCCACTTATTCCCGTCTCTCCTCCCCCATACAGCATCTCCTCTCTCTCTCTCTCTCACTCCTTCCAGCATCTCATCTCACTGTCTTTACCTCCTGTCTGCATCTCCTCTCATTTCCTCCCCCTTCATTCAACATCTCCTCTCTCTCTCTCTCTCTCTCTCTTTCCCTCCCTTAATCAAAGTCTATTAAATCCTGAGTGAAATAAAATGGGTAGACATGATTTGAGACATACCATGAAGTTACAAAATAGTATATTTAAAACAGATAGGAAAAAATATTTTCTCTCTCAATTAGACTTTGGAAGTCATTGCCAGTGGATGTGGTACAAGCAGGTAGTGTAGCTGGGTTTATGAAAGGTTTGAACAAATTCCTGGAGAAAAAAATCCATAATTACCTCTGAGTGGCCAGAAGGGCCTCCAAGAGAGGATTCCCTGCTGTATTATGTCTTTGTGCCCTGATCAGAGCACAGGTTGATCCTGCACTGTTGAAAGTCTAAATCTCTCAATCCAGAGCTTCTCTCATAACTGCCAAATTGCCCAATTACAGTCTGTAGTCCTTGCTTCTACTCTTGGAAGTCTGTCAGGCAGATTGTCAAATGGAAAAGACTACGGTTTCCTGAAATCCTAGAATAGCTTTAAATCTCCTTCCTGGAACGGACTTTCTGCATTTTGCATCCTTGAAACCCCATGACACAGGTCCACGTGCTCTTTGGATGTACTTGTAGCCCATATTACTGTGAGCCCCGAAGATGAAGATGGAGCTGCTTATGCAGCCTATATGGAAGATGTGGCAGATGGAGAGGAAAGGCAGACCCTAAGTGGGACTCTTCTACATTTAGGCCATTTTAAGGGTTGCATAGTCAGTTTGCTCAAAAGCATCATGGGTATCTCCATATAACAAGTGCATCTGGAGAAGCTTATCTGTGGCCTCTTGCCCAAAAGAGTCTTATATGTATGGGAACCATATCCTTAGAAACAGTAGAATGTGTATTTTTCTGTTATCTTCATAGTAGATGATGAGGTCCCTGGATATAGGCAGTTGTCTTAAACTGCATTCGGTCTTCAGTCAGATGGCTAATATTGATATAATGGGATCCATAGCTGTTGTTATTGTATTGATCCATCACATTTATGGCCTTCCTCTTTTGAGCTGACCTTCAACCTTGCCAAGCACGATGTCTTTTTGTAATGATCTTTCTTTTTGCATGATGTGTCCAAAGTATGAAGGTTGAAGTCTTGTCATTTGAGGTTCTAAAGAAAACTTAGCTTTGATCTCCTCTAGTATTGACCAATTTGTTCTTTGGATAGTCCATGCCATACACAGTATTCTTCACCAGAACCATAATTCAAAGGCATTGATTTTCTGCCTGTCTTTCTTATTCACTGTCCACTTTTTGCATCTATATGACATTATTGAAAATACCATGGCTTGGACAAGTTGAATCTTTGTATGTAGAGATATGTCTCTGCACTTGAGAATCTTGTCTAGGTCCTTCATAGCCATTCTACCAAGAGCAATACATAGGCATATTTCTTGACTGCTTGGCATTTCTTTGTTGACTATTGATCCAAACTTGTTAAAGTTGTCAACTATTCATATTTCTTCTCCATCAAGGATGACATAATTGATTTTGCGAGTGATCAACCTCTGTCTTCTTCAAGTTAAGATGCAGATCCATTTTATGAGTATGCTCCTTGATCTTGATAAGAAGATGTTGCAGATCAGCTTCACTTTCAACCAGTATTATCAGCATAGCAAACGTTGTTGATGAGTCTTTCACCAATCTTCACACCTTGATTGTCTTCATACAGTCCTGCTTCTCTGATGATTTGTTCTGTATATAAATTAAACAGTATGGGGAAAGTATGCAGCCTTGTCATATGCAATGTAATGTGTGCCTTCGAGTCAATGCTGATTCCTGGCGACCCAGCAGCTCCTTGGTTTCTTGGCAGCGTGACCGGAAGTAGATTGCCAGGCCTTTCTTCCTTTGTTGATTTTAAAGCATTTTGGTCCCGATATTCTTTTGGGATGGCTATGTGCTGGTACGATGCATGGCCATTGCCCCCAAACTTTAACCTCTGATATTCAGTGCCGCACAGCCCTCAGAAGCTAACCAAAAAGTGGTGATATTGAGCTGATGCCCCATGGGTAAAGATAGGCCAGTTTTTGCTGCGCCTGTCTTTTATCTGCAGGTGGTAACTGGGAAGCAGTGCAATATCGCACTGCCTGGTTAGCGACTCATGCAACCTCCACTCCACCCTGGAATGCCCCCAACACACCCCGATGCTAAGTGGTAACCATTAGGGCATGTAGCGGCATTAATTGGGGATACTCAGCAGCACTAACCATATTAGTGCCATAGAAAGAGGGAAAGAGAAATCTATTTACAAAGGTGTGATATACAGACCTACCTCACAAGAGGAAGAAGTGGACAGAGAGTTAATTGAAGACATATGCAGCATTGCTAGGAAAGGGGAAGTGCTACTGATAGGAGATTTCAATATGCCAGATGTTGATTGGCACATTCCTGCTGTAGTATCATCTAGAAGTAAGGAGATCCTGGATTCTCTACAAGGAGAACTATTCAGGCAATTGGTAACAGACCCCACACGTGAAGGGGCCATACTGGACTTGGTGCTTACCAATGGTGAAAGTGTTTCTGATGTTGTAGTGGGAGATAATTTTGCATCCAGTGATCACCAGATGGTGTGGTTCAGTATTAGGAGTAGGGCTGTTAGAATCCATTCAAAGGTGAGGATCTTAGACTTTAGGAAGACTAGCTTTGCCAAGATGGGTCAATACCTCAGGGAGTCATTAGTGGGATAGGAACAGCTGGGGGATGTAGAAAAACAGTGGGCAAAACTGAAAGGGGATATTTTAAGGGCATCCAACATAAGAACATAAGATATGCCATACTGGGTCAGACCAAGGTCCATCAAGCCCAGTATTCTGTTTCCAACAGTGGCCAATCTAGGTCATATGTACCTAGCAATTTCCCCAAGGGACACAGGTTCCACAATGCTTGTATTGGTTCAAGCATTGATATCCTGGGTCCCTTCTTAATAATGGTTTATGGACCTTTCCTCCAGGAACTTGTCCAAACTTTTTTAAAACCAGCTACACTAACAGCCTTTACTACATCCTCCGGTAACAAATTCCAGAGTTTGATTACACGTTGAGTGAAAAAACATTTTCTTTTATTAGTCTTAAATAGTTTACCCTGTAGCTTCATGTCCCCTAGTCTTTCTATATTCTGATAAGGTAAACAATCGATCTACGTTTACCCGTTCCACTCCGTTCATTAATTTAGAGACTTCTATCATATCTCCCCTCAGCCGTCTCTTTTCCAGGTTAAAGAGCCCTAACCTTTTTAGCCTTTCTTCATAGGAGTATCCTTCCATCCCCTTTACCATTTTGGTGGCTCTTCCCTGAACCTTTTCAAAAATCGCTATATCCTTTTTAAGATACGGCGACCAGAATTGCACACAATATTCAAGGTGCGGTCTCACCATGGAACGATATAGAGGCATTATAATATCTTTTGTTTTATTTTTCATTCCTTTCCTTATCATACCTAGCATTCTATTTGCTCTCTTGGCCACTGCTGCACACTGGGCCGAGGGTTTTAACATGGTATCCACAATGACGCCTAAATCTTTTTCCTGGGTGGTGGTTCCTAATGTGGAACCTTGCATCGTGTAACCATAGTTTGGGTTTTTCTTCCCTAGGTGCATAACCTTGCACTTGTCCACATTAAATTTCATCTGCCATTTTGATGCCCAGTCTTCCAATTTATCAAGATCCTCTTGCAATTTTCCACAATCCTCTTGGGTTTTAACAACTTTAAATAGTTTTGTGTCATCTGCAAATTTGATAACCTCACTCGTTATTCCACTTTCCAGGTCATTTCTGAATATGTCAAAAAGCAGCGGACCCAGCACAGATTCCTGGGGTACACCACTATTCACCTTTCTCCATTGGGAAAATTTGCCATTTTGCCCTACCCTCTGCTTTCTATCTTTTAACCAGTTCCTGATCCACAATACTACACTGCCTCCTATCCCATGACTCTTTAGTTTTGCCAAAAGTCTCTCTTGAGGGACCTTGTCAAAGGCTTTCTGAAAGTCCAGATACACAATATCAACTGACTCACCTTTGTCCACCTGATTATTCACTCCTTCAAAAAAAACATAACAGATTAGTAAGACAAGATCTTCCTTGTCTGAAGTCATGTTGGCTGTCTCCCATTAGGTCATGACTATCTACATGCTGAGTAATTTTATTCTTTATGATGGTTTCTACCATTTTTCCCGGTACTGACGTCAGGCTCACCGGTCTGTAGTTTCCCGGATCACCCCTGGAACACTTTTTAAAAATTGGTGTTACATTGGCGATCCTCCAATCTTCAGGTATTAGAGATGATTTTAATGATAGTTCACAGATTACTAATAGCAGGTCTGCAATCTCATATTTCAGTTCTTTCAACACCCTTGGATGTATACCATCCGGCCCAGGTAATTTGCTACTCTTCAGTTTATCTAATAGTTGTAATACATCTTCCCGATGTATCGATATTTCCTTCAATTCTTCCGCACCTTTAAATACCACTTCAGTCATGGGTAACATCCCTACATCTTCCTCAGTAAAGACCGAAGCAAAGAATTCATTCAGTCTCTCCGCTATCGCCTTGTCGCCTCTTAGTGCTCCTTTAACCCCTTTATCATCTGACTCTCTCACAGGTTTTTTCCTACAAATGTACTTGAAAAGGTCTTTACTTCACGTTTTTGCTTCCGCAGCAAGCTTCTTCTCAAATTCTCCCTTTGCCTGCCTTATCAATGCCTTGCATTTATTTATTTATTTTATTTATTTACATTCTCTTATATACTGTGCTATTCTGCATCAGTGTGGTTTACATTGAACAAACTGAAATTACATTGAACAGGGCATTATAACTTGGAGATAACTATTTTACAGGGAACATGGGCTATGGAGGGTTAAGTGGCTTGCCCAAGACCACAAGGAGCACCTGTGGGACTAGAAACCCAAGTCCTTCCGTCCCAAGGTTGCTGTCCTCTAGTGAGATTTGAACCCCCAACCTTCCGGCCTGAAGTACCTTGCCTCAACCACTAGGCCACTCCTCCAATCCATTTGACTTGCCAGTGCTTGTGCTGTTTCCAGGTTTCGTCGTTTGGCTCTTTTTTCCATTTCCTGAAAGAAGCTTTTTTGGCAACAACAGCCTCTCTGACCTCACCTTGAAACCATGCTGGCAGTTTTTTGGACTTCCTTCCACTTTTCTTAAAGCGTGGAATACAGCTGGTCTGGGCTTCCAAGATAGTATTTTTCAACAACAGCCAAGCCTGATGTACGTCTTTAACCTTTGCAATGGCTCCTTTTAGTTTTTTCTTAACTGTTTTCCTCATTTTATCATAGTCTCCCTTTCGAAAGTTAAAAGGTAGTACTGTGGATTTCCTTACTATCCCTCCTCCACTAATTAAATCAAAGGCAATCATGCTATGATCACTATTGCCAAGTGGCCCCAACAACCTTATCTCTTGCACTAGATCTGGTGTTCCACTAAGGACTAGGTCTAATATGGCTTCCCCTCAGGTCGGTTCATGAACCAGCTGCTCCACGAAGCAGTCATTTATTTCATCTAGGAACTTTATCTCCCTAGCATGTCCTGACATGACACTGACCCAGTCGATACCGGGGTAGTTGAAATCACCCATTATTATTACTGCGCTGTAACTTTTGTTAGCTTCCTTGATTTCTTTGAACATTTCATCATCCATTTGGTCATTCTGGCCAGGCGGTCGATAGTACACACCCCACTGCCATCGCCTTCCCCCTTTTACATGGAATTTCAATCCATATAGATTCTACAGCAGATTTTGTTTCCTGCAAAACTTTAATCCTTTCTGACTCAATGCCCTCTCTAACATAGAGAGCAACCCCTCCACCAATTTGATCAGCTCTATCATTACGATATAGTTTGTACCCAGGTATCACAGTGTCCCACTGGTTGTCCTCCTTCCACCATGTCTCTGATATTCCAATCATATCTAACCTTTCATTTAGTGCTATATATTCTAACTCTCCCATCTTATTTTTTAGACTTCTAGCATTTGCATACAAGCATTTTAGAGAATGTATTTTATTCATATTAATTGGGCTATTGTTAGACATGGGTAATTTGGGATCTTTAAGCTCTGTCTGTTCCATACTTGAGGGCATTTGGGCTAGTTTACTCTTTTGTGGAACCTCTCTGCTTTTGGTAGTATCCTTCAAAGATACATTCTTCCGAACCATCCGCTCTTGGGCGACTGTCGGCTTTCCCCTAATATCTAGTTTAAAAGCTGCTCTATCTCCTTTTTAAAGGTTAATGCCAGCAGCCTGGTTCCAACCCGGTTAAGGTGAAGCCCATCCCTTCGGAAGAGCCCCTCCTTTCCCCAGAATGTTCCCCAGTTCCTAACAAATCCAAAACCTTCATCTCTGTACCATTGTCTCATCCACGCCTTGAGACTCCGGAGCTCTGCCTGCCTTTTGGGTCCTGCGCGTGGAACAGGAAGCATTTCAGAGAACGCTACCCTGGAAGTTCTGGATTTCAACTTCCTACCTAAAAGCCTAAATTTAGCCTCCAGAACCTCCCTACTACATTTTCCTATGTCATTGGTACCGACATGTACCAAGACAGCAGACTCCTCCCCAGCACTATCTAAGACCTTATCTAGGTGGTGCGTGAGGTCCTCTACCTTCACACCAGGCAGGCATGTTACCAGGAGATCCTCACGTCCACAAGCTACCCAGTTATCTACATGCCTAATGATCGAATCACCAACTATAACGGCTGTCCTAACCCTTCCCTCATGGGCACTTGGCCCTGGAGAAACTTCCTCGGTGCGAGAGGGTTTTACATCACCTGGAGGACAGATCCTAGTTACAGGATCACTTCCTGCCACACCAGGGTGATGCTCTCCTGTCACGTGACCTCTCTCATCCATGGCAACAGGGATGCTGCCAGACTGGAGGTGGGACTTCCGGACTATATCCCTGTAGGTCTCATCTATGTACCTCTCTGTCTGTCTTATGCTTTCCAAGTCTGCTACTTTAGCCTCTAGAGAATGGACTCGTTCCCTGAGAGCAAAGAGCTCCTTGCACCTAGTGCACACGTAAGACCTCTCACCAACTGGGAGAAAATCGTTCATGTGACACTCAATGCAAAAGACTGGAAAGCCCCCATCCCGCTGGTGAACTGCTGTCTGCATCTTAGTTTTAAGTTTGTGTTTAGATCTAAGTTCTTTACTTACTAAGGGTTGCTATGGATATTTATACTAATAAAACTGTACCTAATACGTGTAATCTACCTTGTTCACCTGAAGCTTAACTAATCTCAGGTCCTTAGTGTATGATTGATTTGGGTAACGAGCTTCACCTGAGAGCACCTCCTGCCTTTTAAGATGTGTAAGTACCTCTAGAGCTACGATTATCCCAGGGGTGGGTGGGTGTGGGGAGGGAGGGAGGGAAATAACACTTATTAAAAGAGGGCTTCTACACAGTACCCTGTCCTGTGCTGCTGAGGTAAGCTATATTCTGATTTGATTTAAATTATAGTTCTTAGTTCTCCTCTGTGTTTTAAATTTAAACTTAAACTGCTGCTACTAGGCCCTGACTGATTTAACAAAAAATAGTGGGTTCACAGATTAATTAGCTTTAATACAAAGAATTCCTTTTAGAAAATTACCAGAAGTATATACTCACAGTTGCAGATCTCTCTCCAGAAGTAACAGTCCCTTTTTCTAGTCCTTCAAGACAGAGGATCACAGAGCTCTGGTTGAGCTATTTATGCCTGTGCTGCTGAAGTAAGCTGTGACCAACTTCCTGGGTAATTAACAGTCCTTGCTTGGATAGGCGGAGTCTTTCAAAATGGCCTTTTGATCTGCCACCTGGTGTTAACACCTATTGAAAACGTTTCACAGGTCTCTTGCCCCCTAGGTAGAAGGCCTCTTTGTAAAGGTCTCTAGAAGACTTTATTTGTTGCTCAAAGAGTACAGACCCTGTTTTGCCTTTTGTGCTTAGCTAAATTCTGATTTAATTTAAATTATAGCTCTTAGCTGCTGCTAGGCTCTAACTTCTTATGAAATTTAAACTACAAGCTCTCTGCTGGGTTCTAAATTTAACCAGAAAGCTCTCTTCTGTGTTTTAAATTTAAGCTAAAAGTACTTTGCTGATGCTAGGCCCTGAGTGACTATTAAATTTAAACTACAAGCTCTCTGCTGGGTATGAAATGTAACCAGAAAGTTCTCCTCTGTGTTTTAAAACTAAAAGTACTTTTCTGATGCTAGGCCCTGAGTGACTATTAAATGTAAACTACAAGCTCTCTGCTGGGTTCCAAATGTAACCAGAATGCTCTCTTCTGTGTTTTAAATTTAAACTAAAAGTACTTTGCTGTTACTAGGCCCCGAGTGACAATTAAATTTAAACTACAAGCTCTCTGCTGGGTATGAAATGTAACCAGAAAGTTCTCCTCTGTGCTTTAAATTTAAACTTAAACTGCTGCTACTAGGCCCTGACTGATTTAACAAAAAATAGTGGGTTCACAAATTAATTAGCTTTAATACAAATAATTCCTTTTAGAAAATTACCAGAAGTATATACTCACAGTTGCAGATCTCTCTCCAGAAGTAATAGTCCCTTTTTCTAGTCCTTCAAGACAGAGGATCACAGAGCTCTTGTTGAGCTATTTATGCCTGTGCTGCTGAAGTAAGCTGTGACCAACTTCCTGGGTAATTAACAGTCCTTGCTTGGATAGGAGGAGTCTTTCAAAATGGCCTTTTGATCTGCCACCTGGTGTTAACACCTATTGAAAATGTTTCACAGGTTTCTTGCCCCCTAGGTAGAAGGCCTCTTTGTAAAGGTCTCTAGAAGACTTTATTTGTTGCTCAAAGACTACAGACCCTGTTTTGCCTTTTGTGCTAAGCTAAATTCTGATTTGATTTAAATTATAGCTCTTAGCTGCTGCTAGGCTCTAACTTCTTATGAAATTTAAACTACAAGCTCTCTGCTGGGTTCTAAATTTAACCAGAAAGCTCTCTTCTGTGTTTTAAATTTAAGCTAAAAGTACTTTGCTGATGCTAGGCCCTGAGTGACTATTAAATTTAAACTACAAGCTCTCTGCTGGGTATGAAATGTAACCAGAAAGTTCTCCTCTGTGTTTTAAAACTAAAAGTACTTTTCTGATGCTAGGCCCTGAGTGACTATTAAATGTAAACTACAGCTCTCTGCTGGGTTCCAAATGTAACCAGAAAGTTCTCCTCTGTGTTTTAAATTTAAACTTAAACTGCTGCTACTAGGCCCTGACTGATTTAACAAAAAATAGTGGGTTCACAGATTAATTAGCTTTAATACAAAGAATTCCTTTTAGAAAATTACCAGAAGTATATACTCACAGTTGCAGATCTCTCTCCAGAAGTAACAGTCCCTTTTTCTAGTCCTTTAAGACAGAAAATGGTAAATAAAGGTAAAAGAAAATGGTAAATAAAGGTAAAAGGAAAAGGAGACCGCTATGGCTTTTGAAAGAAGTAGCTGAAAAAGTGAAGAAAAAGAGGGAGGCCTTCATGAAATACAAGAGATCACAGATAGAGGAAGACCGGCATCTATATTTGGAAAAAACTTAGAGAAGCTAGCAAAGTAGTCAGGAAGGCAAAGATTCAAAAGGAGGAGGAAATAGCCAATGCAATAAAATGGGGGGGGGGGGGGGATAAGACATTTTTCAGATATGTTAGTGAGAAGAGGAAGGGCAATAGTGGTATTGTCAGATTCAAGGGTGCAGGGGAGAAATATGTAGAAGTTGATAAGGATAAAGTGGAATTGCTTAACAAATATTTCTGTTCTGTATTCACAGATGAAGAACCAGGAGCAGGACCTCAGAAAACACCCACAAATAGGAACAGAAGCGAGGGACATCTTGAACAATTTTCAGAAGACTGTGTTTGTGAGAAACTAGCTCAACTTAAAGTAGACAAAGCAATGGGACCAGAGGGGATACACCCTAGAATACTAAGGAAACTTGGGGACATTCTAGCAGCTTCACTGACTGACCTTTTCAATGTCTCGTTGGAGTCAGGAGTGGTGCCAAAGGACTGGAGAGAGGCTCATGTGGTGTCTTTACACAAAAGCAGAAGTAAGGATGTGGTTGAAAACTACAGGCTGGTTAGTTTAACTTCGGTGGTGAGTAAATTATTGGAAACGCTGCTGAAAGAGAAAGTAGTGAGGTTTCTGGAGTCCAGCAGATTACAGGATCCGAGGCAGCATGGATTCACCAGAGGTAGGTCTTGTCAGACAAATCTGATTGATTTCTTTGACTGGGTGACCAGGGAGTTGGACCGAGGGAGAGCCCTAGATGTGGTGTATTTAGATTTCAGTACAGCCTTTGACACTGTTCCTCACAGGTGACTTATAAACAAACTGAGCACCCTAGGGATGGGCCCTAAAGTTACTGCTTGGGTTAGAAATTGGTTGGGTGGGAGGCGACAAAGAGTACAGGTAAATGGAGCTCACTCTGAGGAGAAGGATGTTACCAGTGGTGTGCCCCAGGGATCTGTCCTTGGTCTGATTCTTTTTAACATGTGTGTTAGTGATATAGCAGAAGGGCTGTCAGGTAAGGTTTGCCTCTTTGCGGATGATACCAAAATCTGTAATAGAGTAGACACCCAGGAAGGTGTAGATAACATGAGGAGGAATCTAGCTAAGCTTGAAGAATGGTCTAGAATTTGGCAGCTGGGATTTAATGTTAAAAAATGTAAGGTCATGCATTTGGGCTGCAGCAATCTAAGGTGCAATATAGTATAGGGGGTGAAGTACTTTTGTCCACTAAAGAAGAGCGGGACCTAGGCGTGGTTGTGTCTGATGATCTTAAAGTAGCTAAACAGGTAGAAAAGGTGACAGCAAAAGCTAGAAGGATGCTTGGGTGCATACGGAGAGGAATGGCTAGCAGAAAAAAGGAGGTGATAATGCCTCTGTATAAGTCTTTGGTGCAACCTCATTTGGAGTATAGTGTGCAATTCTGGAGACCGCACCTTCAAAAGGATTTGAACAGGATGGAGTCGGTGCAGAGGGTGGCTACTAAAATGATTAGTGGTCTTCATTATAAAGCATATGAGGACAGACTTAAGGATCTTAATATGTACACCTTAGAGGAAAGGCGGGATAGAGGTGATATGATTGAGATGTTTAAATACCTCAGTGGCATAAATGTTCAGGGAGAGAGCCTCTTTCATTTGAAAGCAAGTTCTGCTACGAGGGGACATGGGATGAGGGTGAAGGGAGATAGATTCAGGAGTGATATGAGGAAATATTTCTTTATGGAAAGAGTAGTGGATCCGTGGAATAGTCTCCCAGTGGAGGTGGTAGAGATGAGGACAGTAACTGAATTAAAAAAAGCATGGGACAAACACAGAGAATCTCTAAAGATAAAAAGGGGACTGTTGTTGATATGGAAGGACAGACTAGATAGGCTATGTGATCTTTTTCTGTCGTCATATTTCTATGAATATCCTGTTCAGTGTAAACCATGTAAATACCATTGAATATCGGGCCCTTTGTTTCTCCTTGTTCTGTTCAAGCTATTGCTTTTTTTTTTTTATTTATGAAAATTTTACAATTAAATCAAGAAAGTTAACAAACACTCTCTTGAAGAAACAGGATGACACAAAGAAAAGAAATTCCAAACAAATAAGCAAATCTCATGCAACAAAGAAAAAACAATGTGTCAATCCAAACCAAGTCCACAAACAGGGGCCTTTCACAGAAACATAATACCAAATAAGCAAGAAATAAAGCAACAAATCAAATTCAGACATTTCAAACATAAGCTCATTAGGAGGTAACGATAGAGGATTCTAGACTCCTGGCACTGATGAAGGCTAATAGCTGGGAAGGCTCAAAAAAGACATAAGAAACAGCCTGGTATTTTACCAAGCATTTGCAAGGATGCTTAAGGAAAAAGAGCCCCCCCAGCTGTAAAACCCCTGATCGTAACAAGAGAAACTCCCTATGGCGTTTCTGTGTTTCTCTCGATAAATCTGGGTACATACGGACAGCAAAACCTCGGAAGGGAATCTTTCTTTTACGGAAAAAAAGTTTTAACATCCACTCTGTCTGAGAGTAGGGCAAAAGTTACAAGTAAAGTGGAAGGCTCCAAAATATCAGTACCAGAATTTTCCAACAGATTAGTAACATTTAAATTATCACCTTGATCTAATCCACCCTCCAAATCTCTACTAGAAGTAACACGCTTCCCTGTAGGCAGATAATAAATTTTTACCAAAGGTGCCATTAACT
The DNA here is from genome assembly GCA_033557465.1 of Ichthyophis bannanicus. Taxonomy (NCBI): domain Eukaryota; kingdom Metazoa; phylum Chordata; class Amphibia; order Gymnophiona; family Ichthyophiidae; genus Ichthyophis; species Ichthyophis bannanicus. The sequence continues at coordinate 310,725,071 of CM066032.1, read as the reverse complement.
CAGGAGAAACTCCCAAAGTATCAAGTAAATACTCTTTAAACATATCCTTAGCACTTATAGAAGATGACCTAGGAAAATTAACAATTCTCAGATTATTAAGACGAGAAAAGTTTTCCAACTGCTCCAGCCTCATATGTACTGATAAAAAATTCCTTTTAAAGGTATCAGACAGGTCTTCCAAGCTGGATAATCTATTCCGTATAGCTTCTTCTTCACCCACCATTCCAGACAATTTCTGCTCCAATTCAGTTACAGTTCTCATCGTCGTGTGAACTTTAGTTGATAAAGTAGAGATTTGAGGAAACAAGGCTTTACCTAACGAAGCAATAGCATTCCATATGGACTCTAGTGTAAAATTCACCGGACGCTGCAGGTAGAAAACCAGCTCTGTATCCATCACAGGGGCAACCTCCTCCATCTGTACCAGCGACTCACCTCGCCGTGCGGGAAGGAGAAACTGACCCGCACACTCCACTCTCAGACACCGATAATAAAATACAATCTCAGCTCCACTACTCGGCTCCTTGAGCCCACCTTTTCCTGGCCCAAACGAGGTAACACCTCTCACCGGCACCGCAGGGGAGGAGACCTCCAGGAAGCCCTCCGGCAATGCGGAACTACGAGGAACCTTCGGCGCTGGGCTCAATGCTGGGGAGGACAAAGTTGCCGAAATGGCTGCCGAGCTATCCAGCTCCGACGAAACCGCTAGCCGGCTCACTCCTCCAGATGCGTCTGAACTCCGTGGTGGACGCAATAGATAAAAGTCCAAGGGACCAGATACAACAGAAACCGGCGTCGAGGCAGCTGAGGGCTGGGAGGGCACCGGCCCTGATTTGCCTTTCCGTTTTCTTCCCATAAGAAAAGTGTACTCACACAGCAAAGAGTGTTGCCGCCATCTTAGAAACGCCCCCTAATGAAAAACATTTTTCAAACTGTTGCTTTTTGATTAATGTAAAGGCTTTGCATGAGAACTATCAGGTATTCTTGTATACCCATGCTACTTAAAGTGGCACAGAATTTTTCATGATTTACACAATCAAAGGCTTTGCTGTAGTTCATAAAACACATATAGTAACCCTGGACAAGGAGCTGAATCTACATGCACACATAAGCAGAACCACCAAAAACACATACCACAGGATGAGACTTATCTGATGCCTCAAGCTCCTCCTCGCCCCAGAGGACTTCCGTACAGTCTGCCAGGCACTAATAACCCCACTACTAGACTTCTGCAACCCAATCTACCTTGGCCTATCAAAACAAACACTCAGACCGCTGCAATTGGCACAAAACACAGCGGCACGCATAATATCTGGCACAACAAGACAAGAACACATCACACCCATACTGAAAGATCTACACTGGCTCCCAATCAGCTCACACATCAAATATAAGACAGTCATAAACATCTTTAAGATCAAACAACAGTCATCAGCCCTCAGCCTACAAACACTCATACAACCTGACAGAAGCACATGACCAAGGAGGAGAGTCACTTCCAATCGTGTAAACACCCCAAAAGACCTCACCAAGGTCCGCAAGGACACCGCGGAATGAGCCCTTTCACTGGCTGCACCAGCAATTTGGAACACCCTCCCAGACGACCTAAGACTAACAACAGACCTCAAAAACCTTCGGAAGCAGCTTAAGACAACACTATTCATTGAACACTATGGACACGTCACATGATCTACTCACCATGCTAGAACAAAAGACCAACCCCTGCCCCTAACCCTTGTACATAAGAATGTATAATAGCGCATAATGTAAATAGCTCAACAAGAATCTGATATACACCACCACAAACTCACTGCATGAACACACTTAACCACACTTATGATTGTTTGCTGTGAGACCACCTTGATTGAAGTAGAAGGTGGGATAGAAATACTTTTAAATAAAAAATAAAATATAGATATCCTTATGAAGGGGAATTTTAGAAAGGATGTCCAAGTGCAATCTGGGATGTGTAAGCTAGAAAGTCTGTAAAAGAGCAGGCATGTCCAGGTGCAGACATGATTTCACAAATGTGGACATGCCTGATATGGATGTCTGCAGGGGGCATCTACATAGACATCCCAAGAATAGTATTTATTATTATTTACTTATAGTATTTAGCTCATGCCTTTCTAGTAGTTCAAAGTGAGTTGCATTCAGATACTGTAGGCATTTTAGCACAAGGACATCTAGGAATAGCTTAATTATTAGAGTAATGAGGTAGGAACAAGGAAGCTACTGCTGCTATCTGATTTGTATTCAAAACAGCAAATCAATTTTGCAGGCAGTTGTTATAGTCCATTGGTATATTCTCAATATCATATTTAGCTACATTTATGAGTGGCTTGCTCTTTTTCAGCTTTAGCTTGAATTTGCATGCTAATAGCTGGTGATCGTACCATAATCAGCTCCAGGTTTTGTCTCTGTTGATGTTATTGAGCTTTTCTATCATTGACTTTTACAGATGTGGAAGCCAATTCATAGATGTGCGTCCCCAGGTCATCTGGATGTCCAGACATCCAGACGGCCCGGGGTAGTATTTGATTCTGCTCCTGTGGGGGCTAGATGACCCTGCAGGAGCAGAATCGTGGCATAAGGCTGTGACATCCAGGATATGTCCCAATTCAGGCACCCCGGACTTCCTGACACATATCCGACTAGCCATGCCACCCAGCTCCATGCAGGAGCTGCGATCCCCAACCAACTGTCACAAACTTCTTTCCCGGCAGCCTTATCCTGATTGAGTCTACCATGGCCAGAGTTGGGCTGCTGGGAACCCCTGCACTCCTTCACCTTGCTTTGCAGTCCCAGTGTCCTTCTGCGATGTCTGGGGGGACTTATTTCACCTCTGAGGTGGAATAAGTTCCCCACGCAAATGGCCGACCCCGGACATACAGGATCAACCTCAGAATCAGCCCTGTACATCCAGGGTCAGGTTCCCGCCCACTCCCCAGCCTCACTCCTCCTCCTGCCCACCTCCTCCCGCCTTCGAACAGAGCTCCCTGTACAACTTGCCTGTATGTGCGGGGAGCTCTGTCTGCAGGATCAGCACCCTAGCATTTAGCAGGGATGGATGTCTGATCCGGACGTACATCTCCACTAAACGCAATCCGAAATCTACCCTATAGTTAATTTGATTTTTGAGCAATCCAATGGGCAAAGTACATGTGTACAGTAGCTGCTTATGTTGTTGTAAGAAGGTGTTTGAGTTGAATAGATTGTTGGTCTTGTAGAATTCTATCAGTATTTATCCAGTTTTGTTTCTGTTGTCAAACCCATATTTTCCAACTACTTTACCTTCTTCTTTGTTTACAAGTTTTGTGTTCCCATTGCCCATAACTATCAGTATGTCTTGTTTGCATGTTCTGTCAACTTCAGCTTGTACTTGTTCATAGAAGTCATCAACTTCTTCCTCTTTTACAGCTGTTGTTGGTGTATATACCTGAATATTAATTGTGTTGATGGGTATTCCTTATAGACAAATAGAAATGAAGCGTTCACTGACTGCATAGTTTTTCATTACAGTTCTTGCAAGTTTCTTCTTAATTATTAATGCAACACCATTTCTTTCATTTCCAGCATAGTATACCATGTGATCATCAGATTCAAAGTGCCAGATGCCAGCAGATCGAGTGGTACATGTTCTATTTCATTTATAACTACCTCCAGCTTCCCTTGGTTCATGCTTCATACAATCTATGTCCCAATATGTAAGACGTCTTTGCAGCTTCCGACCCTCATTTCATGCACAGCTACCTTAGCAGTTACACACCTCGAGGGCTTCGATCCAACTACATCATAAATGCTGGCTTTATTCTGAAGTGTCTTCAGCTGTTCTCTCGCTTGATTTGCAGCTTATCATGCTGCGAGGGCTTGTGTGCATCAGTGATGATGAGAACTATGCTATCAGTAATTTTACTATTGGCAGGGTTGTCCAAGATGGACAGGTCTCTTACTAGACTAAGGCCGGCATGCAGAGACACAAATAGCAGGGTTGGATGTCTGGAGTGGACTTCCAACCCCCGCTATTCGCTGGGACCTGATTCCAACACCAGAGCTCCCCGCACGTACAAGGCCGCTGTGTGTGGACTCTAGACGGGTGGGGGGGGGGGAAGGGGTGGGCTGGAGGAGAAGCATGGGCAGGGAGGAAGCGGGCCAATGACCAGTGGATAGTCACAACAAAACCAATTACGATATAGTGCTGGAAGATGACACCTCAAAGTCTGAGTCACTCAGTGGGCTACTGGGGAAGAGCTAAAGACACTTCAGTAAAGAAATGGTATATAGTATTTCTAAAATCACCTCCTAAACATGTTGACTGAATTACTTATTTACATTCAGATCTGTACCAAATTCCATAATCCATTATAGTTATTAAGTCTTGTGTGGCATATCAGTTCTTTTGTTGGCAATATTACGATGGGAGAGCGTGATAGGTAACATAATGCTTTGTAGGCCTTCCTTAAATGGTCCATTGGGTTTTCAATCATGCTTTTTGGTTTTTACTGTCTATTACTACCAAACAATGCTGGAGTTAGAAATGAAAAGTAGATCTGGAGCAACTTTATCTTCCTGCCATCTCTCCAAATTGGCACTGTAATTAATGACCTACTCAATATGTAATTTAATGAAAGTGACTTAAGATACAGTGAACCATTATCTCTGGCTTTGTCTTAATGCTTCGATTTGTACATTTTGTTAAAGATGGATCACTGATGAGCATAGCTTGCTGGATTTGTAACCTTCAGTACCTTTAATTAAAGTTAGCCACTTAAATATGTTATGGTGCCTTCTGCATACCATAAATGAAAACTTGTCATAGAACTTACTTCTCACTTTCTCCTGACAAAGTTACCAAGTCTGTCACCCCTTTCTTTCTTCGAAGATATGCATTTTCATATAACAGATGATACGAGTATTCATAATAGAGATATTATATTGTGGTGCAGCAGAGGATACACAGCCCATGGAAGTGCAGATAAAAGAAGAGCTTACCTTAGATTCAGCGTTGAAAAGAGGCACTAGGCACACTGAAACAGTTGAGCAGGGAAAACTGTTACTACGTGACAAACAGAAAGCTCATCAGGAACACCTGATTGCAAATCCCCACGTCACGTGCAGGGCTAGGGATTACATAAGACAGGGTCCCAGTCAGTGGAGAGGGAGGCAGGACACAACCCAGGAGGAGGGCAGAAGCCAGAGAGAGAGCAGCAAGAGGTGTGGCTACAGTCAGCTGAGCAGAAACCCCAGAGGAGTGCTGGGAGGAAAGTTTTCTGTCGGAGAACCAGGAAGTGAAGGTAGCTCCAGCACTCAGGAGAAGAGGTTTGAGACAAGCTGCACTGGGAGAAGGCATGCCACCCGAGCTAGTCTTCAAGAGAAGCCAGGAGTGTCCTACCACACAGGAGACCGGTATGTGCCAGCACTAAGCACAGGTCAGTTTAGAAAGAGAGTGTTGGGGGATGGGAACTCAAAACCCACGTGCACATTAAGAAATAGCTGCAAAGCTAATACTAACTTCACTGCTGCACAACCAGCCTGGGAGGCTAGAGAGAAGAGATACAGGGAGCCAAGTGCCAAGACAATCCCTACGGATAAAAGGAGGCATCCATGTGCTTACAGAGAAAGGTTTAAAACATATAAGTGCCAAGGGCGCGGTCCTGAGCATAGATACAGGAAGCAAGGAGATTCAGACCTTTTGTTCTGGGAGGAAAACCCAGAGAGAAGCTACTGCATGCCCGACAGGTATAAACCTGAAGAGAGAGGAACCTTCATTGAAAGCTATAGTGAGTTGTCACAAGAAGACGTGCCTGAGTACTCCACACAGGAAGAGTGTGATACAGGGAGTTTGGGGAGTGCTGGAGAGAGTATGTTATGGGAAGATAGCAGCAGCCTTCCAGACCCCTCTCCCATGGACTGTAGCATTTGTTACAAGTGCAGCCCTGCTGTTTAATTGGATGACAAAAAGAACTTTGTGAATTTAAACAAAGGAATATAAGTTTGCTGATACTATTTTTGTTCTTTGCTTGTATCTGAAGTTTTTTTGATCTTGTTGATAGTCCGAGCGGGACGGGGAATAAAACCCATCTTATTTTCTCATTCACTTTTTGCTCTGAGAGACTCTATTATTTACCTAGCAAGAGCAGATTACTTGTTTTACAGACCCTAGGCAACCGCCTATATAGGGTTAAAGGGCTCTACCCACGGGCCCCATCACAATATATACATCAGTATTATTTTATTATGATTTCAGCAGATACGGGGATAATTCACTCTCATCCTAGGGCCTTGACAACTAAGGGGCATGTTTACTAAACATTCCTAACGTGCGGGGCCGCGCTAGTGTGCCTGTGCCATATAAGGAGTGGGCGGTTCAGGCAGAAAATAGAAAAAATACGGTAGTAAGCAACCGGACGTGTGCGCGTCGCGCTAATGTGCGGGGGTCGACATTAGCGCGTGGAAAGGCAAAGTGGCGCGCTGCTGAGTATACAAAACAAGAGAGCCGTGGTACAACGGTGAAGACACTGACCAATGGTGCAGGGGCCATGGGTTCAATCCCCCCGTGTGTGCAACGACAAAGGTCAGCTGAGGCAGTAACTGTAATGATTAACATTGTTTTAGGAGGCAAATTAATTTGGAACGGCATAAGGCGGCGCACAGTTATTTTTGGGCGGCAGAAGGCGGCGCACAGTGCTTTTTGGGCGGCATAAGGCGGCGCACAGTTATTTTTGGGCAGCAGAAGGCGGCGCACTGGTCCCCTTGGGCGGCAGAAGGCGGCGCGCTGATAGGCACAAGGCGGCGTGCTGATGCACAAGCACAGGAACAGAGCCACAGCACAATGGTTAAAACACTGACCAATGGTGCAGGGATCAGGGGTTCAACTCCTCACAATGCCCAGTGAAAAATGCCTGCTGAGGCAGTATGTATTATGTTGTGGAGTGCTGTAGGAGGCTGTATAATTTTATTTTGTTATCACTACTAGCAAACGCACTCTCCCAGCATGTTAACATACGGCGGCCCATAAGGCACATGTTACAGTGCACTGTTCGCCAAGGCACCCTTGAATGACCCCTATAGGGCAGCATGTATGTTGCGACACAGGATAATGTATAGTGCACCCTATAGGGATGGCAACCATAAGGTGGCCTACAGGGCGCCCTATGAAGCACCCTCAGAGGCACCTAATGGGTATAGTAAGCTGAGGGTGGTCTTGCCGGCATAGACATATGTACAGTAAATAAAAATAAAGCTGTGGACAGCCCTACCAAAGGGCCCCACTGTGGGTTTGAACCCATGACCTCTGGCTGCACAGGCAGTAATGTAACCATTGCGCTACAGCTCCATAGCTGTAAGCAGGCCCCTGGCTGGCTGCAGATAGCCGACACGTCACCTCACAGACAGTCTGCTGGTGTCAACAGGATAGGGTTAGGCCACCCGTACCCATGATGCACTGCACATGCACATTAGCTGTCCGCAGATGGACACAAGATGGGGAATGCACCCCCACAGCACCTTGGCCTAGTAGGGGGCACTGACCGGGTGTTTTACTGGCACAGAGTAGCCACACACCGTTACATCGTGCGGGTACTGTGCTCACCCTGAGTGTGCAATGAGGTGGCCAGGACCAGGTCAACAACACCTGCCATGGCTGATGGAGGCCAAGCGGGCGTTCCAAAGCAGTGTTAATGTGTAAGATATCCCTGTCTGCCGCCATCAGGCACACCCCCCCCCCCGTGGCAAACATGGTCCCCATCAAGGGATCCACACTCTACCTCCCTGCAAAGGTGGCAGTAGAGGGCAACATCAACCCCAGTCCTGCTGAGGAACACCACCACCCCCCCCAGGCAGATAGCTCCATACACAGCCATAACACAATAGCAGACAGACATAAGCCCAGGGTATGGTAAGCTGCACTCCACCACCAGATATTCCCCTGCAGCAAGCCAACAGCCACTGCACCCTGCAAGCCATTATAGCAGGACATTTACCAGCTACAAACAGTCTGCTGGTTAGTCCATAGTGCATGTTCCCAATGGAGATGCATGCACCCAGAACTGGGCTGTCTGCATACACAGCAAGCAGATAGATCAGTGACTGGGCCCCAAAGAGAAACCCATATCTATCACATGAGAGAACTACTATACAGCACTATGGGGGGGCCTAGCCATGCTGTGGTCACTGCACAGTCAGGGTGAGCGTGATCCCCCAGAAGGACATGCTTTGGCCACCCTGTCTGTGTAGGTGGTGGCCGGACACTACAATATCCCAGCCAATGTCCCTGCCAGGGCCCTATGCCCAGTGCAGATGCATCCTGGCCACGCCACCCTGCCCTGGCTATACCCATGGTACCTTGCACCTCATTATGCACATTGACTGGCCAATACTGGCAACAGTGCTGGCAGTGCGGGCTGTTGAAGGGGCTTGCAGCCAACACCCACTGTATAGACAGACACACACTTCCACACCTCTGCCATCATGGTGCTACGATTGAGGGGGTAAGTAGCCTTGCCCACCAAACCGGTCCTGAGCACGGCAAGGCATGGATATGGTACGCATTACAGCTGGTGGTCACTCCCCAGGGTGGTAAGCACCGTCAGAGGCCAGGCCTGGAGCATGCCCCGCAAACACCTAACAGATTGTTTGGATGGGGTCAACTAGCAGTATGTACGTAACGTATGGATAACTGCCTGCCTGTGCTCCTAGCAAACGTCTCCGAGCTGTGTACCGTATACCTCAGGTGTAGGGTGACATTGGTAAGTTATGCAAGTGCTCGTTTTGGGTGCTGCATGCACGGTCCAATGTTCTGCCTTTCCAGGAGACATTGGCCAATGGGGCCTGTGGGTGTGGGTGTGTCTGCCCTTGATGGCTGCTGCTTTACGGCACAGATTCCCAACTCCAGTCCAGGTTTGCATCACACTGTTCGGGTTTTCCTGCTATCCCTCATGAATATGCATGGGCTACATCTACATGCCATGGGGGTGGTGCATAGATATACAGCACAGGCATTTGTATGAGTGTCAGCATGGAACCTGACTGGTGTGTGGCCCACCAGGACTGCATTTGGGTGATTCTGCTCTAGGTACTGCCCCTGTTCATGGTGTCTGTGCTCAGTGGGGTAAAAGATAGATGTCTTACCATTGCATATGTCCCCGCCATGAAAGGTGTGTCCTTACTATCACTGTTTAGTTGTGGGAAAAATATGTGGGCAGGATTGGCAGTAGCCCCAGCTGGGCTTTGAACCTGTGACCTTCTGTTCTTGTATGCACTGTCTGTGTGCACTGCACCACTGTGTAGCCACAGATTGGTTGGATTCCCTGGACTGTCCATGACTGTGGATCCGGCAGGACCTGTCTGTTGCAGTGGACTGTGCCAGCCTGCACATGGCTAGGCCTCTGTCTTCTGTGGTTAGCAGCCACTGCCCCCTGCACCACATGTACTTGTCCGCCAACATGCTGGCATGAACTTCTCTCAGAAAAAGCAGTTGACCTGATTGCAATGTGGCAGTATGGGACTGCATTTGGGGGACTTGGCTGTAGGTAATGCCCATTGTTGTGGTGTGTGTGCGGTGTTGGGTAAAATATGGGTGTTTTCCCCATGCATACAGGGGTGTCTGCGCTATCTTTATTTAGTGGTGGGTAAAATATAGGGACTGGGCTGGCAGGTGCCCCAGCTGGGTTTTGAACCTCTGCCCTCTGGTCCTAGAGGTAATGACTCTGTCTGCTGTACCACACTTTGGCCACAGAGACAGTGCAGCCCCTGGAGGCAGTAAGCCTGGCAGGATGGAGTCACAAACCCTGCTCTACGCAATTCTACTGTGGGCATATGCACCCTGTCTGGTGACAAACGTGCACATAAACCCCGGAAATGACCACGGGAAATGTGGGACAAAATATCACCGCGCTGGGCAACAGTGATATTAATGGGCAACCATAGCAAACACTCCCAGGAAAGCTCCAAAACGTGGAAATGTTTTTTGGAAGAGTCTCCTCTCAGTAGACCCTTTCAAAATTCATTTCTTTTTTCTGGAGCTTTGCTGGGTGTGATTTCTGTATTTGCCCATCACTATAACTGTTCCCCAGCTGAATTACTATTTTTAATAGTTCTGTTGTGGTCATTTTCTATTTTTATTTTCACTTTTGTGCTGTGCACATATATCACACTGCTCACGTTTTGCTGGTTTCCCCGGTTTTCCTGTACATTGCTGACGGAAATGGTTTCTCTTCCCTTTAAATGCTTTCTACCGCGAGTGTTTCACTCGCGGTAGTTTTTACATGCAAATTCGGGCCCGATACTGTGCGGGGAGCCTCTCCCCTCCCACTCTCCACCCATTGACCCCGTCCCTCCGCCCCTCCGGAGCCTTCCTCCGCCCTCCTTTCGCCGTTCCACGCCTCTATCGGACATTTGCGGGCCCGCACTTGTACGGGGCCCGTTAGTGAGCCGCGTACCTGTGCGGGGGTGACACGCACGTGTGCGGGGCATTTAAACGCGTTTCTGCGCGTTTCAGTGCCGCGTTGCCGTGCGCTATTTTGCGGCGCGCTATTTTGCGGATTTTAGTAAACATGCCCCTAAGTTCCTCTATAGTTTTGCTTTTAGTAAATTAATATCTTTACATATCCCAACCTCCATGCAGTTTATCCATTCTATCGATTGATTCAACCTTTCTTCATTTTTATTGCTTCCTTATGTTAATAAAGTTATCCTTCTATTCTCCTTTCTGTTTTTCTTGCAATCCTTTCCTTTATTTTCATTCATGAGTTACTGAGTTACTATGTTGTATGATATTTCTCCAAGGATCGCATCACACTTGCTCCAGCTAAGTGTTGTGCTTTACTGCCAATGGAAGCTATTAAGAAAGGAGGTTCAGCCTTTTCTAGCAATGGAAACTGTGCTCAAGTACCACTATCTTCATCCTTTCTCTGCATTAGAGATGAATTTCATCCTACTTTAATATCTGATACTTTGATTTTGCCCCGATTGACTAAAGAAATATTCAGATCTCAGGAGAACTAGGAAGAAATTTAAAAAAAAACTTGATTGTAACACTTTAAAAAATCTGAAGCAAACTTTTTGAAAGTCCAAGGCAGAACTTAAATTTTCTAGTTAAGCAAACTAAATTCCATCATATATTGAAATGAATACTGTCATTGAGGGGCAGGTTGTTAAAGTGCACTAAGGTTTTGTACTTACTGCGTGTTAAGAGTAAAAAACTAACACGCAGTAAATGCAGCAGCTAACTCTTGGGGGCTTGCCCTGCAGATTTCCAGCAGCTACAAAACTGAAAAGTTCCCTAAGCTGCAGCAACTTCATTCACAATTAAGGCCATAAGTGCACCAACATTAACTGTAACATTAACAATTAGGGTGCATTAATTCCTCCCGCACTAACCGCAATGTGCAATAGACAACTACTGTCTGTCCACAACCCACCCAGTCTCCACTCCATTATGCGTTAAGTAGTTAGCAGAAATGTTTACTGCGCGGGCTGCTTTTAGCTGGTGGTAACAGTTAGAATGGGCTGTTGGCACAGGCTAAAATACATGTAAGCCGTTAGTACACTTTAGTAAACATGCCCCTAAAGTTCCAGTTGGAAAGAATAAGAACTAGGGCCAGTAAGAAATCAACCAATGTTGTCATATATCTGATAAACATAACACTGCAGGAGCTCTCCAAATGATGGCAGCTGAAATTTCCTCCGAAATTTTAGGAATGATTATTGTTTTTTTGCCACCCTGTTTTCCAGAACAATTGCACATTAGTGTTTTCCTACAGCATGTGAGCTATGCATTTTATATGCTATTCACGAAACCAACATTTAGGCAATTTTTAATTTTAGCTTAGTTACTTAACATAAGAACATAAGATATGGGTCAGACCAAGGTCCATCAAGTATCCTGTTTCCAAAATTGGCCAATCTAGGTCACAAGTACCTAGCAGTTTCCCTAAAAGACACAGGTTCCACAATGCTTGTACCGGGGCAAGCAGTGATATCCCGGGTCCCTTTTAAGAAAGTTTCTGGACCTTTCCTCCAGGAACTTGCCAAACCTTTTTTAAACCCGGCTACACTAACAGCTTTTACTACTTCTTCTGGTAATGAATTCCAGAATTTGATTATACCTTGAGTGAAAAAATATTTTCTCTTATTAGTCTTAAATAGGTTACCCTGTAGCTTCATTGCATGCCCCCTAGTCTTTCTATATTTTGATGGCGTAAACAATCGATCTATGTTTAACCGTTCCACTCCATTAATTAATTTATAGATCTCTGTCATATCTCCCCCTCAGCTATTTCTTTTCCAGGTTGAAGAGCCCTAACCTTTTTAGCCTCTCTTCATAGGGATATCCTTCCATCCCTTTTACCATTTTGCTGGCTCTTCTCTGTACCTTTTCTAATAATGCTAAATCCTTTTTAAGATACAGTGACCAGAATTGCACACAATATTCAAGGTGTAGTTACACCATGGAATGATACAGAGGCATTATAATATCCTTTGTTTTATTTTCCATTCTTTTCCTTATGATACCTAGCATTCTATTTGCTCTCTTGGCTGCCACTGCACACTGGGCGGAGGGTTTTAACATGTTATCCACCATGACACCTAAATCTTTTTCCGGGGTGGTGGTTCTTAATGTGGAATCTTGCATCGTGTAGCAATAGTTTGGGTTGTTCTTTCTTAGGTGCATAACTTTATATTTGTCCACATTAAACTTCATCTGCCATTTGGATGCCCAGTCTTCCAATTTATCAAGGTCCTCTTGCAATTTTCCACAATCCTCATGGGTTTTAACAACTTTGAATAATTTTGAGTCATCTGCAAATTTGATAACCTCACTTATTATTCCCATTTCCTGGTTGTTTATGAATATGTTAAAAAGCAGCAGACCCAGCACAGATCCCTGGGGTACTCCACTATTCACCTTTCTCCATTGGGAAAATTGGCCATTTAGCCCTACCCTCTGCTTTCTATCTTTTAACCAATTCCTGATCCACAATAGTACACTGCCTCCTATCCCATACACTATATCAACTGACTCACCTTTATCTACCTGTTTATTCACACCTTCAAAAAAACATGGGGGTATGTTTACTAAGTGGAGTGGAGGAGTGGAGTGGAAGAGTGGCCTAGTGGTTGGGGGCAAGGTACTTCAGGCCGGAAGGTCAGAAGTTCAAATCCCACTAGAGGACAGCAACCTTGGGCCGGAAGGACTGGGGTTTCTAGTCCCATGGGTGCTCCTTGTGGTCTTGGGCAAGCCACTTAACCCTCCATAGCCCATGTTCCCTGTAAAATAGTTATCTCCAAGTTATAATGCCCTGTTCAATGTAATTTCAGTTTGTTCAATGTAAACCGCACTGATGCAGAATAGTGTGGTATATAAGAGAATAAAAATAAAACTAAACTGTCTTAACGTGTTCCTGGCAATAGTGTGCAGGCTGCCATAAAAGGAGTGGGTGTTTCAGTCTTAAAACAGGAGTATTGTGCAATAATGTGTGCTGCAGTGCACATTATTGGGCTAAGCGTGTTAACGTGCAGTAATCTTAAGTAGGCGCCCAGACATGCAAACATAGAAACAGAGGTGTAGCACAATGGTTAATACACTGACTGATGATACAGGGGTCATGAGTTCGATCCCATAATGTGCCTAATGCATAAGGCTGGCTGAGGCATCATCTTTGACATGTAAGTAGTGTTTCCTGAGGCAGTTTATTTGTATTTTAATTATTGCTGCCAGCAAACACACCCTCACGTGCCGTAACCTAAGGTGCCGCATAAGGCACCCTATAAGGCACTCCATAGGGCACATTATAAAGTGCACTATCTGCCACGGCACCCTATAATGTCCCCTATAGGGCACCCTATAAGGAGCTCCATAGGATATCTTAGAAGGCACCTTATATGGACAGTAACCATAAGATGCTTCAGAAGGCGCAGTATAGGGTGCCCTATAAAGCACCTTCTGAGGCACCTTATGGTTACAGTACGCTGAGGGTGGTTTTGCTGGCAGCACTAATGTACATTACAAATGGATAATGTTTTGGACAGTCCTATCAAATAACCCCACTGTGGGTTTGAACCCATGACCTCTGGCTCCACAGGCAGTGAAGTAGCCATTGGGCTACAGCTCTATAGCTGCTAACAAGCCCCTGGCTGACTGAAGAAGGACTGCATGTCACCACACAAACAGTCTGCTGTGATCACCAAGATAGGGTTAACCCACCCGTACCCATGATGCACTGCACATGCAAATCAGCAGTCTACAGATGAACACAAGATGGGGTATGCACCCCCACAGCAATTCGGCCTGGTAGGGGGAACTGACCGTGTATGTTACTGGCACAGAGTAGCTACACACCGTCACATTGTGCGGGTACTGTGCTCACCCTGAGGGTGAGGTGGGGCTCCCAGCACCAGGTCCACAGCAGAAATAGGCAATGCTGCAGGTCCCCAGCAGTGCTAGTGTGTGAGATAGGTAGTTCCTGCAAACACACTTTGGATACATCTGTATTTCTCAGTCAGGTTTAGCCCTTATGGACCCATAGGTGGATTATGTACCACCACCCAACCCACTCTCTAGTGGCTGAGGGTGGGAAACAGGGTCTCCCACCAACAGATCCACATTTTGCTTCCCTGCAATGGCAGCAGTAGAGGGGACCATCAACTGCAGTCCTGCTGGGGAACAGACAACCTACAGCACAGTAAATGCAGCTCTGTACACATCTTTAAAGCAATAGCAGACAGCCATTAGGCCCAGAAATGCTCAGCTGCACCCCATCACTATCTGATATTCTCCTGCAGCAAGCCTCCAGCCACTGCACCCTGCAAGGTGTTCCAGCACAGCATATACTAGCTGCAGACAGTCTGCTAGCTAGTCCATAGTGCATGTTCCTGGAGAAGATGCATGCACCCAGAACTGGGATGTCAGCATACACACCAAGCAGATAGGTCAGTGATTGAGCCCCAAAAGGGAACCCATAAATATCACATGAGAGAAACGTTAGAGAGCACTATGGGGGAACCTAGCCATGACGTGGTCACTGCTCAGTCAGGGTGAGAGTGATCTCCCAGCAGGACATGCTGTGGCCACCCTGTCTGTGCAGGTGGTGGCCGGGCACTACAATGTCCCAGCCATTGCCCTATGCCCTGTGCAGATGCATCCTGGCCAGGCCACCCTGTCCGGGCTATACCCATGGTACCTTGCTCCTCATTATGCACATTGGCAGGCCAATACTGGCAACAGTGCTGGCAGTGTGGGCTGTGGAGGGTGTTTGCAGCCACCACACACTGGATAGACAGACACACACTCCCACACCTATGCCAGCATTGTACAACTATAGAGGTGTTTGGCAGCCCTGGCCACCGCTCCAGTCCTCAGCACAGTGCAGGCATGGCTATGGTACGTAATACTGTTGGGGTCACTCCCCAGGGTGGTAAACACTGTCAGACACAAGACCTGTAGCACACTCCACATGATGCAGCTCAATCAGAAAATTGTACTTCAGAATTGCTATCTTCCAGTAATCATAGCAACCTTTTGATAGCTGTGTACTGTATTCCCGGGTTTAGGGTGGCATTGCAAAGGTATGCAAGTGCTAGTATTGGGAGATGCACGCAGGGCCCAATGTCCTGCCTCTCCAAGAGGCATTGGATAATGGAGCCTGTGGGTGCGAGTGTGTCTGCCCCTGTTTGCTGCTGCTTTACGGCAGAGGTTCCCAACTCCAGTCCTGGTGTGCCAAACACTGTTCGGGTTTTCATGCTGTCCCTCATGAATATGCATGAGATACATCTGCATACCATGGGGGCGGGGCATAGAAATGCAGCACAGGCATCTTTATTAGAGGCAGCATGGAACCTGAATGGTGTTTGGCCCTCCAAGACTGCATTTGGGAGAATCTGCTCTAGGTAATGCGCATGTTTATGGTGTTTGTGCTCTGTAGGGTAAAATGTAGGTGTTTTGGGCATGTCTACGTCATCTGCACTACAGGTTCTGTCTGTATTAGCACGTTGTAGTAGTGGGTAAAATATGGGGGCTGGGGTGGCAGGAACCACAGCTGGGATTTGAACCTGTGACCTCCTGCTCCTGAACACACTGGCTATGTGCACTGCACCACCCTGTTGCCACAGAGATAGTGCATTCCCTGGGGATACCATGACTGTTCATCATTCAGGGCCTGTCTGTTGCAGTGCATGGCACCCACCTACACAGGGCTAGGCCACGGACTGCTCTGGGCAGCTGCCACTGCCCCTTCCACCACCAGTACGCCTCTGCCATCCTGCTGACATGCCCGTCTGCTGGTGCTGCTGGTGGAGTGCAGTCTCAGGCCATCCATTGTGCAGGTAGAGTGTGTGTCTGTCTATGCTATTGCTGCCTATGGTGCAGGTTCTGGGTAGGGGTGCCTGCATAGCTGTCCACGCTTCCCCCCAGCACCGCCTGCCAATGTTCTGTGCCCTTGGGGGTACGGCAGTGCCAGATCCCACAGTACCTGCTGGGTACTATCCCCTGTGACACTGTGGGAAGCACACTCGTGCCCATGCTGGGCCCTCATCAGTTGCTGTCTGGCTGCTCTACTGTTTCAGCATTCCTATGGGCCACCTAGGCATCACCCTAGTCTGCACTGTGGCCCAGCTGCAGCACAGCATGTGCCGTCTGCAGCCCTCTGTGTCCCCTTTCCCAGCATCTGTCCAGTTGCCCATTCCGACATGCCCGCCCTGCTGTTGTGGAAAATGTGCACGCCATAGGAAACCTGTCTAATGGAGAGGGAAACCCTGATCAGCGCTATTTCACTGTGGGATCATTCATCTTGTATGGGGATGGAGTGTAGACCCTTCCAAAATTCATATCCTTTTTTTGGAGCTTTCTTGAGAGTGTTTTTGACATTTCCCATTAATATCACTATTGCCCAGCGTGGTTATGTTTTTTTAATATTTTGTTGGGGTCATTTTCAGTGTTTATTTGCACTTTTGTTCCGTGCACATGTATCACACTTATCACTTTTTGTAGGTTTCCCTGATTTTGCTGTACATTGCTGACAGAAATTGTTTCTCTTCCCTTTAAATCAGCTCTAAAGCCAGGGTTTCACTGGCGTTAGTTTTCAGCCTCGGATTTCACAGTGTTAGTGTGCAGAGAGCCTCTCCCCTCCCACTCTCCACCCATTGACCCCTTCTCTCCGCCCCTGGGGAGCCTTCCTCTGCCCTCCGGGAGCCTTTCTCCGCCTTCAGAGCTCGTTTGTGCCGCAGCGCGCGTTATCGCGCGCTAAGGTACCTTGTCGCACGATAACATCACAGAGCGCACAATAAGACGGTTTAGTAAACATACCCCATAACAGATTAGTAAGAAAAGACCTTCCTTGGCTAAAACCATGTTGGCTTTCTCCCATTAAGCCATGACTTTCCACATGTTCAGTAATTTTGTTCTTTATAATGGTTTTTACCATTTTTCACAGTACTGACATCAGGTTCACTGGTCTGTAGTTTCCAGGATCACCCCTGGAACCCTTTTTAAAAATTGCCATTACATTGGCCATGCTCCAATCTTCAGGTATTGCAGATGATTTTAATGATAGTTCACAGATTACTAATAGCAGGTTTGCAATCTCATATTTCAGTTTTTTCAACACCCTTGGATATATACCATCCAATCCAGGTGATTTGCTACTGTTCAGTTTATCAAATAGTTGTAATGCATCTTCCCTGTGTATCGATATTTCTTTCAATTCTTCTGTGGCATCACCTTTAAATACCATTTCAATCATGGGTAACATTCCTACATCTTCCTCAGTAAAGACCAAAGCAAAGAATTCATTCAGTCTCTCCACTATAGCTTTGTTCCCTCTTAGTGCTCCTTTTACCCCTCTATCATCTAAAAATTTAGCAACATAAAACAAAGGGGCATGTTTGCAGACACAGTGTAAGCTACATGATGTCAATGTCCATTTTATTCCTAGGCCGCATTGGCATTCAGCCCATGCTAAGTCTTAATAAACATGGCCATAACATGCATGTCCGGCCGGCGAACACTTCTATATAAAAAATGAGTCCCTTTTGAACCAGATTCCACATCCACGGGTTTGGATGTGCCTCAGATGCGAGTAAACATTTTGGATGTCCCCATGCCCACTGTATTCTGAAAAGTTGCACATTTTGGATTCTGCCCGTCCCCATGATATACCCGTGGAAGCCATGCTCACCTCATCCCTGCTGTTGTTGGATCTGATCTGCCTAAGTTCTTTTGCATTTCCTGACCATTCCCCCTGGATGTATCCTATCCACAGCTGCTGTGTTGTCTGTCTAGACTAGATTGTAAACTCCATTGAGCAAGGACCATTGTTTACATGTGTCTGTGAAGTGCTGCATATGCCTTGTAATACTATACAAATGATCAATAGTAGTATTACTAGTTGTAGTAGGGTCTTCTGGCTATGGCATCTGAGGCCAACCTATCTGGGTAATAGAATTTCTCACAGCAGCTACACCTGTCCTATCATGGCGTATGCCAGTCTGTATACATCCGCTATCTGAGGGGCAACCCTGTCTGCCTTCCCATGGTCATCTATGTAGCACTGCTCCCATGGTCAGGGCTGAGTGGGCATGGGAGGGGCGTCCCTATGCCATTTCACCAAGTATCCAGTCTCTCTCTCTCTATATATATATCACCATTTTCACAGCTCTCATTGATCCTGGCCTGGGTAGGGATGTAGGCCACATGGGATAATCCAGGGAATGTTGGCACTATATCAGTCCTGTCTTCCAGTGCCTGGCACAGTGGATGTTGGCTGCCCTATCACACTGCCAACAATATTTGATCTTATTAGAGTACCCTATGTAAAATGATCCAGAAGGAATCGGCATAGGTTCCCTATGGCTAAATGTCAAAGCATATCCCTGCCAATAATAGGGACTGTCAGAATACGGGCATTCAGCACTGCAAACAGCACTAATACATACTCAACAGCAACACTATTGATCCCACAAAATGTGCATTACGGGCATGCATTAGTGCTGCTTTCACTGTTGAGTGCCCTTATTATGAGGATCCCCTATTATTGACAGTGATATGTTTTGACATTTAGCTATAGTGAACCCTCTCTGAGTTTGACTTCCCAATCACACTGGCACCTGGTGATGCTGTGGTCATCCATACAGTCCATGTACTGGCCAGGCTTTCATGTCCCCCCTGAATTGCAAATGAACACACCAGATCCCCCTGTTCACCCCTCAAACCACAAATACACACACATACACACACACACACACACTCACTCATTTTCTGTCACAAAAACATGATTCTGCAAAAAAGATGTCCTGAATCTATACATAATAGCTATGATATAACATAAAAGCATGGGGTACTAGGGCTACAAATATGATTTCCATTTCTCACACAAAAAAAAATAATCCTTTCCCTGCTCATGCCCATGCTATCCCTGCATCAGCAGTCCTATTTTTCAGAACATGGGAATTGTTAGGGTCCCATAAATTGGCTCCTTTAGCACAAACAGCACATTAGTGCATAGCATGAATATACACTATTTCTCTTCTTAATATTTCTGTAAGGATGTTTATTAATGCGTCTAGACCTTACAACATTCCCTCACTTCTGCCCTCTCTTACCTTAAAACTGCATCTTGGGTTTTTCCAGACTGCACTCACACCAGTTCAAAACATACTTGTCACAACCATTCTTCAATATGGACCACATTTGCAGAGAAGAGCTGAATTTTCTAAGTCCTGACCATATTCCACATTTCAGCAGGAATAATGTGGACATTTCTGGGAAACATGTGGAGCCCAATTCCCTAAGGGGCACATCTGGGCCGTCTGTGCACCCCTGGCAGAATCAGCCTGTTAGGACCCGATTTTGCACCGCGGGAGCAGGACGGCCCTGTGGGAGCAGGATGGCCCCACAGGTACAGGATCGAGCCCTGGGACAGCCTGGCATGCCTCTGCATCACTGTGGGGATGTTCTCCCCACGGCACTATGTGCCCACTTCCTGCCGAGACCCCGATTTCCTGACACCCTATCCCGATGGGGGCCGCTGGGGCCCAGATCAGGCAGTGGTGACTCACCGTTTGTGACTCTTTGTTCCAGTGGGGGGGGGGCTTCTGGTTTCCGGGGGGAGGGCTGCTGGCCAGATTTTGAAGGGCATCCCACTCTTAGTCCACCTCAGAGTTGGAATAAATAGGATGTCCCCCTGGTGATCCCCAGACGTACAGGACCGTCACTGGATTCGGCCCTATATGTCCAGGGGTTGGTCCCGCCCACACTTCACCCTCATTCTGCCCCCGTGCCACACCTGTCGCCCACTGTGCATGTAGGGGGGACAGGAGGCAGCATACTGCAAAGGCGGATAGTGGGGCTGCAAGTCCCGGCGGAACGTGCAGCCTGCTATTTGTCTTATAGAATTGTGGCCTTAATGCAAATTATTTGATACAGGACCCATTGCATAAACATTTATGAGTCCTGAAGCAAATATCTACTGTATCCGAATGCAACTCACCTAGAACTACTCCTGAAAAAGGTGTGAGCCAAGTCTAAACCAAAAATCAGAAAAATAGCTTTGAAATTAAGATGAAAAAACTAAAGAATTCCTTTATGCACTGCAATATTTTCCTGTTATACCATTTTTGCTTGGAGAATTCTACTCAGTAAGCCATGTTGGCTAGTTATTATTGGAAGCATATTCTGCGGTGTTGAAATAGCTTTGGAGAGGGAACTTTCTTTTATTGACTACAGAAGAGGTTTCATATCAGCCAGAAGTGCAATTATTTCTCTGTTGCTTCCTGGAGTTGAAAAATGGATCTCACTATAGCTCTTGCCATTTAAAAAAAATGAAACAAGTCTTTGTCTTTTCAGAAGTAATAAAAGAAGTTAGAGATTCTCGGAGGACTATTAATGATCTGAGAGCGCCAGAGTTGTAGTGCTCACTCAAGTTGGTTTTTTGTGTTGTCTAAATTTTAGTTTTAGGTCTTCTCTGCTGCGTACACAGAAAGCTAGCTTCTTGTTCTCTTGCTGCAAGCAAGATACATTGCTGCCATTAGCAATGACAGGACTTATTGCCACACTAAGAAAACCTCAAACAACGGGAATTTGATGTGAAATATGACTAATGTAACCACAAGAAAAGCCAAGGCACTTGCCAGGCCTCCAGATGTTCTAGGCACTAAGGCAGCACTTTCCAAGCTTTTATCCATGTGATTCATTTTAGCAGATGAAGATTCACGTGATAATTAGAGCAAATTAGTACTCAAACAATGTAATGTGTTTCTTAAAGCTTCAGAAACATACAGGGGCTATTTTACTAAAGGGCACCAGCCGTAGAGTTGCCAACTGGCTCCTGATGCGGCCGACAGGCTTGATCCAGTCCTGTGTTTATCCCACTGCATGCAGGGACATGTAGTCTTGTTTTTCTTATGGAGTGCAATAGAGAAATCAGAACTACATGTCCCTGCATGCAATGGGGTAAACACAGGACTGGATCACGCCTGTCAGGCGCATCTGGAGCCAGTTGGTAACCCTAACCAGCCGTCAGCACATGTTCTGGCGCGGGCTGAAGGCACATTGGGACACGTGTTGACAGCACAGGATCATGACAGATAGTGTGGGCCAGTTTCTAAGCTGTGAATCACGCGGTGGGGTGGTAAGGGGATGGGTTAGAGGCAGGGTGTGGGCGTAGTGAGCACTGCACAGTTAGCATGAGGGTAAACACCATAGGCTAAATATGACTCTTGCAATTAGTGCGGGTTCACCTAACACTCTCTCAATAGGTGGAGTTTGTATGCCACGTTACAGCACAGGACTCTGCATTAACTGCTGGGAACATGCTTTCTATGGCTCTGACATGGTGGTGTTACAACATGGTGGTGTTACACCTAATGCGCCATGGTTTTGGCACTATTGCCATTTTAGGTGCAACACCATAGCACCCTTTAGTAAAAGGGCCCCACACATATATACCTCTATCCTTTTTAGAATAATTATTTTATATTCTCACTATGCCAGAGACACACAGGCTTGCAAGTTGTGATACAGCTTCTTGAAATCCAGCAGCATAGTAAGTGAACCAGCTAATCATCTTGCCTCATTTTAGATGGAGGCTGTGGTTGGAAGGGAGATGCAGAGTGTTTTAAAGTGTATAATTGGGGTTTGTGTGTGCCAAAGTGTGTATATGAGTTGGTATATCTGACTGAATGGATGGGGTATGTGTGACAGCATGAGAACTGAGTGACTGGCTGATGTTTGAGTGGCTGCATATTTGCAGGGGTGTGTATACAAGTATGTGTGTGTGTGTGAGTGAGTGGATCTGGGTTGATGGGTGACTGAATGTGGGACTGCATGAGTAGTAAAAGAGCGAGTGCATGTATGGGTTGTGACTGATTAGGTGTAGTGTATTAAAATGGGTGCAGAGATTTTTACACATAGAGCGTGATTCCATAATGTGCACGTCCAGGTTGTCCAGATGGCCAGATTATGGACAGGGCTCAGGCATACCAGATTCTGCAACCACAGGAGTTAAACATTCCCACAGGTGCAGGATCGGGCACTAAGATGGACAGGGGCACTCGGTATCCTGAGCGGGGAAACATACAGCAGGCTGTCCGTCCCCATCACTCAGTGCTCCTGCTAGTGTGCCGGTGCCAGGCTTCCCATCACCATGGCACCGGGATGCCCAGCAGGAGCAAGCAGGCCCGACAGCGGAACGTGTTGCATTTCCCGGCTGCCCAACCCTCGACAGGGGCTGTCAGGGCTGGGATAGGCTGTGGGGACTCACCTTCATCCATGCCGTGGGTTGGTGGTTGCTGCCAGGACCGATCGCTGCTGCTTCTGGGATTTATTCCACTTCTGAGGTGGAATAAGTCCTACATCCATCCGCCACCCATCGGACATAGAGCGCCATGACCTGAATAGGCCCTGTATGTCCAGGTGCTGTGGCCCGCCCCCACTCTGCCATCTCCATCTCACCCCTGTCCAGCACTCCCCGCACACCGGCACAGTATGTGTGGGGAGGCAAGGGGGTAGAATAAGGTCCTTGCGAAAGCAGGGGATGCACGTCCGAACCTTGTTATACATGTTTTGGCATGATCACCATACTGTATATAGTTGAGATTTGTGTGTACAAGTGTGTATATGTGTATGTAAGCAGATTTTGATAAGTGGATGACTGAGTATGTGGCTACCTGGGTAGTAAGTGGATGAGTGGAGGAACAGCCTAATGGTTCGAATAATGGGTTGAAAACCAGGGTTCATAATTTTATTTATTTATTTAATTATTTATTTGTTTGTTTGCTTACATTTATAAATTGCTGTAACAATACACCCTAAATGGTACACATCAAACAATGGATATATCGAAAACATCTCAACTAATGCAATATATCACAAATAAAAACCCCTTAGCTCACCCTCCCACTTCCTACAAGAAATCATCAGCTCCATGTCTCTTTCCCAGTCCACTCAACCTCACTTTTCAAATACCTTCCTAAATAAATATGTTTTTAAATGCCTTCCAAAGTCCTTCAAATCCCCAGCATACCTCAAGCCATCAGCCAAAGTGTTCCTTAATAAAGGAGCCTGCAGAGAATACATCCTAGAATGATGCCTTTCTTCCCTCATATCCCGAGTACTAGGAACCACCAACGGATGACCTCCCTGGGAGCATAATAATGTCCTTATTTATTTATTTAACATTTCTTCTATACCGCGCTATTTAGATCAGTGCTGTGTACATTCAACACAAACTATACAGAGCAGGGAACTGCAATGTATTTACAATGAACAGGGGTAAATAACTTGGATATAACTAGAGGAGAACTATCTACATCTTATTTACACTAATGCATATTTTCTGGTTCTGGGGTAATCAGGTGGGGAGATTGGGCTAGCTATCCTTTTTCTTGCTGGGTGTGTTTATCCGAATGCTTTGGGTGACTGCACAAAGTGCTCATTGCCTGATTTCTGCTGCTGGATACAGGGTAGTATAATGTAAATAGATGATGCTTCAGGGCCTTTCTGAAGTAGGCCAGGTTGGTGGTGGATCGGATATCTATGGAGAGGGCATTCCAGGCTCTGGGTGCGTATATTGTGAAGGCCCTGTTGGCCGTTGCCTTTGAGCATTTTGTCATTACTTTTGGGATCTCTAGTGTGTTCCTCGTTGTGGGCCTTCTGTCTCTGTTCTGCGGTACACTGCGAATCATCTTGCTAATGGTCGGGAGGGGCTGGTTGTTTAATCCTTGAGATATACGTTTCTAATCGTGAAACCAAATAACTTTGTGGTAGTCTCTGCAGAACCTTAAAAACAGTCAGCAAAACTTTATATTGCACATGATATCGGATTGGCAACCAGTGCAACTGCATTAACAGTGGGGAGAAATCATCGAATTTCCAAAGGCCCTTTCTAAGCTTGGTAGAGGTATTCTGCACAATCTGCAATTGCCACATATTCTTTTGGAGTAACCCCAATAATAATGAGTTACAGTAATCCAACTGTGACAGTATGAGTGCTAAATTAGATTCTGACAAGTATGGCCTTAGCTTCCCGATTGCCATAAAAGCAGATCTAAACCTCTCACCATAGCAATAGTTTATTCATACATCTGGAAGTGGGAATGAACCTATACTCCCAGCCTCCAAAAAACCTCCTTTCAATCTTAACGATGGAGTCAGACCATCAGTCTGTGGTACAAAGGAAGTACAAGTACAAGCCACAGGAATTCAGAAATCTCACTTTCTCTTTTTGTACTTGGGAAAATCACTTAACTCTCCATTGCCTCGGGTGCAAACTTAAAATGTAAGCCTTCAGGGGAGAGCAAAACACCTTCTATACTTGGGTATAACTCGTCTTGAACCAAGGGCAGTGAAGCACCTTTTTTGGTTGGAGGGACCAAACATACCTACCTCCAGCCCTGCCCCCATCCTCTCTAATTATATGCTGTGTTGGGCAAAACTGTGTGAAAACCATGGTTCCAGTTGCCCACCCCATAAAACCGCCTATGCCTTGAGTTGCTATTGAAAATGGTGTGAGCTAAATCTAAGATCCCTTTGACTGGGTGAGTGGACAAGTAGCCTAGTGGTTAGCATAAGTACCTAGAAAATCAAGGGTTCAATTCCCATCTGGCCTCCTTGTGACCTTGGGCAAGTCACTTTACCCTCCATTGCCTTGGGAGGAAAAGCCTGGCAATCTACTTCCAGTGATAAATTGATAAGAAAACCCAGAGGAAGCTGGGTTTCTATGAGTCAACACTGACTTGATGACATTAAAAAAAGTGACTAGGTACAGTATGCTTGAGTGGATATGGTGCTGCAATAACTCCCTCTCTATATTTGCTCTCTTCCGGCTGCCTTTACCCTCTTGCCCTTTTCTTCTTTTCAATCCCTCTCCTCTCTCAGGTCCTCTTCCTTTCTGTTTACTCTCATCCTCTTGGCCTACCTTTCCCTTCCATCCTTCACGTCCCCTCTGCTTCACCTCCTCTTTCTTTCCTCACACAGGCTTATCCTCCTTCTTTCTTACCCTCTCACCACAGGTTCACACCACTCCTCTCCTCTCTTTTATATCCCCTTCATACTATAGTCATGTCTGTAGGCTCATCCTCTCATTCTCATGCTTTCCAAGCTTGGAAAGCCCATTATTTCACATTTATCCTCAATTTGAATCCAATATTAATATTAATACAAATTCTGACATGGCGAATATAGGGAGCATGAATTACTCCTTCATAACAGCCTTATGGAATGAAAATTTGGAAGAGATAAGCAGGACATTGAGCATGTCCCTGATGCAGAGCTACATAGAGATTGTGTGTTCGAAACACAGTGCTGTGTCGGGATTAAAATTAAACCTTTGAAGGCCTCCTTTAAATTTTTAATCCACATTCTGCAGCCGGGTTAATTCTTGCATATTTCAGGAAAATTGTGCCCATCTTATTCAATATGTTCTAATAGTGATCTTCCTTCTGTTATGGTCATGTATTATATACCATTTGATAGGAATATTTAGAATTTAGTCAGAATTTTGGATCCCAAGAGTTTTGGGCTCGGCCTGGAAAGGGTTAAGACTGGATTCAAATTGGGGATTATTGTGAAAAAGGGACTTGGCTTATTAGTGGCACAAGTTTGAATATCTTTAATAACTGAATTTCAATATAAAGGACTAGAGTTGAAAAATGTAGCAATGACTTTTGGCAAGAATCAGTTCAACAAAAACAAACTGAGACAAATTGTAAAACAACTCAAATCACAAGGGTTTGATCTTTAACAATTTTTGTAGTGTGTCAACCTCCCTATTTTTGGGCCATTCAATAATTATTGTTCTTTTCATCATATGCATGAGTGACATATACAAACTTTTGCATATGTATCAGATTTTGCCTCTTTAAGAAAGATTTATTCTTGGAACAATTTCTGTCTATGTGTTTTCCCTTTTTGTTACATAGTAACCTAGTAAATGGCGACAGATAAAGACCAGTATAGTCCATCTAGTCTGCCCAGTAAGATGGGAAGAGTAGGTGCACCTGCTGCTCCATGCAGGCCACCCCTCCCTGTGTCTTTGTTTAGGGGTGAACCCACCACTCCATGTAGGACACCCCTGTTTGTTGAGAAATTAGATAGTTACGTTTATTTTGATTTTATCCTGTTGCTGTAAAGGGATCCACTGTATCTGTCCCATGCCATTTTGAATCCTGTCACTGTATTTGCCCCCACCACGTCCATTGGGAGGGCATTCCAAGCATCCATCACCCTTTCAGTGAAAAGGTATTTCCTGACATTGCCTTTCAATTTACCCCCTTGCGGCTTCATGTTATGCCCTTTAGTTTTACAGCTTCCCTGTCTTTGGAAGAGGTTTGTTTGTTCATCATTTCTCTTTAAGTATTTAAAGGTCTGAATCATATCTCCCCTGTCCCTCCTCTCCTCCAAAGTGTACATATTTAGGTCTTCAAGTCTCTTCTCATAAGGCTTCTGACGCAAGCTCCAAATCATTTTGGTCGCCTTTCTCTGAAGAGTTTCCAGTCTTTTTACATCTTTTGCAAGATATGGTCTCCAAAATTGAACACAGTATTCCAAGTGAGGCCTCACCAGTGACTTATAGAGTGGCATTAGTACCTCTTCCTTTCTGCTGGTAATTCCTCTTTGTATGCAACCCAACATCCTCCTGGCTTTTGCCACCGTCTTGTTGCACTGTTTTGCCACCTTGAGATCCTAGAAATAATCACACCAATGTCCTTCTCCTGGTCCGTGCACACCAACCTCTCACCCCTTATTGCGTACATTTCACTTGGATTTCTGCTTCCCAAGTGCATGACACTGCACTTCTTTGCATTAAATCTTAACTGCCAAGCATTAGACCATTCTTCCAGCTTTTGTAGATCTTTCCTCATGTTATCCAGTCCCTCAGGGGAGTCCACTCTGTTGCAAATTTTTGTATCATCTGCAAAAAGACAGACTTTTCCATTCAAATACAAATACATTGAACAGTGCTGGGCCCAAGACCGAACCCTGGGGCACCCCGATAATCACCCTCCTTTCATCTGAGTGAGCTCCATTTACCATCACTTTCTGTCGTCTATCAGTCGACCAATTTCTGATCCAGTTCACCACCTTGGGAACCAACCCCAAACTACTGAGTTAATTGATAAGCCTCCTATGAGGGACAGTATCAAAGGCTTTGCTGAAATCCAGGTAGATGACATCCATTGCATGCCCCTGATCTAGTTCTCTGGTCACCCAGTCAAAGAACTCAATCAGATTTGTTTGGCAAGATCGTCCTTCGGTAAAACCATGTTACCTCGGATCATGTTATCTCTTGATTTTGAGAAAGTCCACTATTGCATGTAACTGGGTTAAGTGAATTTTATCAAACATGTGCAGATGCCAGGGATTGGGTGTATTACCCCTCTCCATTTAGAAGTTATTTATGTTTGTTTTGATTATATAGCAAGAGGATAGAATCAGAACAAACGTAAATAACTTCCAAATGGAGATGGGTAACCTGCTTGGAGCTGCTGTGCAACTCTACAATTCTGGCACCTTACTGGGCAGACTAGATGGACTATGCTGGTCTTTATCTGCCATCACTTACGATGTTACTATATTGCACACCCATAGGTTCTCTTACACACACAATCATCTTTTCTCAAGGTGAGGGTAAAAGGTGTGTGTGTGTAAGAAGAAAGGACCAGAACACAGGATTCAGTGAAAAAGACATTCTCCTCCCCCCCTAAAAAAGACCTGTTATAAAGCACATCACATCTGTGTATCTACCTACAGGTGAAGTAATAAGCTGCTATAAGTTGAGAAGTAATAAGCTGCTATAAGTTCAACAGATTCCTGTAGAAGAACATAGAGGATCTTTTGGCAGATCCTCATCCATGAAACCAGAAAACTATCTTCCGCTATTTTATTTCTCTTGAGGGTATTTTTACTAAAGAGCATTAAGGGTGCACCTGTTGGCAAACGGTAACGGCAGCAGCAAGGGTGTCATTGTGCGAGAAAGGCCGGGGTGGGCAGTAGGCATTCCGGTAGTAAGGGCGCTTGGCTCCACTTACCGGGGGCTAACAGGACATCAGGCATTAAGGTGTCAAATGTGCACCATAACGCCTGAAAATGGTAGTCACCTTAACGCAAGTTAAGGGATCCCTTTTGAAGGTCACATTTTAGGTGATGGATGGAAGGAAAGGTAAGAGCTCCTCCAAAGAGCACAAAACATTACAGCAAGAGTCATTTGCAGGGCCCCTCTAACCACACCCATTCTATATAACCTCCACTGGCTCCCAATACTGAGCCGTATAAAATACAAGAATCTCATGACAACCTTTAAACTGGTCAACAATATAGCTCCATCTACCCTCTCGACACTCCTTCAAACCCCACTGCCCACCCTCAAAGGTAAAATGCATTAAACTCCCTTGAGATCCCCAGCTCAATTCGGAAAACAAAACAGACCACAAGCTCCAGAGCTTTCACTTTCACCGCCCCTAACCTTTGGAACTCCCTCCCACCCTCAATCTGAGCAATTAAAGACCTTCAGACTTTCAGAAAAAAACCCCAAACCCACCTCTTCACTGCTCACTATGGTGTTGGCAATACCTGCCTAAACTCATATCACCCCTTTACTAATCCATCTTCATTGGCTCCCCATTGATTTCCGTATCCATTATAAGATTCTTATTCTGGTACATGAGGTTATCAATACTCACACGCCACAGTATCTAGCTGACCTCTTGCACTTTCATGTCCCGACACGCAGCCTTCATTCACTCCACATAAACCGCCTGCACCTACCGCATCCTTCACGTGCACACCTGCAATCCACCCGTCACTCAGCCTTCTTCTTCCTTGGTTCTGCCCTTTGGAATTCCCTGCCCACCCTGCTCCGACTAGAACAGAACTATTCCAGATTTAAGTCTCTACTCAAAAAACACATCTTTTCTCCTCCGCTCATAATCTCTCAGACTCAGCCCTTTGACCTGGTTATATATACGTCTGTCGATTTCCTTTCTATGTCCTGTCCGGTTTGACTGTTTGACCTCTCTTTATTGTCCAAATGTTTGTAGTTCCTTTCCTTTTCTGGCCTCAAGCCATTTCTTTGTTATTATTTTGATTGTAAACCGCCCTGATGTTACAAAGGGTGGTATATCAAGAACCAATAAATATAACATAACATAACATAACAAATAACTTAGCCATGCACGTAATGACAGCACCTACGCACCTAACCCCTCTCCCGACACACTGTATCCCACTCTCATAACCCTGGTTAACATGTATTTAAAGTTATATGTATATAGTTTCTCTGGTTTAGTTAAGTCTTTGACTAATAATGTTATAATGTAAAAAGTTCAAACCCTGTTATATGTAACATGTTGGTTCCTTGTAAACCACCCCTGATCTCTGGAAGGGGCAGTATAGAAATGGGTAAATAAATAAGAGCTGATTCATATGTATCCTACGTATCAGTTGGTAAGTGGGATGAGTATGCGGGAGGCATCTGTACTGTATCAGTGAGGGGTGCCCAAGTAAAATGCTGTAATGTAAGGGTGTGGAAAAGGATTGGGAAGAAGTGTCTCCTGGCGGAGCAGCATTGCCACGATGTGGGCATCAAAGGGATGGCCGAGCAGGACTGGTTACGTGCAGATCATTCACAGGAGAGGTGTGAGTGATACATCCAAATGATCAAACTGTTCCTGTGTGGGCCATGGTGTAGCTGCTGGCAGGAGAATACATGACTGTAAATAACGGGCATAAACTGATGGATGGGCTGAAGGATGGATGGCGTTAGATGAGAGTGCAGTATGGCCTTGCTGCCCTGATGTACTTGCTGTGACCACACAATTGCAGTTGTAGTGTGTGTGAAAAAAGTATAGCTGTGCCACGAGGAAAGCTATTTGGGTATGACAGTTGTGTCAGCTTTTCTAACCACCATACAATGCCCCTGACACATGTGCATATAACAACTTGACAAGTGTCTCTCATATTGGCTATATGGAGCAAACAGAGACATGTGATGATCTTTGCAGGTGGCCATCCCAGGACTGGGATGTGCCTGCATGTACTGCATACATGTGATGGAGCCAAAGATGTTCGGACGCAGTTATGATGAAATATTCCAATCATGTACAATCCATGTGTCATACACCTGCAGGCAGAGCTCCAGAGTCTCAATGCGTGGATGAGACAATGGTGCAGAGATGAGGGTTTTGGATTTGTTAGGAACTGGGGAACATTCTGGGGAAAGGAGGGGCTCTTACGAAGGGAAGGGCTATACCTTAACTGGGATGGAACCAGGCTGCGGGCATTAACCTTTAAAAAGGAGATAGAGCAGCTTTTAAACTAGATAATAGGGGAAAGCTGACAGTCACCCAAGAGCGGATGGTTCGGAAGAATGTATCCTTGAAGCAGAGAGGTTCCAAAAAAGAGTAAAGTAGCCCAAATGCCCTCGAGTATGGAGCAGACAGAGCTTAAAGATCCCAAATTACCCATGTCTACCAATAACCAAATTAATATGAATAAAATACAGTCTCTAAAATGCTTGTATGCAAATGCTATAAGTCTAAAAAATAAGATGGGAGAGTTAGAATATATAGCACTAAATGAGAGGTTAGATATGATTGGAATCTCAGAGACATGGTGGAAGGAGGACAACCAGTGGGACACTGTGATACCTGGGTACAAAATATATCATAATGATAGAGCTGATCAAATTGGTGGAGGGGTTGCGCTCTATGTTAGAGAGGGCATTGAGTCAAAAAGGATTAAAGTTTTGCAGGGAACACAATTTGCTGTAGAATCTCTATGGATTGAAATTCCATGTAAAAAGGGGAAGGCGATGGCAGTGGGGGTGTACTATCGACCGCCTGGCCAGAATGAACAAAAGGATGATGAAATGCTCAAAGAAATCAAGGAAGCTAACAAAGTTACAGGAATAATATTGGGTGATTTCAATTACCCCAGTATCGACTGGGTCAGTGTCGTGGCAGGACATGCTAAGGAGATAAAGTTCCTAGATGAAATAAATGACTGTTTCTTGGAGCAGCTGGTTCATGAACCGACCAGAGGGGAAGCCATATTAGACCTAGTCCTTAGTGGAACACCAGATCTAGCGCAAGAGATAAGGGTGTTGGGGCCACTTGGCAATAGTGATCACAGCATGATCAAGTTTGATTTAATTAGTGGAGGAGTGATAGTAAGGAAATCCACAGTACTGCCTTTTAACGTTCGAAAGGGAGACTATGATAAAATGAGGAAAATAGTTAAGAAAAAACTAAAAGGAGCAGTTGCAAAGGTTAAAGACTTACATCAAGCTTGGGTGTTATTGAAAAATACTATCTTGGAAGCCCAGACCAGCTGTATTCCACGCTTTAAGAAAAGTGGAAGGAAGTCCAAAAAACTGCCAGCATGGATTAAAGGTGAGGTCAGAGAGGCTGTTGCCAAAAAAGCATCTTTCAGGAAATGGAAAAAAAAGCCAAACGACAAAATCTGGAAACAGCACAAGCACTGGCAGGTCAAATGCAAGGAATTGATAAGGCAGACAAAGGGAGAATTTGTGAAGAACCTTGCTGCAGAAGCAAAAACGCGAAATAAAGACTTTTTCAATTACATTCGTAGCAAAAAAAACCTGTGAGAGAGTCAGTTGGTCCATTAGATGAGAGAGGGGTTAAAGGGGCACTAAGAGGCGACAAGGCGATAGAGGAGAGACTAAATGAATTCTTTGCTTCGGTCTTTACTGAGGAAGATGTAGGGATGTTACCCATGACTGAAGTGGTATTTAAAGGTGTGGAAGAATTGAGGGAAATATCGATACATCGGGAAGATGTATTACAACTATTAGATAAACTGAAGAGTAGCAAATCACCTGGGCCAGATGGTATACATCCAAGGGTGTTGAAAGAACTGAAATATGAGATTGCAGACCTGCTATTAGTAATCTGTGAATTTTCATTAAAATCAACTGTAATACCTGAAGATTGGAGGATCGCCAATGTAACACCAATTTTTAAAAAGGGTTCCAGGGGTGATCCGAGAAACTACAGACTGGTCAGCCTGACGTTAGTACCGGGAAAAATGGTAGAAACCATCATAAAGAATAAAATTACTCAGCATGTAGATAGTCATGGCCTAATGGGAGACAGCCAACATGACTTTAGACAAGGAAGATCTTGTCTTACTAATCTGTTATGTTTTTTTGAAAGTGTGAAAAACAGGTGGACAAAGGTGAGTCGGTTGATATAGTGTATCTGGACTTTCAGAAAGCCTTTGACAAGGTCCCTCATCAGAGACTTTTGGCAAAACTAAAAAGTCATGGGATAGGAGGCAGTGTACTATTTTGGATCGGGAACTGGCTAAAAGATAGAAAGCAGAGGGTAGGGCTAAATGGGCAGTTTTCCCAATCGAAAAAGGTGAATAGTGGAGTACCCCAGGGATCTGTACTGGGTCCGCTACTTTTTGACATATTCATAAATGACCTGGAAAAGGGAATAACTAGTGAGGTTATCAAATTTGCAGATGACACAAAACTATTTAAAGTTGTTAAAACCCAAGAGGATTGTGGAAAATTACAAGAGGATCTTGATAAATTGGAAGACTGGGCATCAAAATGGCAGATGAAATTTAATGTGGACAAGTGCAAAGTTATGCACCTAGGGAAGAACAACCCAAATTATGGTTACACGATGCAAGGTTCCACATTAGGAACCACCATCCAGGAAAAAGATTTAGGCGTCATTGTGGATAACATGTTAAAACCCTCGGCCCAGTGTGCAGCAGTGGCCAAGAGAGCAAATAGAATGCTAGGTATCGTAAGGAAAGGAATGGAAAATAAAACAAAATATATTATAATGCCTCTATATCGTTCCATGGTGAGACCTCACCTTGAATATTGTGTGCAATTCTGGTCGCCGTATCTTAAAAAGGATATAACATTATTAGAAAAGAGAAGAGCCACCAGAATGGTAAAGGGGATGGAAGGATACTCCTATGAAGAAAGGCTAAAAAGGTTAGGGCTCTTTAACCTGGAAAAGAGACGGCTGAGGGGGGATATGATAAAAGTCTATAAATTAATGAACGGAGTGGAATGGGTAAACGTAGATTGATTGTTTACATTATCAGAATATAGAAAGACTAGGGGATATGCAATGAAGCTACAGGGTAAACTATTTAAGACTAATAAAAGAAAATATTTTTTCACTCAACGTGTAATCAAACTCTGGAATTTGTTACTGGAGGATGTAGTAAAGGCTGTTAGTGTAGCTGGGTTTAAAAAAGGTTTGGACAAGTTCCTGGAGGAAAGGTCCATAAACCATTATTAGGAAGGGACCCAGGATATCAATGCTTGACCCAGTACAAGCATTGTGGAACCTGTGTCTTTTGGGGAAACTGCTAGGTACGTATGACCTAGATTGGCCAGTATTGGAAACAGGATACCGGGCTTGATGGACCTTGGTCTGACCCAGTATGACATATCTTATGTTCTTATGTCAGACCCTTTGTACTTGCTCTAATGTCCTTTCACTACTGATTTGTGAATGCTCCTTTAGCCCTGGCTGTTTGCCATCTTCACAAGCAGTTCTTCTATTCAGACACTGAACCCTCTCCTCAGGAAGTGACACAGTCACGTGCACAGAGTCGCGATCTGAAATGTAACCCTCTCCTCCACAATTGGTATTAAAGCAAGCCCTTGGTGGCAGTCTGCACACACGCTGACGGCAAGCTCCTTGGGACGACTCTGGCGACACAGCCCCCTGCCCTGTTCCTCTGCTGTGACTGGCTTTTCCCCCACACACCCTCAGGCTCTCAGTCACAGAAAAAGCCCCTTGTGGGGCTCCTCTCCCTTTTGCTTGCATACTCTTCACAATGGGAGCAATTCCTGTACATTGAGGCAGCTGACCAGCGGCTCTCTCGAGTACACCTGAACCTTGTCCCCTGCCAGTCAACCTCATCCATCTCTCCTTCCTGTTATGCTGCAACTCCTTTGCTGTTACCTTTATGTCTGACTTTGGTGAATTGTCGCTCTCTTCTTGCTAAAACCTTCCTGGTTCATGATCTATTTACTTAAAACTCCTTAAACATGCTTTTCATTACTGAAAACTGGTTGAAGGAGGGAGAGGACCCTCTCCTTGCTCGCTGCCTTCCGCTGGGCTATTCTGCCCTTTCCACCCTTTGTCCAGCCCGCTCATGACAGGGTGATTGTGGTTCTTCCTTACCCCTTACCCAAGTACATACTTCTGCCTTCCACTACCCTGAAGGGCTGCTCCTCTTCCTTCCCCATTAACTCATTTTCTCATCTATTCACCACCTTCAATTCACCCTTCTCTCTGGGAAGCTCTTCTTACCATTTCTGAGGCTTCCATTCAGTTTCCTCACCTAGTGCTCTTAGGTGATTTCAACACACATTTGCACTCACCCACCTCATCTCGGGATCTTACTTTCATCTCTTTTCTCCAGGATCTTGCTCTCTGTCAGCACATCTTGTTCCCAACTCATGTAGCTGGCCACACTTTTGATCTTCTGTTAACCCCCTCCTACTCCTCATTGGCTCCTTTTTCCCTTTTCTCCCTCTCCCTGCCTTGAACCGATCATCTTGGTATTTTTTTCTCTCTGTCGCTCTCTCTGTTCCCTCCCCCCCCCCCCCCCACCGCTACCTCTGAAACTCCCCATCTTTTCTGTCATATTACTGCCTCTACTCTGGCCCAATTCCAACCGTCCAGCCAATTACTGCCACAAGATTTCTCCACGCATACTCCGGCTGACGACGTCTCAACATGGAAGTCCTGTTTATCTGCTGCCCTTGAATGTTTAGCCCCACTCTGTGCACACCCATTCCGCTGCCTCTCCAGACACCCCTGGTATCACCCTGGTATTTTCCTACACTGTGCCTACTTGCGGTGCTCAGAGCACTCCTGGCGTAAACATCCATCCCCAGCAGTTCTGCAATACTTTCGTTCCTGTCATCAGCACAATCACCTTCTCATCCATTCAGCAAAACAGGTCTATTATTCCTATCTTATCTCCATTTCAGCCAACTCATCCCATCAACTGTTTCAAGTCCTGAGATCCCTTTCTGCCATTCATCCCTCCTCTTCTGATGATCCTATTCCCTCTATCCCTAGCCCCTCCCTCTGGCCACCTTCTTTGTAGGTAAAGTCAGTCCCTTTGCTCCTCTTGCCCTGCCTGTCCCCCTGCCCTTTCCTCTACTCTCCCCCTCTCCCTCCCCAACCTCCCTCAGTCCATACCTGGTCAGTTTTCTCCATGAATTCAGAAGCTGAACTTTCCAAATCTCTGTCCTCTGCTAGGAAAACTACATGCTGTGTCAATCCCATTCCTTTCACCTGGCTCCTGGAGCCTTCCCTTGCACTTCTTCCCTTTATCTGAACCATCCTTGACACTAGTCTTGTCTCTGGTTTCTTCCCCACCCCCTGGAAACATGCTCTTGTCCACCCTCTTCTCAAGAAACCCACACTTGAGCCCTCTCTTATCCATCTCACTACCGCCTCGTCTCTAACCTCCCCTTTCTTTCTAAAATTCTTGAGCAATCTGTCTTCTCACAGCTCTCATAGCACCTGGAATCTATTCACTATTTACACCCCCATCAGTCTGGTTTTAGGCTGGGGCACAGCACTGAGTCTATTCTTTTGTGACTTTTGAATGAGTTTCACACCTCTTATGATCGTGGTGTTGTCTCACTTGTTGTGTCTCTTGATCTGTCATCTGCATTTGATCTAGTTGATTACCTCACCTTCCTCTCCTGTCTTCATGATGCTGGTGTCTGAGGGACAGCTCTGCAATGGTTTCATTCTTTTCTCTCCTTTCGTTCATTTTCAGTCCTCTCGGGCGCTACTTCTTCAAAACCTGTTCCTCTCTCATGTGGTGCCCCTCAAGGGTTGGTGCTAGCCCCTTTATTCTTTAATATCTTTCTTGCCCCTCTTGCTTTACTAATCCAGCAATTCATCAAAGATACCATGCAGTCCCTACCCCAAGATATCACCGACCTGTACGAAGCCATACTAGCTGCATCACAACTAACACCTTGTATGAATTCTCACCACAACAAAAACAGGACCAGATCTACACCATGGTACTATAACACAATAAGACAATCCAAAAGAAAACTAAGGCAACTGGAACGTCACTGGAGGCGCAACAAATCAGAAACTACACTGAAACAATACCAGAAGATGCAAAAAGATTACAATAACCTAATAAACAAGCATAAACAACAATACCACACAAACCTTGTATTAAAAGTCTGTAATAAACCTAAAGAACTCTTCAACATCATTCGTACCCTAACGAATGACCCAACAATGAAAGATGAAAGTACAATAAACCTGCAAACCTTTGCTGATCCCCTTAACAGCCAAGAACAGCACCAACACACACCATAAGAACATCCCCCTTATGGACACACCAGCAAAAGATGACTCTACAACTACCAATCAATGGAGGAACTTCAGCATTCCATCAAAAAAACAAATAGAACAAACCATCACTGCTCTAAACACCACCACCTCTCCATCGGACCCCTGCCCGGTAACTTGGATTAAATCCACCAAGGAATATCTCAAAACATTCATCCAAAAGATAGTGAGCACCTCTCTCACCCAGGGCTACATGCCAAAAGCCCTCAAGCAATCTACTATCTGCCCAATCCCTAAATCTACCTCATCCAACAGTACCAACCCTTCAACCT
Organism: Ichthyophis bannanicus; assembly: GCA_033557465.1. NCBI lineage: Eukaryota > Metazoa > Chordata > Amphibia > Gymnophiona > Ichthyophiidae > Ichthyophis > Ichthyophis bannanicus. Next base: position 310,687,911 of record CM066032.1, on the reverse strand, counting down.
ACCACCCAATATCCAGCCTCCCATTCCTGGCTAAAATAACTGAAAAAAATTGTTCAGAGACAGCTCCAAGACCACATTGACAAATTCGTCCCACTAGATCCCCACCAGCACGGATTCCGTCCAAAACATGGTGTTGAGACACTACTCATATATCTATTCAATAACATAATCAAAGGAACAGACAAGATAAAGCAAGGCTTCCTACTAATATTTATCGATATATCATTGGCATTCGACATAGTTTCCCATCACATCCTATTGAAATGCCTAACAGAGATTGGGCTACAAGATACCACAATTAAATGGTTCCAATCATACCTTGAAGATAGACATCAAAGAGTAAAATCTGGGAACCTCACCTCAGAGCCATTCAAGACTACTCAAGGAGTTCACCAAGGATCATCATTATCAGCTCTCCTCTTCAACATCTATATTCAGCCCATATGCAAAATATTTAACAAACACAAGGTACAAGATACAATACACCATATATGCTGATGACATCATGGCATATACCCCTATTCAACTGGACTCCCCAGACTATACCACAATATCAACATGCATTCAAGAAATGACAACCTGGCTAACTAACAACAACTTAAACATCAACGTAAAAAAACCTGAAGCAATTATCATCACAAGAGACTCCACATTCACTCCTCCTGCTACTATCAACATAGCCAATACACCGATTACAAAAAAAAGACGAGGTCAGATACCTTGGAGTGATTCTAGACGAGCAACTCACCCTCCAACTGCATATCAACAAGATATCCAGAACAGCCTTCTTCAAACTTGCAACACTCCAGAGACTAAAACCCCTCCTCAATAAAGGACATTTCCGTATAGTATAGAGAGGAGGGAATAACAATGACATAAGAATCCGCTGCTGGACTACTGTAATATACTATTCCAGTGTCGGCCTAAACAAACCTCCCGCCCCCTACAAATAATCCAGAACACTGCTGCCCGTATTATTACCAGCACTTCAATACAAGAACATATAACGCCAATACTACAAGAGCTACACTGACTGCCAATCTCCTCATGGGCAAAATATAAATCAGCGCTCACCATCTTCAAAATTAAAAACAACATCTCAGCAGGAATACTACAGGAATTCATTGGAACCAAAACAAGCAAGAGACCAGACAGAAACAGAACCAAAAACAATATACCAGTACCTACTCTATTCACAAGAACAATCAAATCCACATCCATGCGAGCCTTCTCTCTTACAGCCCCTGCTATCTGGAATGTCCTCCCAGATAAGCTAAAATCAACAACAGATATAAAAGATTTCCGGAAGCTACTTAAAACCACACTATTCATTGAACAATTCAATGAAGACCACCAATCCACCCCAACCATACCACAAAATGAATGACACAAGACATGACATCCACAACATCTAACCAGCCTATCACTCTTACTAAGATGTATGCAGCCAAATGTAGATAGCTCAACCTGTATATATTGCACCCCAAACCAATTTTTACCTATCTACACACTCACAAACACTACCTTCACAGCCACTGCATGCAGACACCCCCCGCACTACCCTACTTGATTGGTTTACAGTGAAATCCACTTTGATTCAAGGATAAAGCGGGATTTAAATACTATTAAATAAATAATTAAAATAAAATAAATCCTGCCTGTCTGCATATTATTACACTGACAATATCATGATACTGTACCATACCTCTCCTGTGGCACATGATCTTTCTCTATTGAATTCCTGCCTTTCACGTGCTTCTGATTGACTTGCCTCTAACTTTCTTCATCTCAATGCTCTGAAGACATCTGCCATTTGGTTCTTCTTCAGTAACCCCTCCCCATCCTTGGCTCCTTCTATATCTGGTTCCCCAGTCTTGTTAGTCACTTACTTCTCTCCATTACCTTAGTGTCACTCTGGACTCTGCCCTCTCCTTCCATTACATATTTCAGGGCTTGTTCGCAGCTCCTTTTTCTCCCTTAGACAGATCAGAGCTCTCTGTCCTTTCCTGAGCACGTCTTCTCTTGCCACTCTTCTTCTATCCCTGGTCATAGCACGTCTTGATTATTGTAACTCCATTCTTGCAGGTCTTCCCCAGTCCCAGCTTCATCACCTTCAGCTTATTCAAAACACTGCTGCCTGGAATTTCTCTCACGCCACATGCTATGACCACATTACACCATTGCTCATCCACCTTCACTGACTTTCTATCCAACATCATGTTCAATACAAGTTACTCACCACAGTTCACAAAGCCATTTACACACAAATTCCCCAGTACCTATCCGATCTCCTTGCAGCTTCCTTCCCCATCCTGTGCTCACTTTGAATTCACTCGCCACTCTGCCTTTTTCTTCTTGGGCCCCTCCATATGGAACTCTCTCCCAACTGACCTTTGCTTAGAACCCTATTTCCCCAGATTTAAGTCCTTCTTCAAGACGCACCTCTTCCTTGCCACCTTTGACCTCCCTCCCTTGCCTCTTTGACCCCTCTTTCCTTCTCTCCCTTTTCCTCTTACTTTCTCAACTGTGTGACTGATTGCCTCTACCCTATTGGATTTTGTAGTTCTTTTCCTTTTCATTGACACTGGCCTTTTTCCTGTATTTTTATGTCATTGTAAACCTCCCTGATGTAGTATAGAAAATGTGAAATAAAAATAAAGAAAGATAAGGAGCCAATAAAGTCATGCTGTCAGATGGGCATGATTGCAATGTGCATGTTTGCAGACCCAATGTGCCATGTTAATACATAAAAAAGTAGAAGAATGGATATCCTCCAGTTAGTAAAGACCCCCAACTGTTTCTGGCAGTATATTTTTTTGCAAGCCCTGCCCTATTGAACTCTCTCCCACACTCCCTTTGCACTGAATTATCCTTTTCTCGGTTCAAGGATCTCCTCAAGACTTATCTTTTCTGTCAGGCTTTTGATCTTCCCACCCCTCCCAACCACCCGTAAGTTTACCAAGCACACCCTCCATTAGCATTTACTTCTTGACTTAACTCTCCCTCCATTCATTGTTATCCCCTCCTCTCCTCTCCACTCCACTCCTACCCTCTTTTTGTGCCTCATATCTCCGGTGTCCTTGTTAATACCTGTCCTTTACTATCGCTCTTTCTTTTCTCTCCAATTGCTTTCCTATTAATTCAATGGCGTTCCTTTTCCTCCTTTATCTTCCTGCAGTCCCAAATTTTTATTGTACACCACCATAACACTTCGGTAATGGGCGGTATATCAAATGTTACAAATAAAGATAAAGATATTGAAGTCAGTTTCCCATAGCCACAAAGAGAGCAAGTGGGAATCAACCCTGGTCTGTTACTTACTGAATTAGTGTTCTAACCATTAGTCTATAGCTCCAGAGCACTGTTGAGAAGCAAAGACACTGCAGCTTCCTACCAGCAATGGGTGAAACCCAGGACATTAAACAACGTGGCTGGCACAGTCTGAGACAGAGGTACACCACACCTAGGGCCTGACTACAGCAGCACACATGCAGTATGCACTGCACTGCACAATTAGTACACTAGCTGCATAACACACAGCTGCAGAATACATCCCTTGTCCAAAGACCAAGTCACATGTGAGGTCAAGATGCCCTTCCCCTACTGTACCTCCAACGCCAAACAATAGTTGCACGCAGAGGTCCCTCATACTGCAGTGTGGCAGTAATCCCTGAAGCAGCACATGTGCAGGGCGTGCAGTCCCTTGCTGTACACTGTAAGACAGGTACACCTGCACATATACATAACACATTCATGACCCCTGCGGTCCACTGCTGATCATCCTGCCCTCCTTGGGGGAGGCCATACACATGTCTACCACCATCATAGAAGACAAGCTCCAGTTGTCACAGTCACTACCATGGCTGAAATTGGGGCCCTGGGTGCCGGTATCGATTAGCACCTCCATTACCCATGATGCACCATACAATCTGAGCACATATATGCAACTGATGGCCATATGGAGAATGCAGCAATCCATCACATCATCACTGTACTATGCAGGGACAATGTGTGGTTCCTGCACATGACAGCTGCCATATGTGCAAATGACCTGCTTCTGCAGTTACCCTGATTGTGAGGAGGGCACACATAATCTGATCCCCAGAGCAAGCCTTGCAATAGATGCACTCTCCAGGTTCTGGAACAGATCTTTATCACTGCTAGTGTGTGATGCTAGTCACTTGGTATTGTGTAAAATTGCAGCATGCCAGAGTGGCCTGTCTTATCTGTGCCTTGTGTCCTGCTCCTGTTGGCCACAGACTCTCCTATGACATCTCCCTTAGGCCTCCTTTGATGATCCACCATTGTCCATTCCTGCTCAGTATGCAGGTGCTATTAGCATACTCTGCAATTCTCAGCCACTATGAACACCTGCTCACTGTGCTAGTGCTATTATCATGCTCTGCCTTCCAGTTGTGGGTGGTGTAGCTTCTCAGTGTGTAGCTGAGTGTGTGGACTCTTGCTGGACGAAATGTTGAAGGTTGCATATGCTGATGCAGTTCAGGAAATGTAGGATACCTGGACATACAATTCCTGATTCACAGGCTGGTCTTTAACCTGTCATATACACACATTGGCCATGTGTTTGGAGCCACAGAGCAGCAGTATGGGTTTATTGTCAGGATGCATGTGGGCATGAGTTGGGGTATGCCTTTGTCTGCCTAGATCTCTGCAGGCTCTCAGTCATACTTGTCTGACAATGTATGTTCTGAAGGTGTGGGAGAGGGACATCTTGTTTGGTTTGTATGTTGCACTGCCTTGTTATGCTGATGGTTCAACTGGCATTCATGTTTTACATGTGGCATCTGTTCAGTCAAAGGGGCAGGCCATGATACATGAACATACACATTGCAGACCATGGGTGTATTAACAAAATGACTGACATTCCCATTTCCTGATGTGTGCTTGTGGTGCAGTCATGGAATGATCTCATATCTTGCAGACCAACATAGCTTATTTGGATAGACATGTGCTCAGATGGTGACTTGAATATTTACTTATGGAGGGGTCACCAGTTCACGCAGAGTATAGTCCTCATTTGGCAGGTGAGGGGGGAGGATGGTCACTTTTTCTCTGACGTGGGCTGTTATCATATTGCATAGTATTTCTGCCTCAGTAGCGTATTTTCCCCCCACATGCATATATCCAGTCAATATGTGCAGATGGGGGTCATCCTGAGCCCATTGTCAACCCATTCACTCATAAAACTAGCCATGTGCCAGGATCCAACAGTCAGGATGGACAACATGCTGGACAATTCCTCCTTCCATGCCATCGTGGCACAGCCGCAGCTTCTGTGCTGCAGGCAGCCTTATTGAATTTGCACACATGCAGCTAGACACACCATGCTGATCCTGCCCCCCTCCACATAGGTTTGTGGGCACGTGTGCTGCTGCCTTAGAGGGATCACCATGTGCTCTGCAGTATCTGCTGCTGACATGCTTGCCATCCCACTGACAGTCAATAGCCAAAAAAACTTTTAGGTCTCCCACATAAATATTTAAACAAACAAGGGAAACACATACAAACAAATTGTTTTTGTTGGAACTCACACCTTGAAGGAGCCCCCTTCTCGTAGTGTATTCCGTTTTTATCTTAAATTTAAACATAGGGACGCAACCCTAATACGGATTGAGGGAACCTAAACCCTCAATACCAACTGGTTAAATTCACTTCACACAATAGTCCACCAGTCAACAGCTGAATTTAAACCATGAGGATCAATAGAGTTCAAAGTATAGATCCAAAATTGTTCTCTATAGCTCAAACGAGAATGTCTGTCTCCCCCTCTGTTATTGAAGGGAATATAATCAACTACTCTCCATCGGAGATCAACAAAGGTATGATGATGATGTTCCTGGCAATGTGCCGCCAATGGGGCCGTTAAGACAGCACCGTTAATACGGGATCGATGTTCCTGGAGCCTTTTTTTTATGGTCCTCGATGTCCTGCCTACATAAACTAAATTACACGGGCAAACCAATATGTACACTACACAAGAGGTTAAACAAGACATAGCAAATCTGCTATGAAACCTCCGATGGTTCAAAGGGTGTTCCCAGACATCTCCTTCCATTGTCATTTCACAGAAATCACACTTGGTACATTTAGGGGTATGTTTACTAAAGTGCGTTAGTGCGATTCGCGTTAGGAGCCGCGGTAGAGACAGAAACCCCAAATAAGGACATGGGCGGTACATTTTACCGGTAACGCGCGTTCCAAAAACTAATGAGCGTGACAGGGCACCGTGGCACGTTACCGCGCGTTAATCCTAAGAAGGCGTACAGATACAAATCATAGAAACAGAGCTGTAGCACAATGGTTACCTCATGGACTGCTGTCACAGGCAGCATGGGTTCGAATCCTCTGGGCTCCCCAGTGTGCCTAATGCAGAAGGCTGGCCCAAGCACCATCCTGTACATTACATAGGTAATGAGGAGGCAAGTTTTTCTTTACGTTCAGTAGTGTTGCCAGCAAACACACCCTCACAGTGGTGTAACCGAAGGTGCTGCAGATGGCAACCCCATAATGCACTACACAGGCTACATTATAAAGTGCACTGTCCATTGAGGCACACCAAAATGTCCCCTATAGAACACCATATAAGGCAACTTAAAGGGCGCCAGATAAGGTGCTGCATGGGGCGCCTTATGAGGCACTGTAAGGTTATATTACGCTGAGGGGGTTTCGCTGGCAGCACTAATGTGCATTAAAAATATACAATACTGCAGACAGTCCGATAAAATAAGCCCACTGTGGGTCAGAACCCATGACCACTGGCCCCACAGGCCGTGAAGGAACCACTGGGCTGCAGCCCCATAGCTGCCAACAACCCCCTGGCTGGCAACTGAAGGGCATCAGGACACCACCCAAATGGCCTGCTGTGTTGGCTAGGATCTGTCCCAATGCAAGCATACCCATGGTGCAATGCACATGCAGATCAGCAGTCCAGAGATGAACACAACAAGGGGTATGTACCCACACAGCCCCCTGGCATGGTAGGGCAAAATGACTGTGTGTGTCACTGTCACATAGTAGCAACAGACAGTAGCCCAACAGGGTGCCCCATAAGAGGTTAGAAAAGGTGTCCCATAAGGCAGCTTGATCCATAGCACAATGGTTAAGACACTGTCAGATGGTGCAAGGTCTGTGAGTTCAATTCCCCCTGTGGCTCTAAGGACTAAAGCTGCCTGCAACATTACCCTGGCCAAACCATAGTCATTGATTTGGATAACCAGTCAGCACTCTGTAAAACCATAGATATCCTCCATTTTTGTCAGCCACAACCAACCTGAGAGGTGGGAGAAAATGCCCACCTCCCCTCATTGGGAGGGCCCTTTTAATCAAGAGAGCCTCAGCCCTCAAAAGAAGAAAATAGTGTGAATTCGCATCCAGAACCGTGTTTGAGAAATGTACAAAGTCAAATATATCCACAAATCATGTAATAAAGGAAATAAAACGTCAAACCGTGCTGGAAACAAGGCAGGTAAGAACCGAACTGTTTTGCCATCGTATTCCTGCAGGAAACCCCGCCACGCCATGCATTGGTCGGCCCAACTCTGGGCCCTGTATCAAGTGAATGTGTACCTGCCAGGCGGGGGTATCTGTGGATGAGTCTGTGACATTACCCTTACACCAATTCAGTGATGTCAGAAGCAGCTTGTTTTGTACGTCTAACAGGTTCTGCTGGCAAACACACACTCACAGGGCTATAACCCGAAGGTTACGCATAGGGCACTCTACAAGGCACACCAGAGGGTAAAGGTAAATGTGCACTGTCTGCCAGGGCACCCTATAGGGCATGTTACAGAGCACCCCATAGGTCATGCTATAAGATTCCCAATGAGGCACCATGAGGATTCTGCATTGTGAGGGTGGTGCTTCTGTCAGCACCAATGTAAAGTAAAACTACAAAATGCCCCCCAAAGGGCCACCAAAAAATCCTTCTGTGGGCTGAAACCCATGACCTAGGGGCCCCCACAGGCATTGAAGTAGCTAGTCGCCCATATCGGTAGTGCAAATAACACAGTCCGAATAATGAGGTGGCCAGCCCATGGAGCAGAACTGTGAAATGCTCAAAACCTCCACACCGGATCCACAGCAGTTGCACTATGTACATACAAAGAATGCTTGTCAATGAAACAAACCAAGGTCTCAGCAAACAAGGGCATATGGCAAACACAATCAAGACCAAGGCCAAGATCATTACCAAATACAAATGGCCCAATAACATCACAGACCTGTTTCATAAACCGAAAGCCACTGGCAAAAGCAAAAGCAAACACGAACATACTATGAATATGTGGAGAAAGAATATGCAGATGTCTGTACCACCAGAACCAATAACCCCCTGACTGGCCAAAGAAAGGGCGCCATGTCACCACCCAAAGTGCCTGCTGGGGGGTTAAGGATATGGGTGTAAGCAACAATACCCATGGTGCACTGCACATGTACATCAGCAGTCCCGAGATGAACATAGGAGGGGGTAGGCACCCCCACAGTGCCTGGCCCTGAAGGGAGAAATGAAATCGTGCGTCACTGCCATAGAGCAGCAAAAGACAGTAGCCCAACAGTGTGCCCAAGAAGAAGCTTGAAAAAAGGTGACCAGTATGGTGCCGAGAAGGGTGCCCCATGCTAAGTGCAATATGAGGTACACAGGGATAAGAGAGTGCAGATGGAACCCTGGCCCATAGAACCATATGGCACGGTGCCCCAAAAAGGGTATGTGGGCCAAGGTCAGTGTGCCCTAGGGACTGCAAGTGGTGTCTGGAGGACCTGCAGGACCTGCGTGGAACAGAGACAGATGTAGTACGAACACCACATAGAACCCACAGTAAAGACAATGAACAGGTGACTGACGGAGGGAGAGTAGGGAGTTACTGGACCCTCACCCTTGCAGACATCCCATGTGTCTGGCAGCAGCACAGACAAACATGGTGCTGGCAACAGCAACACACCAAAGGTTGGTGGCACCCTAGAGTACTAGAAAAACAGTGTGTGGCAGGTGAGGAGAATATGTGTCCCCCAGTGGAGGTGGAGGTGGCCAGAGGAGTGGGCCTGCCACGCAGAACAGGCACAGGCCCGCAAAGCACAAAGAGATGCAATGCAGACAAGGGTAGCAGTGTAGGATATGGGGTGACAGTGCACAGCAACATACAGGACATGTCACATCACACTGATGCAGATAGATGGACCAAAGGATGGTCCGCAACTGTGATGAGGATGATAAGAGCAGCCAGGACATAGAAGCCAAGAGATGACTGTTACAATGACCACAGGTACCAGTGCAGGAAAGGCAGCAAAACAGAAGAACAGAGAGAGTGAAAAGCCATGACCACTAGGATGGAAAGCGCTGCAGAAAAACATTAACTACAATAACACCATTAGGCACACAGAAATGGATGCAGAGAGGACCACAGCATGTCACCATACAAAACTACAGCTGTGTGTCAGGTGAGGGCACCCCAAAGACTAACCAAGATGCAGTACACATGTAGAGCAGGGGTCCACAGCCAACATCACAGTCCACAGGTGGGATGGGAGGCACATATGAACAGGTCCACAACCACCACAGGAAATATAATGCAGTGTAAACAACATGCAATATATCAGGGGAGCGACACATGAGGGCTGGAAGGGGCCAGGCCAATGGAAAGCCATGTGGATGGGCTGTGGTCAAGGACAATGGACTGAAAGAGGAGCATGTGCATGACCAACCAGTTCAGTGATGTGGCCCAGACCAACCGGCAGCAGCGGTCCCAATAAACAGGCAGCCCAGTCACATGCCCCACCCCAGGAGGGAAACTACAAAGAGTCAAGACAATGTGGCACACAGGCTGCAAACAGGCCATACTGACATGCACAGCTCAACCATGGAAGGGTGGGCGGAGATGTGATGGGGCTGCACACAGCATATGGGCAAGTAAGCATCAAACAAGGAAGGAAAAGATCAATGCCAGGTGTTGCTCAAACTGGCAACCTCCCGAGTGGCAATGAAATTGGTTGACCAATATCCCAAATATCCAAAACAACAAAAGTGCAAACAGTCGTCCACAAAATGCAGTCACCAGACCCAAGCAGCCATTGTATCCTGCATCCCGGTGCACCATATGACCTGTAGAAAGACATGGGGCCTGTGTCGCTGCCCACGTCGCCAGCACACACCCAATCCATTTTGCGAGTCCACCCACCTGTTGCTGCCTGTGGAGCCTACACACCATGAGCACCCCCCACTGGTGCAACCCCAAATCCTATGCCGCATCTCATCAGCAGTCGCTAACATACAGTAATATGTGATGTGGAGGGCTTCACCACGACATGTCCCCACAGTGTTCGCACCCACCGTATGCACAGCACTCACCATCCCCAGCCACCAAAAGAACATGGTAAAATCATGCAGAGTGACAAGGCAACATGCCATGTCAACAGTTATGTATCAGGGCTACATATGCATGTACAGCTCATCCCCCCCCCTTACTGCAAGAAACGAAATACCCAGACAGTACATGGCAGCAACGGTGGCCCAGTCCCACCAGTGACAGTCAAAATAGGTCAGCAATGATTTTGAGAAGAAGGCCTGCGTCCAAATTGCAGAGGCCCCTATCCCTGTGGCAACAACATCCAGGGACAGTCTCACAGGGGTGCTGTGTCCACACACATATGGATGACGGGATCTCCAGATGCAGTGTAGTAGATGTGTCATGTATGTTGTTGGTGTCCTGTGTGAAAATATGTAGATATCAGGAAAGGGAATGGCACACCAACCCACGGCCCCTGTAGGTCTGAAAGGAGACAGTCAGATAGAAAGCGTTCACCCCAGAATGCATAGATAGCACCACATGACATGGCCACAACACTGAGCACAGTGCACATGGACCACTGCAGGAGATGTCTCTGAAGACCAGGACACCATCCCAATATGTTCATGTAAATGCACATGACACACAGGCACCACTGGGGTCCACAGCATGTCCAGCAGTGGTGGCGCACAGAGACAACAACGAAAGACATGATGATAGCAACAGGCCAAATGCAGCGCCAGCACGTGGTGTATGTCCCAGAGTTTGGAAGCTGAGGCCTACCTGAAAGGTAGAGCTGTGACCTGACTGGAAATGTCCGTGTCAGGCAAGAGCACAAAGAGCCCCAATAGAGGCTGCAGACATCAATGGAGTGCGGACATTACCATGTGTGCATGGGTAGCTGTGAGTGCAGCATGTCCAAGGTGCGTTGTGTTGTGTGGAAACAAAATGTTGACATACATCGGTCCACCAGCAAACCTGAGACACGTCTGAAAAGAATATATGACACATACCCACAATGTACAGTAGCCCACAAGCAGAAGGGAAAAGAGGGATGAGGGAACATCATTGGAGAGGTGGCCATACACATCCGTGAAACACACATAGGCAGCGAGGCGCTGAATGATCGGTCATGTAGACAGGTCAGGCAGACACAGAAACATACACTGTGAGACAAGGTATGCATGCCATAAGGTGCAGATGGCAGGACCCCCAACAATCACCGACAAGTGGAGACCCCCATCACAGTACATGCATGAGTGCCACTCATCCTGCTAATGCCACAATGGCAGTGAGTGATCCACATGCTCTCAAACAATACAATGCCCTGTGCCTGTGTACTCATACAGCCTGTCATTATGTGCAGCAGATACACCATTAAGACTTCCAAGATGTGCACAGGTAATGGCCACATGTGTGACAAACGGAAGCTAAGGGTGATGGAGTAGTGGGCCAGAGACATGTGCAGCACCATATGAGCAGTGGAGAGAAATCCACATATATGTGTCAAACCATGATGACAGCAATGCAAACCGCACTGTATGCCAACTCACCCGAGTCACCTGCATGTTGCAGTGATGTACACACACTCCCCACACGCAGCACAGCATCGGGCAGTATGGTCAGCCAATCCCTGGGGGCCCGGAAAGCAGAAGTTCATCCTGGGGAGGCAAAAACACATCAGACACACCATGTTTCTGTCGTAGTACCCGTATATTTTTGTTCTGCGCGCTACCACGCGCGTTGGGTGATGGTTACGTTTTCGTGATGCACATTACATGGGACGTGCGTTGCGTGTATGCGCGTGTGAACGTGGTTAACGTCCCTGTAACATCTTGGCATTTTCCATATTTGGAAAGGGGTATACCTCGCAGTAGCTTTACACCATGCTGCGTAACAGGGGAACACGTCGATGGCTTTTGTCGGGATGGCTTTTGTCGGGTGCAATGCGGGAGGACACGCGCTCCTGCGCGCGCTACGTTGCTGACTATGGGACATTGCTGACTACAGGGTGTTGGCTGTGGTGGATGTTCCTGGTTGACCAGGTGTATATCGTTATTGTGATTTCTGTGCCCGCCCCGCACCCTATTTCCCAGCCATCTGTCCCCCATCCTGTGTCTATCATGGCTCAGACTGTGAATGCAGGTGGTGCAGTCATTGCATTACTGGAGCTAGCTGGGCTGCGCTTTCCGGCAGAGGGAGATGATGATCCTGGGGCTGCGGCACTGGGCATGGGTCCTAACCCGATGCAACTCAGGCCTGCAGCTGTGGGGGGTCCATAGGTGGGTGTGGGGGAATGACGGTGCCGTAGGCGTCCTGAGGGGCGGCCCCATCTGCAACGCCTCTACAGGCCCAGGGCCATGCTCCAGAACATCAGGGAGGACCATGTAATCTCCCTCTACTGGCTGGACACAGGGGCTATTAGGGAGCTCTATGAGGATCTACGACCTGACCTCGAGCCCCTGACTGCCCGGTCACATGCTATACCGGGATTGGCCAAGCTCCTTGCTGCCCTACATTTCTTTGCCTCTGGCTGTTTCCAATCCTCAGTGGCCGCAGTAGGTGGGATGAGTAGGCCAACGTTCTCTCGCTGCCTCCACCAGGTACTGTGGGCCATGGTCAGCTGGGTTGGGAATTACATTGCCATTCCCAACAGTAGGCAACATTGGGTGGCCCTGGGACATGCATTCCAGCAGATTGCAGGGATACCACATGTGATGGGTGCAATAGATTGCACACATGTTGCCCTCATCCTGCCACATGACAGGGAGGTTGTGTACCGCAACTGCAAACACTTCCATTCCCTCAATGTGCAGGTTGTCTGTGATGCAGGTATGCGTATCATGAATGTGGTCCCGCGGTTCCCGGGGTCAGCCCATGACTCCTATATCCTGCAGAACTCAGCACTGTTCGGCCAGTTTGAGGCCGGGCACTATGAGGACTATGTCCTGCTGGGTAGGTATTCCCCACATCCTATGTGTACCTACCATATGTGTTTCACAGGGGCACCATTGTCACCTGTGTCCTCTGCATGCATGACATTGTGCTGTTGTTTCCTGGTGCAGCCTATTCTGGGCCTGTGACTACATCACACCCTGTCACCTGGAATGTGGTCACATACCTCTGTGTGGTACCACACGTCTCCCTGCCTACCATGTGCGTGTTCTTGCTCATCTGGGTCACCCCGCACCCATGTGGTGTCGGCTGTCCCTGCCTCTGCTGTTCACGTTGCAAACTCCCATGTACAGGGGCAATCCGGACACGCATGGTGTGTCCCCACCATGGATGTGGCTCCTACACCTTCGGAGGTTTGACATATGTCTGCCTGTGTATTGTGTCCATTTCCCACCCCATGTGCCACGGGTTTGTGCATGTGCCATCCAGGGGGGGACATTGGAGGATTGGGGGCACAGGACCATACACATGCTGTACAGTGTGTATGGGGCCTCCTCATTCGTCATGTAGGGGGTGACACGTGTCATGGGCTGTGTGCGAACCTGCTATCACACATGTCTGCTGCATGACTGTTTGCCTTGGCCTGTCTGCACTGACACTCCCACCTGGCCCCCCCGGGGTTGTGGTCCACTGACATATCCCCTGTGTGCCATGTATCATGATGTTCCACGATTTGCACAACTGCGCATCTTTTTCCCACCCAGTGTGTTTTTGGACTCCCGGATGCAGACTCTGGTGCACCCCCATTGTGTGCAATGCTGTGCCATCAGATGTGTGTGACCATGCTTCTCTGCTGTCCATTTGTGCATTGCTACATCATGGCTTCCATAGGTTCATCTTCTCATGTGTGCCTTTCTGCCATCTCTGTTTGCAGGTGATGCAGGATATGGGTGTCGTGCCTGGCTGCTGACCCCTGTGCATCTCCCTCGGACAGGTGCAGAGATGCGGTACAATGAGGCCCATGCCTCCAGCCGCTCAGTCATTGAGCGCACCTTTGGCGTTCTCAAAAGTCGCTTCAGGTGTCTGGATAGGACTGGCAGGGCCTTACAGTATGGGCCCCTGACTGTGGCAAAGATCATACTAGCCTGTTGCATCCTCCACAACATTGCTCCCAGGCACAAAGTTCCAGTCGATATTAATGAGGATCTCGGGGTGGATCCTGTGTGCCCTCCTGCACCTGGCCATGGTGACACATGTGCGGGGATGGCAGCCAGGCAACATCTGATCGAGGAGCTCTTCTCCTGTAAGTTCTGCTTGTGCTGGGGACGTGTCTCTGGGTTCACCATGTGTGAGCTGGTGTATGGATTGTGCAGCACTACCGTGACATGTCTCGATGTTGCCTACTGTTGGGAATGGCAATGTAATTCCCAACCTGGCTGACCATGGCCCGCAGTACCTGGTGGAGGCAGTGAGAGAACGTTGGCCTACTCATCCCACCTACTGCGGCCACTGAGGATTGGAAACAGCCAGAGGCAAAGAAATGTAGGGCAGCAAGGAGCTTGGCCAATCCCGGTATAGCATGTTACCGGGCAGTCAGGGGCTCGAGGTCAGGTCGTAGATCCTCATAGAGCTCCCTAATAGCCCCTGTGTCCAGCCGGTAGAGGGAGATTATCTGGTCCTCCCTGATGTTCTGGAGCATGGCCCTGGGCCTGTAGAGGTGTTGCAGGCGGGGCCACCCCTCAGGACGCCTACGGCGCCGTTGTTCCCCCATACCCGCCTGTGGACCCCCCACAGCTGCAGGCCTGAGTTGCATCGGGTTAGGACCCATGCCCAGTGCCACAGCCCCAGGACCATCATCTCCCTCTGCCAGAAAGCGCAGCCCAGCTAGCTCCAGTAATGCAATGACTGCACCACCTGCATTCACAGTCTGAGCCATGATAGACACAGGATGGGGGACAGGTGGCTGGGAAATAGGGTGCGGGGCGGGCACAGAAATCACAATAACGATACACACCTGGTCAACCAGGAACATCCACCACAGCCAACACCCTGTAGTCAGCAATGTCCTGTAGTCAGCAATGTCCTGTAGTCAGCAACGTAGCACACGCTGGAGCGCGCGTCCTCCCGCATTGCACCCGACAAAAGCCATCCGGACAAAAGCCATCGACGTGTTCCCCTGTGACGCAGCATGGTGTAAAGCTACTGCGAGGTATACCCCTTTCCAAATATGGAAAATGCCAAGATGTTACAGGGACGTTAACCGCGTTCACACGCGCATACACGCAACGCACGTCCCATGTAATGTGCTTCACGAAGACGTAACCATCACCCAACGCGCATGGTAGCGCGCAGAACAAAAATATACGGGTACTACGACAGAAACATATGTATTACTTACCACCACAAAATTGGATTGTAGGAGGGGGGCACGTGTAGTGTGTACACCCAGGGCTGAATCGGAATACTGAACAGCTGGAAACCATGCACAGTAAGGCACGTAGGGTACATAATCACGTCACGTCCATGCATGCGCAGGAGGAGAGCGCATCGCTGCGCATACGCAACGCACTTACGCAACGCGCCCAGAGCCACACCCAAAACATACCTATATATACCTAGGGAGGACAAAATGGCACGCACCTCAGCACACATCCGGTATGGAGACCACCAACCAGATCTCTGAGAATGCCGGAACACAGCAAATACAAGCAATGGACACAATTGCTGATGACGGTGAGAGGTCAGGCCCATCTGGCCTACAGCAAACCCCACGTCAACAAGCCACTGCCACAATGGGGCAAAGGCAGTGCCGGCCAACACTCCCAGAGGAGTTTCGCAAGAGGGCAGTGAGGTTCAGCCAGGAGGAGAATGATCTCCTCCTGGCCAGCATTCTGGAGCATTACGAGATACTCTTCGGCCAACACAGCTCTACAATATCAGGTGCCACACGTGCCAGGGCATTGGCAGAGGTGCAGGCGGAGGTGGCATCTGCAGATGGCCCACACCGGGATGTAGAGAGCCTCAGAAAAAGATATTGTGGGGGGCGGAGCCTGATGTCCAGCGGGATGGTCGCATAACGCTGAGGCTCCCGAGAGGCCTACTCAGAATCCTGAATTAACACCGTACATACTTGGAATTTCTACTCTGATCTTGCCGGGGCACATTGGTGAGATGGCGGGGACCAAACCCACGTGCCTGGAATTTGGATCTTCAGCGGCTTCTCACGGCAAACGTTCCAAAACTGAACCTCCGTCCCCGCAGAAGGGGCTGGCCTTGGGCGAGGGCCCCGAAATGCAGCAGGAAATCCTCGCAGAGATTAGAGGGGTCAAAAACCTCGTGCAGTCAAACGGTGAAGCACTCCGAGCGCTGCGGGAAGATTTTGGTGTGCTGCAAAGCAAGCTAGAAGGGCTTTCTTCGCGTCAGGACAAAATGGAGAGCATATTGGACTCCCATGTGGCCCGGTTGTCCAAACTCGACAAAGTTGAACGTCAGGTGAGGGCCTTGCAGAAAGAAGTGGAAGATGGCAATAATAGAGCGCGCCGCAACAACATACGACTCGTGGGCATACCGGAGGGAGCGGAATCGGGAGACATGAAAGAGTTTTTATGCAAAATCCTCCCTTCCCTGCTCCAAATCACCTTTACCAAAGATTTAGAGATCGATCGCGCTCATCGTGTACCCACAAGCATAACGCTCAACAGGAAGACCCCGCGGCCTATCATTTTTCGACTTTTGAGATATCAACACGTAGAGCAAATTCTAAGTGCCTCTCGGGCAAAGGGCCATATGGAGTTTGAGAGCCACAAGATCTCCTTCTATCCCGACTTGGCTAAACCCACGGTCGACCGCCGAAAGCGCTTTCTGGAATTCCGGCCGAGGCTTCAACAACTACAAGCACGCTATGGCCTGATGTACCCGGCCAAGCTCCGAGTCACGCTTCACAATCAGACAAGAACATTTGAGGACCCTGATCTGCTAGCGGAGTTTTTGGATTCCAAAGAGGCCGACTTGATGCGCTGACTTCCAGAATATTCCTGCAAGTATTCTTATATCCGCTGTACCTGCCATATCGGATCTGCCGCAGCCCAGCCAAGAGTCTGGCGAGGGCAGTTTGTTGCCTTACTTTTGAGGATATCTGTGACCCGACTCCATCTACCCACAGTAGCCTCGATGAGTATCAGAGACAGTGTTAATTATGGACTCTGGTGTTTCTTTTCTCTTTTTTCATGTCTTTCTTTTCCTCTCTAGGGCCTCCTCCCGCAGACATATGGTCGCCATATTCTTTGGGGGTTTTGCTTCTTCTCTACGATACTTTAGTACATATTTTTCAATATGGGGTGTATTAGCTAGAATACTCGGTGATTATGTCATTGTTGCACAGATTCTGATTATGTTGTATGTTTTCAAGCGCCCTTACCTAAAATGTCTATTACCGCTTGATGGCACCATGTAAGATTTTCTCATTGAACGTAAAAGGAATCAATAATCCGATAAAACGGAAGAAAATCCTAAGCTACCTAAGCCAGGAAGCTGCGGACCTAATTTTTCTCCAAGAAACGCATTTAAATTCGAAGGAAACTCTTAAACTCAATATTAAACCTTACATGGTGGCCGCCTATTCCCCAGCCGTTTCTAAGAAATGTGGGGTTGCCATACTGGTTAGGAAATCTTTGCATGCTACTATTATTGCGACTAGCTCAGATACAGCAGGTAGATGGTCCAGAGTTCATCTCAAGATAGGTAGCCTTGAATTTACATGTATATGCCTTTACGCTCCTAATGTGGATGACCCTGCCTTTTTTGCTACCATTGCTCAGGTTGCGCAGGCCTCTGCTAATACTTCATTGATAATTGGGGGGGATTTCAATCTAGTCCTTGATCCCCTGATTGACAAACAGCCGCCTAGGACAAGTGGTCCCCCCAAGAGTCACACCACGCTTACCTCCCTGATCAAAGATCTTGCTTTAGTTGATCTATGGAGGTTACTACACCCCAATGAGCTGGACTTCACCTTCTTCTCTTCCCCTCATAACTCCCAGTCTCGCATAGACTTCTTTCTAATATCAAAACTGTTAGTTCCTCAGGTGGACACTGCAAAGATTCACTCCCAACATATTTCAGATCATGCTGCCATTTCCTTTCAATTACACACTACTGCACCCCAAGGGAATTCGGGGGCCTGGTTCTTTGATAGAGCCCTGTTAACTCAGCCAGAGTTCCAGTTAGAAATTCGAGCAGCCATACAGGATTACTTCCATTTTAATCTACCCCAGGATACTGCGAATTGGGCTTGGTGGGAGGGCTTCAAAGCGGCCATTCGAGCAACGATCACTAGCTATCAAATCCGCCTGCGGAAACAACGCAAACAGCAGCTACTCATACTAGACCAACAAATAAAAGCAGGCGAACGAGTTCTAACTTCACGTACTGATCCATGTGTATTAATTTGATTACAGCGTCTCCGTTTTCAATATAATTCAATCCTCTCAACTGCAGCTTCTAAGAGTATTGAGCTTCAGCGAGGGACATATTATCGTGAAAATAACCGAGCCGGTCGACTCTTAGCCAACGCTTTGAAAGGTCAAAAAGAAGCCAAACGCGTAGCGGCCCTTCGAGTTCCACAGGGAGGGGGCATAGTGACCACAGACTCCGACATTGTAGAGCTCTTTCGGGATTTCTATACCCGCCTATATCAATCTGAATGTGAGTTCTCGTCAGAGACATTCGAGCGATTGCTGTCTGGCATTCAGCGGCCGACCCTTTCTGAAGATGATAGGGATGCGATGGATGAACCCTTCTCTACTTCAGAGATCCAATCTGCCCTAAAACGAACAGCCTCGGGCCGTGCCGCAGGGCCCGATGGTCTCCCGACCGAATTCTACAGAACGTTCAGTGCAGATTTAGTTCCCTATTTAAAACTCTATTTTACTGCCCTTGCGGTAGATACATCCTCTTTGGGATCTTTCTCTGCAGCTAATGTGGTAGTATTTGAGAAAGAAGGCAGAGACCCGTTACTAACCGCCAACTACCGTCCAATCTCCCTACTTAATGCCGATTATAAGATCTTCGCAACGATCTTGGCCACCCGGCTATCTGACAGGATGGCCACCCTAATTCACCCCGACCAATGCGGTTTTATACCCGGCAGATCAACTGCTGACAATGCTCGGACCTTGTGCCATGTGCTATCCAGTGCTGCCAATCTAGATCATCCATGGGTGGGTCTTTCCCTGGATGCCGAAAAAGCATTTGATCGTCTAGAATGGCCCTTCTTATTTGCAGTTCTCCGATGGTATGGCTTTGGGGAGGGCTTCCTCCGCTATCTCCAAGTCATGTATACTCAACCCATCGCCAGTATTTGTGTAAATGCCATCAAGTCTCAGCCATTTAATCTCCAAAGAGGCACGCATCAAGGTTGCCCCCTATCACCAATGCTCTTTGATCTAGCTCTTGAACCCCTAGCCCTCCTTATTAGACAGTCCGCACGTATTCGAGGTGTCCCCTTCAGTCATAGGGAGATTAAACTCTCAGCATATGCAGATGACCTTATGCTTTTCGTATCCCTCGATTCGGTTCCAGCTGTCTTGGATCTGATTGACGGATACTCACAATTATCGGGCTATAAAATTAACTGGACCAAATCTGTAGCATTCCCACTGAACCGCTGGGTACATGAGGCTGACATGCAGGCCTTTCCCTTCCTTTGGCAATCCCGCATGGTGAAGTATCTCGGGGTCCATTACTGTTCTCCTTTAGAAGACACTATCAGTTTTAATGCCAAAGAGGTAGTCTCCAAAGTCCGTGAGCTCACAAATCGTTGGTCTCCTTTATCTCTTACATGGTGGGGCCGCTTAGAAACTGTGAAAATGATGATAGTCCCCAAAGTGAACTACATTTTAGAAATGCTGCCATGCTTACTCCCGCTACATACTTATAAAGATATTGAGGGCCTTCTCGTCCGTTATCTCTGGCAGGGCAAGCCACCAAGGATAGCTAAACAAAAACTACAGTCTGCAAAGGAAAGTGGGGGTACCAGATTTCCTGATTTTCTTAGATATCATCAAGCCTTCCTACTCAAGCAAGGTGCCCGATGACTAGATGCCCCAACAGACAGCAGACCAGTTTGGCTTGACATAGAAGAGGAGCTTAGTAGCCCAATTCCGTTGACCCATCTCCCCGGTATGTCCTATCAAGTAGACACCCGCCATCCACCAATGATTGTCGATACTCTCGCGGCCTTTAACACTCTCATTCTATCACTGGGCCCGAACGTATGTCCTCAGGACGGACTCCCGCTATGGAATAACCCCAGAATTCAAGTCCTAAATAGAATGATAGCATGGAAACCCTGGTACTCAAGGGGGATCTGGACACCCCAACAGCTTTTCTCTGCAGCTCGTTGGAAAACCTTTTCTGATTTACAAAAGGAATTTGCGTTACCAGCGAAACACTACTTTCAATTGATGCAGCTTCAACACTGTCTCAAAAGTGCTCGAATTATGCCGCCCTCTGCCCCTACTGAGGACGGGCTATTAGAGATAGTTCACTCTATTAGTAGTACACATGGAGTAGCCTCTAACTTTTATAAAATACTATGTCAGGGTACAGACACGGCCACTTTTAGAGCCCAACAAGCCTGGGAGCGCGAACTGCAAACCACTTTAACCCCTGGGCAATGGAGCGTTTTCTGGAGCAAAGTAGTGCGGGTTTCCCGGTCTGCCTCTGTTACCCAAACTCTCTTCTTTTTTGCACACAGATGCTTTTATACCCCAGAAAAAATAGCCAAATGGCACACAAATGCTAGGGACCAGTGTTGGTCTTGCCATACTGCTGTGGGAACCTTCGCTCATGTTATTTATGAATGTCCTCAACTACAGGTTTACTGGGGGCGGGTCTGGGGTCGTATTCAATTTATCTTACACCTCCACGAACCTCTCTCTTGGAAGATCGTGGGACTCCGCTCTGTGGCGGAGGTCCCCTCTCTTCCTAAGAAGGGTCGCTTTCTCCTTGACTTCATGCTCGGTATAGCCATATGCTTAATCACGAGGAATTGGAAGGATAGCTCTCGACTTACTGTCAATGAATGGTGGAACCTCGTCTGCTTATATAGTAAATATGAGCAGATACCTCGGAGAGCTATTCCCCATGCCCAAACTCACTCTCGCTTGTCTAAATGGCAGATGCTTAATTATTATGTACAATCTGCTCATTGTTCCAACATGCCTGTATAATGTGCACTCATCATGTTTCAGATCACCGTTAGGTTTTGTAACACAATAATGTAAGTACACGCCCGCTTCGGGAATGATTAGTTTCTAGAGAAGAAGCTGGGGGGTGGGGGGTGGCAGGGGTTTATTTTGGTGTATGTATTACACTTTATGTATCTGTCTTTTAGCTGTATGTCTTCCTTTTCCTTTGTTGTTATAAAACGAAAATAAAGAATTAAAAAAAAAAGAAAAAGATATTGTGACATTAAACGGAACATCCGTAACGAGCTTGCAAGGGAGAGGAGAGGGGCCCAGAGCACTGGAAGTGGCCCAGCACAGGTCGCCAACCTGACTGCACTGGAGCGGCGCCTGGCAGAAAGGCTAGGGACCATGTATATCCATGGTCTGCCCCCTGAGTTGGACACAGCGCACCCAAGTGCTGGTAAGTGTGAGAGTGAGCTGCACCAGTGGGAGCCTGCAAATGCACATATGTGGGGGTGTCCAAGGGTGGAGTGGGGTGTGGGTGGCATGATTTGGCAATATGAGGACCCAGGGGGTGGCACAGGCATACGGCCAGCTTCTGGCCCATGACCCATTGGGGGAGACATGTCCATGGTGGGCAGGGAGTGGCACAGCAAAGTGGATGGGTGCGGTGGCAAGGAGGACAGGCCCACAGTACCAGCAGAGGCTGCCAATGTGTTGCAGGGGAGATGGTGCAGGGCTGGTGGAGTCAGCACGGCCACACAGGTGGTAACGTGGCCGACGGGACAGCACAATGCACCTGTGTCTAACATGGACTGTGTTTGCAGGGCTGACAGTGGTGACAGGGCTGCATGGGGTGTATGGCAGCATGCAAGGGGGGAGGGGACAGTGGAACTTGCAGGGCAAAGGTCCCCACAGCATGGATAGATAGGTAAGGAGGGGTGTGAGGGAGAGGCCCCTGCCAGGACCCATGTGGCTCACCCACACACATGTGCCCTTAGGGGAGTGGGACGGGTGTAGACAGGCAGTCATGCCTCATGTTACCTATGTAACATTGTGGCCTACAGGTGACATATGCGCTATTGATGCAGCAGAGGAGGCGCCAGGGGACAATCAGCCCTGGCCGTGCACCCTCATGGACCCTGTGCCGGAGGTGGCTCAGGTGGAAGCAGGTATTCCCCCCACCCCCCCAGGGGAGGACATCGGGACTGACACACAGCCTGAATATGGAAGAGGAATGACCACCAATGACGCCATGGGGGAGGTGTCTGCAGAGGCCGACCAGCGAACCAGGGAAGCGGCGCTGTCCGCTGTGTCGGACGTCATTCTGCAAATGCATGCGCACTCCGCAGTGGCACAGAGGGATGCAGAGGGTGAGTGTCAAACTGTGTTTTGTTGTCAATGCCTCTGCATATGTGGTGGATGTTTTTCAATCTTACAATGCACTACCTGCTGTCTCCACAGGTATACGGCATTTACTGCGAGCGGGGCTGAGGAAACAGCGCCGGCAACGGCGTGCGCAATGGCGCCACCAGCGCACGATGTCCGGGGTCCTGGTGGGGGTGCAGAAACTGGTCACAGCTGCGCAAAGCATGGCTGCGAGCCTTGAAATAATAGCGGCACACATGGGGCTGACGCCACCACCACCACCACCTCCACCAGCACCAGCGGAGGCGGCAGCAGCAGTAGCAACAGCGGCAGCAGAGCCACCGACATCACAGGGTGGGAGGGGCCGCGCAAGGCGTGGCAGGGGCAGGGGGAGGGGGAAATAAACTGCAACACAAGTGGCTGTAGCACATGGCATGTCTCCTCTGTTGCTTGTGGGGGGCAATATTACGCACAGCCCACCCGTGACTGACCCTGGGGCCTTCCCGATGCAAACTATTCTGCCAGACGGTGTAAGCACCGACACTGCTGTGGCCAGCATGGGATGCCCCACCTGCTCTTGGGCGCACACCAGCAGGCACACACTACCCAGCAGCTGCAGCCAACATCTGTTTTCCTCATACGTTCCCCGTGAGCAGGGGGGGGGGGGGTTACAACCGGTCATGGGCTATAGAGGGAGAAAGGGCATGACATGAGGTGGGCTGTGGGTGATGGGGGGTGTGTTGGACTGGTAATGTGCATTGGGCTGATTGGGGGGGGGGAGGGCTGCCAATGGCCTATTCGGGGCTTCCTGGAAATGGCCTGATGGGGTTAGTACCGGACTTGGGCAGTTTGGGTTAGCTTGGATTGAAGATGCGTGATGGTGGGGTTTGACATACAGTGGACCCATGAAGGTGCAGGACCGTTACATGGGCTCGGGGGGGGGGGGGCTGGACTGGTATCTTGGTGGGTGGAGGGGAGCTAGGATATGGCATGGGCCAAAGATGTTTCCAGGAAATGAATAGATCTGGCATCATAGGGTCCTGTGATGAACACATGAGCTGCTGAGGGCACACGGACAGAAATGGGGTGGCTATGCCCCACTCACTTTGATATGCCATCTTTTATGTAAACAGGATAGGACTGCACATATCCAGGTTTCGGACAACACCAACGAGATCAAAGCACAGCAGATACACTTACCCAGACTGCGACCATAGCTTTGAGGTATGTACTGCATACCCTCAGTCATTGACAGGCACTACTGAGTCTACAAGCTGTCCTCTGATGACCATAGACTGTAGCACAGGCACATTTGGGATGACAGTCTAACTGCCAGTCTCCTCTGTTATGTATCCTACTGTGTCCGAAACCTGTCCCTGTGGCTTCTGGACAACCCTCAGTATAGCGCACATGACAGCACACGTGTAGGCTTCCCCACATGCCAACTACAGGTTAGGCTCCTCCCTTGGGACTAACAGCTGGCAATTTGCATAATATCCTGACCCTTAAGAAATGCCCCTCAAGCACGTTTGGAGGGACAGACCATGTGGTAGCAGGGATCAGTGACAGAACAGCTGTCCTGTGTTATGTTTAATCTTATTTATTTTCTATAGACGATTGACAGCAGTCACCCTTAATGCAGTGGAACCCCCTGAGCCTCATACAAACAACACCTCCCACAAACATGACATACACAAAGAATGGACCAAATTAAGGACCCAGCCCATGTCCCCCTGCGGCCATGTGCACTCTGTCCACCCCTAGCCCTGTGCACTTGACGGCTCAGTGTCCATTAGCCCCCTTGCTGTGTCCATGCCAGAATCCACCCTGGTCTGTGCCCATCACAGATGCTGCACATAGCCTTGCATGTTCCACCACAGCTGACCCCTAGGCACTGTTTAATGTGTGTGCATTCGGCCATGTGTGGCACTGGCCCATGTGATGCCCGTAATATCGCTCCACCCATGACACGGGTACAGTACCCTGCATCCTCCCGTTGTATCTCACACGGACATGCATGTGGGTGCCCACATGTGTCAATCACACAACACTGACCCATAGCAAGGAGGGATATCTGGACACCACAGTTGACTGTTAACAATGTAAACCTTTATTTACAATAAACATGTGTCGCCACATTTGGCAATGCCCAGCATGCTGACATTGCTGTCAGCCAACCCTGCTGCCCGCGGAGAGTATGGCAGGCCATTGCATGGGCTGTCACAGGGCGGGTGTGCAATGTGCATCCGCACGCTACACACCCCAGGGACCCCTGTCACATGGTGGCTGATCCGGCGTGCCACCAGCTACCCGCTCCTCCAGCAAGCGCAGCCGGTCTGCCACTATGGTCAGGGTTGCCAGGACCTGCCCCATGATGAGTGCGTGCTGCCTCTGGGCATGTGCATGCACACACACAGCCACTGCCACGCGCAGCCCGCACATGCAGCCACACAGACACAGGGGTTGTGCCGCTGGCGCCCTCATAGCCCTGTGACAGCCCATGCAGATGGGCACATGGCACACGCGGCACAACCCTCCCCACACCCGCCCCATCCCTCTACAGCTCCACGTTGCCCAGATCATCTCCCTCCGGCCCCTGTCCCCCCACAGCAGGGCCCCTCCCCTCCCAACCCACCTGCACCCGCCCCTCTGCCCCCTGCCCCCAACACCTCTGCCCTCTCCCCCTCCCCCACCTCCTCCCCCGCCCTAGCCACCCGAATCAGCTCCATTTCCTCCTCTCCCGGCCCCCCTCCTCTGCTTCCTCCTCCTCCCCCTCGGCGTCGGTTGTTACATCGCCTTCAGATTGCGGGGTGCCATGCTCCTCCTCCATGGCCACTGGGTCGGCCACCACCTCCTGCCCGTCGTCTCTCTGCGGCTCCTCCTGTCCCGCATCTTGCCCCACAGGCTCCTCACCAGCACGTGCATCCGCTGTGGGAGAAGGGAACACGTGTCACCTCCATGGTCACACATCAGCCACAGCAGTCACATACATCCTGTGGTCATGACAGCCAGTGCCCCACAGGGCCATGTCACATCACTCACCGTCATGTTGGGCCATCCGCTCCCTCTGTACACGACGTACAAACTGGGGGTATCTTGCCCTCAGTTCGCGCGCTTTCTTACGGAGATCCTCGACCTATTGGAGTGACAACACATATTGACATTAGGGGACACACACCCTTTCGGGGCCTCTGCCGCAACACATATATTTCTCAGTATGCAATATAGTTAGGCCCTATGATCACAGACTGGAGCATTCCCCACAGCACCAGGATGAGGGGTAGGGCTCTGAGGTGAGGCCTACTGCATCCTGGGGATATGGTTTTCCCTTGTGTTCACAGACTGGGGCATTCCCCACAGCACCAGGATGAGGGGTAGGGCTCTGAGGTGAGGCCTACGGCATCCTGGGGATATGGTCTGTTACCTGTACTCACAAACAGGTCCAGATACCATAGCACAAGAACAGGGGATGGAATCCTCATTTGGGGCCCCCTGCACCCTAGGGCAATGTTTTTTTTACTGTACTCACAAACAGGGCCAGCTACCATGGCACAGGGACAGGGGATGGGCTCCTCATTTGGGGTCTTCAGCATCCTGGGGCTATGGTCTGTTTCCTGTACTCACAAACAGGCCCAGATACCATAGCACAAGGACGGGGATGGAGCCCTCATTTGGGGCCTGTAGCATCCTTGGGCTATAGTTATGTCTTTTACTCACAAACAGGCCCAAATACCATAGCACAAGGATGGGGGATGGGGCCCTCATTTGGGGCCTGTAGCATCCTTGGGCTATAGCTGAACCCTGTATGCACAAACAGGGACAGATACCATAGCACAAGGACGGAAGATGGAGCCCTCATTTGGGGCCTGTAGCATCCTTGGGCTATAGCTGAACCCTGTATGCACAAACAGGGACAGATACCATAGCACAAGGACGGGGGATGGAGCCCTCATTTGGGGCCTGTAGCATCCTTGGGCTATAGCTGAACCCTGTATGCACAAACAGGGACAGATACCATAGCACAAGGACGGGGGATGGAGCCCTCATTTGGGGCCTGTAGCATCCTTGGGCTATAGTTATGTCTTTTACTCACAAACAGGCCCAAATACCATAGCACAAGGATGGGGGATGGGGCCCTCATTTGGGGCCTGTAGCATCCTTAGGCTATAGCTGAATCCTGTATGCACAAACAGGGACAGATACCATAGCACAAGGACGTGGGATGGAGCCCTCATTTGGGGCCTGTAGCATCCTTGGGCTATAGTTATGTCTTTTACTCCCTATCAGGGACATATACCATTGCACCAGGACGGGGGATGGCCCCTGAGGTGGGGCCTGCTGTATCCTGGGATGTGTGTTGGCCTTATGATCGCAGACAGGGCCAGGTGACAGACCCCTGTGTGTCTCTTTGCATCTGTGATGGGCCTGTGGTCCTCTGTGGATAGGGCACATCATTGAGGCTACAACAGCGGCACATACCATAACAATGTGGTCTGTAATTCACCTGTACAATGTTTGCAGGTACCCCCTGTGGCCAGGGGGATTCTGTTTTGGGGGGTAGGACAGACCTAACTCCCAGCTGGATGCAGAGACACCTTGCAGTCCCTGTTAGTGCATAGTTGATTGTTGATTTGGTTACATGGTGTTCCTCTGCACATCCTGGGTTGGGGTGCCGGTTCCCATGAACTTACCTCACGTGGGTAGTCAGAGCTTCTGTTGTACCTAACTGTGAGGCGCTCACATGCCCTTCTGACTCTGGCCAGATTCTGCCTTCTTGATGATCCAGGGAAGAGGCGTCTCTGTCTGAGGCAGAATAGCTCTGTGAGCAGGTAGAGCTCCCTTTGATTGAATGCAGGCTTCCTCGACATTGCATCCATGTCTTCTGAAAGAATTTCTTGTGCGTAGCCACGTGCGTTGGTGCGGGCGTAGTCACGTGCGTTGGTGCGGGCGTAGCCACGTGCATTGGTACGGGCGTAGCCACGTGCCTTGGTGCGGGCGTAATAGCGTGCATGGGTACGTGTGTTGTTACCAGCGTGGGCACTTTATATTACAAACTCTTTAGGGTGTCTTGCACCTATTAATTATGCTAACAGATGAAAGTGTGATGGCCTATGGTTTATCAGAGCCTGTGAGCAGGTGCTGGATTTTAAACCCCCAGGTTTTAGTACTGCTGCTACATATCCTAGGTAAAGTCTTTGGGACTCTGCTCATTACAGGGTCTGCTTTATGTTTCATAGCCCCTTCTGCTTCACACTTCTCGCATTAGCATACATTCACTTTCCTTTGCCTAGAGGTGACCATGACGTAGAGATGTATCTGACATTTCTGATGTCCCTTTTGTTTAGATGTATTGAGGGGAATGTGTGGAGACAGGGGCACAGAGGGAGTCCCAGATTAATTAGATGTAGAGTTGACATTGGGAACAATGTGGAGGTGTTGTTTTTTTGACTTTTTGGGAATGTATAGCATGGATTTGCTCCTTTTCATGCATGCTCTTTCACCTTTGGACTATTTCCTCACTGGGCTTTGGGCAGAGAACATTGGCTTTGATTCTGTATATCACCTCAGATAATATTTTTTTGCAGACACCACAGCTCCGAGCGGAAATGCATCTGACAGCCCTGCCACGTATCACCACAGTGGGTTCAAACCCATAACCTCTGGCTCCACAGTCGGTGCATTTGACAGTGGGTTAAAGTTATGTCTGTATCTGTATCTCCTTCTATATGACTGGCTGACTACAGAGGGATGTCAGTTCACCACACAGTCCATCTACAGTAGTTCACAGGGTTGGATTGGGCCAGTCACACCCATGATGCACTGCACATGCAAATCAGCTGTCCACAGATACACACCATGGGGAATGCACCCCCACAGCACCTCGGCCTGGTGGGGGAACTGACCATGTGCACCCCCACAGCACCTAGGCCTGGTAGGGGGTTCTGACCGTGTGTTTTACTGGCACAGCGTAGCTACACACCGTCACATTGTGCGGGTACTGTGCTCACCGTGAGGGTGCAGTGAGGCGCACAGCACCAGGTCCACAGCACCATCAATGGCAGACAAAGGCCATGCTGGATATCCACAGCAGTGTTAATGTGTGGGATAGGTAGTTTCTACACAAACACCTTGGATATATCTGTCTGGTTCAGTCAGGTGTAGTCCCTATGTACCCCTAAGGGGATTCTGGTGGCAAACAGGGTCTCCCATCAACCAATCCACATTCTACCTCCCTGCAATGGTGGCAGTGGAAGGGACCATCAACCCCAGTTCTGCTGTGGGAGAGACACCCCTCAGGGCAGTTACTGCAGCTTGCTACATATCCATAGCACAATAGCAGATAGACATTAGGCCTGTATATGCTAGGCTGTACCCCACCACTATCTGATATTCTCCTGCAGCAGGCTTTCAGCCACTGCACCCTGCAAGGCTCTCCATCAAGGCACATACAAGCTGCAAACAGTCTGCTAGTTGGTCCATAATGCATGTTCCTGTTGGAAATGCATGCACCCAGAACTGGACTGGGATGGCAGCATACACAACAAGCAGATAAGTCAGTGACTGGCACCCAAAGGGAAACACATAAATATCACATGACAGAAATACTATGTAGCACTATGGGGATGCCTAGCCATGCTGTGGTCACTGCACAGTCAGGGTGAGATTGATCTCCCTGCAGGACCTACAGCGGTCACCCTGTCTGTGTAGGTGGTGGCCGGGCACTAATAGGCCGCAGTCAGTGCCCTATGCGCTGTGCAGATGCAGCCTGCCCAGGCCACCCTGTCTGGGCTATACCCATGGTACCTTGCTCCTCATTATGCACATTGGCAGGCCAATACTGGCAACAGTGCTGGCAGTGTGGGCTGTGGAAGGTGTTTGCAGCCACCACACACTGTAGAGACAGACACACACTCCGACACCTATGCCAGCATTGAGCTACTGTAGAGGGGTTCAGCAGCCCTGCCCAGTCCTGGGCACAGTCCAGGCATGGATATGGTCCGCAATACTGTTGGGCGTCACTCCCCAGGGTGGTAAACACTGTCAGAGACCTGACCTGTAGCACACACCGCTGACATCAGAATGATTGTTATGATGGAGCTCAATGAGCAAACTGTGCTTAACGTAGGGCTTGCTATCTGCCAGTACTCATAGGAAACGTTTGATAGGTGTGTACCGTATACCCAGGTGTAGGGTGGCATTCCTAGGGTATGCATGTGGTAGTATTGGGAGATGCACGCAGGGCCCAATGTCCTGCCTCTCCAGGAGGCATTGGCCAATGGGGCCTGTGGGTGTGGGTGTGGGTGTGTCTGCCCCTGTTGGCTGCTGCTTTACGGCAGAGGTTCCCAACTCCAGTCCTGGTGTGCCAAACACTGTTTGGGTTTTCATGCTGTCCCTCATGAATATGCATGAGCTACATCTGCATATCATGGGGGTGGTGCATAGATATGCAGCACAGGCATCTTTATTAGAGGCAGCATGGAACCTGAATGGTGTGTGGCCCTCCAGGACTGCATTTGGGAGACTCTGCTCTAGGTAATGCACCTGTTTATGGTGTCTGTGCTCGGTGGGGTAAAATATAGGCATATTAACCATGCGTATGTTCTCAGAAATAAAGGGTTGTCATTACAATCACGGTACAGTTGGGGGGAAAATATGTGGACTAGATTGGATGTTGTCTCCGCTGGGCTTTGAACCTGTGACCTTCTGTTCTTGCACGCACTGTCTGTGTGCACGGCACCACCACAGATATGCTGTATTCTCTGGGTAGTCCATGACTGTACATCCAACAGGGCCTGTCTGTTGCTGTGGACATGGCTAGGCCACTGTCTGCTGTGACTAGCAGCCACTGCCCCCTCCATCACCTGTACCCTTCTGCCAACATGCTGACATGTCCTTATCTTGGAAAATGAATATGACCTGATTGCGGTGTGGCACTCCAGGACTGCATTTGGGGGACTCGGCTGTTGGTAATGCCCATTGTTATGGTGTGTGTGTGGTGTAGGGTAACATATTGGTGTTTGAACAATGGCTATGTTCTCTGCAATAAAGGGGTGTCTTTACTATCTCTGTTTGGTGGTGGGTAAAATATGGGGACTGGGTTGGCAGGGGCCCCAGCTGGGATTTGAACCTGTGACCCTCTGGTCCTACAGGTACTGGCTGTGTCCACTGCACCACACTGTGGCCACAGTGACAGTACAGTCCCTGGAGATAGGACACCTGCCTGAAAGAGTCAGAAACCCTGCTCTGCACATTTTTACTGTGGGCTCATTCACCTTGTATGGTGACATAGGTGCACATAAACCCCGAATATGACCTCGGAATAAGGGGATAGAAACATAACCAAGCTGGCCAATAGTGATATTAATGGGCAACCTTGGAAAGCACTCCCAGGAACGCTCATATTTAAATTTATGGAATGATTTTTGGAAGGGTCTACGCTCCGTGGACCCTTCCAAACCTCATTTCTTTTTTTGAGAGCTTTCCTGGGAGTGTTTTTTATGGTTGCCCATCAATATCACTGTTGACCAGCTGGATTATAGTTTTTTAGGGTTTTGTTGTGGTCTTTTTCCATTCCTATTTGCTATTTTGTTCAGTGCACATGTATCACACTGCTCACGTTTTGTAGGTTTCCCCGGTTTTGCTGTACATTGCTGACGGAAATGTTTTCTCTTCCCTTTAACATGCCTTTAACGACAGGTTTTCATTCGCGTTGGAATTGAGCTCTGAAATTCAGCGCGTTAGTGTGAGGGGAGCCTCTCCCCGCTCACTCTCCGCCCATTAACCCCTTCTCTCTGCCCACTCTCCACCTTTTGCGCTGTTTTAACGCGCCGTGGGGGTTTACGATCGTTAACTGCGGTTAACACACGTAATGTCCGGTTAACGATCGTTCACACGTCATAACGCGCGTTCTGACGTGCGAACGATCATTAACTGTATGTTACGCACGTTATTCACGATTACCGCACTTTAGTAAACATACCCCTTAAAGTGGCCTATAGAGAACAATTTTGGATCTATACTTTGAACTCTGTTGATCCTCATGGTTTAAATTTAGCTGTTGAATGGTGGACTATTGTGTAGGAGGAATACCTTTGGAGCATGTCAGAAGCCTATTGGTCATCAACTGGTTACATGTTCACGTTAGAGAATTTAAAGGACACATGTTTAGGGGAGTGGGTAGGAGCAACAGTGTTTTGAAGAAGGGCCGGGATGTTCAGAGGCTCGAAACTATTACAACATTGGGTTATATTCTTATATATAGAGAAGAGGTTTCCTCTATATATTGTTGCCACAAGGAATGATATGGAGTCACTATGAGAAGCTTTCCCTGATAAAGTTATCATCAACGGAGAAGTGGACATTTTAACACTGGGCGAGTCTTGCCGTTTGAAAGGAAGTGAAGCTTTGAGAAATGAGTCTCGGTGGTTGTATTGTCTTCTCCACTGTGGTGTTGACAATTTGAACTACTATCGGGGCAAGTTCTACTCAAGTTAAGTGACTTTAATTGGGCTCTTGCCCTATGTGAATTAAATTTGGCTTATGCCTTATGTGAAGTGAATTTAATCAGTTGGTATTGAGGGTTTAGGTTCCCTCAATCCGTGCTAGGGTTGCGTCCCTATGTTTAAATTTAAGATAAAAATGGAACAATACACTACGAGAAGGGGGCTCCTTCAAGGTGTGAATCCCACTAACAGTGGCAACTGCAGCATTGCAACTGACACACAGGGCTGAGACACAAATTTCATCCAGAGCAGGCTGCAGCCACTATGACCAACACCCCCACCCTCACACAATGCTGACATAGCAGCATGGTGGCAATGGGGGTGGCACAAACATCTTTTTGATTGTGGCAGCATGTATATATGCTACCACTGTCACAGTGGAGTTCTAATAGAAATCACACATGTACACCCTAGGCAGCAGGCTTGTCGACCTAGTGGATAAGCCAGCCCCACTCCCTCACCCACATGACATCTCCTTTGACAATTTGGCACCAACAACATAGTGCACCATGCTGTTGCTGCTAATGGAGTACTATTATTACTAGTTTTGGGAGTACGGTGGGTGGAGCATATTGAATGCATTTAAATAGGCTCTCTACCCTCAAAAATAGCCCTTTCTGTGAGCTTTCAGATGGTGTTAGGGTTCCCAGCGATTGGAGCTCTAACGCACACTAACTCAACCCGACATTAAGGGAGCACACACTATCCCCGCCCAGTTTCCGCCCTATAAAACAGATGCACTATTCATAACTAGAAACCAAAACTTCTCACCAACCACCACCATTGACATGAATGAAGCAAAGCTTGAAGTTAAAGAAGAGATAAAATATCTGGGTGTCACAGTTGACAAAACCCTTAGTTTTAAATACCATATTAAACTCACCACAAGGGTCATATATAACAAAATCAGAATGTTACAGCATCTGAAACCTCTACTGCAAAGTAACAAATTTAGAATAGTACTACAGACCATGATATTCCCGCACATAGACTACTGCAATAGTCTCCTACATGGATTACCTAAACAAACTCTACACAGCCTTCAAATGGCCAACATATGGCTGCACGTATTATCTACAATTCATGCCAAGCAGAACACATAACAGCATTGCTATATGTGCTTCACTGGTTACCAGTCCATAGCAGAATAAAATGTTTTACATGTGGCATCTGTTCAGTCAAAGGGGCAGGCCATGATACATGAACATACACATTGCAGACCATGGGCGTTGAGAGAAAATGGTAGGGAAGGAACATCTAGGGGCATGTTTACTTAACCACATTAGCTGCTACCATGGAAATATTGCCTGGCAGTAACAGCTAATGCTGTTGAAATGCAGATATTGCAGGCACTTTTCTGCAATTGTGTTTGCATTGTATCATGGCCAGCAAGCACTCCCCCCCAACACCCCAATCGGCCTCCCCTTCTAACAATATTGTCATTCCCACAGATGAACAGATCTATGGCACCAACAATATTAAAAAAGTGCCTTCCCCCCTTCAGCACTGATCCCACCTGGACAGCTCCTGATCCCCATTGGGAACTTATGAAGCTTGATCTTGCATTTCCTGTTTTTGAAGTTACTGCTGTTTTGCCCCTTCTTTAGGAAAGATACTTTGGGGTATGTTTACTAAAACCCCGTTAGGGTGCGCGCCGCACTAGTGTGCGGATGCCATATAAGGAGTGGGCGTTTCAGTCAGAAAAAAGCAAAACCGGGATTAATCATGCGCTAATGTGCGCTGCGCTCATGTGCGCCCCGCACATTAGCGCATGAGAAAGTTGCGCGGGAAGCATAAGTGGCGCGCTGATGTGCAAGCACAGGAACAGAGCCACAGTACAATGGTTAAGACACTGACCAATGGTACAGGGATCATGGGTTCAATCCCCCACTGTGCCCAATGAAGAAGGCTGGCTGAGGCATTACCTATTATGGGGAAGATTGCTTTAGGAGGCATTTTATCTTTATTTAATTATCTCTACTAGCAAACGCACTCTCAAAGCGTGTTAACATAAGGCGCCCCATAAGGCACATTTTAAAGTGCACTGTCCGTCAAGGCACCCTAGAATGTTGCTTATAGGGCGCTTTATAGGGTGCTGTATGAGGTACCGCAAGGTCACAGCACTGTTTTTGATGGCAGCACTGTGCAGTTTAAGGAATAAAAATCATAAGTAGGTGCGCTGATATGCAAGAAGGAGCAGCAGTGTAGCACAATGGTTAAGACACTGGCCAATGATGCAAGAGTCATGGGTTCAATCCCCCACTGTGCCTAATGAAGAAGGCTGGCTGAGGCATTACCTGTTGTAGGGGGCATTTTATTTTTATTTTAATTAGTGCTGCCAGCAAACAAACCCTCAAAGTATTGTAACATAAGGTGCTGCATAAGGCGCCTCATAGGGTACCCCAGAGGGCACATTTTAAAGTGCACTGTCCGCCACGGCACCCTACAATGTTGCTGAAAGGGTGGCCTATAGGGCGCCATATAGTGAGGCACAGCAATGCAATAGCACTGTGTTTGATGGCAGCACATTTAAACGCATGGAAATCTGAAGTAGGTGCGCTGACATACAAGGAGGAACAGCAGTGTAGCACAATGGTTAAGGCACTGACTACTGATACAGGGGTCATGAATTTGCTCCCCAGTGTGCCTAATATGTAAGGCTTGCTGAGGCATCAGCTTTGCAATGTACGTATTGTTTCCTGCAGCACTTCATTTGTATTTTATTAATTGCTGCCAGCAAACACGCCCTCACGTGCCGTAACTGAAGGTGCCACATAAGGCACCCTATAAGGCACTCCATAGGGCACATTATAAAGTGCACTGTCCGCCATGGCACCCTAAAATGTCCCCTATAGGGCACCCTATAAGTCGCTCCACAGGATAACGTATAGTGCACCTTATATGGACGGTAACCATAAGGTGCCCTATAGGGCGCCCTATAAAGCACCCTCTGAGGCACCTTATGGGTACAGTATGCAGAGAGTGTTTTTGCTGGCAGCAATAATGTACATTAAAAAGAGATAATGCTTTGGGCAGCCCTATCAAATAACCCCACTGTGAGTGTGAACCCATGACCTCTGGCTCCACAGGCAGTGAAATAACCAGTGGGCTACAGCTCTATAGCTGCTAGCAAGCCCCTGGCTGACTGTAGAGGGACTGCATGTCACCACACAGACAGTCTGCTGTGGTCACCAGGATAGGGTTAGGCCACCCATACCCATGATGCACTGCACATGCAAATCAGCTGTCCACAGATGAACACAAGATGGGGTATGCACCCCCACAGCACCTCGGCCTGGTAGGGGGAACTGACCATGTCCACCCCCACAGCACCTTGGCATGGTAGGGGGTACTGACCGTGTGTGTTACTGGCACAGAGTAGCTACACACCGTCACATTGTGCGGGTACTGTGCTCACCCTGAGTGTGCGGTGGGGCGCCGAGCACCAGGTCCACAGCACCTTCCATGGCAGAAAAAGGCCATGCTGCTGGTCTGCAGCAGTGCTAATGTGTGAGATAGGTTGTTTCTGCAGAAGCATCTTGGATATATCTGTCTGTCTCAGTCAGGTGTAGCCCCCATGGACCCCTAGGAGGATTATGTACCACCACCCTCCTCCTCCAGGGCTGAGGGTGGTAAACAGGGCTTCCCATTAACAGATGCACATTCTACTTCCCTGCAATGGTGGCAGTAGAGGGGACCATCAACCCCAGTCCTGCTGGAGAACAGACACCCTACAGGGCAGGCAATGCAGCTCTGTACATATCCATTACACTATAGCAGACAGACATTAGGCCTGGATATGCTAAGCTGCACCCCACCACTATCTGATATTCTCCTGCAGCAAGCCTTCAGCCGCTGCACCCTGCAAGGCAACCCATACCAGCTGCAAACAGTCTGCTAGCTAGTCCATAGTGCATGTTCCTGGTGGAAATGCATGCACCCAGAACTGGGATGTCAGCATACACCACAAGCAGATAAGTCAGTGACTGGGATCCAAAAGGAAAACCATAAATATCACATGAAAAAAATACTATATAGCACTATGGGGGTGCCTAGCCATGCTGTGGTCACTGCACAGTCAGGGTGAGAGTGATCTCCCAGCAGGACATGCTGAGGCCACCCTGTCTGTGTAGGTGGTGGCCGGGCACTAACATGTCCCAGCCAGTGCCCTATGCCCTGTGCAGATGCATCCTGGCCAGGCCACCCTGTCCGGGCTATACCCATGGTACCTTGCTCCTCATTATGCACATTGGCAGGCCAATACTGGCAACAGTGCTGACAGTGTGGGCTGTGGAGGGTGTTTGCAGCCACCACACACTGGATAGACAGACAGACACCCCCACACCTATGCCAGCATTGTGCTACTATAGAGGAGTTTAGCAGCCCTGGCCACCACACCAGTCCTGGGCACAGTACAGGCATGGATATGGTATGCAATACTGTTGGGGGTCACTCCCCAGGGTGGTAAACACTGTCAGAGACCAGACCTGAAGCACACACCACAGACATCAGAAAGGTTGTTATGATGGAGCTCAATCAGCAAACTCTGCTTAACGTAGGAATTGCTATCTGACAGTAATCATAGCAAACGTTGGATAGCTGTGTACCGTATACCCAGGTGTAGGGTGGCATTGCTAAGGTATGCAAGTGCTAGTATTGGGAGATGCACGCAGGGCCCAATGTCCTGCCTCTCCAGGAGGCATTGGCCAATGGGGCCTGTGGGTGTGGGTGTGGGTGTGTCTGCCCCTGTTGGCTGCTGCTGTACGGCAGAGGTTCCCAACTCCAGTCCTGGTGTGCAAAACACTGTTCGGGTTTTTATGCTGTCCCTCATGAATATGCATGAGATACATCTGCATACCATGGGGGTGGTGCAAAGATATGCAGCACAGGCATCTTTATTAGAGGCAGCATGGAACCTGAATGGTGTTTGGCCCTCCAGGACTGCATTTGGGAGACCCTGCTCTAGGTAATGCGCCTGTTTATGGTGTCTGTGCTTGGTGGGGTAAAATATAGGCGTATTAACCATGCATATGTTCTCTGCAATAAAGGTTTGTCCTTACTATCACGGTTTAGTTGTGGGAAAAATATGTGGATTGGATTGGCAGTAGCCCCACCTGGGCTTTGAACCTGTGACCTTCTGTTCTTGCACACACTCTCTGTGTGCACTACAGCACCGTGTTGCCACAGATATGCTGCATTCCCTGGGGAGTCCATGACTGTACATCTGACAGGGCCTGTTTGTTGCAGTGCACGACACCCACCTGGACAGGGCTAGGCCATGGTCTGCTGTTGCCACCAGCTGCTGCCACCTCCACCACCAGTACCGCTCCATCCTTAGATTGGAGACAGCATAAACCCTGAAGGATTTGTGGCTCTCCATGACTGCATTTGGGGGAATCTGCTCTAGGTAATGTGCATGTTTCTGGTGTCTGTGCTCTGTAGGGTAAAATAGAGGTGTTTGAGCCATGCTTATATTCTCTGCAATAAAGGTTCGTCTTTACTATCACGATATAGTTGTGGGTAAAATATGGGGACTGGATTGGCGGGAGCCCCAGCTGAGGCTTGAACCTGTGACCTTCTGTCGCCAAACACACTGGTTGTGTGCACTGCACCACTGTGTTGCCACAGAGACAGTGCATTACCTGGTGATACCATGACTGTTTGTCCGGCAGGGCCTGTCTGTTGCAGTGCATGGCATCCACCTACACAGGGCTAGGCCATGGTCTGCTCTGGGCAGCTGCCACCGCCCCCCCTTCACCTCCAGTACCCCTGTGCCACCATGTTGACATGCCCTTCTGCTGGTGGTGCTGGTGGTACGCAGTCTCAGGCCATCCTGTGTGCGGGTAGGCGGCTGCCTATGGTGTGGGTTCTGGGGTAGGGGTGCCTGCATATCTTTCCGCACGTCACCCAATCACTGCCTGCCAATTTCTGTGCCCTTGGCGGAACCTGCTGGGTACTGTCCCCTGTGACGCTGTGCTAAACACTATCGTGCCCATGTTGGGCCCTCATCAGTTGCTGTCTGGCTGCTGTTCAGTTTCAGCATTCCTAAGTGCCATCTAGGCATCTGCCTAGTCCGCACTGTGCCCCAGCTGCACCACAGCATGTGCCGCCTGCAGCCCTCTGAATCCCCTTTCCCAGCATCTGTCCAATTGCCCATTCCGACCTGCCCGCCCTGCTGTTGTGGAACATGTGCATGCCATAGATAACCTGTCCAATGGAGAGGGAAACCCTGATCAGTGTTATTTAACTGCGGGATCATTCACCTTGTATGGGGACAGAGCGTAGACCCTTCTAAAATTCATATTTATTTTTTGGGGCTTTGTTGGGAGTGCTTTTTGATGTTTCCCATTACTCTCAGTATTGCCCAACTTGCTTATGATTTTTTTATATTTTGTTGGGGCCATTTTTAATGTTTATTTGCCCTTTTGTTCCGTGCACATGTATCAACTGCTCACATTTTGTAGGTTTCCCTGGTTTTGCTGTACATTGCTGACAGAAATGGTTTCTCTTCCCTTTAAATCGTCTCTACCGCGAGGTTTTCACTCGCGGTATTTTTTGTTTGAATTTCAGCCCAGCTCGTGTGCGGGGAACCTCTCCCCTCCCACTCTCCACCCATTTACCCCGTCTCTCCGCCCCTGGGGAGCCTTTCTCCGCCCTCCGAGAGCCTTTCCACGCCTTTATCGCACATCAGCGCGCCACGCACATGAGCGGGCACTTTAGTGCGGCGCACAAGTGTGCGGGGTACAAAAACGCATCAGTAGCGTGCGCTAAGGTACCTTAGCGCACGCTATTGTGCGCCGCGCACTTGAGCGCAGTTTAGTAAACATAACCCATTGTCACCCTAGCTAAAGTTTTGAGGTATATTTATCAATATTACAAGATATTCATTCCTGTTTTTTGATTGGCCCAAAGTTTGCCTGGTGTGGAGGTCTATGTAAAGTGCTAACTCAATTTTTTTTTGCCTTGTGAATAGAGCTGCAGTGCACACCAGGCAAACTTTGGGCCAATCAGGGAATAGGAAGGAATGGACATCCGCAGCAAATACTTTGGGCTACTCAAAATTGCCTTTTCCATGTGCATCTTGTAATATTGATAAATATACCTCAAAACCTTTAGCTAGTTTGACAATGTTGTAGCTAAAGGTTTTGAGGTATATTTATCAGTATTACAAGATGCACATGGAAAACTGAGTAGCGTTAATAGCACATTAATTAGGCACAGGTTTATCCTTTTATTATTTTCACTAATCATGTCCTGGAAATGTCCCAGTTTTTAAGCTATATCCTACTATTTCCTTTTTTTAATTGGTCTTGTTTTATTTGATTCTTTTATGTGTCCAATATGTGTGCATATATAGTCCAAAGCCATTTTACTGGTCACTTTTTTTAGGAGATATTGGACATTAAGGGGTTGAACTACAAGGGTGCCAATAATGTTGACCACAACTGTGTCACTGGAATAGAGAAGGGCACCTGCTAATCTAGCTGCAGTGTGTCCACAAACTGGTGAAATACTCCTAAATCAGGAATGTTGTTGTTGTTAAGTGCCGTCGAGTCGGAGTCGACTCATGGCGACCCTCTGGATAGCTATCCTAAATTGTGTTCGGTCTTCAGTCAGGCGGCTCATTGTTGACAGACTGGTACCCGTAGCTGCTGTTATTGTATCGATCCATCTCATTGCTGGCCTTCCTCTTTTGTGTTGACCTTCTATCTTGCCAAGCATGATGTCTTTCTCTAATGATCTCTCTCTTCGCATGATGTGTCCAAAGTATGAAAGTCGAAGTCTTGTCATCTGAGCTTCTAAAGATACCTTAGGTTTGAACTCCTCTAGTACCGACTGGTTTGTTCTTCGGGCAGTCAATGATATACACAGTATTCACTGCCAGCACCATAATTCAAAGGCATCAATTTTCTTCCTGTCTGTCTTTTTCACTGTCCAGCTTTCACATCCATATGATGTTATTGAAAATACCATGGCTTGAACAAGTCGAATCTTTATATGGAGAGAGACATCTCTGCTCTTGAGAATCTTATCTAGGTCTTTCATAGCCGTTCTGCCAAGAGCAATGCGTCGTTTGATTTCTTGACTGCTTCTTGCTTCTTTATTGATAATTGATCCAAGTAGGTTAAAGTTGTTCACAATTTCAATTTCTTCTCCTTCAACGATGAACCTGTTGATTATGCCAGTTGTCATGATCTTTGTCTTCTTTACATTAAGGTGCAGGCCCATTTTGAGACTATGTTATTTGATTGTGAGAAGCAAATGTTTCAGATCATCTTCACTTTCAGCCAGTAATGTGGTATCATCAGCATAGCGAAGGTTGTTGATGAGTCTTCCACCAATCTTCACACCTCTGTTGTCTTCATACAATCCTGCTTCTCTGATGATTTGTTCTGCATATAAATTAAACAGGTAGGGGGAAAGTATGCAGCCTTGTCTTACACCTTTGCTTATTTTAAACCATTCTGTTTCTCCTTGTTCCGTTCGAACAGTTGCTTCTTGATCAATGTACAGATTGCGCAAGAGAACGATCAGGTGTTCTGGTATACCCATGCTTCTTAATGTGGCCCAGAGTTTCTCATGGTTTACACAGTCAAAAGCCTTGCTATAGTCGATAAAGCACAAATAGATATCCTTTTGGTATTCTTTAGTCTTTTCAAGGATCCATCTCACATCCGCAATGATGTCTCTCGTTCCTCGCCCTTTCCTGAACCCTGCTTGCACTTCAGGTAGTTCTTGTTCCAGGTATGGTTTTAGTCTCTTTTGAATAATCTTCAGTAGAATCTTGCTGGCATGTGGGATCAGAGCGATTGTTCTATAATTTCCACAGTCAGTTGGATCACCTTTCTTTAGTATTGGTATAAACACAGATCTTTTCCAGTCAGTTGGCCATGATGTTGTCTTCCATATTTCTTGGCAGAGCCTTGTAAGTATGGTAACAGCTGCATCAGATTGCTGCAATACTTCTATAGGAATGCCATCAATGCCTGGTGCTTTGTTCTTTGATAAGGCTTTCAATGCTGCTTCAACTTCTTCTTTCATCACCAATGGTTCCCGATCATAAGGTACAGGTTGAAACGGCTGTTGGTCCACTTGATCTTTATCATATAAAAACTCTGTATATTCCTTCCACCTTTTCTTGATCTTCTCAGCATCATTCAACATAGAACCTTGAGCATCTTGCAACATTCCAATTCGAGGCTGGAACTTTTTCTTTAACTCTCGTAGCTTTAGGAAAGCCGATCTTGTTCTTCCTCTAATAGTTTCTGCTTCTATTTCCTTGCGTGTGTCATTGTAGTACTTTTCCTTGTCCTGTCTTGCTGCACGTTGGAAATCTCTGTTGAGTTCTGCGATTGTCTTTCCTTTTCCTCTGGCTTTAGCTTCTCTGCGTTTCTGGGCAATTTTCAGAGTTTCTTCCGTCATCCATTTTGGCCGTTTTTGCTTTTTCACCTTTTGTAGAGACTTCTCGCTTTCTTCCAACACAGCCTTCTTGATGTCATTCCATAACTCTTCCGGAGCTCTGTCATTTGTATCTAAAGCAGCAAATTGATTTTGCAGGCAGTCTTTAAATTCCAGTGGTATATTCTCAAGGTCATATTTTGTTGCATTCATGAGTGGTTTGCTCTTTTTCAACTTTAGCTTGAGTTTGCATACTAGTAGTTGATGATCTGTA
Organism: Ichthyophis bannanicus; assembly: GCA_033557465.1. NCBI lineage: Eukaryota > Metazoa > Chordata > Amphibia > Gymnophiona > Ichthyophiidae > Ichthyophis > Ichthyophis bannanicus. The sequence goes on along the minus strand of CM066032.1, from coordinate 310,645,985 downwards.
CCACAGTCAGCTCCAGGTTTTGTCTTTATTGATGTTATAGAGCTTTTCCATCGTTGACTTCCACAGATATAGTCAATTTGATTTTTATACAATCCATTGGGTGAAGTCCATGTGTACAGTCGCTGCTTGTGTTGCTGGAAGAAGGTGTTTGAGATGAATAGATCATTGGTCTTGCAGAATTCTATCAGTCTTTCTCCAGCTTCATTTCTGTTGCCAAGTCCATATTTTCCAACTACTTTTCCTTCTTCTTTGTTGCCAACTTTTGCATTCCTTTTTTTTTTTTTTTTTTTTTTTTTTTGAAATGTTTATTTAACAATTCATAACATATCATACAACATTAAAACAACAATACAGTCAAAAGGGGTATTATACAGAAACCGTGACTACCACAGATAGGTATATGCCCGCTAGCTATTAAGGCACATCATCTGTTACCCAAGGGAAGGGGAGATGGGAAAAAGGGGAAGAAGGGAGGGGGGGGAAGCTGACCACGAGGCCCACTCCTCCATCATTAGGTTTGCTAATTTCGCGTATCGTTTAGGCCATGTGGGTGTCCCATTTGTATAGCAATCGACGGAAGCAGGGGTTCTGTTGGACATAGGCGAATTCGCATGAGCGGTGATAGCCTACCAAATTCCACCAATAGGCTACGCTCAAAGAACTGAAAGATTTCCAGTGACTCATGATAGCCTTCAGTGCTAAACTCAGGAGCAGATCAAACAAGGCATGATGCTGCTTTTGGAGGCCCATCACATCCGCCAAGGACTTATACACAACAATCTGGAAGGTTAAAGGCGTAGTAATCCCAACCAGCTTCTGTGTCCGTTGCCAAACCCCTTGCCAATATTCTGTGAGTTGGGGGCAGTAATATATCATGTGTGAAAGGGTACCAGGTTCCATACCACACGACCAGCAGCGATCGTCTGTACCCTCTTGCCATTTCGAGACTCGCACCGGAGTCAGATAAGCACGATGCGCCAGGAAGAATAGCATCTGTGTCAACGACGCCGACCTCGATATCCTAATTTGGGAATTCCAGAAGGTGGCCCAACATTCCGGGGTAAGCAGGGGTCCTGCTTCGTGCTCCCATATCAGTTGTGTACCCTTAGGGCATCGTTCAATCGCCGATCTTAGGAGCGTTACCAGCTGTGATATCTGTCCTGAACACTGCCGTAATTCTTGGAACCAAAGATGTGGCGGGCGTCCCTTAGACATTAGCAAAGGTACTACTCCTGCTTTACTTAAACAGTGCCGTAGCTGTCCCCACTGGAAGAAGCACTTATGTGGAAGATGGAAATCTCGCTGCAGTTCCGCAAAGGTTTTATATCGTCGTCCACCCAAAAGATGTCCCAGACAGAGAATACCATGGCGAATCCAAGTGACCCATGCAAAACAGGCGCCAGCGATTCTGAAGTGTTTATTGAGCCATAACGGCGTGCTTTCTGTAAAGACGTGCTCATCTCCCACGAGTGGCAATACCACAGTGAAGGCGCGTTGAGTGGCATACAAAATCTCGTTACCTTCCTGTGTCTGTATCCGCGGGGCTGCAGCTCCAATGCGATAACACAAGGGAAGAGGGTCACTCTCTGCGGCTTCCACTATGAGCCAACATGGGTCTCCTGGAGCATCTACATCCTCCGCCCACCAAGAGCCTTGTTTGGTAATTGCTGCTACGTGAAACCAATAAAAGTCCGGAAAATGGACCCCACCTTGTTTCTTGGAGAGCTTGAGTTTCCAAGCGGCGATGCGCGGGGTTTTCTTTGCCCAAAGAAAAGTGAGCAGTTTCTTCTCCAGGACTTTATAAAATTTTTGGTCAAAGAGCACCGGGAGCATACCCAGGATGTAAGTAATCTTGGGGACAATAACCATTTTAATGGTTTCGAGGCGGCCCCACCATGTCAGGTGTAACGGCGTCCACTTTTGCACGCATTCCTGTATAATCTTTGCGCATCGAATCTCGTTGAGGTGAACAGTGTCATCCATAGTTTTACCGTATAACACTCCCAGATATTTGAAAGATGAATTCTCAACCTGGAAGGAGTATCTACATAGTTCTTCGACTGATACGGTTGTCGTTAACGGTATGCTGATGGTTTTGTCTAAGTTTAGCTTGTAGCCAGACACCTGGGCATATTCGTCAATAGTCTCCAAGGCGGCATCTACCGACGACACTTCTAAAAAAAGCAGTAGATCATCTGCATAGGCGGATAGTTTGCAGTGGTATCCCTCCAACGGAATGCCCCTTATATTGATTGCTTGACGGATTTTAAGAAGCAGTAGCTCTAGGGCCAAGTTGAACAAGAGAGGAGATAACGGGCAGCCTTGTCTAGTGCCTCTGGTGAGCAAAAATTCCCGAGAGGCCGTGCTATTCGCCACCACCCGGGCTACCGGCTTGGCATATAACGTTTGGATACTCTTCAGGAAGTTGTCCGGGATCCCCATCCATCGCATGGTTTGAAGCAAGTAGGAGAATTCGACCCTGTCGAATGCTTTCTCTGCATCTAGTGCCAGGCCCACGATTGGAGTTTCCATTTGCTGCGCTCTGCAAAGAACATGGGCTAGCAGGCGACCATTATCCGCCGTAGATCTTCCCGTCATGAATCCACACTGGTCAGGATGGATAAGAGACCCCAAAACCTTTGCTAGACGATTAGCGAGAACTTTGGCATAGATTTTATAATCCGCATTCAACAGGGAAATAGGTCTGTAGTTCTCAACCCGTTCTGGGTCCCTGCCGGGTTTGGGATGTATCACAATTGAGGCCGCTGCAAGTGCTCCAACCGCTGGGCATTCTTCTTTAATACCAGCGTAGTATAATAGCAGTTCTGGTATCAGCTGCTCAGCAAAGGCCTCATAGAATTCCACAGGGAGTCCGTCCGGACCGCTGGCTTTCCCCTTGGCAAGCTGCTTGAGAGCGAGGCGGAGCTCTTTCGATGTGACCTCTGCAGCTAGCAATTGCTTTTGCTCTTCCATAAGCTGGGGACCTTCAATGGAAGAGACAAAGTTGGAGAAGGCTACGTCATCATCAGCGACTTCAGATTGATAGAGGCGAGAGTAAAAGGCTTCGCAGATTGTGAGGATCTCATCATCTGCAGTTCTTAGGGCTCCTGCCGCGTCCCTTAGCCCCGCAATTCGAGTCACTGCCCTCTTCATCTTTAACGTGTTTGCTAGCAACGAGCTCGCTCTATTACTTTCATGGTAATATTTCCCTTGCTGCACTCTGAGCAAGTCACTGACTTCGGCCTGCAAGAGTGCATTGTACTGGAACTGTAGCTTCTGAAGTCGCAGAAGAACAGTCGGATCTGCCCATCGAGCAAGGAGCCGCTCCCCAGCACTAATTTCGGACTCCAACTCCTTCCTTCTCAATGCCTCTGCCTTATGTTTGCTAATCTTATAGGAGGTCATTCGTCCTCGTGTATAAGCTTTAAAGGCCTCCCACCAGGCCCATGTGGGGGTGTCTCCGAAGTGATTGGCAGCAAAGTATTCTGCAATGGCACCCTTCATAATTTTAAGAAAATCGTCGTCCGCCAACCAGCGTTTCTCAAAGAAAAAACGCCCCTGGGATGTCTTCGCGGGGCCTGCACTAAGATCCAACAGGATCGCTGAATGATCAGAAATTGCTCTGGGAAGCATGGTGGCATCAACCACCATAGGCAGCAGCGTCTTGGAAATGAGATAGTAGTCGATACGAGTTTGTGAGTTATGAGGTAGAGAGTAGAAAGAGTACTCTTTACTGTTTGGGGACAGTATCCTCCAGGGGTCCAACAGCCCGAGAAGTTCCTTCATGTTTTGTAGCGCAATAGCAGAGTGTGGTTTATGCTGCGGTTTGTAGGGGGTTCTGTCTAGGAGAGGGTCAGGTATGAGATTGAAATCCCCCCCTAGAACAATACTTGTAGATCCGGAATCTATGAGCTCCTGAGTGACTTGATTGAAGAAGAGAGGGTCATCAGCGTTGGGACCATACACTGCCATGAAAGTGTAAAGATCCCCCTTCAATAATGCTGTCACCTTGGCCCATCGGCCTGCAGGGTCCACGTTGGTCTTCCTAACTTCCATTCGGAGAGTTTTCCGAACCAATATAATTACCCCTCCTTTTCTTTTAAGGGCGGCCGCCGAAAGGACGTTCTGATAGGTCTTATCTGTCACTTTCAGAGACTCCGTCTGCGACAGGTGGGTTTCTTGTAGATATACCACATCTGCATTCTGCTGTTTACAATAAAGTAGGATTTCTTTCTTTTAGCCGGCAGGGAAATACCTTTGACGTTTAGGGACAAAACCCTCAGTCGGCTGCTAGCCATCTGTGACCTTGCGAAGGGATGGGAGGAGGGCGATCATGGTCAGCTGCCCCTGGGACAGGGTATCAAATATGTTATAACTAGCATACCTATTTCCTAACTGTAATAAGCCACATCCTAGGCCAACTTGTATGGCGAAATCCCCACCGCCCATCTTAGCCCCTCCAACTCCCTCCCAGCACTTAGGATAAGGTACAACATTGCCCTGTGATAGCAGATAAGTTAACTTACAGGACCTGGGAGAGATGACACTAGCATCTATCTGACGTATATTCTAAGCATACAACAGTTATGGACACTAAGTCGTCCATCAATCACTCCTTCACTTCGAAGCTTTACATCTCACGAGTTAACTACACATTAGAAAAAACAGAGATATGCATTACAAAACATTGGTAATACGCCAGCTCCCTTGTCGGCATTCTTTTTTATTTTTTTAACTGTACCAACCGGGAGTTCTGACTATGGTTGCGTTACCAGAATGAAAAGTCCGATGAGCTCTATTGCCCGACCTCCATCTTGGCATGGTCCTGGAGAAAGGCGCGGAGCAGATGACCCTCCGTGAAAGTGTGAGTTCGGTTATTGAGGGTCACTCGCATGTTTGCTGGGTAGAGGAGCCCAAAGCGCGCTTGTACTTGCTGAAGTAGTGGCCTACAGGCTAGAAGATCCTTCCGACGCTGGGCTGTCCGTTTACTCAAATCAGGGAAGAATGAAATGCGATGCCCATCCAGTTGTAGATTTTGCCGCCGTCTGGCTGCCTCCATGATCTGCAACACGTGTTGGTACCGCAAGACCTTTATAATGAACGGTCGCGGCCGCCGATTTTGTGAAGAAGGGTGGGACGGCACGCGATGGGCCCTCTCTAATTCCAGAGGCCGTTCGAAAATTAGGCCCAGCATCTCAGGAATCAGCTTCTCCAAGTATGTTATGGGGTCCGATCCTTCCCGGCCTTCAGGGACCCCTACCACTCTTACGTTGCTTCTCCTAGCCCTGTTAGCTTGGTCCTCTGCCGATATTTCTAACGCCGCGACTCTCTGTGCGAGCGGGTCTAGTTGCACTGTTAGGGCAGACTGTCGGCTAACTTCAGCCTCGAGCTCTGTTATACGCTGGGCCATGCTGCCGAGTCGGTCCTTAACCTCTCGCAGGTCTTCTTGGACCACTGCTAGCATACCTGAATTGGTAGTGATGAGGTCTTTTACAGCCCGAAGCTCCTGCAGGATCTCCCGCACGACTTCAACCGGAGTTTTGTCAGGCGCCATCTTCACCGGAGACGACAGGTCTTGTTTCGCACGTTTATTCGACTGTCCCGCCGCCTGCTGGAACTCTAGTTTGGCCGGTTTTAGTGTAGCCATCTCCCCACAGGCTGTGGCAACTCTGGGCTGCGTTTTAAGGCGCCCGTTGTCAGCGAGGGCTCCGGATTCTTCAGTGCTAGGAGGGAGCAATCAATCTATGCGTCCATTTTGAAATGCGGCTAACCCAACTTTTGCATTCCAGTCACCCATGATTATCAGGATATCCTGTTTGCATGTTCTGTCTATTTCAGCTTGTACTTGTTCATAGAACTCTTCAATTTCATTCTCTTCTGCAGCTGTTGTTGGGGAATATACTTGAATTATAATTGTCTTGATAGGCAATCCTCGTAGACGAATAGAGATTAAGCGTTCACTGACTGCATTGTATTTCATTACAGTTCTTGCAAGTTTCTTCTTTATTATAAATGCAACACCATTTCTTCTTTGTCTTTCATTTCCAGCATAGTAGACCATGTGATCATCTGATGCAAAGTGCCCGATGCCAGTCCATTTCAGTTCGCTGACACCCAACAGATCAAGTTGTACACGTTCCATTTCATTCTTGACCACCTCCAACTTCCCTTGGTTCATGCTTCGTACGTTCCATGTTCCAATGTGTAAGACATCTTTACAGCTTCTGACTCTCATTTCATGCGCAGCTAAATCAGCAGTCAGACATCCCGAGGGCTTTGATCCAACCACATCATAAATGCTGGCTTTACTCTGAAAAGTCTTCAGCTCTTCCCCAGTAGCTAGTTGAGTGCCTTCCGACCTGGGGGTCTCATCTTCCAGCACCATAGCACAATTTGTTTTGTTGTAACTATCCATTGGGTTTTCATGGCAAGATACAGAAGTAGATTATCATGTTAACTGTACATAGTTATGAAAAAAAACGATGTTCTATGTAAAACATGTTCACTAAATGTTACCTGTAAACCGCCTTTGATCTTTGGAAAAAGCGGTATAGAAATAAGCATAAATAAATAAATAAATAAATAAATTGCCGGGCCTTTCTTCCGCGCAGTTTAAGTTTGGTGTTGTTGCCGTTGTCACAAAAATGTGATCCTCCGCCGTCAACACTATCCCATTCTGCTGCTGTCCAGATGGGTGGTTTGTCTTGGTCTGGCACCTCAGCTGAGACCTGTCCATCTTGGGAGACCCTGCCAGTAGTTAAACTACCGATAGTTTAGCTCTCAGCATCACTGATGCACGCAAACCCTCACAGCACGACAAGCTGCAAACCAAGTGAGAGAAATCAGGAATATCTATTTAATATGAAATAGTCCTTAAAGTATGGTAAGTTTCAAATCATCCACCATTTCTTTTTAAGCTTCCAGCTGTAGATAAGCCTGGGCTAAATCCTCCTTTGGTAAATATTTCCTTCTTACACTGTCATCAACAGCTGCTTTAGGGATGGCTCAAAATTTGTGAATGTCTTAAGAGATTGCTTTGCCCTGACCTGATAGTTCCCACACATATGCTGCCTTCTGGCTTCTTCATTACATTGATGAGTGCTTCACACTTTGGGAGCGTGATACATTTCAAAACATACAATGAAGCACTGAATTTAATTCCTGCACCAAGTTTCAGCCTTTGCATAAATGAAATGTTGCATGCTTTTGTTCTGTCTATCATACAGTCGATTCCAGAAAAACCTTTAATTCTTCCTAGGTCCTTAATTAATTTATGGAAGTCTTCACAGAAGAACTAAGGGGCATGTTTACTAAACTGCCGTAATGTCATTCCGCGGTAAAGGTAGAGATGCCCATATAAAGGAGTGGGCGGGGCAGCAGTAAAGCTGTGTGTCAGATAAGGCACGTTAGAATGCGCGTTAAAAGGCACGTTATAAGGCACCGTAGAAGGCACATGCCTACGTGCCTTACGTGCCTTATAAAGTGCCTTGTACTGTGCCTAATTAGGAGCCTTGTAACGTATTTTAAGGAGAGTTGATAGCTGTGGAGAGGGTACTGTGTGGCTGGCAGCACAGATCTGCAAAGATACGACTGTCACAGGCAAGCAAAATATCTGCCCTGGACAGGATGGAACAACAAGGAATTGAACCCATGACCTCTGCCTCCACAGTCATCAACGTAACCAGTGGGCTACAGCTCTATAGTGTCTGACACACCACTGGCTGGCTACAGAAAGACTGCAGGTGACCACACAAGCTGTCTGCTGTGGTTATCAGAATAGAGTAGACCCACCCATACACATGATGCACTGCACATGCAGATCAGCAGTCTATGTCTGATCACAAGATGGGGTATGCACCACTATAGCACCCCAGCCTGGTAGGGGGAGCTGAGCGTGTGTGTTACTGGCACAGAGTAGCTACAGACCGTGACAGCATGCGGTTCCTGTGCTCACCCTGAGGGTGAAGTGGGGGGCCCAGCACCAGGTCTGCAGCACATGGCATGACTGAAATAGGCTGTGCTGCAGGTCCTTGTCAGTGTCAGTGTGTGATAGGTAGTCTTTGCAGACATACCTAGGTTACACATGTACCCATCTACATTCCCCAGTCATGTCTAGCCCTTTTGGACTATGATGCGCCCAGAATAGTACATATCCTGTGTGGGTGCCATGGTCACAGAATACGTGAAGGGTGATATGCAGACCCTAAAGCGGATTATATGAGCACCACCCAACCCGCCCCTGTGGATTAGGGTGGGGAACAGGATCCCCCACCAACAGATCCACAGTCTACATCCCTGCAATGGTGACAGTAGAGGGGATCATTGACCCTAGTCTTGCTGGGGAACAGATACCCTACAGGGCAGGCAATGCAGATCTGTACGCATCCATAAGGCAGTGGCAGACAGACAGTAGGCCTGGAGATGTTCAGCTGCCCCCCACCACTATCTGACAGCCTCCAGCCACTGCACCCTGCAAGGTGTTCCAGCCATGCACATTCTAACTACAGACAGTCTGCTAGCTAGTCCATAGTGCATGTTCCTGGAGGGGATGTGAGCACACACACCAAGCAGCTAAATCAGTGATTGGTCCCCAGAAAAAAAACAACAACCCATAAATACCACTTGAGAAAAATTCTACATAGCACTATGGGGGAACCTGGCCATGCCGTGGTCACTGCTCAGTCAGGGTGAGAGTGACCCTCCAGCAGGACATGCTGTGGCCACCCTGTCCGTGCAGGTTGTTGCCGGGCACTATCATCCGTCAACAAAAACCAAGCGAAACGCGATCACGCACCATGGTACTCTCTGGATCTACGAACATCGCTCATCCAGCTACGTAAACTAGAAAGACAGTGGCGCCACAATCGGACTCCTGAGGCACTTGGTGCATACTCCACACACCTGCAAGACCACCGAAGAAAAACCATGGAAAAAAGAAAGTTGTATTACTCAGAACTACTAAAGCGATCACTTAACAAACCTCATGACCTATTTAACATAGTGAAGTCACTAACTGGCGATCCAGCACTAGCCCCAACAACCTTGCCCCAGCCGCAAGACTATTCTACCTACCTTCAATCTAAGATGATACAAACCAAGGACAACACGAAGACATCCATATTTCATACCTCCCACGGACTTCCACAACCAACCCCATTACTATCATTCTCCAAGGTATCCAACAAAGAAATTGCAGATATCATCACATCTATCAACCTCACCACTGCCCCCAATGATCCCTGTCCTGCTAGTTGGATTAAAGAATTGCGCCATGACCTCAGTCCATTTATATGCAGAATTTTGAATCAATCATTCATAACAGGATCCTTCCCTCAAAGCTTAAAAAACACTTCAATCCGCCCTCTGCTAAAGAATAGTAAACTTGATCCATCTAAAGTTGAGTCATTCCAGCCAATCTCGAGCATCCCACTGCTTGCCAAAATCATGGAGAAGGTAGTCCAACGGCAAATCCAACACCATGTTGATACAGTCGCACCACTGGACCCATCCCAACATGGCTTCAGGGAAGCTCACGGAGTGGACACCATCCTCACAACCCTCTTCAACAACCTAATCACAGGAACTGACAATACCAACCATGGATTCGTCCTCATTTTTTTAGACATAGCAGCTGCATTTGATTCAGTGAACCATGAAACACTTCTAGATCGCCTCAAAGATAAAGGTCTGCAAGGCTCAGCGCTAGCATGGTGCGAATCCTATTTATGTAACAGATCACAACAAGTCAGAGCAGGTTCCAAAACCTCCGAACCATTCTCACTAAAGCAAGGTGTACCCCAGGGTTCCTCCCTCTCGGCATTAATGTTTAATATATACATGCAGCCCATTTGCGCCTTAATCCGCTCCTTCAATGTCCAATGCCTTGCATATGCAGACGACATCTTAATGTACCTTCAATTTAAAATCGATCAACCAGATTTCAATCCAATTATAAGATGTTTTGAAGCTGTAGCAGATTGGCTCCTCTCTCAAAATCTCCGCATTAACCATAGCAAAACAGATGTACTATTCATCTCACGGAACCAGAAGTTCACGCCACCTCCCTCTCTTCTAGTCAATAACATTGAACTAAAGTCCAAAGCTACAATTCGCTACCTGGACATCACCCTCGACCAGCGACTTGACATGTCAGCACATGTTACAAACACAGCTAAAGCAATCTATCACAAGATCCGATCACTACGCCATCTCCGCCCACTGCTTGACTTCCCTGACTACCGCTCAATTTTCCAAGCCTTAGTCATCCCACAACTTGACTTCGCCAACATTATCCTACTGGGACTCCCACAATCGACTCTTAACCCGTTACGCCTTGCCATGAACTCAGCTGCAAGGGCACTGTCCGGGCTTTCAAGGTCTGACCACATAACGCCAGTTCTAAAGAACCTACACTGGCTCCCGCTACGGGCCAGAGTCCAATTCAAGGTTCTTGTCATGACGTTCAAGTCATGTAAGAATCTTACTCATACACCCATCAGCGATCTCCTCAACAGCACACCAGATAATAGAACTAGGAGATCTACTTCGTTGAATAAACTTGAAGTCCCAAAAGTGTTGGTAAAATGTAAGAAATCAACAGCAAGTAGAGCCTTCTCCATTGCTGCACCTATGGCATGGAACGCCCTCCCAGCAGAAATCCGGGCCATCCCAAATTTGGCACTATTCCGTAAAGCCCTCAAACATCACCTGTTCCTACAATATTACCCTGACAGCATTCCCGACATTTACAATGCCCCCACCTCACCTCCCTGCCTAACCCGTCCCTCAGATCATCTTCCTGTAGATAATGGTTAACCACTATCTCTCCCACTGACCTCCTCGACCATCTAGCCAACCCTCTAGACAAAGGTCATATTTTTATTTACCGTAAGAGCATTATATTTGTTTACAATATGTACATAGTTCCTCCCTCGTTTTTACTCCATGTTTTACATTCCCTGTTCAATGTAAAAAACTTGATGTAACTTGCTTACATTCTTGTATGTTCTGTTTCAAATGTAAACCGCACTGATTATAATAGCGCGGTATATAAGAAATATAAATAAATAAATAAATAAATAAATAAATAAATAAATGTCCGAGCCATTGCCCTATGCCTTGTGCAGATGCATCCAGGCCAGGCCACCCTGTCCAGGCTATACCCACAGTACCTTGCTCCTCATTATGCACATTGGCAGGCTTACACTGGCAACAGTGCAAGCAGTGTGGGCTGAGGAAGGTGTTGGCAGACATCACACACTGGATAGACAGACACACACTCCCACACCTATGCCAGCATTGTGCAACTATAGAGGCTCTTGGCAGCCCTGGTCACCGCACCAGTCCTGGGCACAGTGCAGGCATGGCTATGGTATGCAGTACTGTTGGGGTCAATCCCCAGGGTGGTGAACACTGTCAGACACCAGACCTGAAACACACTCCACAGACATCAGAGAGGTTGGTATGATACAGCTCAATGAGCAGATTGTGCTTAACATAGGAATTGCTATCTGCCAGTAATCATAGCAACCTCTTGATATATGTGTAACGTATTCCCAGATTTAGGGTGGCATTGCTAGGGTATGTAAGTGCTAGTATTGGGAGATGCACGCAGGGCCCAACATCCTGCCTCTCCAGGAGGCTTTGGATACTGGAGCCTGTGGGTGCAGGTGTGTCTGCCCCTGTTGGCCGCTGCTCTAGGGCAGAGGTGCCCAACTCTATTCCTGGTGGGCCAAACACTGTTTGGGTTTTCATGCTGTCCCTAATGAATATGCATGAGATACATCTGTATACCTTGGGGGTGGCACATAGAAATGCAGCACAGACATCTGTATTTGAGACAGCATGAAACCTGAATGGTGTTTGGCCCTCCAGGACTGCAGTTGGGAAACTCTGCTCTAGGTATTGTGCATGTTTATGGTGTCTGTGCTCTGTAGGGTAAAATATAGGTGTTTAAAGCATGTTTATGTTTTCTGCAATAAAGGTTCTGTCTTTATTACCATGTTTTAGTAGTGGGTAAAATATGGGGACTGGGTTGGCAGGAACCACAGCTGGGACTTGAACCTGTGACCTTCCACTCCTGAACACACTGGCTGTGTGTACTGCACCATTGTGTTGCCACAGGGATAGTGCAGTCCCTGGGGATAAGATGACTGTTCATCAGACAGGGCCTGTCTGTTGCAATGCATGGCACCCACCTACACAGGGCTAGGCCATGGTCTGCTGTGGGCAGCTGCCACTGCCCCCTCCACCGCCAGTACCCCTCTGCCACCATGCTGACATGCTCTTCTGCTGGTGGTTCTGGTGGTGCGCAGTCTCAGGCCATCCAGTGTGCCAGTAGGCGGCTGCCTATGGTGGGGTTTCTGAGGTTGGGGTGCCCGCATAGATCTCCACGCTTCCCTCCAGCACCGCCTGCCAATGTTCTGTGCCCTTGGGGGTACCTGCTGGGTACTATCCCCTGTGACACTCTGGGAAACACACTCATGCCCATGTTGGGCCATCATCAGTTGCTGTCTGGCTGCTTGACTGTTTCAACTTTCCTATGGGCCACCTAAGCATCACCCTGGGCCACACTGTGGCCCAGCTGCACCACAGCATGTACCGCCTGCAGCCCTCTGTATCCCCTTTTCCAGCATCTGTCCAGTTGCCCGTTCCGACATGCCCACCCTGCTATTGTGGAACATGTGCATGCCATAGAAAAACTGTCCAATAACAAGGGGAAACCGTGATCAGCGCTATTTCACTGTGGGATCATTCACCTTGTATGGGGACAGAGCATAGACCCTTCCAAAATTAATATCCTTTTTTTGGAGCTTTCTTGGTAGTGTTTTTTGATGTTTCCCATTCATATCACTATTGGCCAGCTTGGTTATGTTTGTTTTACATTTTGTTCAGGTCATTTTCAGTGTTTATTTGCCCTTTTGTTCTGGGCACATGTATCACACATCACTTTTTGTAGGTTTCCCTGGCTTTGCTGTACATTGCTGACTGAAATGGTTTCTCTCTCCTGCAATTGTGTGCTAACGCCTGGTTTTCAGTTGGGTTAGGATTCAGCCCTTAATTCCTCCATATTAATGTGAAAGGGGCCTCTCCCCGCCCACTCCCTGCCCATTGACCCCTTCTCCCCGCCCTCTCTCCACCCTTTTCTGCACTTAACACGGCCGAGAACGTTAAGACGCGTTAAGGGCTGTTAAGGCGCCTTAACGTAGCTGCTGCTACTTTAACGCAGTTTAGTAAACATGCCCCTAAGTATAGCCTTGCATACATCATTCTGAAGCTGTTGAACTTGTAATGGTCAATTTCCAAGTGTTCTGAAACAGGATTTCTTTTGCTCCAGAATGTTTGTGTGTTGTTCATGGTGCTTTCACCTTCTGAAATCTGCACTGTAGCCATCCACTTTATAGGATCCCCCAATTAGGAGCCATGTGAAACTGGGAACCTAAATTTAGGAAGTTAGTAAATGTTTAAAGAGACTAAAAAGTTAGCGTCCTAAGACTTTGGGAGTTCTTACACAGACTGGTATCTAGTCTGTGCTGAAGGGATCACTGTGAAGATGGGTAGACCATATTGTCAGGAAGTCAAATGAACAATTGCCAAAAAAATCATTTAACCCAACATAAATGCTGTTAGGGAGACCAGAAGAAACATTTCAAGGATTCCCTCAAGGCTTCAATGTAATATTTCATTACTGGCTTGGAGTCTTGAGACTATCTCACTCATAATCACTCTCTCTGGCAAGCCCTTGCCCATAGTGAAGCAATATTCTGTGAGCAGAAGAGAGCTGTTAGAGCACAGCAGAAGTGAAAGCTACATACAGTTTGTAGCAGTGATATATCCATTGTTGAACAAGCAATCCAAAGTGCCCAGTGTGCCACATACAATTTGAAGCACAAATTGCCCTGGCCAATCACTCTTGTGTTCATAGAAACTAAACCAACCAATGAAATCACAGCTATCTTCACGCTCGAAAGCCAAACAATACATGCAGACGGAACAACAACTCTCAGCAGAATAGCTTTCTTTTGAGGGCTATTGGTGATATTTTTAATTTGTATAAAGACAGACACTCAGCAATCCTGTGGGGATGGGTTGCCAGGAGTTGGCATCAACTTGACAGCACACAACACTCTTCAGTATGGCCTTTGATTACTATAAAATTAGCAACGTGTTCAATGAAAGATTCCTTATTGTGTTTTCTTGAACATTTTTCCAGTCTCTCTGTGATTTTGGTGAGGACAGGAAGCTTTTCAAACCTTCACTGCCTTTTTCTCCTGCTGTAAGACACATCCCGTCCTTTTTGCCAATTTTCAGACTGAGCGAAGGGAGGCAAGTACAGTCAAACCTCGGTTATCGGTTGCCCCGGTTTTCGTCGGTTTCGGTTTTCGACGTCTTTTCCCCACTCAGATGTTGTCTCGGTTTTCGTCGATAGCCTCGGTTTTCGTACAGCCCCCCCCCCCCCGATTCACCGATCGCGTGTGCGTGTGCCTGCAGAGTACACTGCCTGCCCAGTCCCGGCAGCATTACCCCCCCCCCCCGGACTCACCGATCGCGTGTGCGTGAAGGAGATCTGGAGATTGGCAGACTTCAAACCCAGCTGTTGCGTGTGCCTGCAAACAGTACACTGCCTGCCCAGGTGAGCAACATCCTCGAGCCAGACATGGAAGGATTGCAGAGAGGAAGGCCCCGATCTCTCCACCGCCTGCCTGTTCTCTGGAGCGCCCCCTCAGGCTCGGAGGTAGCAGGAGATGTTGAGGGGTAAGCAGGAGATGTTGACTGAATGTGGCAGGCAGTTCTTTCTCTTGCGGGGTATGCTGTTGAGACGGAGTCAGCGATCACATTGGTGTCCTAAGGTATCTCCTCCTCCCTCTCCCCTCAACAAGAGTCTTCAATAAAGTTAAATGTGATGTTAAATGTTCATTTATCCATTTCATTAGTCATTTATATGTATTTCTCATTGTTTTCTGTATGTACAAATATAGTTATTCTCTATAAAATGTACTTTTTGTCAATATTTTTGGGTGTCTGGAACGGATTAATTGAATTTACATTATTTCCTATGGGAAATCTTGCTTCGGTTTTAGTCCGTCTCGGTTTTAGTCAGACTTTTTGGAACGGATTAATCATGAAAACCGAGGTTTGACTGTATATCAGCAAAGGTTTATTTGGGAAGTCAATAACTGCACATGTAACTCATTCACTCAGAGAGCTTCTGCCCGAGATGCAGGTATAGACACATTCCAGTGTGCTTTCAGCTAGTCTACATTTGGCAGTTATCTAGCTACTGGCAAAAAACATGATAAATGCTCAAATGAATATATACGAATAACCTTTAATATCTGTTTAATAGCAAAACAGAAATAGTTCTGAAAAAGGAACTGATGTAGTGTTGAGAGCTCATGCGGTGGAGCATCTAAAGATTAAGCTTTCATTACTTCATTGACATTCATCGTAAAATATGCATGTATTTCAGAGTGCTGCATTCTTATAGCCAAAGCGTTAACCGACTGCAGAAAACCCTATATTCAAAAACCTGGCGAGTGGGTAAGTTATTTGGATACCTTTATCAGGATATTCAGTGGAGCTCACCCAGGTAGGGCTGCTGCTGATTAGTATATGCTGGTAACTTTAGAATGACGCTTTCCCCAGTAGACTTACCTGAATACATGCAGCTGAATACCAGCACTAGCCAGCTAAAGTTTAACTGTGGCCCTGAAAAGCCTCCAGCTCTGTTTCTTATTATGCAGGTAAGTTATGTGCAGGCAAGGATTTGCCCAGACAAAATGTACCTGCTCAGCAGCTGCTTGGACAGATTTAAACTCTGAAGACCACTGGTCTGGCAAACTCCCAAAGTTAACCAGACAAAGTTTTCACATATTGACCTCAGACTGGAAAACGTCTTTATAGCTTGATGACAATAAGTGGACATTATAGCATGACGATTAGTGCAGCTCATACAGGTGGAAATTTTGATGTTAGTTTTGACTTCATTTGAATTAACACAGCAAGGTGAGAGCCACAAGAACAACGGTAATAGATTTTAACTAGCAGGCAGCTCCAAACATGTTGTAGCAAGTAGATTTTTTTTATCACTACAAATATATCAATTCCAAAGGCTTCCTACAGCAGTCCACTGAAGATCGACGTGTCAGCACAGCTGTTGTTCCATTGTAGCACTGGGGTTGCTGGATGAATCCAGGCTATCAGGTGATAGGCTGAAGCAATTCTTGATTTGCTCTGCTGCAATTATAGACTTGTAGTTTTAATTGCATTGAGAAATACAAACGGGCAAAGTCAGAACAAGCTCAGGAGGACTCTGATGACAAGGAGACATCCAGAAACCTTTTTATACTAATAGTAAGGTTTGCTTAAGCCATAGCAACCTCCACTTAATGAGCGTTAATCATGGCTGTTACAAGACAAATATACTGAATTTTATCATCCCATGGGAAGGTTATAATAGACACATTTTCAAAGCAATCTATGCCAAAATACTGGCAGCAGTTTTTTGTATTCAGTACAAAAATATTTACTAGAAGAATGAATGCATCCACTGTTGATGAAACTTTCCTGATGATCTTACTTTTCCAGTTATCTGATATGTAGGTATTCAAGTGCTTGAAATAATAATAATAATTTAATGTGCAACTTTTTCAGTAGCAACTCAAGGTAAGTTATGCACAGATACAGTAGGTTTTTTAAAATTTATTCCTGGAACTTTCTGGGTTTGGGATTTAGTTCAGATAAAGGTTAACAAACAAGTTGTATGTGATACCTTTTCATTGGACAAACTTAGGGGAATGTTTACTAAACCGTCTTAATGTTACCAGCGTTAATTGCAGTCTTACTGTGACGAATACCATATAAGGTAGTGGGCATTCCGATCTTAAGGTAGCATTTCGGGTTATCGCGAAAAAGTCCGTTATCGAGCGATAGAGGGAACCGTGCCACGTTAACATGCGTTAGCCTTAATTAGGCACGCTGACCCAAAAACAAAGCAATAGAGGCGTAGCACAATGGTTAATACATTGACTGATGAAGCAACAGTCATGAGTTTGATTCCCCAGTGGGCTTAATAAGCAAGACTGTCTGAAACATTGCCCTTTACTTTAAATCAGTGCTGTCTAAGGCATTTTCATTTTTAATTTAAATTAGTGCTGCCAGCAAACACACCCTCACAGTGCCGTAACCCAAGGTGCCGCATAAGGCACCCTATAAGGCACTTCAGAGGGCACATTATAAAGTGCACTGTCCGCCAAGGCACCTTATAATGTTCCCTATAGGCACCCTATAGGGCACCTTTAGGTTATAGCACTGTGAGGGTGTTTTTGCTGGCAGCACTAATTTAAATTGAAAAAGGAAACAACTCAGACAGCCCTATCAAACAACACCACTGTGGGATCAAACCATGACCTCAGCCTCCACAATCAGTGAAGTAACCAGTGGGCTACATCTCTACAGCAGCTAACAAACTCCTGGCTGGCTACAGAAGGACTGGAGGTCACCACACAAACTGCTTGCTGTGGTTATCAGAATAGGGTTAACCCACCCGTACCCATGATGCACTGCACATGCAGATCAGCAGTCTACAAATGATCACAAGATCGGTTATGCACCCCCACAGCACCTCGGCCTGGTAGGGAGAACTGACCGTGTGTGTTACTGGCACAGAGTAGCTACAGACCGACACATTGTGGGGGGTACTGTGCTCACCCTGAGGGCGAGGTGGGGTGCACAGCACCAGGTCCGCAGCACCTGGCTTAGCTGAGATAGGCTATGCTGCAGGTCACCATCAGTACCAGTGTGTGATAGGTAGTCCTTGCAGATACACCTGTGTCTGTTTGTATTTTCCAGTCGCATCTAGTCCTTGTGTACTATGATGCACCCAGAATAATGCATATCCTGTGTGGGTGCCATGGTCACATGATTTAAGTGAAAGGGGTTGTGTTCGGACCCATAGGTGGATTATGTAACACCACCTAACCCGTCCTTTGGGGCTCAGGGTGGGGGAGACAGGATCTCCCACCAACAGATCCACATTCTACATCCCTGCAATGGTGGCAGTAGAGAGGACCATTAACCCCAGTCCTGCTGGGGAACAGGCACCCTACAGGGCAGGCAATGCAGATCTGTACACATCCATAAGGCAATGGCAGACAGACAGTAGGCCTGGAAATGCTCAACTGCCCCCCATCACTATCTGACATTCTCCAGCCACTGCACCCTACAAGGTGTTCCAGCCATACACATACTAACTGCAGACTGCCTGCTAGCTAGTCCATAGTGCATGTTCCTGGAGGAGATATGAGCACACACCAAGCAGATAAGTCAGTAATTGGGCCCCAGAAAAAAGAACCCATAAATATCACTTAAAAGAAATGCTATATAGCACTATGGGGGAACCTAGCCATGCCGTGTCACTGCACAGTCAGGGTGAGAGTGACCTCCCAGCAGGACATGCTGTGGCCACCCTGTCCATGCAGGTGGTGGCCGGGCACTACAATGTCCCAGCCATTGCCCTGTGCAGATGCATCCTGCCCAAGCCTTCCTGTCCGGGCCATACCCACAGTACCTTGATCCTCATTATGCACATTGGCAGGCTAACACTGGAAACAGTGCAAGCAGTGTGGGCTGAGTAAGGTGTAAGCAGCCACAACACACTGGATATACAGACACACACTCCCACACCTATGCCAGCATTGTGCAAATATAGAGGCTTTTGGCAGCCCTGGCCACCACACCAGTCCTGGGCACAGTGCAGGCATGGCTATGGTACGGTCGAAGATACCCGAGCCTGGGGATTCTTCCACCCCCTCCAAAGTCCGAGCTGAGATCATCTGATCCCTGTCCAAGGCCTACAGTCAAATGCCTTGTGCCACCTGAATGGCTCAGATATCTGCCAACGGTGCAGCGCCCCCCACAGCCCTAAAGCTGCAACCAGGTACCAGCCTCCCAGACAACACATTTCAAAGCCTCCTGCCAGTAATTCAGAAGCAGATCCTGCCCTACAGGGGACAGGTGAACTCCATCTGACCCAAAAAGGCTGGTGCAGTCAACCTCCACCCAGAGGTGCCGAATCTCATGATCCTCATGTTCACAGGCCCATCTCCCAATCTGGCCATTGATCTTCACCAAACCCCAGGACCATTTGTTCTCTTTCATGCTGGAAAGCCTTGGAATGATGTCCGACCAATATAAAACCACGTCAGGAAATAGGATAATGGAAAAGTCCTTTTTTGCAGCACGAAACAGCTGCTTGCAGGTCCATGTAGACAGGTCGTTTCCCTCAAGAAGAATGATAACCCCCACTGAACGACTCTGTACCAGGCATGATGCTGCAACACGGAAATGAGCTGGCTTCAATACATTCCATGCTCCCCCAGCCAGATCACAGAGATCCCCATCATAGCTAATCCAAGTTGAGCAACAAACGTTTGAATTGCAGCACTCTGGCCAGCCCAAAACACAAAATAATGGCCAATGACCAACCAGTGTCAAGATCCCTCCAGTCATCTGAAAACAAAGTTAACAAAAGTCCAGCATACCACCCCCCATTACAGCCAAAAGTATCCTGTGAAAACTCTGGAACGCCATCTACCAATCCACTGTATCACTGGGTCCTCCAAGATCACAGCAGCTGAGCAAGGTGTGGCTCTGATACTGAATGAATGAGAAGCAAATTGGTGGGCCTCGCAACTCACCTGCCTCAGGACCTTCCACAATACTTCTGTAAATTGAAAATGAGTTAGTGGTCGAGAATTACCATGCATAAACAACAAACCCCTACCTGCCAGCCGCAAAACCAAGTAGCCATGGAAACTCACCACAGGGCAAGTGACAGAATCCTGGATCCCATTCAGCACCACCCACAGCCCCTTTCTTGGACCTGAGAAGTAGGATGTGCAGTTGGCTGCCCACTATGCGAACATGCTCCAACAACATGCCACTACCAGAACATGATCTAGCAGGAGCCACCAGCTCGCTGACCTAGTTTCCTGTATAATTGCCCAAAGTGAGTGAAGGGAAGGCAGGTCTGTTAACAAAGGTTTAGTTAAGAATTCAGTGACGGCATATGTAGTTCATACAGTCAGGGAGCTTCTACTGCAGAAGCCAGTGTGCTTTTGGCTAGTATATTTTTGACAGCCACAATATATAATATAAACTATAAACTCTGAATGCCCCTACATTCAGTTTTTATAATTTAAATTATAAAGGTTAACTAATTCATTTAATTCTTATGAAGTTTGATCTTGCATTTCCTGTTTTTGAAGTTACTGCTGTTTTGCCCCTTCTTTTGGAAAGATACTTTATTTTTAAAGATATTGTCAACCTAGCTAAACGTTTTTAGGTATATTTATCAATATTACAAGTTATTCATTCCTGTTTTCTGATTGGCCCAAAGTTTGCCTGGTTTGGAGGTCTATGTAAAGTGCTAACTTGATTTATTTTTTTTTTTTGCCTTGTGAATAGAGCTGCAGTGCACACCAGGCAAACTTTGGCCCAGTCAGGGAATAGGAAAGAATGCACATCCACAGCAAATACTATGGACTACTCAAAACTGCCTTTTCCATGTGGATCTTGGAATATTGATAAATATACTTCAAAACCTTTAGCTAGTTTGACAATGTTGTAGCTAAAGGTTTTGAGGTCTTTTTATCAATATTACAAAATGCACATGGAAAATTGAGTAGCCCATAGTATTTATGCGGATGTGCATCCCTTCCTATTCCCTGATTGGACCAAAGTTTGTCTGGTGTGAACTGCAGCTTTATTCACAAGGCAAAAAAAATTGAATTAGCACTTTAGATAGAGCTCCACACCAGGCAAACGTTGGGTCAATCAGAAAACAGGAATGAAGAGCACCGGCATTATAACACAGTTAAGTGATTATTCTGTAAATCATGTAGAGAGGGATATGTTCTTAAAACATCAAGAAATGCAGTCAGAGACCACAAAAATGTGGCATAAAGATGCAGAAATATTTTCCATAATATTGGAAGCCACAAGCCTGATTAAAAGGAATTTCCAATCACACCTTGACAAGATGCCAATACCTGTTGTATCTTATGAACTCCAGAAGGAAGCTTTTTTTTGGCATGATGCAAATATTATGGCAAGCATTAGCAGTAGATCTAAGAGACTGAGACCATACTCCACATACTCTGTCTGAGGAGTGAGGTTCATGACTGTCATGGTATGTGCAAAATGAACCCATCTGTAGAAATTGCCCCCTTAAGAGCAGTCTGGCTAAAACCCACCCCCACGGAGCTGTAATAGTGTACTTGCAAGACATCTGCCATCCAACCCCAAAGTCATTGGTAAAAAGTCAGTTGAGTTTTTTAGTTCATCAATATGTTTTTCATTTTTAATTGAAAACTTACAAAAACAAAATGAAAAGTTATTAAGACAAAAGGAAACAAAAATGAAAAATATTTGCCTGCACACCCCTCTCCCACCTTTCTTTCAAAGTATACATAAATAGGTCCTTAAATCTATCCCCATATGCTTCATGATGAAAACCACAGACCATTTTGGTTCAAGGGATGATGGTGGTAGGGCCTTTAGGCAATAGTGATCAAAATTCAATCAAATTTCTCATCGCTGGAATGACGTCACTAAAAAACATCTACTGCTATGGCACTTAATAGAGTTCCTTTCTGTTGGTTAAAATATTTTATTTTATTGTAAAAAGGTGGTATAGTAAGTATTTAATAAACATAAACACTTAGGGGTATGTTTTCTAAGCAGTCTTAACGTGCGCCCGGTGATAGTGTGCAGGATGCCATAAAAGGAGTGGGCGTTTCGGTCTTAACGTAGCAAAACGGAATTATCGCGCGATAACGCGCACAGAGCACATTATCGGGTGAAACGCTGCTAAGAATGTTAACGCGAGATAATCTTAAGTAGGCGTGCAGACATGCAAACATAGAAACAGAGGTGTAGTACAATGGTTAATACACTGACTGATGGTTACAGGGGTCATGGGTTTGATCCCCCAGTGTGCTTAATGCATAAGGCTGGCTGAGGTATCACCCTTTATGTTTAGGTAGTGATTTTTGAGGCATTTTACTTTTATTTTAATTAGTGCTGCCAGCAAACACACCCTCACGGTGGCGTAACCTAAGGTGCCGCATAAGGCACCCCATAAGGCACTCCATAGGGCACATTATAAAGTGCACTGTCCGCCAAGGCACCCTATAATGTTCCCTATAGGACACCTTATAAGGGGCCTTATGGGGCACCTTAAGGTTACAGTACTCTGAGGGTGTTTTTGCTGGCAGCACTAATGTACATTAAAAATAGAAAATGCCTCAGACAGCCCTATCAAATAACCCCACCATGGGTTTGAACCCATGACCTCTGGGCTTCACAGGCAGTGAAGTAACCAGTGGGCTATAGCTCTATAGCTACAAACAAACCCCTGGATGGCTGCAGAAGGACTGCACGTCACCACACAAACTGTCTGCTGTGGTTACCAGGATAGGGTTAACCCACCCATACCCATGATGCACTGCACATGCAAATCAGCAGTCGACAGATGGGCACAAGATGGGGTATGCACCCCCCAGCACCTCGGCCTGGTAGGGGGAACTGACCGTGTGTGGTACTGACACAGAGTAGCCACAGACCGTCACATTGTGTGGGTACTGTGCTCACCCTGAGGGTGAGGTGGGGCGCCCAGCACCTTTCATGGCTGAAATATGCCATGCTGCAGGTCCCCATCAGTGCTACTGTGTGTGATAGATAGTTCCTCCAGCCACACCTAGGTTATATCTGTGTCCTTTTGTAGTTCTCAGTCATGTTTAGCACTTATGGGCTATGATGCACCCAGAATAGTGCATATCGTGTGTTGGTGCCATGGTCACATGATGTAGGTGAAAGGGAGGGAGGGAGGGGGGGTGTTTGGACCCATAGGCAAATTATATACCACCACACAACCCACCCTCTGGGGCTCAGGGTGGGAAACAGGATCACCCACCAACAGATCCACAGTCTACCTCCCTGCAAGGGTAGCAGTAGAGGAGACCATCAACCCCAGCGCTGTTGGGGAACAGACACCCTACAGGGCAGGCAATGCAGAGCTGTATACATCCATAAAACAATAGCAGACAGACAGTAGGCCTGGAAAAGCTCAGCTGCCCCCACCACTATCTGACATTTTCCAACAGCAAGCCTCCAGCCGCTGCACCCTGCAAGGTGTTCCAGCAAGACACATACTAGCTGCAGACAGTCTACTAGCTAGTCCATAGTGCATGGTCCTGGAAAAGATGCATGTACCCAAAACTGGGATGCCAGCATACACGCCAAGCAGATAAGTCAGTGATTAGGTACAAAAGGGACCCATAAAAATCACATAAAAAAATACTGCATAGCACTATAGGGGAATCTAGCCATGCCGTAGTCACTGCTCAGTCACGGTGAGAGTGACCTCCCAGTAGGACATGCTGTGGCCACGCTGTCCGTGCAGTGGTGGACGGGCACTACAATGTCCGAGCCATTGCCCTATGCCCTGTGCAGATGCGGCCAGGCCAGGCCACCCTATCCAGGCTATTCCCACAGTACCTTGCTCCTCATTATGCACATTGCCAGGCCAATACTGGCAACAGTGCTAGCAGTGTGGGCTGTGGAGGGTGTTGGCAGCCACCACACACTGGATAAACAGACACACACTCCACACACCTATGCCAGCATTGTGCAACTATAGAGGTGTTTGGCAGCCCTGGCCACCACACAAGTCCTGGGCACAGTGCAGGCATGGCTATGGTACGCAATACTGTTGGGGTCACTCTGTCAGACACCAGACCTGAGACACACTCCACAGACATCAGAAAGGTTGCTATGATGCAGCTCAATCAGCCAATTGTGCTTAACATAGGAACTGCTATCTGCTAGTTATCATAGCAACCTTTTTGATAGCTGTGTACAGTTTTCCCATGTTTAGGGTGGCATTGCTAAGGTATGCAAGTGCTAGTATGGGGAGATGCATGCAGGGCCCAACATTCTGCCTCTCCAGGAGGCTTAGGATAATGGAGCCTGTGGGTGCAGGTGTGTCTGCCCCTGTTGGCCGCTGCTCTAGGGCAGAGGTTCCCAACTCCAGTCCTGGAGGGCCAAACACTGTTCAGGTTTTCATGTTGTCCCTAATGAATATGCATGAGATAATCTGCATACCAGATGGGGGTGGTGCATAGCAATGCAGCACAGCCACATTTATTATAGGCAGCATGGAACCTGAATGGTGTTTGGCCCTCCAGGACTGCATTTGGGAGACTCTGCTCTAGGTAATGTGCATGTTTAAGGTGTCTGTGCTCTGTAGGGTAAAATGTAGGTGTTTTGGGCATGTCTACGTTTCCAGGCATTGGTCATACCTCATTTTGACTATGCCAATGCAATATTACAAGGTCTCCCCCAATCTACGTTAAACCCGCTGCAGCTAGCCATAAATGTGGCAGCAAGAGTCCTCCACGGAGCCTCCAGGAGCGACCACGTGACACCTCTGCTGATACAGCTACATTGGCTACCCATTCGTGCAAGAACTGTCTTCAAGACCTTGATAATCACTTTCAAAGCTGTTCACAATCTCTCACCTGCATCCGTAACTGCCCTTATCCATTCCACATCCCCAAATAGAATAAGAAGATCCACGGCTATAAACTCCCTAAAAGTCCCGAAGGCACTTACTGTCTGCACCAAATCAACAGCCAACAGGGCCTTCAGTCTCAGTGCCCCAAGATACTGGAATGCATTACCCCATGACATCCGGGCTATTAAGAACCTACCACAGTTTAGGAAAGCCCTCAAAACCCACCTCTTCAACAAGTTTCTTATAGAGCCTGACTGCATCCCCTAGAACCTCAGGACACCCCCGATACCATTCTCAGTCAAATTTACAGTATCACAATCAACTCACCATGTGGATACCCAAACCTATGAAGTGAATTGTGTTTTCTATGCAACTTCTTTGATTATGACTCTATGTAATAAGTTTTGTAAATAGTTTACCCCTGTTATCCAAGTTTCTGTCCCCTGTTATATGTAAACTCATACATGTTAACTGTAATGAGCATTTTGTTCCATGTAAACCGCGCTGATGCTGAATAGTGCGGTATATAAGAGACTGTAAATAAATAAATAAATAAATAAATAAATACGTCATCTGCACTACAGGTTCTGTCTAAATTAGCACGATGTAGTAGTGGGTAAAATATGGCGACTGGGTTGGCAGGAACCACAGCTGGGACTTGAACCTGTGACCTTCTGCTCCTGTGTGCACTGCTCCACCATGTTGCCACAGAGACAGTGCATTCCCTGGGGATACCATGACTGTTCGTCAGATAGGGCCTGTCTGTTGCAGTGCATGGCACCCACCTACACAGTGCTAGGCCACAGTCTGCTCTGAGCAGCTGCCACTGCCCCCTCCACCACCAGTACCCCTCTGCCACCCTGCTGACATGCCATCTGCTGGTGGTGCTGGTGGAGTGCAGTCTCAGGCCATCCATTGTGCGGGTAGGCGGCTGCCTATGGTGCAGGTTCTGGGGTAGGGGTGCCTGCATAGATGTCCACGCTTCCCCCCAGCACCACCTGCCAATGTTCTGTGCCCTTGGGGGTACCTGCTGGGTACTATCCCCTGTGACATTGTGGGAAGCACACTTGTGCCCATTCTGGGCCTTCATCAGTTGCTGTCTGGCTGCTCTACTGTTTCAGCATTCCTATGGGCCACCTAGGCATCACCCTAGTCCGCACTGTGGCCCAGCTGCAGCACAGCATGTGCCGTCTGCAACCCTCTG
Source organism: Ichthyophis bannanicus (assembly GCA_033557465.1). Classification (NCBI taxonomy): domain Eukaryota; kingdom Metazoa; phylum Chordata; class Amphibia; order Gymnophiona; family Ichthyophiidae; genus Ichthyophis; species Ichthyophis bannanicus. The sequence goes on along the minus strand of CM066032.1, from coordinate 310,620,204 downwards.
TGTCCCCTTTCCCAGCATCTGTCCAGTTGCCCATTCTGACATGCCCACCCTGCTGTTGTGGAACATGTGCATGCCATAGGAAACCTGTCCACTGGAGAGGGAAACCCTGATCAGCGCTATTTCACTGTGGGATCATTCACCTTGTATGGGGACGGATCGTAGACCCTTCCAAAATTCATATCCTTTTTTGTAGCTTTCTTGGGCATGTTTTTCGATGTTTCCCCTTAATATCACTATTGCCCTGCTTGGTTATATTTTTTTTATATTTTGTTGGGGTCATTTTCAATGTTTATTTGCACTTTTGTTCCATGCACATGTATCACACTTATCACTTTTTTGTAGGTTTCCCTGATTTTGCTGTACATTGCTGACAGAAATGGTTTCTCTTCCATTTAAATCAGCTCTAACGCCAGGGTTTCACTGGCGTTAGTTTTCAGCCTCAGATTTGACAGCGTTAGTGTGCAGAGAGCCTCTCCCTTCCCACTCTCCACCCATTGACCCCTTCTGTCCGCCCCTGGGGAGCCTTCCTCCGCCCTCCGGGAGCCTTTCCCCGCCTTCAGCGCTCGTTTGCGCCGCTGCTCGCGTTATCATGCGATAAGGTACCTGTGCACCTGAAAAAGCACCATTATCACGCGATAAGGTAGCTCATCACGCGATAACGTCACAAAGCGCACATTAAGACAGTTTAGTAAATATACCACTTAGAGACATATTTACTAAGTTGTGCCTTTTTTTGTGCAAATAGAGCAGCGTTAGCTGCAAAAGCCATGTGGTATCTATTTGGAGCATGCCTGGCATTTTCCCCAGCAGATACCACACCGAAAACACAGAGAGCTCGATGAGACAGCAGCCTGGATGCTGCTAACACTACTGATTGAGGAAATATTAGTTACACCCATGCTATCTGCAGATTCGACAGTTATTGTGTGCTGCAGTAACATACACACTCTCTGCCCTAATCCTGCTCACTCATGCAGATAACATGCTTTCTGCAGATAGTGCAGAAAATTGCTGTGTTATTTGCATTTTGCATGCCCTATCTGCCACTTTAATAGTTAGCAGAACTTAGTAAACAATCCCCTTAATTTTAAAAAGGAAGATTATGATAATATTCAGAAATTCATTAGAAAAAAATTAAAAAGAATGACTGCCAGAGTCAAAGGTTTGCATTAAGCATGGACATTATTTTAAGAAGTCATTTTGGAAGCCCATATATATTATATTCCACTCAACAAAAAAAGTCAAAAGAAGGCCAAATGGTGTGCAATTAAATGGTGAGATGAAAGAGGCAGTGAAAATCAAAAGAGCATCTTTCAGAAAATGGAAAGCAGGACCTAAAGAAGAAAACAGAAATGAGTGTAACCACTGGCAGGTAAAAAGTAATAAGGCAAGTCAAGAGGGACTGAGGCAAGAACTAATATTAAAACGTTTTTGAAGTATATCTGAAGCCAAGAGTTCATGAGGAAATTGACTAGACTGTTAGATGACCAAGGGGTATGTTTACTAAACTGCAGTAACGTTGCATAATGCGCGTTACGTAACGTTAACGATCGTTAAGTAACGATAACACGCGTTACGTGATGTTAACGATCGTTAACGTCTCATAACGCGCGTTATCTTTATTTAACGATTGTTGACGTTCCACGGTGCGGTAAACACCGCAGAATGTGGAGAGAGGGTGGAGAGAAGGGGTCAATGGGCGGAGTGTGGGCGGGGAGAGGCTCCATTCACACTAACGTGCTGATCTGAAGAGCTGAATCCTAACGCGATTGAAAACCTGCCGTTAGATTCACATATGCAGGAGAGAAAAACCATTTAAGTGTCAGCAATGTACAGCCCAGGCAGGGAGCCCAAAATCTGGAACACCCTCCCAGACGATCTTAGATCAACATTGGACCTCAAGGACTTTCGCAAACAGCTTAAGACAACGCTGTTCATAGAACACTATGGACAAGTTACATAATCAATTCATATACCAGGAACGACCAACTTCTTACCCTCAGACACACGGACAAAGAATGTATATCGGCACTTGTTGTTTCTTAACACTAAACATATAGAAGATTGTATTATAGCACATGTTGTATAATAGCGCACAATGTACATAGCTCAATTTATTCTAACACACAACACATCATAATCTCAAACTATGATTTAACCCTCCCTGCATGATTATACCATCACCTCTTTTGATTGTTTTGCTGTTATACCGTTTTGATTGTAAGATAAGGCGGTATAGAAATACTATTAAATAAATAAATAAATAAATAAAATACCATAGTGCCAAAGTATGAATGGCCACTACGGCGATGGTGAAAATGAGGCATAGGGGGCCACAGGCGGGACATGTAGCATGGGCAGCTGGGGCACAGGGTGGACCAGGCGGGCGCCTAGGTGGCACATAGGAACATAGACACTGGAGATCAGCAAGACAGCAGTTAACCAAGGCCAAACACAATCCACCAATATCGACCTAGTCCACCCTAGCCAATAGTCGCTAGGGCACAGACCTGACATCCCCCCAGCCATCCCGCCCCCATGTGGAGGGGACATAATAGTGGTAGGCAGTGATGGGGGGATGTGAGGATGTCCATGTATGCCCCCCCCACCCTGGAACCCGCTCCCTAGGCAGGCGCCTACCTACACAGTGGATGGCCTGGGACTGCGCACTACCAGCACCGACAGCAAATGGCTACGTCAGCTTGGCAGGGGGGCGTGTGCCCTTACTGGAGAGGGCAGTGCCATCTCCCTGCAGTGGACCCAGGCCATGCTCTGCATCAGTACGTGGTGTGCAGTGCAACATAAAAGGTCTGGCTGAGGAAAAGTGCAGGTAGCCCCAGGGACTACCATGCATCTGTGGCAACAGTGTGGTGCAGTACAGCCAGCCAGTGTGTCCAGGAGCAGAGGGTCACAGGTGCAGGTCCCAGCTGTGGTTCCTGCAGAGCATGTCCCTATATTTTACCCTACAATGCAGTTACAACAGCAACATGTGCAAAGCCCAAAGCAGTGGCGAACAGGGGTGCAAACAGCCACTCACACAGGCTCCACAATCCAATGATGCATGGAGCGGCAGGCTGTTGGCCCCAGCATTGGGATGATGTTGTCACCAAAGCACTACTACTACTCCCTGCACAGTTTAGCAATGTCGTCACTGTGCTCAGGACTAGTGTGGCGGGCAGGGCTGCCAACCACCTCTATCTTTGTATAATGCTGCAAAAGGAGTGAGCGTGTTTATATGTCTATCCATTGTTCTGTGGCTGCGCACACTTCACTGGGCCCAAAATGTCCCACTGTTACCAGCGTTAGCCTGATTAGATGCATAATGAGGAGCAAGGTATTCTGGGTATGGCCCGGACAAGGAAGATTGGCCGGGATGCATCTTCACAGAGTGTGGGGCAATGGCTAGGATGCTGTAGTGCCTTATCACCACCTGCATGGACAGGGTGGCCACAGCATGGCATGCTGGGAGGGCACTCACTCTGAACGATCAGTGACCATGGCAGGTCTAGGTTCCCACATAGCGCTCTACATTATTTGTCTCTAGTGATATTTTTGTGTTCCCCAGTGCTGGGGTCCTGATCAGTGAGCTGCCTGCTTGCTGCACATAGTTCTTGGTGGACTGTCTGTAGTTAGACTGTGCATGGTCAGAATACTTTTAAGGTACAGTCTGACTGTGCTGTTTGCTGGTGACTGGCAGACAGTGGTGGGAGGCAATTGGGGTTTCCAGACCTAACCTCAGCATTATTGCTGGTCTGCCACTGTCCCAGGTATAGGTATGGCTCTGGCCCACCAACTCTGGAGAGCTGTTGTGTACAAACAGGATGGAGGTTGTTTCCCTGGGGCGGGGGGCACTGTTCTTTACCTACAAAAGGGTGATGTGGGCCCCTTTGGGGGAAGTAGTGTATACCACTACAACCTATACAGGCACTGCTGCACACACCTCATGCAATTCTAGGAACCCCTCTGCCCTGATAACAGCTGCCCATGTCAGCCAGACCCTAACACGGGGTACACACCAATCTGGCTGGTGCCTGGTCCCACAGGGCCACATATGACTGCAGGATACAAGTGGACACTAAATTACATTCAGCTGCACTGCACGGAACACCTGTCACATACTGGTAGTGATGGGAATGTACAGCAGGACCTATCTCTAGTGCTACATGTACTGCGGACCTAGTGCTGGGCACCCATCCTATCCGTCAGGGTGAACACAGAACCTGCACAATGGCATGGTCTGTAGCCACTCTGTGACAGTATCACACAATGTCAGTTCGTCTTTCCAAGCTGAGGTACCGGAGAGGTGCAGACCCCATTTGGTGATCAGCTGTAGACTGCTATTCAGCATGTACAGTGCATTATGGGTACTGGTGGGGTTACCCTATCCTGGCACTCAGAGCAGACAGTTTGTGCGGTGACCTGCAGTCCTTCTGTACCCAGCCATTGCTGTGACATACACCATGGAGGTATATCCTACTGGTTAATACAATACCGTCCTCAGCAGTGTTCATGGGTTCAGCTTCTCATTGTTCCCTCCTCTCATGCCTGTCCTACTCAAATAGTGTGCATGCCTGTAGAGGTCATATTTTTGCAGATCTGTGCTTCTAGCCCATAATACCCTCTCTACAATTGACAACATTCCCTCAGTCCGTCTATCTGCGTCTGTCAGCTGTGTAGAGTCCTGTCTGCCAGTGCAGGCTGCCACCCCATGTCATGCACTGCTACCCTTTCCTGCATTGCGCCTCTTCATGGTTTCCTTGCCTGTGCCTGATCTGCATGGCACCACCACTCCTCTGTCCACGCATCATTGTAACTATCCTGCCACCTCCGCCTCCCCTGGGGGACACGTATTCCCATCGTCTGCCATCAACTGTTTTTCTGGCACTTTACATTGCCAACACCCTGTGCTGTGGTACAGCTGCCCCACCATGTTTGTCATCAGTACTGGCAGGCACATGGGATGCCCGCATATGTGGCAGGTCCAGTGGCTCCCACTTCTCCCTCCTTCACTCACCTGTTCATTGCCTTTCTTGAGTGCTCTATCTAGTGTTAGGGCTACATCTGTCTCTGTTCTGCACAGGTCATGCATGTCATCCTGAGGCACCTTGCAGTCCCTAGGGCACACTGACCTAGGACACCATAACCTTGTTAGGCCACCTTAACCTATGGTTCCATAGCTCAGGGTGCCTAATATGGCACTTAGCCTAGGAGGCCCTATAGGGTGCCTTATGCGGCACCTTACAGGGCACCTTACATGGCACCTTACTGGCCGCCTTACAAGGCACCTTACTAGGCACCTTATAAGGCGCTTTTTCAAGATGCCTTGCAAGGCGCTTTGTAACGCTCGTTAGTCTAAGGCACCTTGTAACACGTGTTAGTGGTCGCCTTGCTGTAACGATGCAACGCCCATGCCTTTATATGGGCATCTCTACCTTTACCGCGGAACCTACCGCGAATGACATTACCGCAGTTTAGTAAACATACCCCCAAGAATCCTCAGCAAGGATAAGGTAATAGCAGAAGAATTGAATGATTTTTTTTGCCTCAGAATTTACTGAAAAGGATGTTAGGGGTCATGCCTATACTGGAAATCTTCTTTGATGGTAATGATTCACAGTGATTAAAGGATATCCTGTAAATCTAGAAGATGCAATTGATAAAACTGTGAAACTCAAGAACAACAAATCGCCATGGCTCAACGGCTTTGATCCCATAGTTTTGAAAGAGCTTGAAAAAGCTCAAAGATGAAATTGGGTACTAGGAATCTGTAATCTATCATTCAAAGTGGTCATAATTCCTGGGAATTGAAGGGAGGGCTAATGTTTGTAAAGGGCTCCTGGGATGATCTGTGAAACTACAGAAAAGTAAGCCTGGAAAAATTGTTAAAGCTAATTTTATTTTTAAGTAGAAAAACAAAATTACTGACCATATAGATAGATACGGCTTAATGGGAATGAGTCAGTATGGGTTCAGCAAAAGCAAGTCTTGCCTTACCAATTTATTAGATTTTTTCAAAGGTGTAAACAATTATATCATGCCCTTTCCCCGAGATGGTTTTCTTAGATAGGAAGTGAGCCTTTGCTTCTTCCTGCCTTTTATTCTGTCCCTAGTCACATTCTATGAAATGTTTTGCTCCGATTAGTCCTCTGATGATACATCCTGCCCTAACTGGTATCCTGAGAATGCATCTTCTTTGATTCATCCTCTGTACCTATTTAGACCCAGGAACTCCCATTCTGTTGTGCCCTTGGATAGGGCACGGATCAGGAGAAGAATCTTGGTGTGATTATTTCTGAGGATCTCAAGGTGGCAAAACAGTGCGACAAGGCGGTGGCAAAAACCAGGAGGACGTTGGGCTGCATTTAAAGAGGAATTACCAGCAGAAAGGAAGAGATACTAATGCCACTGTACAAGTCATTCGTGAGGCCTCACTTGGAATACTGTGTTCAGTTTTGGAGACCATATCTTGCAAAGGGTGTAAAAAGACTGGAAACTGTTCAGAAGAAGGCGACCAAAATGATTTGGAGCCTGCGTCAGAAGCCTTATGAGAAGACACTTGAAGATCTAAATATGTACACTCTGGAGTAGAGGAGGGATAGAGGAGATATGATTCAGACCTTTAAATACTTAAAGAGAAATAATGAACAAACAAACCTCTTCCAAAGACGGGGAAGGTGTAAAACTAGAGGGCGTAACGTAAAGCTGCAAGGAGGTAAATTGAAAGGCAATGTCAGGAAATACTTTTTCACTGATAGGGTGGTGGATGCTTGGAATGCCCTCCCAATGGAAGTGGTGTGGGCAAATACAGTGACAGAATTCCAAATGGCATGGGACAGACACAGTGGATCCCTTTACAGCAACAGGATTAAATTAAAATAAACGTAACCATCTAATTTCCCAACAAATAGGGGTGTCCTACACAGAGCGGTGGATTCACCCCTAAATAAAGACATGGGGAGGAGTGGCCTGCACAGAGTGGCAGGTGCACCTACTCTTGCCATCTTACTGGGCAGATTAGATGGACCATACTCGTCTTTATCTGCTGTCATTTACTATGTTACTATGTTATTATGGTTCTTGTGAGAGTTCCTGGGTGTGTTATACTTTGTTATTGCCTGTTACTCTCTTATCTACATCCTCTTTGTCTTGTATTTGTCTGACCTTGCCTAGACTCTGAAATTAAGCATGGTCAGACCTGGCTGGTCCCTGGAAGGCAACCTTGTTCTGTCTTTATCCTGCACTTCTTCAGTCTCCTACATCTGATGACCAAAGTCTGTGCTTACTCTGTGGGGAATACTTTGGTCTTGTGCATTGTCATGGCAGGCTCTAAGTACCAGAAGGCTCAACCCAAAGAGTGTTATTAATGGTGAATATGCACCACCTAGGTCCAGAGTCCCTGGTGTTCCTCATGGGGCTTGACCCAATCATGACAAAGTGATTTATGTTTTATGATTTACAGTAGCTTTATTTGATATACCACCTTTATGTGTTTCAGTCACAGCAGTTTATAAATGAATGATTTGATAAAAGAAAATATTGAAAGGAATTACAATAATTAGTACTAAAGAAAACAAGAGATGAGAGGAAAAAAAGGGGGAAAGAGGGAAGGGGGGGGGGGTGAGTAAAAGCAAAGCCAGTGGGCCCAGTGCCTCCTAACCCACTACCCGGTAAGCTCTATTTCAAAAAGATAGGTTTTTCACACATTTTTGGAAGCCTTGAAAATGAGTATAAGGTGGCTGTAAGGTGGCAAACTGTTCCAGAATATAAGGACAATAAAGAAAATTGAGAATGATGTGTGGATTCGTATTTTGCTCTTGAAAGAGAGGGAATGTGTAATCTATTTGAAAGTACCGAGCGGAGGGAACGAAGAGGAGCATGTAATGACAAGTGCGGGGAGGTATTCAGGAGCTTCTTCATGGATGGCTTTGTATGTTAAGATCAGAATTTTAAATTGAATCCTGAAGGTTATGGGGAGCCAGTGATGTAGGATCATTAACAGAGTCACATCATCATATTTACTAGCATGTGAAAGTATATGAACGACAATATTGTGAATTGTCTTTAACCATTTCAGTTGGTATAAAGATAAATTGGAATAGATAGAATTGCAATAATCTAAGCAGGAAACAACTGTGTTAAGTAAAATGGTAGTATGCAGGAAGATCAAGGAAAGGGCAGATTGAATTAAAAGGCAAAAAAAAGATTTAACTACTTTACTGATTTGTGAAACAAGTGAAAGTTTAGAATTGAGAATAACTCTTATGTACTTAAGAGGTTTGTAGAGTGTGAGAGAGGCATTCTAAAGTTGGGGCTATTGTGAATGACTGGGGGCTGCCTGTGTTCTAAATAGCTATTGTTTTTGTGGGGTTAAGTTTTAATGAATTCATGCAGAGCCAGGTTGTAGTAGATTCTAAACAGGAATTGGCTTTGGAGAGACTGGGATAAAGACTGTCTGTGTATGCAATAAGCCAAATGTCATCAACATAAATGTATGCTGAGACACCAGAGTTTTGAATGAGAATTGCTAGAGGATTTAAAAAATATATTGAAAAGCAAGGGAGAGAAGAAGGACTTTGCATGACCGGGAGTGGATGGCAGAGTAGGAGTTACAGATGGTAATGTATGTTTCTGGAGAAAAGAGATGAACCATTAAAGCACAGTGCCTCTAATAGCAATGTCATAGAGACATGAAAGAAGAAGGTCATCAAAAGCCACTGAAAGATCAAAAAAAATGGGAGAGGAGTGGCTCAGTGGCTGGGACAGGTTACCTCAGGACCAGGGGCTCAATTCCCACATAGACAGAAGTAACCTTAGGCCAGAGGGACTGGGGTCTCTAGTCACATGGCCACTCCTTGTGGCCTTGGACATGTCACTTAACCTTCCATTGCCTCAGATACACTTAGACTGTGAGCCCTTTGGGGACAAGGGAATAAAAAGTGCCTGTTGGTGTAGCCCTTAGGCATGGAACGCAGGTGGGAGAAAAAGAATAATAAAACTATACAGCCAACTTCGCCTTACTTTTGATGATGCATAGCAGCAGACTACCTCTGCTTCTAGATACTTGTTGTAAGTACATTATACATTTAATTTTCTATGCATTATTCCCCTCTTACAATTATTTAAAGTGTCCACCTGGAGTATAATTGCCTCAACCTCGATTATATAGTTCTGCACATGTTATTTCTCTGATTAATACCTTAATTAGAAGATGATTAATTAGAAGAAGATGACTTTGCCACGATGAGACAACCACGTCTGATAAGACACCAACATCTTATCCACATCATATGTCAGCCCTCAGGAAAATCTCTCACTCGGAAGTCCACAGATGTAAAAGAACTAAAATGCATGTTTATAAATGCAAGATACATTTGGAAGAAATGGCCGATATTGATGACTTTGTGGAGAAAAATAAGCTAGACATAGGGGTATGTTTACTAAACTGCGGTAACGGTACATAACGCGCGTTATGTAACGTTAACGATCGTAAGCGTGTCATAATGCACGTTATGACGCGCTTACGATCGTTAATGTTACATAACACGCGTTAACCAACATTAACGATCGTAAAGCCCCACGGTGCGGTAAAACACCGCAGAAGGTGGAGAGAGGGCGGAGAGAAGGGGTCAGTGGGTGGAGAGTGGGCGGGGAGAGGCTCCCTTCACACTAACGCGCTGATCTGAAGAGCTGAATTCAAACGCGATTGAAAACCTGCCGTTAAATGCACATTACAGGGGAGAGAAACCATTTCAGTGTCAGCAATGTACAGCCCAGGCAGGGAAACCTAAAAAACAAAAGGGCACATAAACACTGAAAATCACCCCAACAAACTGGAAAAAGTCCATAACCAAGCTAGCCAATAGTGGTAGCAATGAGAAACATCAACCCCACCCCACCCGAGTAAGCTCCATAGAAAAGATATAAATCGTGGAAGGGTCTATACTCCATCCCCATACAAGGTGAATGAGCCCACAGTGAAATAGCGCTGCTCAGGGTTTTCCCCACCATCGGACAGGGTTCCTATGGCGTGCACATGTCCCGCAACATCAGGGCGGGCATGTCGGAACGGCAACTGGACAGATGCCGGAGAAGGGGATACAGAGGGCCGCAGGTGGCACATGCTGTGGTGGAGCTGGGCCACAGTGAGGACTAGGGTGATGCCTAGGTGGCGCATACGAATGCTGAAACAGCAGAGCAGCCAGACAGCAACTGCTGAAGGGCCAACATGGGCACGAGTGTATTTCCCACAGTGTCACAGGGGAGAGTACCCAACAGCTACCCCCAAGGGCACGGAACATTGGCAGGCGGGGCTGGGGGGAGTGTGGACGTCTATGCAGGCATCCCTACCCCAGAACCCACACCATAGGCAGCCACCTACCTGTACACTGGATGGCCTGAGACTGCGCATCACCAGCACCACCAGCAGAAGGACATGTCAGCATGGTGGCTGAGGGATACTGGTGGTGGAGGGGGCAGTGGCAGCTGCCCAGAGCAGACCATGGCCTAGCCCTGTGTAGGTGGCTGCCGTGTACTGCAACAGACGGGCCCTATCTGACGAACAGTCATGGTATCACCAAGGAATGTACTGACTCTGTGACAACAAGGTGGTGCAGTGCACAAAACCAGTGTAGTCAGAAGCAGAGGGTCACAGGTTCAAGTCCCAGCTGTAGTTCCTGCCAACCCAGTGCCCATATTTTACCCACTACTACAACATGCTAATACAGACAGTACCTTTATTGCAGATGACGTAAACATGCCCAAGACACCTACATTTTACCCTACAGAGCACAGACACCATAAACATGCACATTACCTAGAGCAGAATTACCCAAATGCAGTCCTGGAGGGCCAAACACCATTCCGGTTCCATGCTGCCTCTGATAAAGATGACTGTGATGCATTTCTATGCGCCACCCCCATGGTATGCAGATGTATCTCATGCATATTCATGAGGGACAGCATGAAAACCCGAACAGGGTTTGGCACCGCAGGACTGGAGATAGGAACCTCTGCCGTAAAGCAGCAGCCAACAGGGGCAGACACACCCGCACCCACAGGCCCCATTATCCAAAGCCTCCTGGAGAGGCAGGACTTTGGGCTCTGCGTGCATCTCCCAATACTAGCACTTGCATACCTTAGTAATGCCACCCTAAACCTGGGAATATGGTACACATCTATCAAAAGGTTGCTATGATTAGTGGCAGATAGCAATTCCTAGGTTAGGTACAATTACCTGAGTGAGCTGCATCATAGCAACCTTTCTGATGTCTGTGGAGTGTGCTACAGGTATTGTGTCTGACAATGTTCACCAACCTGGGGAGTGACTCTTACAGTATTGCGTACCATAGCCATGCCTGCACTGTGCCCAGGACTGGTGTGGTGGCCTGGGCTGCCCAACACCTCTATAGTTGCACAATGCTGGCATAGGTGTGGGGAGTGTGTGTCTGTCTATCCAGTGTGTGGTGGCTGCCAACACCCTCCACAGCCCACACTGCTAGCACTGTTGCCAGTATTGGCTTGCCAATGTGCATAATGAGGAGCAAGGTACTGTGGGAATAGCCTGGATAGGGTGGCCTGGCCTGGATGCATGTGCACACGGCATAGGGCAATGGCTCGGACATTGTAGTGCCTGGCCACCGCCTGCACGGACAGGGTGGCCATAGCATGTTCTGCTGGGAGGTCACTCTCACCCTGACTGAGCAGTGACCATGGCATGGCTAGGTTCCCCCATAGTGCTGTCTAACATTTCTCTTATGTGATATGTTTGGCTTTTCTTTTGGGGCCCAATCACTGGCTTATCTGCTTGGTGTGTATGCTGACATCCCCGTTCTGGGTACATGCATCTCCTCCAGGACCATGCACTATGGACTAGCTGGCGGACTGTCTGCAGCTAGTATGTGTCTTGCTGGAGCACTTTGCAGGGTGCAGCGGCTGGAGGCTTGCTGCTGGAGAATGTCAGATAATGGTGGGGGGCTGCTGAGCATTTCCAGGCCTGCCGTCTGTCTGCTATTGTGTTATGGGTGTGTACTGCTCTGTCTGTTCCACAGCAGGACTGGGGTTGATGGTCCCCTCTACTGCTACCATTGCAGGGAGGTAGACTGTGGATCTATTGGTGGGTGGTCCTGTTTCCCACCCTGAGCCACAGAGGGTGGGTTGGGTGGTGGTACATGATCTGCCTATGGGTCCATACACCCTCCCTCCCTTCACCTACAGCAGGTAACCATGGCACCAACACAGGATATGCACTATTCTGGGTGCATCATCGCCCATATGGACTAGACATGACTGAGACATACAGCAGGACACAGATGTATCTTAGGTGTGTCTAATGGAACTACCTATCACACACCGCTGGGGACCTGCAGCATGGCGTATTCCAGCCATGAAAGGTGCTGTGGACCTGGTGCTGGGCGCCCCACTGCAACCTCAGGGTGGGCACAGTACCCGCACAATATGACTGTCTGTGGCTACTCTGTGGCAGTGCCACACACGGTCTGTTCCCCCTACCAGGCCGAGGTGCTGTGGGGGTGCATACCCAATCTTGTGCCCATCTCTCGACTGCTGATTTGCATGTGCAGTGCATCATGGGTACGGGTGGGTTAACCCTATCCTGGTAACCACAGCAGACAGTTTGTGTGGTCATGTGCAGTCCTTCTGCAGCCAGCCAGGGCTTTGTTCACAGCCTTATAAGGTGTCCTATAGGGGACATTATAGGGTGCCTTGGCAGACAGTACACTTTATAATGTGCCCTATGGAGTGCATTATGGGGTGCCTTATGCGGCACCTTAGGTTATGCCACCGTGAGGGTGTGTTTGCTGGCAGCACTAATTAAAATACACATCAAATGCCTCAACAATCACTACTTAAATGTAAAGGGTGCTGCCTCAGCCAGCCTTATACTTTAGGCCCACTGGGGAATCAAACCCATGATCCCTGTACCATCAGTCAGTGTTGTAACCATTGTGCTACAGCTCTGTTGCTGTGCTTTTATGCCTGCGCGCCTTCTTAAGATTAACGCGTGGTAACGTGCCCTGTAGCGCTCGTTCATTTATGGCACCTTGTAACACGCATTCTCGGCGCGTTCTCGGTAACGATGTACCGCCCATGTCCTTATTTGGGATTTCTGTCTCTACCGCGGCTCCTAACGCAAATCGAACTAACGCAGTTTAGTAAACATACCCCATAATCTTCATCACAGAATCACGGCTTACTGATATTGATGCAGTACTTATTAATCAGCTCAAGCTTCCAAACTATGATATCTTCAACTCCCCAAGAACTAACAAAAGAGGTGGAAGCACATTCATAATGGCTAGATCTGACCTACAGTTCCAATGCCTCTCCTCTCAGAATTCTAACAGCCTTGACGTCATCATGATAGTGAATAAACAAGTAGCAACAACACTTTTCCATCGTGCACCTTCTATCTGTACTGACGACCTCTCCGTAACACTAGATCTAATCTGTAACTACTCATCACAGGCTAAACCTCTCTGGATTCCTGGCAACTTCAATCTCCCTGTTTTATCAAAGAAGAACTCCACAGCTTTTCTGTATGCTATGTCTGCTCTAAATTATGAGCAACTAATACATGCCCCTACCCACACTAAAGGTAACACGTTGAACCTTATCTTTGCACCCCCCTATGCTTATGGCACCAACAACTTGGTACAACCACAAGTCTTCCCAGTACCTTGGTCAGACCACAAAGCTATCTTATTTCATATCTCATTTGACATACCATACTCAAAGGTTCCTGTTAATACTGAATTACCACCTGCTCATCATTTTAAACCATTCAACAGAGAGTTATTCCTTGCAGAAACTCTATCTAACTTTAGCTCCAACTCTAACTCCTCTGAATTAGCTGAAGTAATACACTCTTGGAATGTTACGCTAAGAAAAGCTGCACTACTAACCCGCTCAAACACCCGAATAATAGGATGCATACGGCTATCTGGTTTACAGCTGATCTATGCAAATCCTTACAGAATCTAAAGAAGCTCGAGCTAAAATGGCGCCACTTCAGGCTCCCCCATGATCGAGAATTATATATGAAGACCTTGCAAGAGCACTGCCTTACCATCATGCAAATTAAGAAGGAATACCATACTAATCTTCTTATGTGCTCTCTCAACAAGCCCCATGAACTCCTTAGATTAATTCAGTCCCTTACAAGGGACTCATCACTGCATCAAGCAAATAATTTAATTTACCCTCAAGACAATGCTATTCACTTTCACAGTAAAACCAAAGTAATCCTCAACAACTCTGGAGACATCTGCACAGACACTCCATTGCCGGAAAGCACCAATGTCCCTGCTCTAAGTCATTCCTTCTCATACTCCCTCAAACAAATTGAAAATGTAATAAAATGACTTAATTCTATGACCTCGCCCACTGATCCATGCCCTTCTCATTGGATCAAGTCTACTTGCCCTGAATTAAGTTCCCACATCTCCAAGATTATCAACCTCTCCTTCAATAAGGGTCTGGTTCCAGTATCACTGAAAACTGCCACAATCAAACCTCTCCTAAAAATTTCCAAGCTAGACCCGCAGGACCCAAACTCCTATCATCCCATATCTAGTCTTCCTTTCTTGGCTAAGATAATGGAGAAGATAGTACAGCAAAAAATCCAAGACCACATTGATTGCCACACACCACTGGATTTGCAACAGCATGGTTTTCGACAACATCATGGTGTCGAGACTTTGCTCACTTCCCTGTTTGATAACCTGATCTTAGGCTCAAATAATCTGAAACGGGGCTATATCTTGATATTCATGGATATTGCTTCAGCCTTCAATACAGTCTGTCACAGCCATTTGATTAATCTTAAGCTTAAGGGCATTCAGAGCTCAGCATTAGATTGGTGTCATTCATATCTAAGAGATCATCAACAACAAGTTTGTATGGGCAATCAAACATCAGATATGTATCAGCAAATCCAAGGAGTACCACAGGGCTCTTCCCTATCTGCTCTGCTATTTAACATATATATATACAACCAATATGTATGCTCATACAATCCTTCGGCATTCTTTATCATATCTATGAAGATGATGTGCTTCTCTACACTCCTTTTTCAACAGAAAACCCAAACCACTGGAATCATCGATTGTTTCAATGCTGTTTCTGACTGGCTAGCTGCTTACAACCTGAAAGTGAACTATAAAAAGACAGAAGTCCTTTTTATCATAAAGGTCTCAACATTCATACCCCCAACAACTCTACAGGTTAAAAATCTTGATCTGAAGTCTAATCACGAGGTTAGATATCAGGGCGTCACTCTGGACCAGTCCCTAAACATGGAGTTCCATATAAGCAATATCACGAGTGCTGTCTGTCATAAAATACATTCCCTCCATCATCTCCAACCCTTACTGGAGCCTACTGACTTCCATACTGTCTTCTGAGCCCTTATCACTCCGCTCTTCAACTACGCCAATATCATCCTACATGGTCTTCCTGGATATACTCTCTATCCTTTACAATTGACATTGAATACTGTGGCACGAACCATTTACAGAGCTTCTAGTTATGAACATGTAACTCCTCTCCTAATTCATCTACACCGGCTCCCAATAAGCAGTCAACTTAAGTACAAAACTCTCCTGATAACTTTTTAAATTCTTCATCGCCTCTCCGCATCCTCCCTGGAAGATCTCTTACATTGGACTCCTGACAACAGAGCAAGAAGAACAAATATGGCAAACACACTTACCATCCCACCCATAGCTAGAAAAAGCTCCCAATTTGCCAAGAACTGAGCCTTCTCCCTCTTCGTCCCTCTACTATGGAACTCCCTACCTGCTCCTATTCATCTCATTTCAAATTTGGCCACCTTTCGCAAAGCAATCAAAACACACCTATTCCATCTTGCTTTTGACCACGTAACTTAAAGCTTTGCCTGTCAATATCATACGATTCTGTCGTACTGCAAATAGTTCACCATTCTTACATGCTACTGTTGTATGATTTATTAATGTAAATTTGTTAATTGTATTATATTAGGAGTGGAGGAGTGGCCTAGTGTTTGGGGGCAAGGTACTTCAGGCTGGAAGGTCAGGGGTTCAAATCCCACTAGAGGACAGCAACCTTGGGCCGGAAGGACTGGGGTTACTAGTCCTACAGGTGCTCTTTGTGGTCTTGGGCAAGCCACTTAACCCTCCATAGCCCATGTTCCTGTAAAATAGTTATCTCCAAGTTATAATGCCCTCTTCAATGTAATTTCAGTTTGTTCAATGTAAACCGCACTGATGCAGAATAGCATGGTATATAAGAGAATGTAAATAAAATAAATAAATATATCTTGTTCACATGTTCAATGTAAACTGTTCCATGTAATAAGTTGTTCTATTGTAAACTGTGCCAATTATGAATAGTGTGGTATAAAACCAAATAAATAAATAAATAAATATCTGTAAACCACTCTGATACACAGGGTAAATGGTGGTATATCAAGTGCCTAAACCATAAACCATATTTAAGAAACATTTAGATGTTATTAAGTTGACCTCCGCATCCATAGACAGATCTTCATCTAAATATACACCAAGCAACCACAGCACTGTATGAGGTGTTTTGAATGCATTTGCAAACTTTGCATCTCATTATTATGGAACTCACACTACAGTAAACTAACATGCATTACAGTAAAATAATGCATGAATTTGCTGTTTAACATGCTTTAAGGAGCAAAAATTGTGCATTATTCCCTTAACATACATTAGTGACTACCCTCCTAAAATCTCTACTGCAACTTCATTTCTTGTAATTGTTACTGGTTTCCTCAGAGATATGGAACATATATACACTCTAAAATTCCTACAACTGGTAAATTCAGGTCTGACTTAGAGGCCCAGATAAATTCCAAGTCAGTCTGTAGTACTGGAAACTAGGGGTATGTTTACTAGACCGTCTTAATGTTACCGGCATTAGTTGCAGTCTTACTGTGACGAATGCCATATAAGGTAGCGGGCGTTCCAGTCTTAAGGTCCGTTATCGCGCGATAGACGGAGCCGTGGCACGTTAACGCGCGTTAGCCTTAATTAGGCTCGCTGACCTAGAACTACAGCAACAGAGGTGTAGCACAATGGTTCATACATTGACTGATGAAACAGGGGTCATGAGCTTGATCCACCAGTGGGCTTACTGAGTAAGGCTGTCTGAGCCCTTACCCTTTACTTTAAATCAGTGCTGTCTGAGGCATTTTCATTTTTAATTTAAATTAGTGCTGCCAGCAAACACACCCTCACAGTGCCGTAACCTAAGGTGCGGCATAAGGCGCCCTATAAGGCACTCCAGAGGGCACATTATAAAGTGCACTGTCTGCCAAGGCACCTTATAATGTTCCTTATAGGGCACCTTAGAAGGCGCCTTATAGGGCGCTTTATAGGGAACCTTATGAAGCACTTTAAGGTTGCAGCACTGTGAGGGTATTTTTGCTGGCAGAACTAATTTAAATTAAAAAAGGAAATGCTTCACACAGCCGTATCAAACACCACCACTGTGGGATCAAAGCCATGACCTCTGCCTCCACAGTCAGTAAAGTAACCAGTGGGCTACATCTCTATAGCTACTAACAAACCCCTGGCTGGCTACAGAAGGACTGCCAGCCACCACACAAACTGTCTGCTGTGGTTACCAGGATAGGGTTAACCCACCCATACCCATGATGCACTGCACATGCAGATCAGCAGTCTACAGATGATCACAAGATGGGGTATGCACCCCCACAGCACCTTGGCCTGGTAAGGGGAACTGACCATTTGTGATACTGGCACAGAGTAGCTACAGACTGACACATTGTGGGAGTACTGTGCTCACCCTGAGGGTGAGGTGGGGCTCCCAGCACCAGGTCCGCAGCATCTGGCTTAACTGAAATAGACTATGCTGCAGGTTGCCATCAGTGCCAGTGTGTGATAGGTAGTTCTTGCAGACACACCTAGGATACACCTGTGTCCATCCATATTTCCCAGTCACGTCTCGCCCTTGTGGGCTATGATGCACCCAGAATAGTGCATATCCTGTGTGGGTTCCATGGTCACATGATTTAAGTGAAGGGGGGGTGTTTGGACCCATAGGCAGATTATGTAGTACCACACATTGTGGGAGTACTGTGCTCACCCTGAGGGTGAGGTGGGGCTCCCAGCACCAGGTCTGCAGCATCTGGCTTAACTGAAATAGACTATGCTGCAGGTTGCCATCAGTGCCAGTGTGTGATAGGTAGTTCTTGCAGACACACCTAGGATACACCTGTGTCCATCCATATTTCCCAGTCACGTCTCGCCCTTGTGGGCTATGATGCACCCAGAATAGTGCATATCCTGTGTGGGTTCCATGGTCACATGATTTAAGTGAAGGGGGGGTGTTTGGACCCATAGGCAGATTATGTAGTACCACACAACCTGCCCTCTGGGGCTCAGGGTGGGGGACAGGATCTCCCACCAACAGATCCACATTCTACATCCCTGCAATGGTGGCAGTAGAGGGGACCATTAACCCTAGTCCTGCTGGGGAACAGGCACCCTACAGGGCATTCAATGCAGATCTGTACACGTCCATAAGGCAAGGGCAGACAGACAGTAGGTTTGGAAATGCTCAGCTGCCCCCCACCACTATCTGACAACCTCCAGCAGCAAGCACAGTGAGTCTCCAGCCACTGCACCCTACAAGGTGCTCCATACACATACTAACTGCAGACAGCCTGCTAACTAGCCCATTGTGAATGTTCCTGGAGGAGATGTGTGCATCCAAAACTGGAATGCAAGCACACACACCAAGCAGATAAGTCAGTGATTAAGCCCCCCAAAAAAGAGAACCAATAAATATCACTTGAGAGAAGCACTATGGGGGAACGAAGCCATGCCTTGGTCACTGCTCAGTCAGGGTGAGAGTGACCTCCCAGCAGGACATGCTATGGCCACCCTGTCCATACAGGTGGTGGCCAGGCACTACAATGTCCCAGCCATTGCCCTATGCCCTGTGCAGATGCATCCTGCCCAGGCCACCCTGTCCGGCCATACCCACAGTACCTTGCTCCTCATTATGCACATTGGCAGGTGTAGTGCCCCCTACAGGTTAGGCGTTTGCCTATATGTCTTGGGCATACCTCTTTATGTCGTTTATCACCTGAATTCCCAATGCTGAGGCTTCTCAATAATGTAGTAGTGTGGTAAGAACCAAAATAGCCGAGGGTTTCAAAGGTAACAGGAATTTTATTATCTACTTAACCATTGAACTTCTTTGTCAGCAGTTCAGATATAACCAGAACAAAAATGGGATACTTCTCCATTCAAAAAGGAAAAACAAACTTTACAGCACAGTCCAGGCATTAGCCGTTTCAAACAGCTTGTTTTAAACGAAGCAATAAACCTTGCCTTCAGTCAAGTTTACATTCTTAGGTCCCAGGCTTGGTATAGCACAAATCTGTATCACTCAGGGCTCTGCACAGCATCTTGGCTTCTGGGTTAGAAACTGCTAAACCTTTGTATCATTCCTTTTTAAAGACATTGGCATTCTTCACTTTCAAGATGCAAATATTGGCCTTTAACTTCCAGCATTCATAGCCTTCTTTGAGCCTGTCTGACTAGCTCAACATTAGTGCTTCAATTAACCAAATTTCCAGCAGGTCATAAACTTTCTAAAGCTTCTGGCTTTTTCACTACTTTAAAAAAAACCATACAGCTTTTACTTCTTCTGACTCACACAGTAAGAGCAATCCATTTCAACATCAGAACATACACTTTCTGAGAGGCATTCTTCTACTTCCATACTTTCCTCATTTCGTTCAATTAGCACCTGGCTGGCTTCAGCGTCTCTAACGGCAGGTTTCAACTGCTCCAACAATTTCAAAACCTGTTCCCATTGGGAATCCTCACTATGCTGAGTTGCAGGGGAAGGATATAGGAGATCTTTCTTTTTTAATAAACCTTTTAAAACTTGCAAGGGGCTCACCTTGTTCCCAGCAACCTGTCTTCTCTCAGGCTGTGTCACAGGTAGAACCTTCTCCACAGACCCTCCCACAGAGATTCCTGTTCCTTGCCTTCCACCAGCATTTCCCCCAGAATCAACTCTCCTGCGTTCCAAGCCAGCTGTACTCTTCCTACCAGCTAGGCTTCCTTCAGGGCTTGAGTTGTCTGAATGCTGCATGCAATAAGGATCTCCTTTGAGGCTTCTGATAGAGCACTTTTCCCTTACACATGTCCTCCTAATCTCCTTACTTCCTGTAGTTTCAAGAGATTCTCTGCTAGTGTCCAGCCTGCTAGGGAACATCTCCTCCTCAGAGGATTTCCCTCCTGGACTCCGCCCACGGACACGATCCCCTCCTGCTTTCCTTCTTCCTGGTCTCTCTCCTTTCACTCCTCCTCCTCCTTTTGCTTCCCCCTCTCTGGAAGACTCCCTCTGCTTATATGATTGGGGCTGCCATATAGCCTCAGACTCCACCCCCAGGCTTCCCTCGTCACCTCCCCTGGTCACCATGGAGCTAGGGCGTGGCTCCCTCTCTACATCTCTGTGCACAGAGTTTTTTTCTTTGGTTAGAGTTTTAACCCTTAAACTCCCTGAAGCTTTCTTCTGCCCAGAGGTAAAAGGCTGTTTTTTCACACTTTCTTTGGGCACTATACCTGTTTTACCACCACACAGGCTAACACTGGAAACAGTGCAAGCAGTGTGGACTGAGTAAGGTGTAGGCAGCCACAACACACTGGATAGACAGACACACACTCCCACACCTATGCCAGCATTGTGCAAATATAGAGGCTTTTGGCAGCCCTGGCCACCATACCAGTCCTGGGCACAGTGCAGGCATGGCTATGGTACGCAATACTGTTGGGGTCACTCCCCGGGGTGGTTAACACTGTCAGAAACCAAAACTGAAACACACTCCACAGATATCAGAAAGGTTACTATGATGCAGCTCGATCAGCAAATTGTGCTTAACTTAGGAAATGTTATCTGCCATTAATCATAGCAACCTTTTGATATATGTGTAACGTATTCCTAAGTTTAGGGCAGCATTGCTAAGGTATGCAAGTGCTAGTATTGGGAGATGCTGCTGTGCGCAGGGCCCAACAGCCTGACTCTCCATGAGGCTTTGGATAGTGGAGCCTGTGGGTGTGGGTGTTTATGCTCCTGTTGACCGCTGCTCTAGGGCAGGGGTGGGTAATTCCGGTCCTGGAGGGCTGCAGACCAGTCAGGTTTTCATGATGTCCCTAATGAATATTCATGGACCTATTTCCATATAATGGAAGGCAGAGGATGCAAATAGATCTCATGAATATTCATTAGGGACATCATGAAAACCTGACTGGTCTGTGGCCCTCCAGGACCGGAATTGCCCACCCCTGCTCTAGGTCAGAGATTCCCAACTCCGGTCCTGGTGGGCAAAACACTGTTCAGGTTTTCATGCTGTCCCTAATGAATATGCATGAGACACATTTGCATACAATGGGGCAGTGCATACTAATGCAGCACAGGCATATTTATTAGGGACAGCATGAAACCTGAATGGTGTTTGGCCCTCCAGGACTGCAGTTGGGAAACTCTGCTCTAGGGATTGCAGATGTTTATGGTGTCTGTGCTCTGTAGGGTAAAATATAGGAGTTTCAGGCATGTTTATTTTATCTGCAATAAAGGTTCCGTCTTTATTACCATGGTTTAGTACTGGGTAAAATATGGGGAAAGGGTTGCCATGAGCCAGAGCTGGGACTTGAACGTGTGAACTTCTGCTCCTGAACACACTGGCTGTGTGTACTACACCTCACTGCTGCCACAGGGACAGTTCATTCCCTGGGGATACCATGACTGTTTGTCAGACAGACCCTGTCTGTTGCATTGCACGGCACCCACCTAAACGGGGTTAGGCCATGGTCTGCCGTGGGCAGATGCCACTGCCCCCTCCGCCACCAGCACCCCTCCGCCACCATGCTGCCATGCCATTATGCCGGTGGTGCTGGTGGTGCACAGTCCCAGGCCATCCAGTATGCCGGTAGGCAGCTGCCTATGGTGTGGGTTCTCGGGTAGTGGGGCCTACATGTACATGCGTGCTTCCCCCTCCCCGCCCCCCCCCCCCCGCACCTCCTGCCAATGTTATGTGCCCTTGGGGGTACCTGCTGGGTAATCTCCCCTGTGACACTGTGGGACACACATTCTTGCCCATGTTGGACCCTCGTCAGTTGCTGTCTTGCTGCTTTACAGTTTCAGCATTCCTATGTGCCACCTAAGCATCTGCCTAGCCTGCACTGTGCCCCAGCTGGGCCACAGCATGTGCCGCCTGCAGCCCCCTGTATCCCATTTACAGCATCAGTACAGTTGCCGTTTCTTACGTGTCCACTCTGCTGTTGCTGCACATGTGCAAGCCATAACAAACCTGCCCATTCTAAACAACAGAAACCCTGATCAGTGCTATTTCATATTCATATTCATATTCATTTATTTGATATACCGCCCTTCATGGGTAGGCAGAGCGGTTTACAATAAAATCACAGAGGGGCACGAGGCCAGGAAACAGAAAGGAAGTTACATATTGCACATGGGATCATGCATATGGGATCATTCACTTTGTAGGGGGACAGAGCATAGACTCTTCCAAACATGATATCTTAATTTATACACTTTGTCAGTAGTGTTGCTTTTTGTTTATCATTAATATCACTATTGGCCAGCTTGGTTATTGGGATTTTAGATGTGGTTCTGGTCTTTTTATATGTTTATTTGCCTCTTTGTTCCCTGCACATGTTTATTTGCCTCTTTGTTCCCTGCACATGAATCACAACTATCACTTTTCTGTGTTTCCCTGCCTTTGCTGAACATTGCTGACTGAAATGGTTTCATTTTCCTGCAAATGTGCCTTAACGCGAGGGTTTCACTGGCGTTAGTGTTCAGACCCGGATTTCACAGCATTAGTTTGCCAGGAGCCTCTCCCCTCCCACTCTTCGCCCATTGACCCCCTTCTCTCCGCCCTCTGGGAAGCCTTACTCCACCCTTCAGACACGGATTTCACAGCGTTAGTGTGCCTTAACGCCGCCGCTGCATTATCGCGTGATAAGTGCTATTGGAGTGGAGGAGTAACCTAGTGGTTGGGGCAAAGTACTTCATGCCGGAAGGTCGGGGATTCAAATCCCACTAGAGTACAAGCAACCTTGGGCTGGAAGGACTGGGGTTTCTAGTCCCACAGGTGCTCCTTGTGGTCTTGGGCAAGCCACTTAACCCTCCATAGCCCATGTTCCCTGTAATATAGTTATCTCCAAGTTATAATACCCTGTTCAATGTAATTTCAGTTTGTTCAATGTAAACCGCACTGATGCAGAATAGCGCGGTATATAAGAGAATGTAAATAAATAAATAAAATAAATAAAATAAGTGATGTTATCGCGCAATAACATCACTTATCGCATGATAATACCACCGCTGCGACGTTAAGACGGTTTAGTAAACATACCCCATAGTGTATAATTTGCTAAGAAACTAGTGCCCACTAGGCATTCCATACTGATTCACAAGACCCTGGAAATCAAACATACAACCCAACTTGAATAGATGTTTTGATTGCAAGACATAATTCTCATGCCAAACAACAAGATCCCAAGATCCCATAGGTTATGGAGACTCAGCGCTCCCTAAAAATATATAAAAGGGAGACCAGTTTACTATTTACAATATTTGTTCTAGAGCTTTTTTGGAGGTTCCAAATACTTTTGGTTTACAGTGTACTTTTTGTACAGCCTTTGCAGTCCCAGATCCACAATTGTGGAACCTATTGCCACTAGAGATACAGAAAAAGAAATCTTCTCATATTTTCAGGATAAAAATGAAGACCTGGTTGTTTGGCTAAGGAGTGGATGGATAATTTTATTGGGTATGGATGGGCATAGTTGTGTTTGATGCTTAACTTTTATATTGTAATACGCTACAAACAACACAGTGATGGATATAAATTAAATATTGAGGAATAATTAAAAAATAAATACTTCTTCAAGGGAAATGAAAAATCTAGTGATCTGACCTGATCCTGGAGGGCTGTGAAGGGATTGAAAAGCAGGACCTCCTTTTTAACTGGAGACACAAAGGGGGCGATGTTATAAAGAGACACGTAATGTTACACTCCATCTATGTACATAAATCATGGTATTTTAGTAATTGCATGTATAAATAGGCATTTGTGCATATAAATAACATGATCATGGTTTTAGAAGTATGTCCATTACCCTGATGACATGCACTTTCATGGTGGGCATGTGCGTGAGGGGAGTTTGGGCAGAGCATGGCCAGAATGCACAAGTCAGCACATATATTATAAAATCTTATCATTTACGTGCGTTCTTTACAGATCTCGGGACACGTACCCTAGAGCTGGTGTAAGTGATTGTACCTTAAATTTACATGCATTTTCAACCACTTCTGCTAGTCTTTTACGAAGACAAGTAGATGTTGAATTTTCTTTATAAAATGCAGGGTTTTTTATACCACTTTATCATTTCAGTCAAAGAGGTTTACATTGTAACTTAAACTTGGTAATATACTTTAAACAGAGATATTGATAACCTGAATTTTTCTGAGGCAATGGAGGGTTAAGTGAATTGCCCAAGATCACAAGGAGTGCTAGTGGGAATCAAATGATGGTCTCCTGGCTCCTAAGCCAGTGCTTTAACCATTAGGCTACTCCTCCACTACTTTGGGATACAATATAAAATTACTCAGTAGGTCTCTTCTGCTTCTGCCCCACTATCCTGTAACTCCAATAATAGTTTTATGCATACAAACCACTATCAGGCATTTGCCTACATTTGCTTCTCCTTAGGTAACTTTAAGAGTTTAACTTCATTCTTGGCCTCTTTTTATTCCATGTTAATGTAGAACACAAAAGAGGAAGGCCAGCAATGAGATTTATCAATACAATAACAGCAGCTATGGATGTCAGTCTGTCAACAATGAGCTGCCTGACTGAAGACAGAGCACAATTTAGGAGAACTATCCAGACAGTCGCCATGAGCTGACACCGACTCGACAGCACTTAACAACAACAACAATGTAGAAATAGCTTGGAGAATTGCATGTATTATAGAGAGTGTAATAAAAGAATGGAGCATCATAAACAAATGTTGTAATTTTGTGAGTATGGTGAGAATTGGGATTTGTCTATGCTTTCCAATTAGCAAATGGAGTTCAGAAAGTCTTTTACTCCTCTTCCTTAAGAAGGAAAGTATAAGCTTGCATCTAATATAAAAAGTCTTTGAAACTGTTTTCGACAACTGAAACATTGTTATGCTTATAGAAAAAAAGGAATGTTAACTTGAACAAATCTTTTTTGTCTTTATCAGATAACATACCTGAACATCTTTTAACACCCGCCCCCTGTTTTTAAACTTTCTAAGGCAAAAACGTCTTGCAAATGACTAGTGCACCTTATCCTGACAGGGACGAATGTGCTTGTTTTGGCATAACATAATGATTAGATTCCTATCTAGAATGCATACCATCTCTTATAAAAATTTAAGTCTACCTTTCCTTATGTTTTACAGTTACATTCTGTCTCCCTCACATTTATTGATTCAGTCACACTTCACACAATCACACTTGCGCTACGTGTAAATAGTGGGCACGTGCATAAAGTTTCATCTGAATGGAAAAATCAATGAAAATCATGATTTTTTGTTCTTTCCAGCATCAAATAACTGAGCACATATGTTTGGAGGATTTGCACAAATCAACATTCATGAACTTCATTTTCATTGTGCTTGCAGGCACGATGAGGCACACAAAAAACAATCTGGGAGGGGGGAAGAGGTCAAGGAGGTGTAACCAGCAGCCAGCATGAGGCACTTGAGCCAATTGTTCTACAAATCTATAATAGGAAGGCAGGAAAATATATCCCTGCCTGAGTTCTGCAGGTTCTATGGCTAATGAAGTCACGGAGTGGCCTAATGGCAAGAGTTCTAGCTTCAAGCTCCCTTAGCACTACTTGTGGCCTTAGGGAAGGTACTTAACCCTCCATTACATCAGGAAAAATCCAATTTATCAATGTCCCTGTTTAATTACATTGCCAAGTATAAACTACAATGTAAACCACTTTGACTGGAATGATAAATTGGTATAAAAAACTGTTAACCCTGGGAGTACCGATGGGGTCAAAAGTGACCCCATTGCAAGTTTCACATCGCGTATCTCGGAAACTAGTTGTTCAAGAATGCAATCTTTTTATGACTTTTCACATATCAATATTCTCTTTATATTGCACCATGAGAGGAATAATATTCATCCGCTAGGTGACGCTAGTGATGAATTGCAGCACAGAGTACCAGTGGGGTCATTTTTGGTTTGGATCGTGATACAATTTGCAGTTTTGTAAATTTTTTGATCTGACAAAGGTATTTATCATTAATTATGTATCATTTATTTTTTTGTACTCTTATTTTATGAAAATTACACATTTTCTGTAATTTATATCATACGTTCTCTCATTATTTCCGATAAATCTGAAGGCTTTTAGCTCATTCATCACGATTATTGTACACCTATAGTAAAACTGATTTGCGTTTTATTCAACTTTATCTTTCTTTATTTATTTTAGGTTATTGTTTATGATGTCAAAACGAAAGTATTCAGCTGCCCAAGTAAGAGAAATATTGCAACGAGATGCTGACAGTGACGGCTCTGAGTCGTCTGATGATGCAGCATATTCAGCAAGCGAAGAAGCATATCAGCCAAGTTCGATAAATCTGATGATGACAGTTATGATTCAGATTGCGACAGCAGTTGGTCGCCTAGTGAATGTGAGGCTGATGTTCAGCCGGTAACATCGCCTGCAGCAAAGAGTCAAGTTACAGGTCGAGGCAAAGGTCGAGGCTGTGCTGGACGGGGAAGAAGGCAGGAGTCCTCACTGTCAGTATCATCTGTGAGGAATCTTAGTTGTGGTCGTAGAGGAGCTAAGAGGTCATCAACTATAAGCACAAATGTTGCCATTGAAGCCTATGTATCTAAGGATGCCACATCATGGAACAGGAAACCTATAAAGCAAGCTGCTGGAAGATATGCCAGAGCTAATGTCATGCCCGTGCAACAAGGTCCTACAAGGTATGCTGTATGAAATGTTGATGGCCCTCTCACAGCATTCAACTTGTTCATGGGGAAGAACTTATTGAATGCAATCATGATGTGGACGCGCAAACAAGGAAGACACATTTATGACGACACCTGGAAAGATTTGACAGATGGAGAATTTCAACGTTTTCTTGGACTTCTGATCCTCTCAGGCGTGTACAAGTCACGAAATGAATCCATAGTTCAGTTGTGGAACCTTGAAGATGGTCGTTCTGTTTTTGGCAAAAATATGGCCCGTAACCATTTTCAGCAAATTTCTTGTGCTCTCAGATTTGATGATGCAACCAACAGATGTGAACAATGAGGCGTGGATAAGCTTGCTCCAATCAAACATGTTTTTGATACCTGGGAAGCAACTCTAAGTGACGCCTTTGTTCCTGGTGAAAATGTTACCGTGGATGAGCAAAATGTTACCGTGGATGAGCAACTGCTTACATTTCGTGGCCGTGTTCCGTTCAAACCTGGGAAATATGGCATAAAGCTATGGATGTTGTGTGACAGTGCAACGTCATATGTTCTGCGTCTTCAAGTATATACAGGAAGGGAACTTGGAAAAAACAGGGAACAGAATCAGGGTGAAAGGGTTGTGCTGCAACTCACTGAAGGATTGACGCGATCTGGCAGAAATGTTACTGTTGACAATTTCTTTTGTAGTTTATCCCTAACAGCAAAGGGTCGAGAGGTATTCACTTCACTGTTTGCCTTTCGCGATGACAACAGACTGGTTTCCTATTGCCCGAAGAAAGGAAAAGTGGTTGTTCTTCTGAGCAGTTTGCATGATCAAGAAGAAGTAGATAACACACGTCCAGACAAAAAAACACACATGATCTTGGACTATAATTCTAGTAAAGGTGGAGTAGATACAGCAGATCAAATGTTGCGCACATATACCACAAAACGAATGACAAGACGCTGGCCAGTGAAATCTTCTACAACATGTTGGACATCAATGCTTTGAACGCCTTCAATGTTTGGATGTCACTAAATCCAGAATGGCAGTCCAAGTCAAAGCAGAGATGTCGTCTATTCCTCATGGAATTAGGAAAGCAGCTGCTTCAGAGTAATTGCAGCGAGATTTCTTCCAGCATTGAAGAAGCCACTGATGCTGTTTGCAATGTTGGTATCCCAAAGAAAAGGGCAAGGTGTCACTGCTGTTCCAGAGAAAAAGACAAGAAAAGCAACATAGTTTGCACCTCCTGCAAGCGCAATGTTTGCAAAGAACATTCAGAAATTGTCTGTCTCATGCAAATGACTGTGGTACTTTACTGTGTTCATCAAGTGCATGCAAAAACTGCTTTCATGGCAACTCTTTTTCATGTAATTTTATGATAAAGCATTAAATTTCAAAACATTTAGCTTTCATATAATAAATAATTAATTTGGAATAATATTTTGTCTGTTTAGTTTAAAATTTTCATGGTTAACAATTAAAATTCATCGTGGGGTCATTTATGACCCCAACGGTATTCAGTGTGTGCAAAAAATCTCAGTAATTCCAGGGTTAAATAAAATAACAACAGGGCTGGAACACACAACCAGCCCAAGTCTGAAAGTATCACTTTGTCCTTGACTTTCAGAGAGTTAAGAAGGAGTCCTGGCTGAGGTGTAGGATTGCAAAGGAGAAATAGGAACTTGCCTGTAGCTGGGGGTTAGGATTAGATGGGAGAAAAAGAAAAAGAAAAGCAGCTTGCCTATGGCTGAGAGGGTAAAGAAGGATTTAAAAGGATAAAAGACATAGCTTCAAGCCTGACTTTCAGGCACTGAGGAGGAACAGATGGCTTGCTTGCATTGGTATTTGAAAGCACAAAAAAAAGTCAACCTTTTTTTCTGAGTATTTTTGCCTCCCTTATTGCTGTGAAATCTGCTTCCATTCAGCTAGGGGCTCGAAAGGTATGGATAGGACAGACAGTACCTTTGCATCTTATTGATACAACAGAGCCAGTGGCAGATAGAGAAATTACTGCATCTAAAACTATGTATTCCAATGCAGAACTAGAAGAAATAGCACAATAATTTTTTTCTGAGGACACATTTGGGTGATGTCACTGATGGAGCCCACACAGGAACTCAATGCATAATCAAACTCTGGAATTCATTCCTGGAGGATATAATAAAAACTGTTAGTGTAGCTAGGTTTACAAGAGGTTTGGACAAGTTACTGGTGGAAAACTCTATAAACCATTATTAAAGAGAACCAAGGAAATCCAATGCCTACTTCTAGGATAAGCAGCATGGAATCTGTGTAACCTTTTTGGGAACCTGACAGGTACTTGTGACCTGGATTGGCTGCTGTTGGAAACAGGATACTGGGCTTGATGGACCCTTGATTTGACTTAGTATGGCATATCTTATATTCTTATGTTCTTAACTCTCTAAGCTCCTGTTCTAGAAGCTTTTAGAAAGTTCTGAGTGCATGTATACCTTTTATTACCTGCCTACCATGCTTGAGAAGCTCAGTCTCTTCTTTTCTGTGGTGCCCTACTGATGTCTCATAGCACTGCAGATTTTTCATCAAGTGACTTCTGTTATGTTCCAAAATTTCACCTATCCACAGACCAATACTGCTACATGACCTTCCTAAGGGAATACAATCACTCCACAAATGAATTCAAAGATCACTCAACCACCCAAGAAAGCTATTCACCCTAGTAAAAGAGCTCATGAAATCTCCCTGCGACAATACATCCAAAAGCTCCATCACCCCTCAACAACTAGCTGACTACTATTCCACTCTCCAAAAGGATGTGAACAGGATGGAGTCGGTGCACAGGGTGGCTACTAAAATGATTAGTGGGCTTCATTATAAAGCATATGAGGACAGACTTAAGGATCTTAATATGTACACCTTAGAGGAAAGGCGGGATAGAGGTGATATGATTGAGATGTTTAAATATCTCCGTGGCATAAATGTTCAGGGAGAGAGCCTCTTTCAATTGAAAGCAAGTTCTGCTATGAGGGACATGGGATGAGGGTGAAGGGAGATAGATTCAGGAGTGATATGCGGAAATATTTCTTTATGGAAAGAGTAGTGGATCCATGGAATAGTCTCCCAGTCGAGGTGGTAGAGATGAGGACAGTAACTGAATTCAAAAAAGCATGGGACCAACACAGAGGATCTCTAAAGGTAAAAAGTGGACTGTTGTAGTTGTTGATATGGAAGGACAGACTAGATAGGCCATGTGGTCTTTTTCTGTCATCATGTTTCTATGTTTCTATGTTTCTCCATCCTCAACCCACAGCCCAAACAAGTCTACCACCACAACCTACCCCATCAGCGTACAAATGGACCACCTTCAAACACATCACTACTGAAAACATAGAAAGCACTATCTCATCCCTCAACATTGCAACATCCTCCCTGGACCCCAGCTCGGTCAGTTGGTCAAAGCCACCAAATCTGAACTCTCCTCATTCCCCGCTAAACTCACTCAAAGCTCCTTACTGCATGGCAATATACCAATCTGTCTAAAAACCTCCTCAATCTGCCCTCTGTTAAAAAAATAAAAAACTCACCTTGATCTCTCTGACCCCGCCTCCTACAGACCCATAGCAAGCCGATCATTCATAGCCAAACTAATTGAGAAGATCATCCAAAACCAACTGCAAGAATACCTTGACAACCATGCTGTGCTTGATCCACCACAACATAGATTCCGACTGCACCATGGAATGGAAACCATGTTAGCTTCCCTTATGAACAACCTCATAAGAGGAATTAGAACACTCGCCAAGGTTTCATACTCATATTCTTTGATATCTCACCAGCCTTCGACACCATCAACCATAACCTCCTCCTACAACTCCTACAATCAATAGGAATACGAGATGCCATATTAAAATGATTCCAAGCCTATCTACACAACAGGCTCCAGTAGATAAGGATTGGGTCACTATCATCAATCCCATACACCCAGACTCAAGGTATCCACCAAGGATCCACCCTCTCAACACTTCTCTTCAATATCTACAAGCAACCACTCTACACCATCATCCAATCACACATCAACTATCACATCTATGCAGATGGCATCATGCTATATGCTGTTGAAAATTACTGCCGAAAGGAACAATAACAATACAAAGCCAAAACCACTTCCTTTCACCACCCTTACTTGACAAAGTCTAATCAAAATCCAAGCAATATAACTCAAAAAATTATCTCTAGGGAGTAATGCGGACGATGTATATATTGCACTTTAATGGAAAATCAACTGCATTCCCATTTGCAGTGTAAATATCAGTTAAAACAACCTACTGACTGTAACTCTTCATATGTCATCTATGCGTTGTGGTGCCCTTGCCTAATGTTGTATATTGGAAAGACTACTCGCCCATTACGCACTAGGTTGGCAGAGCATAAATATAGCATTGGGAAAGCTCGTTTAGAAACTCCACTTATTCAACACTGCAATGTTATGAATCATGCTTTTCAAGAATTTCGTTGTACTGTTATTGAGCAATTACTCCCCGATATACGAAGAGGGGATAGGGGACGTATCCTTCTTCAGAAAGAACAACAATGGATCTATAAGATGCATACTCTAGCTCCACAAGGTTTAAATGATAAAATTGAGTGGGCCCTTTTTTTCTAATATTCAGCTAGTAGCTCTATGAACTCCGATCTGTTTTCTGGTATATTACCTCTTTGAAACATAGAACTTTATTATTGTCTAGGTTTCTTAATGTATGGAATCTATCTTAGGTTTGTATCTGTGTTTTTCAGTGTTTAATGTTGGTTAGTTGTTATTTTTCCCGTTATGTGAGATTGAGAGCAATAAGAATTTGTAGAGTCGTTGACGTCATGAATTGTCCACCAATCACCGTTTTTGGT
The DNA here is from genome assembly GCA_033557465.1 of Ichthyophis bannanicus. Lineage (NCBI taxonomy): Eukaryota > Metazoa > Chordata > Amphibia > Gymnophiona > Ichthyophiidae > Ichthyophis > Ichthyophis bannanicus. The sequence continues at coordinate 310,588,268 of CM066032.1, read as the reverse complement.
TATTTGTTTAAAGAGATTGACGTCAGACGCTATCTGGTAATCTGTGAAGCGAAATGGCGGCTCAAGTTTGAATGCTTATTACTCTGTCCCGGATGAAACGCTGGATCCCTGACGAAGCCCAGAGGGGTGAAACAAGAGCTTTTGTAGGATCTTTAGTGCAGTAGGATCTCTAATGCAGAGAAGTCCGGTACTTTGCTCTAAACCCTTCGAAACCAGAAATACGGTGCAGGGTTTCGGAAGCAGTATCTGAAGCAGTATCTTTTGCAGTGACAGCGATAGCACCTAAAGATAAGTAACGGATTACTATTATTTTAGTCGTGTGACCGATTGTGCACTATCAAAAGTATCTTTATTTTTTTCAGATACTTGAATATCCGGCTTTGGTGCAAGTCGTCGAATTTTGGAAAATTTATACTTTTATGGATATTATGAATACTATGAAAACTATAAGATAAACAAATTAACTTTGGATAATTTAAAAATTTATTAAAGTTTTATCGTAGAATAAATGAGTTTGATATGAAACTTTGATATACCGAATCCTGAAAAAGTACTTTTTTAGAAGTAATGTATTAATTAATTGTAGTATATTGGATTAAACTTTAGAGGGAAGGCCGGTGATGTATGCAAAAACTTGAAGCTCTACCCTATGGTGACACCGTTCGCCAAATGAATGGTGTGAGCGTTTACTGAGGCCTGTATACATTTACCCTAGAGATAATTTTTTGAGTTATATTGCTTGGATTTTGATTAGACTTTGTCAAGTAAGGGTGGTGAAAGGAAGTGGTTTTGGCTTTGTATCATGCTATATGCACCATTCAACCATAACAAACCATCATACCACGAGCTACAAAAGTGCTTCACAGATGTCTCATAATGATTGTCCACAAACCACCTATCCATAAACCTCAAGAAAACCGAATCTTTATATGTCACCAAAAATGAATCATTCGCCCCGCTCTCATCTATCACCCTCAACCACACAGAAATCTAAGTCAAACCTGAAATAAAATACTTGGGCATTATCTTTGATCGTCACTTCACCCTGAAGACACAAATAATGAACACAGCAAGATCAATCTACTACAAAACCTAAACTCTCCAGCACCTCTGCCCTCTCCTCTTTCCACCAGATTTCTGCTCTGCTCTACAGGCTCTCATCATGCCACATATCGACTATTGCAACTCAATATACCACAGACTACCAAAATCAATGCTCCTGGGGAGAGAGGTTGGAGGCAGCGCAGGTCCGGAGACATCGGGCTTCCTTTCCCGCCGGCCCCGACGTCATCGGGGGGCCTTCATTAAGCCGCACAGCTGATTTGCCGCTTTGGGAGAGAGGTTGGAGGCAGCGCAGGTCCGGAGACATCGGGCTTCCTTTCCCGCCGGCCCCGACATCATCGGGGGGCCTTCATTAAGCCGCACAGCTGATTTGCCGCTTTGGGAGAGAGGTTGGAGGCAGCACAGGTCCGGAGACATCGGGCTTCCTTTCCCGCCGGCCCCAACGTCATCGGGGGGCCTTCATTAAGCCGCACAGCTGATTTGCCGCTTTGGGAGAGAGGTTGGAGGCAGCGCAGGTCCGGAGACATTGGGCTTCCTTTCCCGCCGGCCCCGACGTCATCAGGGGCCTTCATTAAGCCGCACAGCTGATTTGCCGCTTTGGGAGAGAGGTTGGAGGCAGCGCAGGTCCGGAGACATCGGGCTTCCTTTCCCGCCGGCCCCGACGTCATCAGGGGGCCTTCATTAAGCCGCACAGCTGATTTGCCGCTTTGGGAGAGAGGTTGGAGGCAGCGCAGGTCCGGAGACATCGGGCTTCCTTTCCCGCCGGCCCCGACGTCATTAGGAGGCCCCTTTAAAAGCTTGGTAGGCTAGGCGCAGCCGGAGGCGCCAGTCGGGGCAGCGATATAAGGGGCTAGATACAAGGGGCCTATTAGGCCCCTTGGGAGCCCCTTGGAGCCACGAAGGAGAGCAGGAGAGCTGGTTCAAGTGCTGCGTTGGTTTTGGTAGCTGCTGGATAGATGGGTAAAAGAAAAAAGAAGATCTTGCCGGCGGAGCAAACGGAGGTTGCTGTTGGACCCATGGATAAACATGTAAAGGTAGTGACTAACACCAATGTATCCCTTGACCCTGACTTTCTTGTTCTACGTTCGTCTCCGGTTTCTCTGAGCTCCCCAGACCGGTCACCACCATCTCCTCCAGTATATGTAACTCCACCCCTGCCTGCTTCGTTGGGCACTCAGTTTCAGCAGAGTACCCCAATAGAGGTCGGGGAAAAGCTGAAACCAGTGGTATGGGTGCCCGTTCCAGATGAAGTCAGGGTGGTCTCGGATGATTAGGTCACCCTGGCAGATATCTGGAAAGTGGTAACCCGTATTGAAAACACCTTGGTGCCCACTGTTGTACAGCTATGTGGTTTCTCTTCTGAGATTACCACTAGGCTGTCTGAAGTGGATAGTAAGGTTGAGATCATTTCTAAAAAAGTTGCTAAGTGTGAAACCCAGTATCAGGCCCTTGCAGCTGTTAATTCATCTCATGTTAAGGAAAGTTTGTATATGCATAATAAGATGGAACAGTATGACAATTTGTTTCGTGCAAAAAATGTTAGATTGCTGAATTTTCCTTTTTCTCATTTGCTTTCTGCTGAAATTTTGCTGAGAAAGTATTTTAAAGAGGTTTTGGGGTTGGCTTCGGCTGACTCCATTGCCCTCTCTAAGTTATATTACCTTAGTGGTAAGAAGTTGGCTACGGGTTCTCTGGTTGGGTTTGATGAGGTTAAGGGCATGGAGGCCCTGGACCTTACCAAGTTCCTAGAGGATTCCAGAGATAATATTTCCTCTAGAGCCACCTTGGTGGTAACTTTTCTGTCAGACCAGGATAGAATGCTTGTTTTCATAGTTATTTTAAGAATATGTCAGCTCTGTTCTGTGGTGCTAGGGTTCAAATGTTCCCGGATATTAGTAGAGCGACCCAGACTAGGAGACAGGCCTTTTTGGCCCTTAAACCTAGACTGCTCGCTATTTCTGCTACTTTCTTTCTTAGATATCCTTGTAAATGTTTGGTTTTGTACCAAGGTTCAAAGTTTGTTTTTCTTGATCCTTCTCAGCTGGAGGTATTTCTTGCTGACAAGGAATAATTGGGTAATGGGTAATTAATAACTGGAGGTGGGTGGGTTAAGTTAATAATGCTGCCTGGGAATTTAGAGTTGCTCTATTTGTTTCTTGTGGTATTTGTTTTCCTTGAAAGTATCTCCCCGGATTGTGGGCTAGACGATGTATTGCTATTGATTTTGTTTATTGCTTATTGAATGTTGATTTTGGCTTATAATACATCTGTGGTTTCTTTATGCTTGCTTTGTAAGTTGGTTGAAATTTCAAAAAAAAAAAAAAAAAAAATCAATGCTCCTTCCTCTGCAAACAGACCTCCACATGACAGCTCAGATCATCCAAGGTGCCTCCAGACACAACCACATTACCTCCATCCTCAAACACCTTTATTGTCTCCTACTACAGAGCAGAATACAATACAAAATTCTCCTTATGACATACAAAACCCTCAACCACCATTCATTCCCCTACCTTCAAACCCTCATTGCCCCACTGCAGACAAACAGACCACAAAGATCCTCCACAAGGAACACTCTAGCCATCCCCCAAGCAATAACAAAAAGCACCCAGTAAGCATGTGCCAGATCCTTTAAGCTCTATGCTCCCACATCCTGGAACTCCCTCCCTGACTCCATAAGAAACACCAAAGACCTCCGCACCTTCCACAAATTCCTGAAAACCCACCTGTTCACCCTCTACTTCAGACCCACCTCCTCTTAACCCCCTCCCCCCAAAACACTTTCTCCACTACAAAGAGCACACTGTATATAGGTAAAGGCATTAAGCTGCTGCCTAAACCTATGTCAGTAAGTTTCTGTTCTTTAATCCTTATTGTATAAAGTTAATGTTTCATGTAAATGTTGTTTAACCTGTTCAAAGTTCTATGTACACTGCTTTGACCTCTGTGAAAAGTGGTATAAAAGTTCAGCCAAATAAATATATAAAATAAATAATATAATGATGTCACCACTGCACTACTTCTCCTTTCTTTAGTGTTTTCAATCATTTTTAAATTTTCTTTATTTTCCTTTGGCATTATATAGGCCCTTTAAGCCTCAGATGCAACTAGTAAGGAAGTATTTTTTTTCTTTTTTCACAATTGAGCCATTTGAATTTGCATTGGTTGCATTTTTGTCTGTTATGTTACAGAAACACGTCAGCAGTTTCATGAAGTGCACTGGTGCCTTAGGAGCATGTCTGGCACAGATGCCCACAAGTGGTGTCTAAAGTGTCTGGGACCTGACCATAATACCTCTGTTTATGTACTTTGCTTACAGATGACATAGAGGGGGTCTTAGAAGTCACAAAGAAAAACACACACAAACTTTTGGCACCAAGAATGGTCCATCAGCATCGACATCAGTGGCGTCAGTCATCGAGCTGCATCGGTGCTGCATTGACATCGGGGAGTGCTCGAGCTCACTCAGAACTGAGCAACAGTAAAGTAGCCAGGGATTGGTCAAATACAGATTCCTCCTCGAAGAAGAGAAAGGATTCATCCTTGAACTTGCTGGCACTGAGAAGTGCCAATATTAAGCAGAGTGGAGGCTTTGGTGTATCATCATTGGAGTTTGTTGGAGCACAATGCCAAGAACACTGAGGCTTTCAGTGATACCTGACCCCCAAAGCAGCCACAAAGGAAGGATAGCTCAACCTCCATAACATTGAAAGGGCTGTGCCAGACTCCAAGGGTCTGTGACCAGCTGGCCAATTCACCCTCAAACGTTTCAGGGACATCAACCAATCCTACTGAACTCCCTATGGTCTTGCTAGTGGCAGCCCTCAAGGAACACTTAGCCAAAAGGATGTATGACAAGCTCATGCAGTTGTTCTTCTTTCAGAAGTTCTGCACTCCATGCCTTCCAAGTAGCAGCAGTGAGCCATAGAATTGATTCCGGAAACTCAGTAGCCTCCTGCGGGAGACGGGTCATCATCAAGACCCAAAAAGGCTTCAACCCCCACCAATGCCAGGCCTATCTCAGTATGGAGTGCATTTGGGGAGACATTGTCCCGAAAACATCAGGCTGATTGGTACACCATGACTCCCAGAGGAGATCTTATTCATTAGAAACTGGTCCAAGCAGAGACACAGATGTCTTTAGAGTACCTCTCTGAGTCTGACTCTGAGCACTTCTGGGAAACTGACTATGAATCTGAGTACGCCTTGGTGAAGAGGTCCTCAGAGTAACCATTAGACCCCTCTCCTCCTCATGAATGCTGCAAGTAACCTCCAGAGAGCATATGATCTTCCACAGTTTTGTGAGAAATATGGCTAAGGCCATACCATTTTATTTGATACAACGGAGGAACCCAGGGCATGGTAACTGGAAATACTTCAATATCCTGACCTCCCTAAGGAAGGGATGATAGTTCTCTGCACCTCATCCTTCAGAGGCTGCAGATGAAAGTATGTGATACCCCCTCTATGTGCCTCCTGTGAGCAAGAAGGTCAACTCTATGTATAGTGTCCAAAAGGCACCCAGATTTGAGAAGCTCCAGCTTCCTCACCATTCTGGTCAAACCCATTCTCTAAAGGGCTAGAAGCTCCAAGTCACAATTCTTGGCACCTCGAGGAATTTTTATCAGAACTCCATGTTTATTTCCTGCATGTCATTTTATCAACCTACATGGGCATGACTGGCGGAATACCATGAGCAGCTTAGAGGAATATACTGATCTGGCTCCAGAGAAGGTTGTGAATTTCTGCTCCCTAGTGGGATAAGAGAAGGAGTGTGGAAAGTGTTTGAGGATGGAAAGTGTCCAAGTGTGGAAAATGTCAGAGTGACTTTTGCATTGAGAGCTTCTGCCATGAGTATTGGTGATCAGAGATTCTCATGGCTACAGTCCTCAAGACTTATAACCCAGTGTGCAGGAATAGGTTGCTGACATACCATGTCATGGAGAAAATCTCTTTTAAAAGCAAGGTTCAGGAGACTGCTACCTTGATCAAGCAAAACAGTGACACTAGGGAGAAAACTAGCTTTCAGTATTTATTTTTGTTTTCTTTTGATTTTTCCATTTTTCAGATTGTGTACATTAGGCACTTAATATCGTTCAAGTCCCAAGTTCAATGGTACCCACAAGAATGCTTTGGCAGTATCACCCTACCATGAAGGTCTGGATCTTAATTCACCTAGAGGATGAAGAAGGGAGCAGGACTGGCAGAGCTCCAAAAACAAGATTTAAATAGATTTGAGGCAGACTTTTGACCTCTGCTCCCATGGGCCACTGGCTCAAATTCTACCAACTCTGACACCTTTCATTAAAGTCATATTGTCACATGTTGCCTGAAGCTTCAGATCATGACCCTTCGTTCTTTAATTCTTTTTTTTTAATGGTAAATAACAACTTCCTGTAATTTATAATGATATCTGTTCATTGGAAGATTTATTTAAAGGGCCAGAACATAAGCCTTAATATTCCTCTGCTCTAAAAGCAACATTCAAGAAAATTTCGGTCAACAGTCTGGTCAGGAACTCATGGAAAGCTGGAACACATAAACAATCATATTAAAACCATGAAACTAAAATAAATATGATATTGCACCAATATCTGCCCTAGGACAGAAAAATATTCCACTTACCAATGGAAATACAATATTAATTAATGACATTTATTAATCAGAAATTATTCTGTTCAAGTAGATGAATTGATTACTTTTACTTTCCACTAACATCTAAAGAAGACTCAGAGAATGGGAACGGTTCCATGTACATGGACGGTAGTAGTGGGAAGCGGGTCAAAAATAGGCTGTGGCAGCCTTCCAATCCTTTATGTGCCTGGGCTTGTAGGTTTGATTTTCACAGAGAAAATTAGACTACACTGCCTAAAATAAAAAAAAAAAATCCTGCCCTGGCAGTTTTTGAACAAAGGCCTTGTGTGTCTCACTGCTTTTGCAGGTTCCTGCTGCTACTGAGAATTCAGGGGTTTGTCCATATTAAAACAACAGTTATTATTAATTATTTTCCCCCATCACCTTACAACAAGTGAATAGTACACTAGGGTCCATTTTCAAAGCATGGCAACAGCAAGCATTAACTGTAGGACTGTTCGAGAGGAAAGTTTCTGTTTTATTCTATTTTGGGGATTTTTTTCCTTATACTTTTTTATATTTTGTTTCTTAGATGGAGACTTCAGCCTCCCAGCAATACAACCAAAAAATGCCAACTCATTCTTGGAAGCAATGTCAGTTATGGACTTCAGACAGGGGCATGGACGTCCTGAATGGAATGGGGTCCATATTGTATATAGTTAACCATTCTATGTAACTAATGCATGCTGTATATAGTAAATTGTTTTGCTGCATCTGATAACAATTCTGTGTTCCAAGTACACTGCTTTGACTCAGTGAAAAGTGGTATATAAACCCAGCTAAATAAATAAATAAAATACATTAAAACCAAATTATGAAAGGACACACTACTATATCATTCTTCGAGTAGCCCTTCCTGGGGCAGAAATTAAAATTTTCACTTCCTCGGCCCCTTCAGACATATCAGTATGCTTATGTCCCACCATCCTCAGCTAATTAAAAAAAATAAATGTTTTGCAGGACCCTAACCCCTTGGATCCCTGTGTACCATCATCTTATTATATGTCCTAATGGGTTAAGAGCAATCATCAGTCACTCCTGCCCTATTAGTATGCTGAAGAAGATGGCAAGCCAGGAGCAATCTGGAGAGGATCTATGGGGCTGGTGGCCTGCACAGGAGCAGGCCAGCACAACCATTAGACAAACTAGGCATCTGCCTAGAGCACTAATGGTCCAGGGGCAGTCCATTGCCACAGCTTCCACCCCCATAGAAATGGAAGTCTACATTGGACATTGGTGGGGGCAAAAGCAAACAGCTCCGTGGTGCTGAAGCTTTAAGAAAAGAGCCACGGGGCTCTTTGAAGACATTGCCGCCTTTGCAGGACCTAGAGAGGAGCAGCAGCAGAGGCAATGGGGGCCGGAGAGGGGGAGGGAGTGCATGGGACAAGATTAGCCTAGGGCAACTCATCTCCTTGCACTGGTCCTGCACTGCACAGGAGGGGTTTTAATTTTTTATCAGTCATGAAGTAGGTAGAACATGGCACTGTGCGCTGGTAGCTAAGGTAGAGTATCTTTTAATTTTTGCTTATTGATTTTTGTGTCATTCCAAGTTGGAATTGGCATAAAATGAACCAAGAAAAGTTCTTGCCTTTTTAAATGACAGTACACCCTTTTACATGTTGTTAAGTGCTACAGAGTTGATGCCAACTCCTGGCAACCCTGTGGATAGCTATCCATGTTGTGACTATCCCCTGGGTTTCTTGCAAGGTGTGACCATAATAGCTGGCTGAATATTACCTCCATAGATTCAGCTGAAAATTGAATTTAAATTGGTACTTTTATTTTACTTTTACCAGAATTTTTATGTGTGTGACTAGCACAAGCATAAAAATGAAACACATTATATAAACAGAAAACAAATAGAAAAACAAGAAAAAAGTAAAATTACAGAGTGCAACAAGCTGCTTAAAAAACATATTCTGAAAATCAATGATTAGAATCAACCCTTGCTTTCCAAATGCCTTTATCTAGTGGCTAAATTTAGGACACTCAGACTTTGAGTACTGTGATAAGGAAGCTTATCATAGCTCAGGGAGGAGCTATAGAAAAGGTGAAGTGACTCTGAACAAGCAACCTGTCAGTTCTGGTAGAAATAAGAAAACAGAATTTTCCCATAAAAGACTACCAGTCCCAGAATGCACCAGGTTTCCAACAGCCATTAGAGGAGCTGAAGTGGGGAAACGTGTGTTCAATCAGGAGGGCTATGAGGTAATCCCAAAGCACTCATCTCAAAGGGCAGGGCCTGATTCAGCACAGCTGCGCTGTGTTAGGGAGGAGCACTCATCTAGGCAGAATAAGAGTAGAGTTTATTCTACAGATGACCATCTTCATGATCACCTTGGATATCCAGAGAATTGTCCTCAGTATCCTGAGAATCAGCTTGAGTTTGATCATCAGTTTCATCTGAAGGATCATCAGAAGCAGAAGCCAAACCGGACGGACAAAGAGGGAAAGAGACCCTTTGGAAGAAGGAAGAGAAAAGCCTTTGAGAGGTCTAAAAGAGTCCAAAGCAGTACGTATACTGGGAGGTATTCCAAGGGCCAGCATACACCATTGGACTGGGGAAAGCCAGAGGAATGGTGCTGCAGAGCTAGGAATCACCAGAGGCTACCTGTGAGGGAGACGGCTGCACGTGGAAGGGACCCTAAGACCTGTGCCAGAAGGTATGTGAAGAGAGATCCAGTGTCCAGGGATCCGGATTGGAAGGCTGGACATAAGAACTGGACTACATACTGGCCAGGCTATATAGAGAGGAACTCTAGCAGCAATGGAAGCTCAGGTATGAACACTGATCTATGCCCTAGCTATAACCTTGAAAGACTGCAGGGAAACAAGTATTCTCCTGAAAATGCTCCATTGAGAGATTCATCTGTGCCAATCCATGATATTGAACCCATGCTTGTTGAACAAGGGGGAATAATAGCAGATGAGGATCCTGTTTATATGGACTGCTCTCTATCTAAACTCCATTGGTAACTTTCTGTTATAAAGTACAGCAACCATCACAAAGAAATACAAATTTGTTCTTTAATCTACTCAGAAAAGCTCCTGAAGCAGGATTTGACCCACACAGTGGAAGGCAAGCCAGCTAAAGGGTTTCAGCTGGTGACTGCTAGCAATTAAGCCTTACCTAATTGCTTGTGAGCTAGGAGAGAATCATTTCTGAATTTATGTGGGAAGTAATCAGAAGTTAACCTGAAAAGAACAGTTTGTTTCTTGCTTTGTAGCTTTTCATTTGTTGTTTTCCTGATTTTGACTTTGTTTTTCCAAGTTAACACTGAAAGCAAGTTACCTAATTTATGTGCTACCAAGCATATCTTTGTTGGGAGAAATAACCCCATAAATAAATATCTTATTGGCTTTACCCAAGAGCACAACTAAATTAATGTCAGCAGCTGTGTCCGGTGTGAATGAACTACATTGCCCACAATACCTTGCAAATCATATAGAAATATGCACTTGCCAAGAGTGTGAAGATTCTCACCCAGGCAGCCGTCTGACAGTACCTAACTTAGCCAGTTAACAATGACAATCAGCATTTGCTAGATGCAAGTAATTTTACAAAAGCCTAGTTCCTTGGGGGGCGGAGCCTGATGTCCAGCGGGTTAGACGCTTCGCGCTGAAGCTCCCGAGAGGCCTACTCAGAATCCTGACTTAATACCTACATAAACTTAATCTTTTGCTCCGAACTTACCGGGATACCTCGGGGGGGGATGGCGGCCCATAAACCAGCGCGCTTGGACTTCGGGTCTCCCTCTTCTTCACACGGAAAACGCTCCAAAACAGAGGTGTCTTCCCCACAGAAGATGGTTCCACTTCGGGAAAACCCCGAAATGCACCAGGAGATCTTAGAGGAAATACGCGGCATGAAGGAACTGGTGCAGTCCAACGGAGAAGCGCTTCGAGCCATGCGAGAAGACTTCGGAGTGCTCCAGGACCGACTTGAAAGTCTTTCATTACGGCAGGACAACATGGCGGGGGTCCTCGACTCGCACGCGGTGCGCTTGGTCAAACTGGACAAGGCTGAGCGCCAGATACAGAATCTTCAAAAAGAGTTAGAAGATAGCAATAATCGAGCCCGTCGCAACAATGTGAGGCTCATTGGAATACCGGAGGGGGCGGAAGCAGGAGATATAAGAGAATTCCTGCTCAAAACTCTTCCCTCATTGCTGAAGATCACTTTTCACAGAGATCTGGAAATTGACCGAGCACATCGTGTTCCTACCCATATGGCGCTCAATCGGACGACCCCCCGGCCTATTATCTTTCGATTACTAAGATATCAACAAGTGGAACAAATTCTAAATGCTGCCCGGGCGAATCATCATCTGGAGTTTGAAAGTCATAAAGTCTCCTTCTTCCCTGATTTGGCAAAGCCCACAGTTGACCGTCGGAAGAGACTCCTTGCTTTTCGCCCTCGACTTCAACAGCTACAGGCTTGCTTTGGCCTGTTGTATCCAGCGAAGCTCCGAGTGACTCTCCACAACCAAACTAGGACATTCGAAGATCCGGATCTACTATCAACATTTTTAGACTCCAAAGAAGCAGAGCAGATGCGCTAATCCAACAACTTGGACTTATTATCTGCCGGCTCTGTCCGCCATTTTGAAGGGCCCGACGCGGTGGTCATAGCCAAGCACAGAGACTATCTGGACTTTTCTTTCTTTCTCTATATGACTTTCTTGGTCTCCTATCCCTCCATGATGTGTGCCTCGGTTGGATTCGGAGCATACACAGTTATACAGGTTATATGTTTTCAATTCTGGCCTTCTCTGGGGTTTCCCCCCGCAGACACATGGTCGCCAGTAATTTCTGGGGTTCTGCTTCTTCTCTACCGCACTGCGGTTCTTATTTTTTAATGTGGGGCGCTTCATTGTATTACATTAGCTTATTTTCTATCATGTCATGTGTACAGCCAGATACAGTTAATATGAGGGACATTGTGAAATTATGTGCGTTATCATGCTCTGTTTCAGAATTTTTAACCTTTCTGAATGGCCTTATGTAAGATCTTATCACTTAACGTAAAAGGCATCAACAGTCCAATCAAAAGAAAGAAAATCCTTAGCTACCTTAACCATGAGCATGCTGATTTAGTGTTTCTTCAGGAAACGCATCTAAACTCCGCTGAAACACTGAAGCTCAATGCTAAGCCTTATATGGTGGTTGCCTATTCTCCCGCCGTTTCCAAACGGTGTGGGGTAGCCATTCTGGTTAAGAAGTCTTTGCAAGCTACTGTAATGGATACTAGCTCTGATAAGGAGGGTAGATGGGCCCGTGCACACCTTAAGGTTGGAGATAGTGAATTCACGTGTATTTGTATTTATGCCCCGAATGTGGATGACCCTGCATACTATGCAAGTATTGCGCAGTTGGCACAGGCCTCTGCCAATACTCCATTAATACTTGGTGGCGATTTCAATCAAGTGCTAGATCCTCTGATAGATAGACAACCGCCTAGGACGAGTAGTCCACCCAAGAGTCTTGCTACCCTTACAGCTCTGATGCAAGATCTTGCGCTAGTAGATATATGGAGGCTGCTTCATCCCTCCGACTTAGAGTTCACCTTTTTTTCTGCCCCCCATCACTCACAATCTAGAATAGATTTTTTTCTTATTTCCAAAACACTGATTTCTCAAGTGGACACGGCTAGGACTCATCCTCTCCATATTTCAGATCATGCTGCCATATCTTTTTCATTACATGTCACTACGCGAGATGAACATCCCCGTGCTTGGTTTTTTGATAGATCCCTACTAGATCAAAAAGACTTTCAGGTTGACATAAAGGCTGCTATCCAAGATTATTTTCATTTTAACTCACCCCATGACACAGCGAGCTGGGCTTGGTGGGAGGGTTTTAAGGCATCTATCCGTGCAACTATAACTAGCTATCAAATTCGACAGGGGAAACAAAGAAAGCAACACTTACTGATTCTAGAGCAACAGATACAAGCTGGGGAGCGTCTTCTCACGTCCCGTACTGACCCATGTATTTTACTCCGCTTACAACGCCTTCGTTTTCAATATAATCAGCTTTTATATACTGCTGCTGCTAAAAATATTGAATCACAACAAGGGATGTATTACCGGGAAAATAACCGTGCTGGCAAATTGTTAGCAAATGCCCTGAAAGGTCAAAAAGAAGCCAAGCGTGTTGCCGCTCTCCGTAATCCGTCGGGGGGAGCTTGGTCACTAAAGATACAGAAATCTTAGAACTCTTTCGTGATTTTTATACTCGGCTTTATCAATCTGAATGTGATTTTGAGCCAGAAGTATTTGAACGATTACTCTCAGGGGTACAACGACCGACCCTATCTGACGAAGATAGAGAGGCCATGGACAAACCATTCACTTTATCAGAAATTCATTCTGCTCTCAAGAGATGTGCCACAGGTCGAGCCGCAGGCCCGGACGATCTCCCCGCTGAATTCTACAAAACTTTTAACGCTGACTTAGCTCCAGTTTTGAAACTTTATTTTTCTGCTTTGGCCGAGGAGGGATCTCCTTCTGGGTCCTTTTCAATGGCAAATGTAGTAGTTTTTGAGAAAGAGGGGAGAGATCCGCAACTAACAGCTAATTATCGTCCAATTTCCCTACTAAACGCGGACTACAAAATATTTGCCACCATTCTCTCCACCCGGCTCTCTGATAGGATGTCTACTTTAATACACCCAGATCAATGCGGTTTCATTCCCGGTAGATCAACTGCTGACAATGCTCGGACTCTATGTCATGTACTGACTACCGCAGTTAATCTTGATCGACCATTGGTTGGCCTCTCACTTGATGCTGAGAAGGCCTTTGATCGCTTAGAATGGCCCTTCCTGTTTGCAACTCTCCGTTGGTATGGATTCGGAGAAGGTTTTCTCCGCTGTCTTCGCACCATGTACGCACAGCCTACAGCCAGTATCTGTGCTAATGCTTTAAAGTCTCAGCCATTTCCCCTTCAACGCGGTACTCGCCAGGGATGCCCACTGTCTCCACTTCTTTTCGATCTTGCACTCGAACCCTTAGCTTTACTAATCCGGCAATCAGAGGAGATTCATGGAGTCCCCTTCTCTCATAGGGAAATCAAAATTTCAGCATATGCTGATGACCTTATGCTCTTTGTCTCTCTAGACTCAGTGCCGGCTGTCCTTGAGCAAATTGGTAAATATTCACAACTCTCGGGTTATAAGATAAATTGGACCAAGTCGGTAGCCTTTCCACTAAATCCTCTGATTCATCAGGCAGATATGCAATCCTTTCCCTTTTTATGGCAACCTCGCATGGTCAAATACCTTGGGGTTCACTACTGCTCTCCTTTGGAAGACGCTATCTCCTTTAATGCCAAAGACTTAACCTCTAAAGTCCGGGCGCTTACTCACCGTTGGACTCCTTTAACACTTACCTGGTGGGGTCGCCTAGAAACCATAAAAATGATGATTGTTCCTAAAGTGAATTACATTTTAGAAATGTTGCCCTGTCTCCTACCTCGACGTACATATAAAGATTCAGAGGGCCTTCTGACTAGATACTTATGGCAAAACAAGACACCTAGGATAGCGAAACATAAGTTGCAAGCAGATAAGGAAAATGGGGGTGTCAGATTCCCTGATTTCCTGAAATACCATCAATCTTTTCTTCTCAAACAAGGCGCTCGTTGGCTGGAAGATCTTGCACCGAGTAGACCTGTGTGGCTAGACATAGAGGAGGACCTTTGCAAACCGATTCCTCTTACTTATCTCCCTGGTATGACTCTCCCATCAGACTCCCACTATCCACCAATGCTTTTAGACACTTTAGGTGCCTTTAATACTCTTATGCAATCTCTAGACTCCCGATTCTGTCCGTTAGACAGACTCCCGCTTTGGTACAATACTCGATTTCAAATACAAAATAAACCGATGGCGTGGAGCCCCTGGTACACTAGGGGCATTTGGATCCCTAACCAGTTGTTCCATGATGGTCGCTGGAAAACTTTTAGCGAATTGCAAATTGAATTTGGTCTCCCAGCGAAACACTACTTTCAGTTGGTGCAACTTCAGCATTGTCTCCGGAGTGCTAAGGTGCTCCCGCCATCGGAATCCCATACCCAAGGATTGTCGGAGACTATCCGATCTATCGGGAGTTCACCGGGTGTAGCATCTAATTTTTACAAAACCTTATGTAATGCTGTAAATAGAGGTACCCCTATAGCACAGAAAGCATGGGAGCGGGAACTGCATGTAACTTTGACCCCGGAGCAATGGAGCCTCGTCTGGAGTAGAGTGACACGGGTCTCCCGATCCGCCTCACTCACTCAGACACTCTTCTTTCTAGCCCACCGGTGTTTCTATACTCCTGACAGATTAGCCAAATGGAACGCCACTCAGGGCAATAGCTGCTGGACATGCCATGCGGCCATTGGTTCACTAACTCATGTTTATTTATTTTATTTATTTATTTTATTTACATTCTCTTATATACCGCGCTATTCTGCATCAGTGCGGTTTACATTGAACAAACTGAAATTACATTGAACAGGGCATTATAACTTGGAGATAACTATTTTACAGGGAACATGGGCTATGGAGGGTTAAGTGGCTTGCCCAAGACCACAAGGAGCACCTGTGGGACTAGAAACCCCAGTCCTTCCGGCCCAAGGTTGCTGTCCTCTAGTGGGATTTGAACCCCCGACCTTCCGACCTGAAGTACCTTGCCCCAACCACTAGGCCACTCCTCCACTCCATGTATGAATGTCCCGCACTACAGTATTACTGGCGTCGGGTCTGGGGTCGTATCCAATCTATTTTGCACTTTCAAGAGCCCCTTTCTTGGAGGATAGTGGGACTCCGCTCAGCTGCGGGGATCCCCTCTCTTCCAAAATCGGCTTACTTCCTTTTAGACTTTATGCTGGGCATCGCTATTTCCCTAATTACGAAATACTGGAAAAATAGCTCCCATCTGAGCCCCAATGAATGGTGGAATCATGTCTGTCTCTACAGTAAATATGAACAAATACCTCGTATGTTTGCTTCTTCCGTTCAGACCCCCCATCAGCTGTCTAAATGGAAGATGCTCAATGACTATGTTCACACTGCTAAATGCTCTCATCTGACTGTTTAAATTTGTATAAATCTCTGTCACATGATCATTCTGTATTGCAGATTCTATTTCTGTTCGTTTTGATGTACAATCACTGTTGTTTGGAAGCGCTCACATGCTGATACTATCGGCTTAGAGAAGAAGCATGGGGGTGGGGGGTAATAGGGTTTGCTTTTCCTTATTGTATACTTGTTTTGTCTCCTTTGGTGTGTTGTTTCTTTTGTTTGTTGCAAAATGAAAATAAAAGTTAAAAAAAAAAAAAAAAAAAAAAGCCTAGTTCCTTGTCCCATGTGAATTCATGAGTGAGCTAGTAAAATAACTGAGCCCACCATCTGATTCGTTGTGGAGAGGGGGATGGGGCAGAGAGTGGGTCGGAGAGGTGGGAACTGGAGGAAACAGGGGGAAGGAGCTGCACAGACTCACCTTGTCTGCCAGGTTTTTCCCTGGGACAGATGTGCTGGGTGGGAGAAGCAGTGGCATTGGAAGCTCAAACCTTCCCAGCCACCCTGAGAGAGGTGTTGGAGGCCCATAATGTACACCTGAGGTAGTAATGCAAACAGGTGGTGATATATGTGTTTTGTACGTATCACAGCACATGAGCACCACTGCATGCACATGCTCTGCTGTTCTGGAAAGCCATGCGCACTGCAGGCCATAAGACACATCACAGTGACAACCAGGAGAAGCCCCATGTCCAAAAGCAAGCAGCACGCACCATGTGGAATGTGGAAGAGCATGGGCTGGTGCCATGCAGCACAGCCACATGGAAGCAGTCTGTGTAGGGCACATCCATGTCTGTCTCCATCCAAGCCTGCAGACCCCCCCAACTGCATCCTTATGCCATGCCCCTGCCCCCCCCCATTCCAACAGGTCAGCCAACGTCACCATCAGCCATTGCCCCACCCCCCAATGCCTGACTGCCGCACAAGCCATATGTTGGTGTCATCTCACTGCCACAGTGTTTCTGACTGGTAGATATTGCACCCCCACCCTGCTAGTAGATGGTGTGCTGTATGCTGTCCATAGCCACCCATAGACTATACCCAATGCATGTTTCAATGCTCATGTTCACGTCTCACATTGCCCCCACAGGTGACCGTGGATATCCCCTGAGGACCTGGCTGCTGACCCCGGTACACCACCCCATGAGCCAGCAGGAGGTGCGTTACAATGGCTCCCATAAGCAGACCCAGGCAGTTGTGGAGTGTGCAATATTTTTGCTGAAGAGCTGTTTCCGGTGCCTCGACAGGAGCGGTGGGCAACTCCTCTACAGTCCGGAGTGGGTATGCAAGACATTTGCAGCAGGCTGCATACTCCACAACCTCGCACGGATGTATGGAGTGCCAGACCCAGAGCCAGCAGTTGTGGAGTGGGAGCTGCAGAGGCAGCAGATGGTGATGGTGCAGAGTCCGGGAGCCAGCAACAGGCCAGGGCACTAGCCCACCATGCGTGGATGATATGTGACAGTTTCTGAGGTGACTGCCCCGCACCAGCACCAGGATAGGACACACAAACACCAATAAAGTGCCCATTACCATGCAATATATGCAGAGTGATCCCTTATTTCCCTCCACATGTTAACCCTGCCCCTGGGCTCCCCGCTGGCCATGGGTGCTTGCTGACACATGCACTGCAACACAGTGGAGCGATGTCCGATTACGTGCTGGCAGTGTCATCACTCTTCCAGCAGGGCAGGCTGATGGACATAGGTCAGGGCTAGCAGGTGGCTGTGCTGTTGCAGTGGCAGCCCCATCACCCACCCCCGTGCCTGGATAAGGCCCACCAAACTGTGCAGGAAACCAGTGATCGATGCCTGGTAAGATGCCATCTCCCACATTGGTCACAGGTGCTCCTCCATGTGGCGCTCCACACCCAATCTGTGGTCCCGCCACTCCTCATGCTGTACCTTCCTTGCCTGTTCTGCAGTCTTCAGGTCCTGCCAGATACTTTTCAGCTTGGACAGTATGCCCTCTGTGCCAGCCACAAGGTGCGTACCCTCCTGCAATAACTCCTGGTTCAGATCACTGTCCCCTGCACCCACAGGTCATCCAGGATGGCAAGTTGTAGCTCGGCAAGTGGGGTGTCATCCATCTCTGGCTCCCTGGCACTGGCAGTCACACTGGCCTTCTCCACTGCCTTGAGTGGTGAACCTGACTGCTCCTCTGCCCTGGGTGGTGCACTGGAATGCTCCTCTGCTCTGGAAGGCACACCAGCTTCAATGGCTCTGCTGCATCCTGGCTGTGCACTGGCATCATCTGTGGTGGTTGGTGAGGCTCCCCCTGATGCATCTGCCCAGGCTGGGAGGGCAGGATCCATGGCAGGTCTATGGGAGAGCAAAGGTGGCAGAGGTTAGTGAAATTGGGTGGTACCAGGCCCACTATGGAACTGGCAAGTGGTGAACGGTCTATACCGTACCCACCCCATGCAGCACCCAAGGTCTGACAGATGGACAGGCATGCCCTGGGTGGACAGAGGCATGATGGGGACACATACATGGCCATCATGGTCCCACCCAGGCCATGGAGCACCCCTACTCACCCTCCTTTGTGCCTGTGGTGAAGCTGTCAAAGCCCGTCACCCCTGTGATGGCAACCTCCTCTATGTACTGTAGTACCTGTTTCTCCAGAGGGGTGAATCTGTGCTGCTGTGCAGGCGGTAGCCTGCTGTTGCTGGCCTTCTTCTCCTTCACTTCCTGCCGTACCATCCGCCACTTCTTCTTTATGTCCTCCATGTCCCTGTTGTGGTGTTCGACTGCATTGACTCTGTGTACAATGTCTTGCCATGCTGTCAGCTGGGTGCTGGCATCCTCTACCACAAAGAGGGCAGTGTGATGTTGCAGGACAAGCCCCAGAGCCATAGATGTCTCAGAGGATGTGAAGTTTACCTTCCGTGTGTGCTTTCCCACTGTCAGTACCTTGTCAGCCATTGTGTAGCCATGCGCTAAGGTGGTGTTTGGCTACCTACATAGGTCTTCTTATGCATACGTGGTTATGATGTGCATCGGTGCCATGCCTCATCCAAAGGCATATCTGATACCAGTGTAGGCTCCTGAGCACTGACAGCTTGCCGCCATAGGATGCCATAGCCACATAGCACTGAGCAATGGCAACATAGGCATGCAGGGATGCCCAGACTGCGATACCCAGATATGTCAGATAACACAGTATGTAGGCATGGCAACTACGGCATGTGGACAGGCACATGCCATTGCTCCAATGGTGTGCTTCCATGGGGGTGGGGGCAGCAACACTGGGCCAAACCCGTGCTGCCACAGCCTGTTCTGCGTGGGTATGGCAGAGGGGCACTACCCATGCAGATGATCATGGGCACAGCCCAGCATGAGTAGCGTCTCTGTGTCCGCAGCCCATCTTGGGCTGTGCCCATGACCGTCTGCACAGATAGCACCCATGCAGAATAGATGTGCCTACGTGGCACACAGCCCATGTCCATAGACCCTAGACCCCCTCTCCCAGTCCCCTGCATCACCCATGCAAACATGAAGCCCTGCCCCCATAAAATGGACAGCACAACACATTTGCAAAATGGGACCAGTTTATTGGCAAACAAATGGCAACACATACAATGGTGCCAACAGTGGCAGACAAATAACAGCGGTACAAACTGCAGACCGCAACATTGCAGGGCATATCCTGACAGGGGGACTGCCTATGGTGCATGGGGCCCTGCTTGTGCCCTCTAACAGCACTGGCAAGGGCATCGATGCACTCAGTTATGGAATATGCCACAGTGCATACCTCCTCCCTAAGGAGCCACACCTCTGCCACCAGGGCAGTGAGAGTCCAGTCACTGGAGGGACATGGAGGTGGGCCTGGTACAGCATGGCCATGGTGTGCCCATTGGTGCTGGGGTGGCTGTTGGGGCTCCCATATGTGCAGGGTGGACCATGACTCCATTCACCATTGCACCTTGCCCATCCTGAGCCATGCGGCGGGCACATGGCCCCCTGGTAGGGTTGTGGGTGGGCATGGCTGTGAGCTGCGGGACACAGCCGGAGGGTGCAGCTCCACCTCTGAGTTCCCTTCCAGGTGCCTGCTGGTGGTGCCCTGCACCACACCGCTATACCTGGGGCACTTGGTGGGTGGTTCCTGCATCCCCCCTCCAATCCCTCCACCTAATCCTCTGCCTTCCCATCCCATCCCTGGCCCTCCCATCCCTCCTCCTCTGACTCCTCTACCTCCCCACCCTGCCCCTTTCCCTCCAATCCCTTCTCCTCTGCCTCCCCACACTGCCCCTGGCTCTCACAGCCCTCCTCCTTTGACTCTTCTACCCTGACCCAGCCCTCCAATCCTTCCTCCTCTAACTCATTTGCCTCCCAATCCTACCCCAGCTCTCCAATCCCTCCTTTTCTGACCCCCCATCCCACCACTGTGCCATGGCCCTCTCACTGCCCTACTCTGTTGTGGTGTTCTCTGACACAGTGTCGCTGGACTCCTCCTCATCCCCATCACTGCTGGAGGTACTGGTGCTTTCAGTCCCCTGTAGAACTCTTGTGGCACTGCACCACTGCTCCTGGGTGGTGGGTGTGGTGGGCCAGTGGTGACTGGGGCCCCCCTGGAGCCAGCTGTGGGAAAAGAGGAGGGGGTTAATGGTTTGCACAGGCATGGCTCTGGGGTGGGACTGGCATACCTTTGAGGGTCCATACATGCATCACTCTTCCTACCTTCAGCCCATAGGGGAGTGCCTCCCCCACAGTGCACACTATATGCTCTCCCCTTTGCCCACCTCCAGCCAGCCCTGTTCTCCCCCTCACATGCCCTACTGTGGCCTGATAGCCCCCCCCCCCCGGTGATGGGCATGCACAGGGGGCAGTATGGGCAGGTGCACAATGTGCACCTGGGGCCACAACTGGGGGTGTGTACCCCTGTACCACTCATCCTTGCCATGCCTCAGCCTTGTGTATGTGAACCTGCCCATCTTGGGTGTCAGATGGTGCACACACAGGATAGTGGCACTGGGGGATGGCACGGCTTCCCATAACACGTTCCCATCACTGCATACAGAGAGAATCCACCACTAGATGGTCTGCCTGCTCTTGTCTGGCAGCTATGGCTGCCATCCCCTGAATCTCCTGGGCTCCACTGTGTACCTCAATGACCTTCCTCAGCCACCAGCCACTCCCTGATATGCTGCAGATGCTTGGGTCTCCTCCAGTGCAGTATCCAGTAGTGGTACTTCAAGGACTCTAGCATGCGTCTCATGCCATAATCACTGTGGGGGATGGGGAACAAATATGGGCTCAGTTGGGTGCTTACATATTGCCAATTGTGCAGGAACTGGGATATGGAAGCATTGAGACACTCAGTCTGGTTGCCTGACCATCCTGGAGTCAGAGGCATACCCATGGGTAGCAGGTGTGAGGTTCATGTGATGGTATACCTCTGGTGTCTGCTACCATATTCCTGCCCACCATTCCCCTGGCCCTTTGACACATGCCCTGTGCCACCTGGAATGGTACCATCTGGGCTACTGCTTCATCTGTGTCACCCCTCTGGCCCCTTCAGCCACCTCTGCAGTCTCCTCCCTTCTCCTGGTCCTATCTGTGGCATGAAGGCATTCCTTGGCACCATGGTACTTGGTTGTGGACCGTGTGTGGCCTCGGCTGTGGGCATGTGCCATGGCAGGGGGTATCCACTGCCTCAGATGCCATATCACTGCATGGTTTGTTGTGTGCCATGCAGAACAGGTTGTTGCAGTTTGTGCATGCTTGCCATTGCACATCTGTCATATTCTGTGGTATCACATCATTGACATGCTGCCACAGCTGGACAGGGGGTAGCAGGCAGTGATGGCAGATCTGCTTGCATGGATCGGACAAGGTTCTCACTCTCGTTTGGGCTAAAGTTGGCACTTCTCCTTGTCGCCATGTTGCTTGTGTCTATCTGCCAAAGCCACATGGCGCTCTTTCACAGTCAGTCTGCGGGGCCTGCGTGAAGGTGTCGTCTATGCACGGGAACACCGGACAGGCGATACACGGTTTCATGCATACATGCTGTCCCGCTTCTCTGGATGCTGTTCTGGACACATACATGGGTATCGCAGGTCAACCTTAGGCACAGAGCCCTGGTTACAGGCCCTATGCTTACCTGTATATGCCACGGTAGGCGCCTGCCACTGTGCTCGGTTTGTGCTGAATTTTTGGTGCTTTCCTATTTTGGAGGCGCATGACTCATGATTCAAGCACTTTTCCTGAACAGGTAACTTTCTATGGGTATGGAATACCTCGGCGCCATGTTAAAATTTGGGCCCTTTAAACTTAGGGCTCCTAAGAGCAGGAAAACAAGATGCAGGCCCAGTGTGCCTTTAACAACAAACAGCTACTCTTTGTGACTGTAAACTATCAAATAGTAAATAAAATTTCAGAAATGACAATTAATTGATGCAGCTCTAATGTCATGAGGGCGAGAGAGAGCATCAGAACATATGACCACCAAATCAGGATCTATTTTGGTACCATGCCATAGCTAAACCGTTTCAAATGATTCTTTCATTTTTTTCATTCAATCAGAGTTCATTGCTACATATTTGGAGTGGAGTGGCCTAGTGGTTGGGGCAAGTTACCTCAGGCTGGAAAGTCAGGGGTTCAAATCCCACTACAGGACAGCAACCTTGGGCTGGAAGGACTGTGGTTTCTAGTCCCACAGGTGTTCCTTGTGGTCTTGGGCAAGCCACCTAACCCTCCATTGCCCATGTTCCCTGTAAGTAGTAGGGGTATGCTTACTAAGTTATCTTAATATTGCAGCAGTGGTATTATCGCACGATAAGTGACGTTATTGTGCGATAATGTCATTTAGCGTGCGATAATGCAGCAGCGGCATTGAGGCACACTAACGCGGTGAAATCTGGGTCTGAAGGGTGGAGTAAGGCTTCCCAGAGGGCGGAGAGAAGAGGGTCAATGGGCGGAGAGTGGGAGGGGAGAGGCTCCAGGCACACTAATACTGTGAAATCCGGGTCTGAACACTAACGCCTGTGAAACCTTCGCGTTAAGGCACATTTGCAGGAAAGAGAAACCATTTCAGTCTGCAATGTGCAGCAAAGGCAGGGAAACCCATAAAAGTGATAGTTGTGATACCTGTGCAGGGAACAAAGGCAAATAAACATATAAAAGGACCAGAACCACATCTAAAATCCCAATAACAAAGCTGGCCAAGGGTGATATTAATTATAAACTTAAAGCAACACTACTGACAAAGCGTATAAATTAAGATATCATGTTTGGAAGAGTATATGCTCTGTCCCCCTAGAAAGTGAATGATCCCACATTGAAATAGCGCTGATCAGGGTTTCTGTCATTTAGATTGAGCAGGTTTGTTATGGCGTGCACATGTGCAGCAACACCAGAGTGGGCACGTAGGCAAGGGCAACTGTACTGATGCTGTAAATGGGATACAGGGTGCTGCAGGCAGCACATGATGTGGTCCAGCTGGGGCACAGTGGGGGCTAGGCAGATGCCTAGGTGGCACATAGGAATGCCGAAACTGTAAAGCAGCAAGACAGCAACTGACGAGGGTCCAACATGGGCACGAGTGTGTGTCCCACAGTATCACAGGGGCAATAACATTGGCAGGCGGTGCGGGGGGGGGGGGGGGAAGCACGCATGTCCATGTAGGCACCCCTACCCGAGAACCCACACCATAGGCAGCTGCTTACCGGCATACTGAATGGCTTGGGACTGTGCACCACCAGCATAATGGCATGGCAGCATGGTGGCGGAGGGGTGCTGGTGGCAGAGGGGGCAGTGGCATCTGCCCACAGCAGACCATGGCCTAGCCCCATTTAGGTGGGTGCCGTGCAATGCAACAGACAGGGTCTGTCTGACGAACAGTCATGGTATCCCCAGGGAATGAACTGTCCATGTAGCAACAGTGTGGTGCAGTACACACAGCCAGTGTGTTCAGGAGCAGAAGGTCACGAGTTCAAGTCCCAGCTGTGGCTCCTGCCAGCCCTTTCCCCATATTTTACCCAGTACTAAACCATGGTAATAAAGATGGAACCTTTATTGCAGATAAAATAAACATGCCTGAATGCCTATATTTTACCCTACAGAGCACAGACACCATAAACATGTGCAATCCCTAGAGCAGATTTTCCCTACTGCAGTCCTGGAGGGCCAAACACCACTCAGGTTTCATGCTGTCCCTAATAAATATGCCTGTGCTGCATTAGTATGCACTGCCCCCATTGTATGCAAATGTATCTCATGCATATTCATTAGGGACAGCATGAAAATCTGAACAGTGTTTGGCCCACCAGGTCCGGAGTTGGGAACCTCTGCCCTAGAGCAGTGGTCAATAGGGGCATAAACACCCACACCCACAGCCACAGGCTCCACTATCCAAAGCCTCATGGAGAGTCAGGCTGTTGGGCCCTGCGCGCAACAGCATCTCCCAATACTATCACTTGCATACCTTAGCAATGCCGCTCTAAACTTCGGAATACGTTACACATATATCAAAAGGTTGCTATGATTAATGGCAGATATCAATTCCTAAGTTAAGCACAATTTGCTGATAGAGCTGCATCATAGCAACCTTTCTGATATCTGTGGAGTGTGTTTCAGTTTTGGTTTCTGGCAGTGTTTACCACCCCGGGGAGTGACCCCAACAGTATTGCATACCATAGCCATGCCTGCACTGTGCTCAGGACTGGTGTGGTGGTCAGGGCTGACAAAAGCCTCTATATTTGCACAATGCTGGCATAGGTGTGGGAGTGTGTGTCTGTCTATCCAGTGTGTTGTGGCTGCTTACACCTTACTCAGCCCACACTGCTTGCACTGTTTCTAGTGTTAGCCTGCCAAAGTGCATAATGAGGAGCAAGGTACTGTGGGTATGGCCCGGACAGCGTAGTCTGGGCAGGATGCATCTGCACAGGGCATAGGGCAATGGCTGGGACATTGTAGTGCCCGGCCACCACCTGCATGGACAGGGTGGCCACAGCATGTCCTGCTGGGAGGTCACTCTCACCCTGACTGAGCAGTGACCACGGCATGGCTAGGTTCCCCTATAGAGCACTTAGTGTTTTTCTCAAGTGATATTTATGGATTCTCTTTTCTTGAGCACAATCATTGACTTATCTGCTTGGTGTGTGTGCTCACATCCCAGTTTTGGGTGCGCGCTTCTCCTACAGGAACATGCACTATGGACTAGCTAGCAGACTGTCTGCAGTTAGTATGTGTATGGGTGGAGCACCTTGTAGGGTGCAGTGGCTGAAGACTCACTGTGCTTGCTGCTGGTGAATGTCAGATAGTGGTTAGGGGCAGCTGAGCATTTCCAGGCCTACTGTCTGTCTGCCATTGCCTTATGGATGCATACAGATCTGCATTGACTGCCCTGTAGGGTGCCTGTTCCCCAGCAGGGCTGGGGATGATGGTCCCCTCTACTGCCACCATTGCAGGGATGTAGAATGTGGATCTGTTAGTTGGAGATCCTGTCCCCCACCCTGAGCCCCAGAGGGCGGGTTGGGTGGTGCTACATAATCCACCTATGGTTCCAAACACCCCCCTTCACTTAAATTATGTGACCTTGGCACCCACACAGGATATACACTATTCTGGGTGTATCATAGTCCACAAGGGCTGAATGTGACTGGGAAATACACATGGACACAGATGTATCCTAGGTGTGTCTGCAAGAACTACCTATCACATAATGGCACTGATGGTGACCTGCAACATAGCCTATCTCAGCTAAGGCAGGTGCTGCAGACCTGGTGCTGGGCATCCCACCTCGCTCTCAGGTTGAGCACAGTACCCCCACAATGTGTCGGTCTGTAGCTACTCTTTGCCAGTAACACACACGGTCAGTTCCCCCTACCAGGCCGAGGTGCTGTGGGGGTGCATACCCCATATTGTGATCATCTGTAGACTGCTGACCTGCATGTGAAGTGCATCATGGGTACAGGTGGGTTAACCCTATCCTGGTAACCACAGCAGACAGTTTATGTGGTGACCTGCAGTCCTTCTGTAGCCAGCCAGGGGTTTGTTAGTAGCTATAGAGATGTAGCCCACTGGTTACTTCACTGACTGTGGAGGCAGAGGTCATGACTTTGATCCCACAGTGGTGTCATTTGATAGGGCTGTCTGAGGCATTTCCTTTTTTAATTTAAATTAGTGCTGCCAGCAAAAACACCCTCACAGTGCTGTAACCTTAAGGTGCCTCATAAGGTGCCCTATAAAGCGCCCTATAAGGTGCCCTATAGGGAACATTATAAGGTGCCTTGGCAGACAGTGCACTTTATAATGTGCCCTCTGGAGTGCCTTATAGGGCGCCTTATGCAGCACCTTAGGTTACGGCACTGTGAGGGTGTGTTTGCTGGCAGCACTAATTTACATTAAAAAAGAAAATGCCTCAGACAGCACTGATTTAAAGTAAATGGCAATGCCTCAGACAGCCTTACTCATTAAGCCCACTGGGGGATCAAACTCATGACCCCTGTTTCATTAGTCAACCTCTGTTGCTGTGGTTGCAGGTCAGCGCGCCCAATTAAGGCTAACACGCGTTAACGTTTCTTTTTGCTGTTTTAGGGGAACTTACCTTGAGCACAGTAGGTTGCTGAACTCCAGTAACCTCCTCAGGTTTAGAAACTGCTAACACCTAATCAGGAGTTAGTGGGCCTGTTTCCTGAGTGCAGTTGAAGCCTGCATAAAAGGCTCCAGTGCCCTGCCCTTTTGAGGCTTTCCTAACCAGGGCTCCACATATCAAACAAACAGTAAGGATTTGAGGGTTTGTTTGTTTGTTTTATTATATTGCATTGCTAGCTCTCTGACTGGGAGCTCTTAAAAGAGTTTTTTGTGTATTTTTTAAAGCAAGGTTACTTTCTTTTTGCTGTTTTAGGGGAACTTTCCTTGAGCACAGTAGGTTGCTGAACTCCAGTAACCTCCTCAGGTTTAGAAACTGCTAACACCTAATCAGTGTGTATAAATGCCCGAAGCATGGGAAATAAGATCCCTGATGTTGAAGCTTTGGTGGGAGTGGCTGACTTGGATTTAGTGGCAGTTACAGAAACATAGTTCACAGAAAACCATGATTGGGATGTAACTATACCTGACTATACTTTATTCAGAAAGGACAGGGTAAGAAGAAGGGGAGGAGGAGTGGCACTATATGTAAAAACTACTATTAAAGCTTTGGAATTACAGAGCTTAAAAGGGAGAGAGGAGGCATTGTGGGTTAAACTAGAAAGAGGGAAAGAGAAAGCTGTTTGCATTGATGTGATATACAGACCTCCCTCACAAGAGGAAGAGGTGGACAGAGAGTTAATTGAAGACATACGCAGCATTGCTAGGAAAGGGGAAGTGCTACTGATAGGAGATTTCAACATGCCAGATGTTGATTGGCACATTCCTGCTGCAGTATCATCTAGAAGTAGGGAGATCCTGGATTCTCTACAGGGAGAACTATTCAGGCAATTGGTAACAGACCCCACACGTGAAGGGGCCATACTGGACTTGGTGCTTACCAATGGTGAAAGTGTTTCTGATGTTGTAGTGGGAGATCATTTTGCATCCAGTGATCACCAGATGGTGTGGTTCAGTATTAAGACTAGGGCTGTTAGAATCCATTCCAAGGTGAGGATCTTAGACTTTAGGAAGACTAACTTTGCGAAGATGGGCCAATACCTCAGGGAGTCGTTAGTGGGATGGGAACAGCTGGGGGATGTAGAAAAACAGTGGACAAAACTGAAAGGGGGTATTTTAAAGGCAACCAACCTTTTTGTTAAAATGGTAAATAAAGGCAAAAGGAACAGGAGACCGCTATGGTTTTCGAAGGAAGTAGCTGAAAAAGTGAAGAAAAAGAGGGAGGCCTTCATGAAATATAAGAGATCACAGAGAGAGGAAGACAGGCATCTGTATTTGGAAAAACTTAGAGAAGCTAGCAAAGTAGTCAAGAAGGCAAAGATTCAAAAGGAGGAGGAAATAGCCAATGCAATAAAATGGGGGGATAAGACATTTTTCAGATATATTAGTGAGAAGAGGAAAGGCAAAAGTGGTATTGTCAGACTCAAGGGTGCAAGGGGGAATATGTAGAAGCTGATAAGGATAAAGCGGAATTGCTTAACAAATATTTTTGTTCTGTGTTCACAGATGGAGAACCAGGAGCAGGACCTCAGAAAACACCCACAAATAAGAACAGAAGTGAGGGACATCTTGAACAATTTTCAGAAGACTGTGTTCGTGAGAAACTAGCTCAACTTAAAGTAGACAAAGCGATGGGACCGGATGGGATACACCCTAGAATAATGAGGGAACTTGGGGACGTTCTAGCAGCTCCACTGACTGACCTTTTTAATGCCTCGTTGGAGTCGAGAGTGGTGCCAAAGGACTGAAGAGAGGCTCATGTGGTGCCTTTACACAAAAGCGGAAGTAAGGATGTGGTTGAAAGCTACAGGCCGGTTAGTTTAACTTCGGTGGTGAGTAAATTATTGGAAACGCTGCTGAAAGAGAAAATAGTGAGGTTTCTGGAGTCCAGCGGATTACAGGATCCGAGGCAGCATGGATTCACCAGAGGCACGTCTTGTCAGACAAATCTGATTGATTTCTTTGACTGGGTGACCAGGGAGTGGGACCGAGGGAGAGCTCTAGATGTGGTGTATTTAGATTTCAGTAAAGCCTTTGACACTGTTCCTCACAGGCGACTTATAAACAAACTGAGCACCTTACGGATGAACCCTAAAGTTACTGCTTGGGTTAGAAATTGGTTGGGTGGGAGGCGACAAAGAGTACAAGTAAATGGAGCTCACTCTGAGGAGAAGGATGTTACCAGTGGTGTGCCCAGGGATCTGTCCTTGGTCTGATTCTTTTTAACATCTTTGTTAGTGATATAGCGGAAGGGCTGTCGGGTAAGGTTTGCCTCTTTGCAGATGATACTAAAATCTGCAATAGAGTAGACACCCAGGAAGGTGTAGATAACATGAGGAGGGATCTAGCTAAGCTTGAAGAATGGTCTAGAATTTGGCAGCTGGGATTTAATGTTAAAAAATGTAAGGTCATGCATTTGGCCTGCAGCAATCCAAGGGAGCAATACAGTATAGGAGGTGAAGTACTTTTGTCCACTAAAGAAGAGCGGGACCTAGGCGTGGTTGTGTCTGATGATCTTAAAGTAGCTAAACAGGTAGAAAAGGCGACGGCAAAAGCTAGAAGGATGCTTGGGTGCATACGGAGAGGAATGGCTAGCAGAAAAAAGGAGGTGATAATGCCTCTGTATAAGTCTTTGGTGCGACCTCATTTGGAGTATGGTGTGCAATTCTGGAGACCGCACCTTCAAAAGGATGTGAACAGGATGGAGTCGGTGCAGAGGGTTGCTACTAAAATGATTAATGGGCTTCATTATAAATCATATGAGGACAGACTTAAGGATCTTAATATGTACACCTTAGAGGAAAGGCGGGATAGAGGTGATATGATTGAGATGTTTAAATACCTCCGTGGCATAAATTTCAGGGAGAGAGCCTCTTTCAATTGAAAGCAAGTTCTGCTACCAGGGGACATGGGATGAGGGTGAAGGGAGATAGATTCAGGAGTGATATGCGAAAATATTTCTTTACAGAAAGAGTAGTGGATCCAAGGAATAGTCTCCCAGTGGAGGTGGTAGAGATGAGGACAGTAACTGAATTAAAAAAAGCATGGGACCAACACAGAGGATCTCTAAAGGTAAAAAGTGGGCTGTTGTAGTTGTTGTTATGGAAGGACAGACTAGATAGGCCATGTGGTCTTTTTCTGTCATCATGTTTCTATGTTAAGAACATAAGAACATAAGATATGCCATACTGGGTCAGACCAAGGTCCATCAAGCCCAGTATTCTGTTTCCAACAGTGGCCAATCCAGGTCATACGTACCTAGCAGTTTCCCCAAGGGACACAGGTTCCACAATGCTTGTATTGGTTCAAGCATTGATATCCTGGGTCCCTTCTTAATAATGGTTTATGGACCTTTCCTCCAGGAACTTGTCCAAACCTTTTTTAAACCCAGTTACACTAACAGCCTTTACTACATCCTCCGGTATCAAATTCCAGAGTTTGATTACACGTTGAGTGAAAAAATATTTTCTTTTATTAGTCTTAAATAGTTTACCCTGTAGCTTCATTGCATGTCCCCTAGTCTTTCTATATTCTGATAAGGTAAACAATCGATCTACGTTTACCCGTTCCACTCCGTTCATTAATTTATAGACTTCTATCATATCTCCCCTCAGCCGTCTCTTTTCCAGGTTAAAGAGCCCCAAACTTTTTAGCCTTTCTTCATAGGAGTAGCCTTCCATCCCCTTTACCATTTTGGTGGCTCTTCTCTGAACCTTTTCTAAAATCGCTATATCCTTTTTAAGATACGGCGACCAGAATTGCACACAATATTCAAGGTGCGGTCTCACCATGGAACGATATAGAGGCATTATAATATCTTTTGTTTTATTTTCCATTCCTTTCCTTATCATACCTAGCATTCTATTTGCTCTCTTGGCCGCCGCTGCACACTGGGCCGAGGGTTTTAACATGGTATCCACAAGGACGCCTAAATCTTTTTCTTGGGTGGTGGTTCCTAATGTGGAACCATGCATCGTGTAACCATAGTTTGGGTTGATCTTCCCTAGGTGCATAACCTTGCACTTCTCCACATTAAATTTCATCTGCCATTTTGATGCCCAGTCTTCCAATTTATCAAGATCCTCTTGCAATTTTCCACAATCCTCCTGGGTTTTAACAACTTTAAATAGTTTTGTGTCATCAGCAAATTTGATAACCTCACTCGTTATTCCACTTTCCAGGTCATTTATGAATATGTCAAAAAGTTGCGGACCCAGCACAGATCCCTGGGGTACACCACTATTCACCTTTCTCCATTGGGAAAATTGGCCATTTAGCCCTACCCTCTGCTTTCTATCTTTTAACCAGTTCCTGATCCACAGTAGTACACTGCCTCCTATCCCATGACTCTTTAGTTTTGCCAAAAGTCTCTCATGAGGGACCTTGTCAAAGGCTTTCTGAAAGTCCAGATACACAATATCAACTGACTCACCTTTGTCCACCTGTTTATTCACTCCTTCAAAAAAACATAACAGATTAGTAAGACAAGATCTTCCTTGTCTAAAGCCATGTTGGCTGTCTCCCATTAGGTCATGACTATCTATATGCTGAGTAATTTTATTCTTTATGATGGTTTCTACCATTTTTCCCGGTACTGATGTCAGGCTCACCGGTCTGTAGTTTCCCGGATCACCCCTCGAACCCTTTTTAAAAATTGGTGTTACATTGGCGATCCTCCAATCCTCAGGTATTAGAGATGATTTTAATGATAGTTCACAGATTACTGATAGCAGGTCTGCAATCTCAAATTTCAGTTCTTTCAACACCCTTGGATGTATACCATCTGGCCCAGGTGATTTGCTACTCTTCAGTTTATCTAATAGTTGTAAGACATCTTCCCGATGTATCGATATTTCCTTCAATTCTTCCACACCTTTAAATACCACTTCAGTCGTGGGTAACATCCCTACATCTTCCTCAGTAAAGACCGAAGCAAAGAATTCATTCAGTCTCTCCGCTATCGCCTTGTCGCCTCTTAGTGCTCCTTTAACCCCTTTATCATCTAATGGACCAACTGACTCTCTCACGGGTTTTTTGCTACGAATGTACTTGAAAAGGTCTTTATTTCGCGTTTTTGCTTCCGCAGCAAGCTTCTTCTCAAATTCTCTCTTTGCCTGCCTTATCAATGCCTTGCATTTGACTTGCCAGTGCTTGTGCTGTTTCCAGGTTTCATCATTTGGCTCTTTTTTCCATTTCTTGAAAGATGCTTTTTTGGCAACAACAGCCTCTCTGACCTCAGCTTTAAACCATGCTGGCAATTTTTTAGACTTCCTTCCACTTTTCTTAAAGCGTGGAATACAGCTGGTCTGGGCTTCCAAGATAGTATTTTTCAACAACACCCAAGCTTGATGTACGTCTTTAACCTTTGCAACTGCTCCTTTTAGTTTTTTCTTAACTGTTTTCCTCATTCTATCATAGTCTCCCTTTCGAAAGTTAAAGGGTAGTACTGTGGATTTCCTTACTATCCCTCCTCCACTAATTAAATCAAAGGCGATCATGCTATGATCACTACTGCCAAGTGGCCCCAACACCCTTATCTCTTGCACTACATCTGGTGTTCCACTAAGGACTAGGTCTAATATTGCTTCCCCTCTGGTCGGTTCATGAACCAGCTGTTCCAAGAAGCAGTCATTTATTTCATCTAGGAACTTTATCTCCCTAGCATGTCCTGTTGTGACACTGACCCAGTCGATGCCGGGGTAATTGAAATCACCCATTATTATTACTGCACTGTAACTTTTGCTAGCTTCCTTGATTTCTTTGAGCATTTCATCATCCATTTGTTCATTCTGGCCAGGCGGACGATAGTACACCCCCACTGCCATCGCCTTCCCCTTTTTACATGGAATTTCAATCCATAGAGATTCTACAGCAAATTTTGTTTCTTGCAAAACTTTAATCCTTTCTGATTCAATGCCCTCTCTAACATAGAGCGCAACCCCTCCACCAATTTGATCAGCTCTATCATTTCGATATAGTTTGTACCCAGGTATCACAGTGTCCCACTGGTTGTCCTCCTTCCACCATGTCTCTGATATTCCAATCATATCTAACCTCTCGTTTAGTGCTATATATTCTAACTCTCCCATCTTGTTTTGTAGACTTCTAGCATTTGCATACAAGCATTTTAGAGACTGTATTTTATTCATATTAATTTGGCTATTGGTAGACATGGGTAATTTGGGATCTTTAAGTTCTGTCTGCTCCATACTCGAGGGCATTTGGGCTACTTTACTCTTTTTTGGAACCTCTCTGCTTTTTGTAGTATCCTTCAAGGATACATTCTTCCGAACCATGCGCTCTTGGGCGACTGTCGGCTTTCCCCTATTATCTAGTTTAAAAGCTGCTCTATCTCCTTTTTAAAGGTTAATGCCAGCAGCCTGGTTCCATCCCGGTTAAGGTGAAGCCCATCCCTTCGGAAGAGCCCCTCCTTTCCCCAGAATGTTCCCCAGTTCCTAACAAATCCGAACCCCTCATCTCTGCACCATTGTCTCATCCACGCATTGAGACTCCGGAGCTCTGCCTGCCTATTGGGTCCTGCGCGTGGAACGGGAAGCATTTCGGAGAACGCTACCCTGGAAGTTGTGGATTTCAACTTCCTACCTAAAAGCCTAAATTTAGCTTCCAGAACCTCCCTACCACATTTTCCTATGTCATTGGTACCAACATGTACCAAGACAGCAGACTCCTCCCCAGCACTATCTAAGACCTTATCTAGGTGGCGTGTGAGGTCCGCTACCTTCGCACCAGGCAGGCATGTTACCAGGCGATCCTCACGTCCACCAGCCACCCAGCTATCTACATGCCTAATGATCGAATCACCAACTATAACTGCTGTCCTAACCCTTCCCGCATGGGCACTTGGCCCTGGAGAAACCTCCTCGGTGCGAGAGGGGTTTACATCACCTGGAGGACAGGTCCTAGTTACAGGATCACTTCCTGCCACACCAGGGTGATGCTCTCCTGTCACGTGACCTCTCTCCTCCATGGCAACAGGGATGCTGCCAGACTGGAGGTGGGACTTCAGGACTATATCCCTGTAGGTCTCGTCTATGTACCTCTCTGTCTGTCTTATGTTTTCCAAGTCTGCTACTCTAGCCTCTAGAGAACGGACTCGTTCCCTGAGAGCAGAGAGCTCCTTGCACCTAGTGCACACGTAAGACCTCTCACCAGCTGGGAGAAAATCATACATGTGACACTCAATGCAAAAGACTGGAAAGCCCACATCCCGCTGCTGGACTGCTGTCTGCATCTTAGTTTTAAGTTTGTGTTTAGATCTTTAAGTTCTATATGTACTAAAGGGTGCAATGGATATTTATACCACTAAAACTGTACCTAAGAAGTTTAATATACCTTGTTCACCTGAAGCTTAATTAATCTCAGGTCCTTGGTGTATGACTGATTTGGGTAATGAGCTTCACCTGAGAGCACCTCCTGTCTTTTAAGGTGTGCAAGTACCTATAAAGCTGTGATTTTCCCAGGGGAGGGTGGGTGTGGGGAGGGAGGGAGGGATATAACACTTATTAAAAAAGGGCTGCTACACAGTACCTTGTCCTGTGCTGCTGAGGAAAACTATATTCTGATTTGATTTAAATTACAGCTCTTTGCTGCTACTAGGCTCTAACCTATTATGAAATTTAAACTACAAGCTCTCTGCTGGATTCTAAATTTAACCAGAAAGCTCTCTTCTGTGTTTTAATTTGAAACTAAAAGTACTTTGCTGATGCTAGGCCCTGAGTGACTATGAAATTTAAACTACAGCTGTCTACTGGGTATGAAAGGTAACCAGAAAGTTCTCTTCTGTGTTTTTAAATTGAATCTTAAACTGTTGCTACTAGGCCCTGACTGATTTAACAAAAAAAATAGTGGGTTCACAGATTAATTAGCTTTAAAAGAAAAAAAATTCCTTTCAGAAAAATTCCCAGAAGTATATACTCACAATTTCAGATTTCTCTCCAGAAGTAACAGCCCCCCTTTCCAGTCCTTCAAGACTGTTTCTATGTAACGTGCCACGGCTCCCTCTATAACGGACTTTATCGCACGATAACCCGAAATGCTAACTTAAGACCGGAACGCCCACTACCTTATATGGCATTCATCACAGTAAGATTGCAACTAACGCTGGTATCATTAAGACGGTTTAGTAAACATACCCCTTAGTGTATGTGTCTCATATCCCCTCGTTTTAAAAATGTATCCCCCAATTGTGTTCTGACCACTTTGATTGAAGGATAAGGTGGTATACAAAACAATCTAAATAAATAAATTTACCAATTTTTTTTAGCTTGATCTTTTTAATTTATGCCGTAATCTATTTTATATTGTCATCCACAATTGCTTCTACAGTATTTTGGCAGCAGCTGTGGAGATGGAGGGAGCCCTTTTTGTCTCTCCATCTGACACAAATGCCATTATATGGATGAATGGGCCACAGCCCTAGAATGGCACAGCAAAAGTGATGCAGCTAGTGCTTTTCCTTGATGGATTCATACACCTTATTTCTGTTGCTTGTCAAGGCCTCCTTGGCCACAAGACTTGATTTATGGCCCAAACTCATTCCTCGTCGTAATTCCTTAAGCACCAGTGGAACAATCATCTTAAATTATATTCTTGAACACAAATGTTATCCCTGCTACTTTTGTGTTGAAACCAAAATGCCACAGAATAGACCCTTTTATATGTACAAAATTAGAAATGTGACAAGACCACAATTTAACATTGGATAAGTAAAATTAATTGAGGTGGGAAGCATTTAAAAAAAAAGGGTATTGAAAAGGCTGGATAATCAATTATAATTTATCCTAGCTTTCCGCTACAGGCTTTATGCTGTATGCAGCTACATAAAGAGAATATGTAATAGGCTGCTAAAAAAGTTGCCTATTTTGTTGCTTCCAACCACAGAGTACTACTGATACAATGGACAAATATAGAGGCTCTGGGGTTCCTCGCAGTGGTAAAGCTTCACACAATGGATATCTAGGCTATAAATTTTTATATGCTTCCCAGCTGAATGGATGCTTTGAGTGGAGACAGCCTGGCTGGAGCTAAAGCAGTTAGCTTTGATTTACCTCTCTACTATTATTCAATCCTACTGAGGTTTTTGAGTAGTGATATCAGGCTTCTTGATTGGCTGCAGTTTATAGATCAAGGACAAAATGAGTGATGCTGGTCAATAAGAAAGTACCCTTATAATGACATCAGTAGAAATGAAGTAATGTGCGTTATTAGTGGGACAGACAATGAAGCAAAATGTTTGCAAATAAATCAACTGAGAGATTGGTTTTCAGCACTACTCTCTGTGTTATAGTGGGTTTGCACCTTGCACATATTCTCATGTGCGCTGATAGCAAAATGCTTCCGGAAATGTCTTGTTTCTCTTCGTATTGCTTATCAGAGTATTGATTAATGATGTGTGATTTGTTATAGCCAAGATGTGCCCATTTTTACAGCTGTACTTTTTCTGCTAATAAAACACATCAGAGCTCTCATCTCACAGAAATGCATTTCTTGAAAGCTCATTTTCATATATTTTGAAACGCGTAGGAGCTGATGTACTAAGGTACAATCACATACTTATCAAGCGGTACACCATTTGCCTTTTGTACATATCATTTATCTTAAGTACCTATGTCAATATAGCAGTAGGAATGAGAAGGAGTAGTTGAAGAGGCATGATGCTGCTATGTACAGTAAGTTCTGCGCTATGCTAAAGGACAGTAAGTGCTGCAGTATTTATTTTGTGTGAATAAAGGTTGAAAAAAAACCCTCTGGCAACTCCAGCATGGTGTTAACTGCAGATTACATGAGTGTAAATAGTTCACTCCTGATGGAAAATAAAATGGAGCCTTTCTTGTGTTCTAGTTGTAGCAGCAGGAACAAAGGAAAGAAGGAAAGAAAGAGAGAGAATGAGGAGAAGGAGCCGAGCAGGTGAGATATCTGAGCTAGTACTATTGCAGAAGAGGCCACACATGCTGAGCAGAATTAGAACTTCATGGTCCTGAGCCAACCTACTGGCTCCATCAATTACTATGGGGGGATATTCAGCAGCGGCGACTTGTGTTTGTAAAGCAGCTAGCCATCGGTGCTGAAGTCTAACCTCGTATATTCAATGCTAGGGTCATATCTGCCTACCGGCATAGAATATCCAGGTTCACTGCAGAACCCAGAAGCTAATCAGGGCAGCAGCAATATTGAGCTGCTTCCATGGGTAAAGTAAGGCAAGCATTTGCTGTACCTTATTTTACTTGTGTGTCGCTAACTGGGCAGTGGCTCAATATCGCTGCAGCCTGGTTAGCGATGGATGCCGTCTCCTCTCTGGCTCCAAATGCCGCGATGCTAACTGCTTAGCATCAGGGCGTGTAGCAGTGGCACCTGCGGATATTCAGCGGCACTAATCATGTTAGTGCCATTGAATATCCAGCTCAGCGGCATTTACAGGGTTTGCAGGTCTGCAAACCGTGTAAATGCCTGAATATCCTCCTAGGTGTACATCGGGATATCAGGGCTTAACAGTAGTAAGGCAGGCCATGCTAATGAAAACCAAATTTCAGTCTTTTAATATGGATATAAGAAGTTTGGCTATTCATTTTTAAAGCTATCTATCACCTCTGATGTTCTATAGAACCTTTAATTTATTGCACAACAAATTTGCAAAACAATGGGAAAGGTCATAAAAATGAACTATACTGATCATGATATTTAAAAAGACTGAAGTGGTCAGCACTGATGCTATATGCATTATTCCTTTCTGAAAAAAGTATTTTCAGGAATATGGCCTTCTCCCGATAAAGGCATCTCAAGTTTCCTGACATTTAGTACCATATCTCGAACTCCTCTGGTCTATGAATCCTGGCATCTTGGGGTGCTCCTACTGTGTGAAAAGTGGTCTATACAGACTTCATTATGGTCAAAAGAACAGAACTTTAGATATGTGGGACCTCTATGGTCTATCTCATTATATTGCTCGTCATACATTGTAGGGTATATTAGTAGCACAAAAATAAGTTAGACTCTCTGTTTGTCCAGGGGAAATAGCTACTAATTCCCAGCCCAAAGTTCGGTGAGTTATTCTGGCAATGAGCCACAAAAGAAGTCTGGTCTGCAGATATATATTAGAATTTATTATAGGCAACCAGGTAGAAAAATATACACACACACATATAGCTAATTAGAAACATGAGGTAGAAATTTGTTATAGTACAGATGTACACTTGGACAACGTAATAAATCACTGATTAGTAACCAGACGTCACTGATTCGCTCTGCACTGAGGAAAAGTAAGAAATATATTGCTAACCCCTTGCCCATCCGGAGGAGGAGAGATAAGTCAGTACCTTAGTTCCGTCGGGCTCTCAGGAACAATGCAGTCCAAGGAGGCAGCTCCTAGCTAATGCGGGCTCTAGCCTCGTCAGGCGAGCCGCAGTAAGTCCGAACCGGAGGTATCTGTGAAAGTCTTATCTCAGACCTGTGGAGGACGGCCTAGCCCACACTTAGTGGCCGTCCTGTGGAAGGGTCAGGTCGCAGGAATCAGGTACGCAGTGCACAGCAGAGAGGAACCGGTGCAAAGTCTGTATGTACAGGTGGGAAAAGCCCCCAACTCTCTCTTACTACAGTTCCAGTGCAGATTGCATTATTCTGTGTAAGAATCCTCCGTCATAGGTCCGATGATTGGTTGGCACCAGGCAGTCTGAGGTGTTCTCAGCGAATCAGGAGGTAGATGATGAGCAGCTTCTTGCAAACAAAGGAGCCATGGTAAGAAATCAGACAGAAGCAACAGTATGTAACTTCTGGGCATGTACAAGTGTCCAAGGCCAGCTACGGACAATAGCTTCTGTATGTATGCTTAGAAACGCTGCTCAAGCAGTTGCTTGAAGGTCGTTTGTAGCTGAACACAGCAAAAGTATAGTGAAGAATCCAGCTTGTCTGTTCAGTTTGGTTCAGGCCTGAGTTGCTGAGCAGGCTGGAGATTAGCATGTAGAATTGCAGGGGTACCAGCCCTACAACATTGTGACTACAATATTGTCCATTATAGTTTGGAGACATTTTTCCGGAGGTAGAAGACATTTTATTTGAAAAGCCTGATGCCTTTTCACAGACGCTTGACTTGATAGGCCTACTCTTGACTGCACTTCTCCTCTGTGTCTGCCTCATGAGGATCTCATGATCTTGAAGGGGACAGGAGGCAAATTGTTGGGATTCTGGAGGTGGTGTTGAAATGCTTTCAAATGAAGGCTAATTGGGGAAAACTGTACTTTAAAAGGCTGTTTGATGATTCCTGCCCTTCCCCCTGCTCCTTTCAGTTCCTGCTGTTCCCTTCTCGTTCCCTTATAAAATTTCTTTCATGCCCAGTCTTATACAAAGATGCTCAGCCCTTTTGAGACTTTATGCAACTATTTACACATATTCCATCCTCAGATATAAAAAAAAATTCCAACCAAAGAGATAAAGGCAAACCAGCAGTAATGTTTACTCAAGCAAGCCTTCCAGATGACAAAAGACAACCCTAAAAGAAAGGAAAACATTAAAAGATTAGACAGATAACACAGGTACACTACCAAAAAACTGCCTCCAGTTTTGCAACTGATTCCTATAGATTTTGGGGTGCTGAATCCAGGAAAAATAGCCAAAATGTTCCATCACGTCACGTTTTCTTGCAAAATTAGATTTCTTACCCATATAAGGAATGTTCACATAATTTCTTTTTAGCCGACTGCAGTTTATTTTCTTGGCCCAAAATAGAGGTTGTAATGGTTAACTAACTAGAAACACTCCCTCATGATATTTTAGAGTGTTTTGTATTCATTTTATACATTAACAGGACAATTGGGAGGCGGGGGGCTAAACCCAGTACTCGCGCTGGCGCATGTTCTTTCCTGTTCGCCTCGCCTCGTTCGCTCGCTCAAACACAGTGGTTGCGACAT
Source organism: Ichthyophis bannanicus (assembly GCA_033557465.1). Lineage (NCBI taxonomy): Eukaryota > Metazoa > Chordata > Amphibia > Gymnophiona > Ichthyophiidae > Ichthyophis > Ichthyophis bannanicus. The sequence goes on along the minus strand of CM066032.1, from coordinate 310,548,990 downwards.
GAACGTTCCTGTCAAATTTCAGTTTCTTGCAAGTTCATTATTACCTTTTGTTTGCTCAGTCGTAATCCAGCTTTATTCCGAAGTGGTTTACTACAGTTGTAGTTTGCAGTGCTGTGTATTTGTGATGGCTCACAGAGCCAGAGGTTGCGTCAACTCTCCGGACAGTTTTTGTTTTATTTGTGGGGAATATACCATGAAAAAGCGGCAGAGGAACATTTCTGCATTTATTAAAAAAGTATATTTCGCCTATTTCAGTTTGAAGTTAGGCGATCAAGACAAACCGTGGGCTCCTCACAAAGTGTGCAAGACATGTGAGGAAGATCTACGCTTATGGATGAAAGGTAAAAAACAAGCATTTCGTTTCGGAATACCTATGATGTGGCATGAACAAGGAGACCACAGCAGTGACTGCTATTTTTGCTCTTGCATTGTGAAGGGATACAACTTAAAAAATAAGAACGTAATAAGTTACCCCAACCTTCCCTCAGCAATTAGGCCTATGCCTCATAGCAACGAAGTACCTGTGCCTGAACCACCAAAATCTTTGGATCATATTTGTGTGGACGGTTCTGATCATGATGAGACTCATCAGATGGCTTTTCCCGATGAGTCCAGTACTTCCGAGTTTGAAACTGAACCAGATCCGAAACCTGAACTTTTCTCTCAAGCTGAATTGAATGATTTAGTCCGGGATTTAGGACTCCCAAAAGATGCTGCCCAACTGCTAGGTTCTCGGCTTAAACAGAAAAATCTATTGTCACCAGGAACAACTTTTTATTGGTACCGCAACCGCGAGACACAATTTTTGAAGTATTTCAGCAAAGAGGAAGATTTGGTATTTTGCAACGATATATACGGAGTGATGGAAAAGTTTAAACTCAAGTATGATCCTGCTGAATGGCGGCTGTTCATTGATTCGTCAAAAGACAGCATAAAAGGTGTTCTTCTTCATAATGGCAACACATTCGCTTCAGTTCCTATTGCTCACTCTGTTATTCTCCAAGAAAAATATGAGAATTTGGCCCTGATTCTTCAGAAGATTTGTTATGATGAGCATAAGTGGATGATTTGTGGAGACTTTAAAATTCTATCCATGCTATTAGGGCAGCAATCCGGTTTCACCAAATATCCCTGCTTCCTTTGCTTGTGGGATAGCCGGGCCCGCGACCTACACTCGGGGAAAAAAGACTGGCCAATTCGGGAGTATTTGAGACCCGGTGAGAAAAATGTTCTTCATGAGAGCTTGGTACCTCGTGATAAAATTCTATTACCACCTCTCCACATTAAGTTGGGTCTCATTAAGCAATTCATCAAGTCCCTTCCAAAAGATGGTGAGTGCTTTCGGTACCTTTGCTCAAAGTTCCCCCGACTTTCTGAAGCAAAGCTAAAGGAAGGAGTGTTTGTTGGCCCTGATATAAGGAAACTCATTTCAGATGGAGCATTCGCTGAAACGATGTCTGAGAAGGAAAAAGAAGCCTGGGATTCCTTCAAGGATGTTGTTCTCAAATTCTTGGGGAACAGGCGGGATGAGAACTATAAGGATATTGTTGCCAGGATGCTCAATGCCTTCAAAGAACAAGGCTGTAACATAAGCCTGAAAGTCCATTTCTTGCACTCCCATGTGAACTACTTTCCCGAAAACTTGGGGGCGTACAGTGAAGAACAAGGTGAAAGGTTTCACCAGGACATCAAGGACGCAGAGAGAAGGTACCAAGGAAGATGGAACACCACTATGATGGCTGATTTCTGCTGGTTGCTGCTGCGGGAAACCCCAGATGAAAAATACGCCAAGCAGCGCACCAAGAGAAGCATTCGGGGGAAGAAGAAACGGGCCCACCAGGAGATTGATTGACCCAAGAATGACTTTAAAATCTAAACTGTGTTGACAAATATCGTGTTTTTACTAAACTTTGAAATAAAAATTTGCTAGTTATTACCACAGTGTCAGATCTCATTTATTAGAATTTTATTTTCACACCATCGGGTGTTTGTCTTCATGTATTGCAATGGTGCGGTTTGCGTTTTCTATTCTTACATACATACCTGTACAACATTTTTTGCACATTTCTTTGCTTTGCTTTGTGTCTAACCTCGCTCTTATATGCTCAATGTTTGTGCACATGTATGTGGCTGTTTTAAGTGCAGACAATTTTGCTACCATCACAGTGTGTTTTGTTGACATTACTCTATTCTTATGTGCTGCCTTGTTACAATTTTCTTTATTCTTATTTGAATAACTACTAAACAATTAGTATAAAGAATTCATCCAAGAAACTTTTATCTCGATCGCACTCAATCTGAAACGTTCACCTCAAACTGCTAACCCAATGTAGCAAAAAATCTGTACGTGATGGAGCAAATTGGTTACCAGATTTGGATTCAGCGCACCAAAAAACGTAAAAATCAATCGAAACATTAAAGGCAGTTTAAAAAAAAATTTTTTTAGTGTACCTGTGTAATAAATAATACCCTTAGGCCCCACATTAAGGGTTTATGTATCACCACTTATATATATAAGTTAAAAGACACATTCTAGATAGCACATGAAGATCAAAACTGAGACATTGAGGTCACTATGTTTACAATTCTGCTGATATTTTAGAAACTGGTCTGCTAAAGGTAGAGCCATCTCTAAAATATGAATGAGGAGGTGTAGGTATACCTGGGCATATGCTGTATATACATGTACCTATAACCACCTTCTTGAGTGAATCTACAGTGACTGATATTCTATTCTAGCTCAATCAATATTTTTGTCGGAAGTTGTTGACTTGAGAGATTACTCCCTCTTGAAGCGTAACTTCCCTTTTAATCAATTTATGTGGAAAAACCAAACCACTCAATAAAATATTGTGAAATAATTGTACTCTTTTTCAATGCTATATCACAATAATCTCTTCTGTTAAACATAAGCTGAAGGGAACCCTGCTAAACTTCTTGAAAATCACCCCAGCTTTCATCCAAATTCTGCAGATCACAACGAACACAGCACTGCGTTTGGAGCCTCGTTCTATTTTTGGCTCTGTTTCAACGCTTCAAATTCTGCACAAGCAATATACTTATCTTTGTATGGCGTCCAGCAGCAATGTTTTATTCCCTGCGACGCTTAATCAGAAATAGCATCCAACGGGGTTTTTCCTCTCGATGGGCGCTTCCATTAATGCAGTCTCACTGGCCACGAAATCCAAACAATAGAGAAATTTAAACCCACGTCCAATTCAAATCCGCCACATCATAGCAGGCTCATCCAATCAATTTCAAGATTCAACCCCTTAGGTTCCAAAGACTCTGCACGAAAAATCCATCTTTGTTCCAGCCACTGGAGACGCTGTTCTCTATCACCTCCTCTGAGATTCTCCGGGACATGATCTAAAATTCTCCACTTAAATTCTGCAAATGTGTGATGTAAATCTATACAATGCTGAACAAGCGGAGCAGATGTAACTGTATTACGAATTCTTGAAGTGTGTTCTTGCAGACGTTGTCTGATCTTGCGAATGGTTCGGCCTATATAAATTTTCGCACAAGGACATACAAGCACATAGACCATGTAGGAAGATGAACAGGTGATTTATGTCGACAAACCATTGAGGGAAAAGAATGGACCCTACCAAACACTGCCATTAAGCAGGTATCAAAATGGTCAACCACCTGTTCATCTTCCTACGTGGTCTATGTGCTTGTATGTCCTTGTGCGAAAATTTATATAGGCCGAACCATTCGCAAGATCTGACAACGTCTGCAAGAACATGCTTCAAGAATTCATAATACAGTTACATCTGCTCCACTTGTTCAGCATTGCATAGATTTACATCACACATTTGCAGAATTTAAGTGGAGAATTTTAGATCATGTCCCGGAGAATCTCAGAGGAGGTGATAGAGAACAGCGTCTCCAGTGGCTGGAACAAAGATGGATTTTTCGTGCAGAGTCTTTGGAACCTAAGGGGTTGAATCTCGAAATTGATTGGATGAGCCTGCTATGACGTGGCGGATTTGAATTGGACGTGGGTTTAAATTTCTCTATTGTTTGGATTTCGTGGCCAGTAAGTGAGACTGCATTAATGGAAGCGCCCATTGAGAGGAAAAACCCCGTTGGATACTATTTCTGATTAAGCGTCGCAGGGAATAAAACATTGCTGCTGGACGCCATACAAACATAAGTATATTGCTTGTGCAGAATTTGAAGCATTGTAACAGAGCCAAAAATAGAACGAGGCTCCAAATGCAGTGCTGTGTTCATTGTGATCTGCAGAATTTGGATGAAAGCTGGGGTGATTTTCAAGAAGTTTAGCAGGGTTCCCTTCAGCTTATGTTTAACAGAAGAGATTATTGTGATATAGCATTGAAAAAGAATGCAATTATTTCACAATATTTTATTGAGTGGTTTGGTTTTTCCACATAAATTGATTAAAAGGGAAGTTACGCTTCAAGAGGGAGTAATCTCTCAAGGCAACAACTTCCGACAAAAATATTGATTGAGCTAGAATAGAATATCAGTCACTGTAGATTCACTCAAGAAGGTGGTTATAGGTATATAATAGAGTGAAGGGTTAGTAGAATTATTCTGCATATACATGTACTGCAGGGGGAGTTATGCCAGAAATGTAGACATTGGAAAAATCCACAGAGCAAACCCAGCAACTTGCAGATGTAAGTGCTGGCATTTTGCAAACATAGACATATAACCCCTCTTAATCACATACAGAGGCCTCTATTTTTTCTTCATTTCAATTTGCAGGGGGAAATAGACATTGGGGAATGGGGATTAAGGGGGATTCTCCCTTCATCTCTCTTGTAAAGGGCTGGTCGAAATAAACATTTTTGCAATCCCTATTCATATCAGGGAAGAGGTGTAAATCCAGACGTGGGCAATTTTGGTCTTACATATGCATTTCCTATATGAATTGAGGAATACAGTGCAGAGTTTTGTCCTGCCCAGGCCACACCCTCGATATGCCCCTGTGCACTTTTGATATAGTATGGACATCCACATGCAAATCGTCCCTTGCGACATGTCCATTTAGATATAGAAGCAATTCACAAGTGCATATGCCTGATTATACATATGTAAATCATGAATAAGGCTTCCCATATGATGGTGGCTAAATGTTGCTGCTGCACATATAACTGTTTTGGCTTCCCTTGCTCTGTTCCAAACCAAGCCTCTTTCTTAAGAATAACTTTGGCCATTTTGTAAATTTTATTTACATTCTCTTATATACTGTGCTATTCTGCATCAGTGCAGTTTACATTGAACAAACTGAAATTACATTGAACAGGGCATTATAACTTGGAGATAACTATTTTACAGGGAACATGGGCTATGGAGGGTTAAATGGCTTGCCCAAGACCACAAGGAGCACCTCTGGGACTAGAAACCCCAGTCCTTCCAGACCAAGGTTGCTGTCCTCTAGTGGGATTCGAACCCCCGACCTTCCAGCCTGAAGTACCTTGCCCCAACCACTAGGCCACTCCTCCACTCCACTAAATAAAACAAAGCTATATGTTCCACTGCTGAGAATTCTTTTTAAAGCCAGCACTTGTGTGGTCGGCACTGCTGTCTACTGCTTAAGTGCTTCTGAATATCAACTTCAATAAGTATAGAACATTGATGAACATGAAGCGCCATTTTACAAAGGATGTCTTGGTTAAACATGGAATCTCCTATTTTATAAAAGGCCCATTAAATGCCAAGCCTTTTCTAAAATATGTATAGGATGTGAGAAAGACATGCGTATTTCCTTATATCTGCAGCAGAAGCAACTGTTTTATCAAAATACATATTTATAGAAAGAGCAACTTCACTTGGCAACTTCTCTGTGCAAATGCTGGTGTGCAAGTGTTGATTTTTACTACTTACATAAGTACTGTTGCTTATATGTTTAAGAGGTATATTCCAGAAAATTGCATGTATAAGAGTAGCCAATTAAGAATTCAAGCTCCTAAGTTTTTCTTAAGCGATAGTGCCTATTGGGGAGAATCCAGCCATCTTTCTGTCTGTTTGCCTGTCTATGCAAAATAGTTTGCTGGTGTATGTCTGGTTATGTAATCCTCACACAAAACAAGAGCAGGAGGTGGAGAACCCTTGGAAGGAAAGGTTTTGTTTATTGGGGGGTGAGCCCTATGCGTGTTTCAGCCACACGGGCCTTCTTCAGGGGACTGTGACCACTAAAATCACAAGAATACATTAAAAATATATAGTTATACAAAATAAAAAACATTTTTAATGTATTCTTATGTTTTTAGTGGTCACAGTCCACTGAAGAAGGCCCGCATGGCCGAAACACGTGTAGGGCTGACCCCCCAATAAACAAAACCTTTCCTTCCAAGGGTTCTCTGCCTCCTGCTGTTGTTTTGTGTGCTGGTCCTCTGTAGGTGGAGTGCCTCCCCTGTTCCTGGTTATGTAATCCTCTACACGATTCTCTGCATCAGGCGCAGACCTTATTAGCATTTCATTTTAATTCATGAAGCTCATTTGCATATCTTTAAAATACCCCTGGTGTTGCTGTACACACATATTTTTTTTGTTGTTTACATGCGCATCAACCTTTTCTTTGCATTCAGTGCAGATGGTAGTTATGTGTATATGTTGCGTTATCTGCATGTAAAGAGTATGCTAGTGTTTTTGCATCGGCCTATATTTGCATTTGGGGACATTGTTACAGTGTGCTGCATGATGCATAACATTGCCTTGAATCAAGACATGGCAGGCGACTTAGCTCCTGATCTCCCACCTGTCCCAACTGTGTCTTTGCTCAATCAGATGCCACAAGGAGGAATGAGATCTGAAGTAAAGTTATACAAGATTACTTCTCATGACCAGTTGGTCCTATTGTGCTCTTTGGGATCACTTATATCATTCTGCAATTCTTGTTATGTTTCCTTGTTGTGTTTTAATAAAAAAAAATGTTTTTTATGCGACAATGATGTTATTATGGGGTGGGCCCCTCAGGCTGTTACTGGCTTTGCTAATGATGAAAAAACCTGCAGTGAATATAACGCTCATAAACTTATATGCACATGACTTATGTGCATACACCACCCCTGTCTTTACCAGGTTCCCATTTTGGTTCCACATATAATCATGAGCATAACAGGAGTGCCTGGAATTTCATACACGAACACCCAGCTGCCTGTAATGCATCTATTGTTTGTGCATATGATGGCTCCCCTCCTTTCAATTTAGTGACCTGGAGTGGGACATCTTGTTGGAAAGATGTTGGGGTATGGGGATGGGGGTAGAGTGTTGAGGTGGTTGTCAGTTTTTGTGCAAGAGTGAAGTTCAGGATATGTTGGGGTACCTAGAGATCGACAGTTCGGCAGTTAGGATGTGCGGTGCCACAAGGCTCAGCACTCTCCCTCTATCTCTTTAATGTCTTTATGAGCTCAGAGGGGCAGATTGTGAGTAAGCATGGCTTTCAAAGTTTCTTCTGTGTGGATGATATTCAAGTGGTGGTGGTTTCAGGACAGTCAATGGAGGAAACAATTGGGAAAGTGAATGCGTGTTTGGAGGGGTTAGGGGACTGGTTAAGGGATAACCAACTTGTGTGGAATACTCAGAAATCGGAACTACTGGTGCTTGGGTGGGGGTGGAAGAGGATGATTTGCAGGACTGGCCGAAGATTGTGGGTACACAGACAGAATGGAAGATAGAAATTCATAATCTGGGAATAATAAAGGATGTAGAGTTGAATTTCCATCGAAGGTGGTTCAGGCAGTATACGGCAAGTTATGTTTGGTATGCCAGCTGCAGCCTTTTTGGATGAGGAAGCAATGTGCCTTGTAATGGAGGCACTGGTAATTTCAGTACTAGATTACGGTAATGTGTTATATGTGTGATTGCCAAAGCATCAGATGAGGAAGCTGCAGGTTGTGCAGAATGCCGTGGCAAGGGCAATTTCAGGGAGAAGTATCTGAGGGACGGTGTTGGTAGTAGAGGATCACATTTCTGTGACAACAGCAACAACACTAGAATTAAACTGCGTGGAAGAAAGGCCTGGCAATCTACTTCTGTATCTTGCCACAAAAACCCAATGGATAGTCACAACAAAACAAATTGCACTATAGTGCTGGAAGATGAGACACTCAGGTTGGAAGGCACTCAACTGGCTATTGGAGAGGAGCTGAAGACTTTTCAGAGTAAAGTCAGCATTTACGATGTGGTTGAATCAAAACCCTTGGGATGTCTGACTGCTGATGCACAGTAGCTGCGCATGAAATGAGAGTCAGAAGCTGCAGCAGAAGCAACTGTTTTATCAAAACACATATTTATACAAAGAACAGCTTCACTTGACAACATCTCTGTGCAATTGCTGGTGTGTACAAGTGCAAGTGTTGATTTTTTACTACTTATATAAGTACTGTTGCTTATATGTTTAAGAGACATATTTCAGAAAATTGCATGTATAAGAGCAGCCAATTAAGGATTCAAGCTCCTAAGTTTCGCTTAAGCGATAGTGCCTATTGGGGAGGGTCCAGCCATCTTTCTGTCTGTTTGCCTGTCTATGCACATTGGTTTGTTGGTGTATGTCTTGTTATGTAATCCTCTATATGATTGGGATCCTCTATACATATTGGGACATGGAACGTATGAAGCATGAACCAAGGGAAGCTGGAGGTGGTCAAGAATGAAATGGAAAGTGTACAACTCAATCTGTTGGGTGTCAGCAAACAGAAATGGACTGGCATCAGGCACTTTGCATCGGATGATCACATGGTCTACTATGCTGGAAATGAAAGACAAAGCTGAAATGGTATTGCATTTATAATTAAGAAGAAACTTGCAAGAGCTGTAATGAAATACAATGCAATCAGTGAACGCTTAATTTCTATTTGTCTACGAAGAATGCCCATCAACAAAACTATAATTCAAGTATATGCCTCACAACAGCTGCAGAAGAGGATGAAGTCGATGAGTTTATTTATTTAACATTTTTTTATATACCATCTTTCTACAATTCAAGGCTGTTTACATAGAACATAAGGTAACAGTGTTGACACAGCTGTTTTACATAGAGCAATAACTTTATGATTATAACAGTGAAACAAATTCAATAAAACCTTTTACATATTTACAGAGAGGAGTGGTTGGACAAGAAGGACATGGATGGGGGCGAAGAAGTACAAACTGAAATTGACAGAACATGGGTTGCCGTGAGGGATATCCTGATAGTCATGGGTGACAGGAACACAAAAGTTGGCAACAAAGAAGAAGGCAAGGTGGTTGGAAAATATGGACTTGGCAACAGAAATGAAGCTGGAGAAAGACTGATAGAATTCTGCAGGACCAACGATCGGTTCATCTCAAATACCTTCTTTTAGCAACACAAACGGTAACTATACACTTGGACTTCACCCAATGGATTGTACAAAAATCTAATTGACTATATCTGTGGAAGTCAGCGATGGAAAAGTTCTATAACATCAACAAAGACAAAACCTGGAGCTGATTGTGGTACAGATCACCAACTACTAGTATGCAAACTCAAGCTAAAGTTGAAAAAGAGCGTCACTCATGAATGTAGCAAAATATGACCTTTGGAATATACCACTGATATTTAAAGATTGCCCACAAAGTCAATTTGTTGTTTTAGAAACAAATGACAGAGCTCCAGAAGAGTTATGGGATGACATCAAGACGTTGTGTTAGAAGAAAGTGAGAAGTCTCTGCAAAAGGTAAAAAAGCAAAAACAGCCAAAATGGATGACGGAAGAAACTCTGAAAATTGCCCAGAAACACAGAGAAACTAAAGCCAGAAGAGAAAGAGAGATTTCTAATGAGCAGCACAACAAGACAAGGAGAATTACTACAATGATGCATGTGAGGAAATAGAAGCAGAAACTATTAGAGGAAGAACAAGATCGGCTTTCCTAAAGCTATGAGAGTTAAAGAAAAAATTCCAGCCTCGAACTGGAATATTACAAGATGCTCAAGGATTCATGTTGAATGATGCTGAGAAGATAAAAAAAAGTTGGAAAGAATATACAGAGTCATTATGCGATAAAGATCAAGTGGAGCAACAGCTGTTTCAACCTGTACCTTATGATCAGAAACCATTGGTGATGAAAGAAGAAGTTGAAGCAGCATTGAAAGCCTTATCAAAGAACAAAGCACCAGGCATTGATGGCATCCCCACTGAAGTATTACAGCAATCGGATCCATCTGTTACCATAGTTACAAGGCTGTGTCAGGAAATTTGGAAAACAACATCATGCCCAACTGACTGGAAAAGATCTGTGTTTATACCAATACTAAAGAAAGGTGATCCAACTGACTGTGGAAATTGTTGCACAATCGCTCTGATCCCACATGCCAGCAAGGTTCTACACAAGATTATTCAGCAGAGACTACAACCATACCTGGAACGAGAACTACCTGAAGTGTAAGCAGGGTTCAGGAAAGGGCGAGGACATCATTGCGGATGTGAGATGGATTTTTGAAAAGACTAAAGAATATCAAAAGGATATCTATATGTGTTTTATTGACTACAGTAAGGTTTTTGACTGTGTAAACAATGAGAAACTCTGGGTCATGTTAAGGAGCATGGGTATACCAGAACACCTGATATTTCTTTTGCACAACCTTTAAATTGATCAAGAAGCAACAGTTCGAATGGAACAAGGAGAAACAGAATGGTTTAAAATCAGCAAAATCATACAATACGACTGCATACTTTCTCCCTACCTGTTTAATTTAAATGCAGAACAAATCATCAGAGAAGCAGGACTGTATTAAGACAACCGAGGTGTGAAGATTGGTGGAAGATTCATTAACAACCTTCGCTATGCTGATGATACCACTTTACTGGCTGAAAGTGAAGATGATCTGAAACATTTGCTTCTCAAGATCAAGGAACAGTCTTAAAATGGACCTGAACCTTAATGTAAAGAAGACAAAGATTGTGACAACTGGAAAAATCAATGTTCATCATTGATGGAGAAGAAATCAAAATAGTGGACAACTTTAACCTACTTGGATAAACTATCAATAAAGAAACAACAAACAGTCAAGAAATTCGATGACATTGCTCTTGGCAGAATGGCTATGAAGGACCTAGACAAGATTCTCAAGAGCAGAGATATCTCTCTCCATACAAAGATTAGACCCATTCAAGTCATAGTATTTTCAATAAAATCATATGGATGATAAAGCTGGACAGTGAAAAAGATAGACAGGAAGAGAATTGACGCCTTTGAATTATGGTGCTGGTTTTGAATATTGTGTATTGTGGTGAGGAGAGCCCCCAGGAAGAGATGGAAGTGGAAGAAAACCCTGTTTTTCCCTTTAAAACAAGTGACAGTTCAGTTGTGCACAGTGTTTGCAAGGCAGGCAAGGAAAAAACTCAGCTCTCTGCTGAGGCCAGGCCATGCCCTAGTTCAGACATAGAATCAAGCTTGCTCAATGATTCGTCACACCTGTGCAGAGGCAAGGGAGTGCCCGGCAGCAAACGTTTTTTAAAAACACACTCAGAGCAAAGGAAGGACACACAGGACACACAGGAGAGAAGGGAGACACACACCCAGGAGATGCAGCAGAGAGAGCAGAGCCAGCAGGTCCAGGAGATCCTGGAAAGGAATAGATCTGCAGCCAGAGCAGACAGAGCAACAGAGGCATACAAAGGAGAAACTCTGAGAGATCCTGGAAAGGGAGAAAGGTTCCAAGGAAACTTTCAAGAGAGTGGCTATCTGGGAAGGAGTGGAGAAAGGCACCAGAAGGCTGAGTTCCATAGCCTGAAAGATATCAGGAGGAAAGGAATCAGTAGCTGCCTGAGAGACCCGACCCATGGTAAAGCCAGTACATGTAAACCTGAACAGCTTGCAGAGAAACAGTTTACTTCCGCTAGTGTCCAGAAGCCAGACCTAATGTCTGCTAAGAGGTGGGTGGATAGTTTTATGTATGAAGAGAACCGAAACCCAGATAAGAGCAGAGAAACTGAGCTTTTAACACTAGAAGCATTAAGAAAACTGTTTGCAGAGAGGAAGCTTTACCCTCCCAATACAAGTGTCCCTTCTTCGGGTGATTTGCTGTTGAAGCAGTTCCAAGAGTTTTTAGAAGACAGGAAGGCTGGGAAAGTTTATAAAACTGGTGGAAATAAGAAGTACCCGGTGTCCATAGAAGAGATGCAGGTGGATTCTTGTATGCCAGAAGCTGAGTCAGAATTGTCACCAATGGATTGCTCTTTTTGTCTAAAGGAGAACTGAGCATTGTTGAACAGGGTTGAAAGACTGTGAAACAATATAGTGACTAATTTCTGTGACTGCCAAGAGTTGGAAAAAGCCAAGACTGTGTTCTACTAAGTATGTGAGCTTCTGAAGCCAAGAAGCTGCCTTTAGTAAAAGTTTGGTTTGGAAAAGAAAACAGCAGCTGTTAAAACGTTTACCTGATACGTGGAATGACCACAAGAAGCTGTGCTCTGTGAAAGTTTATTTGAATGAAAGCTGCTGCCCAGTGATAGAAGGTTTTTGTTGCATTTTCCTCTGTTAACCTGATTTACTCTTATGTTGGTGAAGCATCCTTTGGCTTTTGTGTTTTTGAGCTTTAATGCCTTGGAATCCTGCAAAAAAAATAAATTTTCTTGCTGCCTTAAACCACCGGTCTCACAACTACATTTGTCCTTATATAAGTAAGCCAACTACAAGTCCCAGAATCCCTCTGGTGACAAACAAGGGAAGCTTTATTTAAAGGGACACTATAAGGCCACTCTATGCTTGTAAGCCTTCGGGCCCAAGCGAGGGCGTCGCAGTATACCATAGACTGCCTGAAGAACAAACCAGTCAGTACTAGAGATCAAACCTAACCTTTCTTTAGAAGCTCAGATGACAAGACTTTGACTTTCATATTTTGGATACATCATGCAAACAGAGAGATCATTAGAGAAATACATCATGCTTGGCAAGGTAGAAGGTCAACTCAAAAGAGGAAGGCCAGTAATGAGATGAATCGATTCAATAACAGCAGCTATAGGTGCCACTGTCAACAATGAGCCACCTGACTGAAGACCAAACACAGTTTAGGACAACTATCCAGAGGGTCACCATGAGTCGACACTGACTTGACAGCACTTAACAACAACAGAAGGGAATTGGAGGTAGATGTGTTGGTCCAACTCCATTCTCTTCCCATTGAGCAGCAGAGTGTATTTAGGTTCCTTATGGTGACATTTAAAAAGTTTAAACATCAAGGGTCGGGGTATCTGCAAGATTTATTAGAGTGATACCATCCAGGCAGTAGCTATGCTCAAATCAGGGTTTGCAACTAGTGGTCCTGGTTCCCAAGTAAGCGCGGTTGAATCTTTGGAAGCAAAAATGCATAATAAATACTTTTTCAAGTACATTTGTAGCAAAAAAACTGTGAGTAAGTCAGTTGGACCATTAGATGATAGAGGGGTAAAAGGGGCACTAAGAGGGGACGAGGCCATAATGGAGAGACTGAATGAATTCTTTGCTTCAGTCTTTACTGAGGAAGATGTAGAGATGTTATCTATGACTGAAGTGGTATTTGAAGGTGATACTGTGGAAGAATTGAAAGAAATATCGATACACCGGGAAGATGTATTACAACTATTGATAAACTGAAGAGTAGCAAATCACCTGGACCGGATGGTATATATACAAGGGTGTTTAAAGAACTGAAATATGAGATTGCAGACCTGCTGTTAGTAGTCTGTGAACTATCATTAAAATCATCTGTAATACCTGAAGACTGGAGGATGGCCAATGTAACGGCAATTTTTAAAAAGGGTTCCAGGGGTGATCTGGGAAACTACAGACTGGTGAGCCTGATGTCAGTACTGGGAAAAATGGTGGAAACCATCATAAAGAACAAAATTACTGAACATGTAGATAGTCATGGCTTAATGGGAGACAGCCAACATGGCTTTAGACAAGGAAGATCTTGTCTTACTAATCTGTTATGTTTTTTTGAAGGTGTGAATAAACAGGTAGAGAAAGGTGAATCAGTTGATATAGTGTATCTGGACTTTCAGAAAGCCTTTGACAAGGTCCCTCATCAGAGACTTTTGGCAAAACTATAAAGTCATGAGATAGGAGGCAGTGTACTATTGTGGATCGGGAACTGGTTAAAAGATAGAAAGCAGAGGGTAGGGCTAAATGGACAATTTTTCCAATAGAGAAAGGTGAATAGTGAAGTACCCCAGGGATCTGTGCTGGATCTGCTGCTTTTTGACGTATTCATAAATGACCCAGAAAAGGGAATAACAAGTGAGGTTATCAAATTTTCAGAGGACACAAAATTATTTAAAGTTGTTAAAACCCACGAGGAATGTAGAAAATTGCAAGAGGATCTTGATAAATTGAAAGACTGGGCATCCAAATGGCAGATGAAATATAATGTGGAGAAGTGCAAAGTTATGCACCTAGGAAAGAACAACCCAAACTATGGTTACATGATTCAAGGTTCCACATTAGGAACCATCACCCAGGAAAAATATTTAGGAGTCATCGTGGATAACATGTTAAAACCCTCCGCCCAGTGTGCAGTGGCGGCCAAGAGAACAAATAGAATGCTACGTACTATAAGGAAAGGAATGTAGAATAAAACAAAGGATATTATAATGCCTCTCTATCATTCCATGATGTGACACACCTTGAATATTGTGTGAAATTCTATTTGCTGTATCTTAAAAAGGATATAGCGTTATTAGAAAAGGTACAGAGAAGAGCAACCAAAGTGGTAAAGGGGATGGAAGGATACCCTTACGAAGAGAGGCTAAAAAGGTTAGGGCTTTTCAACCTGGAAAAGAGACAGCTGAGGGGAGATATTTATAGAGGTCTATAAATTAATGAATGGAGTGGAACAGGTATACGTAGATCGTTTGTTTGCATCATCAGAATATAGAAAGACTAGGGGACATGCAATGAAGCTACAGGGTAAACTATTTAAGACTAATAAGAGAAAATATTATTTCACTCAACTTGTAATCAAACTCTGGAATTTGTTACCGGAGGATGTAGTAAAAGCTGTTACTGTAGTTGGGTTTAAAATAGGTTTGGACAAGTTCCTGGAGGAAAGGCCCATAAACCATTATTAAAAGGGACCCAGTATATCACTGCTTAACCCAATACAAGCATTGTGGAACCTGTGTCTTTTGGGGAAACTGCTAGGTACTTATGATCTAGATTGGCCACTGCTGGAAACAGGATAGTGGGCTTGATGGATCTTGGTCTGACCCAGTATGGCATATCTTATGTTCTTATGCCATAGCTTCCCCGACATGGTACAATATGCTCCCGTTCATTCTGAGAGGGGAACACAATTTGTTAGTATTTAGGAAAGCTTTGAAAACGTTTTTGTTTCCTAAATTGGGTGTGGGAGGGTGGCAGGGGTAACTGTCGGCTTGGGTGGGATAGTGGAGCAGGGGGAGGAGTGGTGCAGAGTTTAAAAAAATGTTTCTATGTATTGTGCCCCGCCTTGAATGCATTTTAGCATATGGCGGTATTGTAATGCTTTGAAATAAAATAAATAAACTTTGCGCCAACTTTTTGTGCACATTCCATTTGCATAGATGCCTTTTGCTGTATATTGGTGCTGAAGTTTCACTGTATGCAAATGCGTTCACAGCTAATGGCGTGCGACTTCTGCCTCTACATGATAGTGAAAAAGAGAGAAAAAGGTTATTGTACTTGTAATTGTTCTTCATGGTCAAAGGTTTAGCATATGGAGGAGTGACCTAGTGGTTGGGGCAAGGTACTTCAGGCTGGAAGGTCAGGGGTTCAAATCCCACTAAAGGACAACAATCTTGGGCCGGAAGGACTGGGGTTTCTAGTCCCACAGGTGCTCCTTGTGGTCTTGGGCAAGCCACTTAACCCTCCATAGCCCATATTCCCTGTAAAATAGTTATCTCCAAGTTATAATACCCTGTTCAATGTAATTTCAGTTTGTTCAATGTAAACCACACTGATGCAGAATAGCGCGGTATATAAGAGAATGTAAATAAATATCCAGATTATCACTTGTGCTAGTATTTAACTATTCAAATAATGTTATTTATGTAATAACATTAGGGCTGCAATAATACTATTGGGACCTTTTTACTAAAGTGTACTCGTCAGCTAGCACATGAATTAATGAATGCTAAATATTACCGTATAAGTGTTGCAGCTGTTACTGTGCTGGTATGACAGCACATGCTAATTTGCATGTAACTGCATGCTGTGTGATGGGGCAGGATCTGGTTGGGCCATAGGTGGAGAATGGGCATGGACTATACATTAAGTTAGCACACAGTACTTTATCAATGCTGTTGGGCAGTTTGTGCAAGGACTAGAGATGCCCTGGGTGGGTCCTCCACCCTGCCACTCCCCTCTTCCTGGGGGTGCCCATCGCCACTACTGCCTTCTCGCAAACTCTAAGTCTGCATCAGAAGGGGGAGGAAGTGGCAGGTCCTAGAAGCCATGAACTGTGATGCAGCGCTGGAGGCTTTAGGTAGGTGTTGTATTGCGGTTTGAAAGCCATTGCTGCTTCTGTAGGCCCCAGACAGGGCAGCAGTGGTGTCAGCGGACACCCCCGGGATGCCAGCATTCAAGGCAACCACCTAGTCTGCCTAAGGGTAGCACTGGCTCTGAGCATGGGAGCCCCCAAGAGTCTTTGCACTTACCGCACATTAAGTTTTGCAGTTAAAGCGAGATAGATGCAAAACGTTACTACACTTTAGGAATCAGGTACCACAGTGTATCTCAGAAATTCTCTGTTTTTGTCTGAAGGAACATTTTTCACCATTTACTGCTGTTACAGCTTCCGGGCAGTCTGCTTTTTAGAGTGGGAGTCAAGGATCAGTGTCAAAACAAACTGCTTTTGTTTAAACATGGCATCCATTCACCCAACATTAAATTAGAGAGAGGCTGCTGCCAAATTCATGATCTATGATATGGGATTCCTTTTAAGGTTTTGAGCTTGAGGATTTCAAATCACAGTGATGTTAGGACAATTTATAGTACTTTAATCTCCTCTTCCAAGCAGAAATAGCTAAATGAGATCTAAAATAACAGACATGAAACCCTTGTTCCACCCTTCTGTCAGATACAGGAGCACTGGGGAGAGAATTAGGAGCTATTTAATAACTCAAGAGTTTTTCCTCACTGAAGGAAGTAAATATTTTAAGGTCCTTAGACTTGCACATCAATCTTCTTGCAAATGTCCCAGTAGCAAACATACACACAAAATGATACAAAACACACTGGTTTGGGATTCTTCCAAATAAAATGATAATTTTGCCAAGGCGTTTGATGAATGTTAATAATCCAGCACAATACATTTAAGTCTGATGCAATCCATACAAAACAATCAAAAATCGAACAGTCCAAAAAGAGCCTCAAAGTAGTCACCTTTAGATTTATTCACCAACCACTCCCTAGCAAAAAGCATTCTTTTCAGAGGAACCTCCCCCCCCCCCCCCCGAGTTTGTCCTATATTTGTCCAGTAAAGCTTGATGTAGAATCTCTGCTGTGGAAGAATAGGAATCCTCTTTAAATATATTTGAGTACATTTTCAGCCAGCGTGGTCACCACAATAATTTAAATGCTGGCACCGGGGCATAAATGAATAGCCTTGTTATCCATATAACTCCTTCCTTGAGCCTAAGCACACTCTTAGGGCAGAAAGAAGAAAGCGTATAAGCCAAGATGAGCTCATGAATTTTATAGAATTGCACTTCTCTGAAGACACATCCCAATGTGGAGTTTCTGAGCTAGTACACACTCCTTCTCTCTGATCATAACATTCAGGGGTCCTTTTACCAAAGTATGGTAATGGTTTTGCATCTATATGTCAAAATGCCATATGGTAGGTGCAAAACCTGTATGGTAAATGCAGGAGGAGGTGACCAGCACCTGCCCTGCAGATGCCACACAGGGCAGTCTATTATCACATCGGCCTGCATTCCCTTCATCGGTAGGTAGCACAAGTACTCCCACACCGGCTACTGATGCAGGGAATATGGGCTAGATTGAGGGAGCAGGGAGAGGACAGAGCAAGTAGTCGTTGTGTGCTTCCTGAATGGCAGTATCGGCCCCTCCACCCCGTGGCCCCTTCTTCAAATTCCCCCAATTCAAGAATGATGCCACTGCTGTGGATCAGAAGATCCAAAGCACCCACACAGACACCCCCCCCCCCCCCCCACACACACATACTTTTCTTGCTTCAGCAACCCCCTGGACAGCACCCAGATGCATGGGTCTGACTGTCCTCCTCTCCCTAGTTTGGCAGTGTTATTCTAGGCTAGCCAGCTGGACCCCCCCAAACACCTCCCCACACCCCCCCTCCCCTGGAGTTTACCAGGCTTCACTTGTGGTCCAGGGGTGTTCAGGGCAGGAGCAGTGCCCCTCTGCTCCTGCTCTGTCTCCAGCGCTGTCCAGTATGGCACCAGTCTCGCAGTGTTGACCTCAAGTGGTAAGATGTCTTGAGTAGGCATTATCTGCAGCCATGCTATTGGCAATTTTGACAGCTGGAGCACAGCAATTGCTTGTGCGCTGGCTGCCTGCTGTCATCATACCTTCTCCCTGCCCCAATCCCCCCCTCCCTTCTTCTAACGTGAAATGCAGATAGCATAGAAATCACTTCACTATCTGTATTTCACCTGCATTAGCTGTCAATTCAGCATGATGGTTCAGGTTACCTACCGTATTAACAGCTAACGTGGTTTAGTAAGCAGATCCCTCAGTGTCCATATGGATGCTGAATTCACTAGTATGGAACACTTTAGTACCAGTCTCACAAACAGATGTGTAAAATAATAGTCTCTCCCTATCCTATAAAATAGCTTACAATTGATCACAAAATAATAATTTCCTTGCAGTGGCATTTCCCTAGCATCTTATGTTCCCTTCAATTTATTTTTCTCTATACACTGGATCCGACTTTACAGTGTCTTTCTTCCATTCTTTGTCTATGGTAAAATCTTTGATAAATCAGTTTCCTTCACAAAAATAATTCCAAATAGGTAAGCATGTAAATCATCACAAAGATGATTACCCAATATGTAAATAGTTACCCAGGTTTGACCCAAGTTCATGTACCGGTTCATTGTAAACACAGCTACAGAAATGTGTAAGTTTTGATGTTCTATGTAAACCGCACTGATGCGGAATAGCACGGTATATAAGAGACTATAAAGAAAGAAAGAAAGAAAGAAAGAAAGAGAAAAATAAAATATTGTAGAAGAAGAACCAAAGAAGAGGTGACAGTCATTGGGGCGCTGTAGGAAAATAAGCCAAGTTGATGGGGTGAATCAAGAGGGTATGATGCTCTATAAGGATGAGAATAGTAGCCTCATTATCAGAGACATACTGACTTTAGTCATTTCCTTGCTCAAGAAGGCTTGTAGTCTAAAACAACTATTTACTAAACTAGGTTATGGCCATAGCACATAATATTTACCAATTAATTGACATTAATTAGCAATAATAACATGCATTATTTGTCTATAGTACAGCTTAATGCAGGAAGTTTTACAAATAATTATGCGTTGAAAAGCATGGATATGCATTCAAGCAGCTCATTATTATGAAAAATGAATAACAGGGCCCACGTTAAACTTCACAAACTGCATCATTCATTGAAAGTTAACAACACCTCAAGAAAAGTTTTTAACCTTCCCCGAGGGGATGCTGCCAAAGGGCCAAAGAAGGATAAACAACATAGTACCCACCTTGGTTAATGTAAAAATATGTTCAGCCTTCTCTCTGAATGTACTCTCTCCCCCTGATTCCAGATCCTTAATCAAGTCTAAAAATTCCTCAGTCCCATCTCCACCTTGATCTCTTTGAACTATAAAGAATGATAAGCAGAAGCAGTTCTCGGATGGTCCTGCGCTGGCAGTTGATGCTTGCAAGATGGCGGCCACAGGTCCCTAGAGGTAGTTTCACAGAGATCAGGCTGCTAAATAAGGGAATGCTCTTTGACTGTATTTGGTAGCCTAACCCTTAGTGGTAGTACTGTATGAACAACAGGAGCCTGAGGCCCAAGTTTTGTAAGTAGCAGACACTGGGGAATGAGTGACCAGAGACTATTCCTGCCCATTACTACCCACTAGGGAAACCCAGTTTATTTATTTATTTTGTTTATTTAAAAGCTTTTAAATACCATGGGGTCAATATTTACACTTTTTAGAAAGAAGAAAGAATGGGACTGGAGGGATCCTTAAGCTGTGGGGTGTTCTTTCCCTTGGCATCAGGACCGTACCTAGCCCTGTGTGAGCGGTGCGGCCGCACAGGGCGCAAGGCAGGCAATGGCAGACAGCTGAAATGCACCCCTTAAGCCTTCTTCCGGCACTCTAAGCAGGTCTGGCCTCTCCTTCCTCTGATGCGATGTCAGAGCAAGGAGGGACAGATCTGCTTAGAGTGCCAGTGACTGCACATCGGGTGCACCTCTTCTCTCCTGTCACTGTCTAGAAAGTGGCTGGATGGAGTTGCGGGGGGGGGGGGGGGGCATGCCAGCTGTGCAAGACGCACAGGGCGCGATTCCTGCTTGGTATGGCCCTGCTTGGCAGTATCAGTTCCTACCTCTTCACTACTTAGCATGCTAACAACTAGTTTTTCCAGAGCCTCCTCAGCTATAAAATATTCAATATGGAACCATTTTGAAAATCCCTCCAATTCAGTGGTGTGCGGTGACATTTGCAGGAGAGGATTCAATAAATGTGCTAAATAGTAGTGCCATGTGTAACCTTAACCAAAGTTAATGTAGTCCCTTGTTTTGGGCTAAACTGATGGTACCACTTCCTGAAACATGTCCTTACCACTTGAAACAAAACTAGTTAACAATGTCACATCTTGATCTCTATCTGAGAGTCACTTGCAACATTTGCTAAAATTATGTAGTTATACCATAGCAAGAGGGGCTTGGCAGCCACAACATAACAGTTCCTATTTCCATAAAAACACCATCTATATCCTGCCCCTATCCCCTTTCCATTTGCACGCTGTCTCCAACAGGGGGATAAATGCTGGACAACAGAGGGGAGGGACAGGAGGGCAAATGCTGGAAAATGGGAGGGGGCAGGAGCATAAATGCTGGACAACAGGGGATGGGAAAGCATGTAAACAAATGCTGTTCCAGTGATGGCACTACCCAGTAAGCTGAGTAAGTATGACAGGAGGGTTCCATCACTAGCCACCTGAACCCCACTCCCCATTCAGGATGATCCATGGAGCACCGTCAGTCCAGTGGAGAGCCTGCCCAGAGGACATGCTGCTCCCATAGGCAGAAGGCTGTGAGAGGCTGCAGTCACTTCTTACAGACTTGTGTCCCATGGGCAGGCTCTCTACTAGACTGTTGGCACTCCGCAGGTCATCCTGAATGGGAAGTGGAGGTGGGTGGTCATTGACGGTGCTTTCCTGACGTCGGCTCCTGCAGATAGACTCTGTTTCTCTGGGCTGCAGTCATGGCTTGCACAGCCCCTGCCCGCAGGACATGCTGCTCCCACAGGCAGAAGGGTGTGGGAGACAGTGATCGTGGCCCAGAGAATCAGAGCCTGCCTGTGGGAGCAGCATGTCCTGTGGGCAGGGGCTGTGAAAGGCCAGTTGTACCCTGCCTCTCTGGGCTGGGATCACTGCTTGCATAGCCCCTGCCCATGGGATGTGCTGATCAGTGGGCAGGCTCTGCCCCTTGTACATACATGGGGGGGGGCATTGAAGGGGGTGTGGACATGAGGGGGCATTGGGAGGTGGACATGGATGGGCACATGGAGTCAGAAGGGAGATGCTGGGTACAGGGGGGGGGGAATAGGGAGGCAGCAGGGATAAGATTAAGGTGAGGGGTTAGGGAGATAGAGATACTGGACATGGAAAGGGACACAGTGAGAAGCAAGTAGGGGAGATGGAATGGTGATGTTGGCCAGGGGCTTATAAGAAGACTATGGGAGTCATTCAGTAGAGTGAATAGTGGGGATGGACATCCCATTTGGATGTTCATCCCCGCTATTCTCTCCCCTGATGACCCCGGCTAATGTCTCCCCATATGAACAGCGCATTTGTAGAGGGAGGCCTAGACAAGAGCGGGAGAAGGTATTGCTAAGGCAGAGCGAGGGCGGGGCATGGGCAGTTAGCAACCCCGGATGTACAGGGCCAATTCTGAGGTCAGCCCTGTAGGTCCAGGGCTGTGAACATAGGCAGGGGACTTATTCCACTGCAGGGGTGGAATAACTCCCCCTGGACATTGGGGGATCCTGCTGCTAGGCCTGGTAATGTAGGGTGGTGAGGTAGTATCCGGATCCTGGCTATGGGAAGCCAGATTGGGAGTCTGACTGCAGGGAAAGAAGAAAATTGGCGGGGTCAGCATTCTTGGCTCCTGAATGGAGCCACAGTGCCATGGCAACAGGACACCATGGCACTGTGGCTCCATTCAGGAGCCTGACTGAGGTAGCCAGGCATGTGGCTGTGCATGCAGGCTGATTGGAATTGGGGCCTGGCCTGCATATTCAGGCCCTAGACCCTTTTCTGATCCTGCGTGAACATCTAGCCCCCACCGGATCAGAATTGGGTCTACCTCTGTGCATCCTGATTCTGATCGGCTGTACAGGGGCCTGGACAGCCACATTGGAATGTGCCTCCATGGGAAAATGCTGGACTTGGGGAGGGGGGAAGAGGGTAGATGCTGGACACAGGGTAACAAGGGGAGAAGGAAATGAAGGACATGTGGTAATAGGGATAGAGATATGAGAAGATGGGCATGGGGTAAATAGGTTGAGAAAGAGATGGATAGATGCTGTACATGGGAGTAATAGAGAGGGGATGGTATGGAGATAGGGTAGATGCTGGTTGCAGGGGGATAGGAAGGGAAAGGGCAGACATGGAAGGAAAGAGAGATCAGAGGTACTGGATGGAATGAAAGAGAGAGACATACACTGGATGGGAGTGTGAGATGTTAGACATGGAGAGGAAGTGAGAGTGTGCAAAAGTCTAGGGAATAATGGATTACAAAAGAAGAGCTGGGGATGGAAGGACTAGGGTGAGGTTTGAAAAGCAGTAGGTAGATGGCATAAAAAAGAGGAAGATTGACAACTGGATAGTAAGGAATGAAATCTGGGTGGACAGAGAGAGAGAAATAAATATAAGAAAGCTGAAAAGAAAAAAAATCAATATACAAGATGGAAGGAAGTGGACAAAACAAAAGGAGAGTCAAGAAATGGCAGGTGCCTGGACTAGAGACCGTAGAAAGAGAGCTAAGAGAACACAGAAGAAAGCAGCAGCATGATCAGAGAATAAAATGGTCAGACAACAAAGGTAGAAAAAATAATTTATTTTCAATTTAGTGATTGAACTTTGCACAATATTTATATTTGACACAGTATAGGGAACTGCATCTTTTTTATGTCTCTGGTGTTCCTCTTCTTGTGGATTCTGGCTTCTTGGGGTTTTAGTTTAATTTTTGTCTACATATTTTTATTTTTACTTTAGGTTGTGGTCACTTATTCTGTACTTGGTGAGGGTCTGTATTCTGAGTGTGTGACTGAGACCAGGCATTTTGTTAACATGTTGCTTGTACATAGGGATCTGTACTGTAGTAATTTGATTTGTTCAGCACAATCCAATCCGGTCTTTGAATTCATGGCTACCAGGATTATTTTTATGCATTTTGTATCTTCCCTCCTCATCAATAATCTGGTCATAGCAAAATAAATCTGATGTGAAGATACACAGCCCCTTATAAGTAAGTGGCTTTTCATTAATCAAGTTTAATGTTTATTATTATGTTTGTTTTATTGTAACATCTGTTTCACGCATGTTTGGAAGCCAACTAGGATTTTAGATGGGTGGCATATACATTTTAAAATAAAGTATACTAAATTTATGCCACAATGTATCTCCGCACATGGCTCTGCATTACCCTCATGCTGCCCCTGTGGGGAAGCAGATGGGGTGGGGGGCACTGGGAGGCAGAGGAAAGCAGAAACCTCAGATTGGGACCAGCATGATCAGAGAATAAAATGGTCCAATAACAAAGAAGAAAATTTTATTTTCAATTTATGATCATAGAAACATAGAAACATAGAAATATGATGACAGAAAAAGACCACATGGCCTATCCTTCCATATCAACAACTACAACAGTCCCCTTTTTACATTTAGAGATCCTCTTATTTATTTATTTAGACAGTTTTGTATACTGCCTTATCCTTCAATCAAAGCAGTCACAACACAATTGGAGGATACATTTAACATGTGGGGATGTGAGACACATACACTAATACTTACAGTGAACATGGGCAATGGAGGGCTAAGTGGCTTGCCCAAGACCACAAGGAGCACCTGTGGGACTAGAAACCCCAGTCCTTCTGGCCCAAGATTGCTGTCCTCTAGTGGGATTTGAACCCCTGACCTTCTGGCCTGAAGTACCTTGCCCCAACCACTAGACTACTCCTCCCATACTCCTCTCCCTCTCCTCTGTGTTTGTCCCATGCTTTTTTGAATTCAGTTACTGTCCTCATCTCTACCACCTCCACTGGGAGACTATTCCATGGACCCACTACTCTTTCCGTAAAGAAATATTTCCGCATATCACTCCTGAATCTATCTCCCTTCACCCTCATCCCATGTCCCCTCGTAGCAGAACTTGCTTTCAATTGAAAAACGCTCTCTCCCTGAACATTTATGCCATGGAGGTATTTAAACATCTCAATCATATCACCTCTATCCCGCCTTTCCTCTAAGGTGTACATATTAAGATCCTTCAGTCTGTCCTCATATGCTTTATAATGAAGACCACTAATCATTTTAGTAGCCACCCTCTGCACCAACTCCATCCTGTTCACATCCTTTTGAAGGTGCGGTCTCCAGAATTGCACACTATACTCCAAATGAGGTCGCACCAAAGACTTATAGAGAGGCATTATCACCTCCTTTTTTCTGCTATCCATTCCTCTCCGTATGCACCCAAGCATCCTTCTAGCTTTTGCCGTCGCCTTTTCTACCTGTTTAGCTACTTTAAGATCATCAGACACAACCACGCCTAGGTCCCGCTCTTCTTTAGTGGACAAAAGTACTACACCCCCTAGACTATATTGCTCCCTTGGATTGCTGCAGCCCAAATGCATGACCTTACATTTTTTAACATTAAATCCCAGCTGCCAAATTTTAGACCATTTTTCAAGCTTAGCTAGATCCCTCCTCATGTTATCTACACCTTCCTGGGTGTTTACTCTATTGCAGATTTTGGTATCATCCGCAAACAGGCAAACCTTACCCGACAACCCTTCCGCTATATCACTAACAAAGATGTTAAAAAGAATCGGACCAAGGACAGATCCCTGGGGCACACCACTGGTAACATCCTTCTCCTCAGAGTGAGCTCCATTTACTTGTACTCTTTGTCGCCTCCCACCCAACCAATTTCTAACCCAAGCAATAACTTTAGGGTCCATCCCTAGGGTGCTCAGTTTGCTTATAAGTCGACTGTGAGCAACAGTGTCAAAGGCTTTACTGAAATCTAAATACACCACATCTAGAGCTCTCCCTCGGTCAAACTCCCTGGTCACCCAGTCAAAGAAATCAATCAGATTTGTCTGACAAGACCTGCCTTTGGTGAATTCATGCTGCCTCGGATCCTGTAATCCACTGGACTCCAGAAACCTCACTATTTTCTCTTTCAGCAGCGTTTCCAATAATTTACTCACCACCGAAGTTAAACTAACTGGCCTGTAGTTTTCAACCACATCCTTATTTCCGCTTTTGTGTAAAGGCACCACATGAGCCTCTCTCCAGTCCTTTGGCACCACTCCTGACTCCAACGAGGCATTGAAAAGGTCAGTCAGTGGAGTTGCTAGAACGTCCCCAAGTTCCCTCAGTATTCTAGGGTGTATCCCATCTGGTCTCATCGCTTTGTCTACTTTAAGTTGAGCTAGTTTCTCACAAACACAGTCTTCTGAAAATTGTTCAAGATGTCCCTCGCTTCTGCTCATTTTTGTGGGTGTTTTCTGAGGTCCTGCTCCTGGTTCTTCATCTGTGAACACAGAACAAAAATATTTGTTAAGCAATTCCGCTTTATCCTTATCAGCTTCTACATATTCCTCCCCTGCACTCTTGAGTCTGACAATACCACTTTTGCCCTTCCTCTTCTCACTAATATATCTGAAAATGTCTTATCCCCCCATTTTATTGCATTGGCTATTTCCTCCTCCTTTTGAATCTTTGCCTTCTTGACTACTTTGCTAGCTTCTCTAAGTTTTTCCAAATACAGATGCCTATCTTCCTCTCTCTGTGATCTCTTGTATTTCATGAAGGCCTCCCTCTTTTTCTTCACTTTTTCAGCTACTTCTTTTGAAAACCATAGCGGTTTCCTTTTCCTTTTACCTTTATTTACCATTTTAACAAAAAGGTTGGTTGCCCTTAAAATATCCCCTTTCAGTTTTGCCCACTCTTTTTCTACATCCCCCAGCTGTTCCCATCCCACTGACTCCCTGAGGTATTGGCCCATCTTCACAAAGTTAGTCTTCCTAAAGTCTAAGATCCTCACCTTTGAATGGATTCTAACAGCCCTAGTCCTAATACTGAACCACACCATCTGGTGATCACTGGATGCAAAATGATCTCCCACTACAACATCAGAAACACTTTCACCATTGGTAAGCACCAAGTCCAGTATGGCCCCTTCACGTGTGGGGTCTGTTACCAATTGCCTGAATAGTTCTCCCTGTAGAGAATCCAGGATCTCCCTACTTCTAGATGATACTGCAGCAGGAATGTGCCAATCAACATCTGGCATGTTGAAATCTCCTATCAGTAGCACTTCCCCTTTCCTAGCAATGCTGCATATGTCTTCAATTAACTCTCTGTCCACCTCTTCCTCTTGTGAGGGAGGTCTGTATATCACATCAATGCAAACAGCTTTCTCTTTCCCTCTTTCTAGTTTAACCCACAATGCCTCCTCTCTCCCTTTTAAGCTCTGTAATTCCAAAGCTTGTCAGACGGCTGCCTAGGGTGAGAACTTACACAATCTTGACGATGCATATATTCATATGATTCTTGCAAGGTATTGTGGGTATTGTAGTTCATTCACTCCCAAACACAGCTGATGACAATAATTTGAGTTGTGAAACCAAGTGGTAAGATCAATAAAATACTTCTTTTATTGATGGGGTTTAATTCACCCAGCACATGTATGCTTGATAGCACTATAAATGAGGTTACTTGCTTGCAGTGTTTAAATGGATAACAAAAAGTCACAAAGTAAACTAGAAAACAACCTTCAGCTTGTCAGGCAATTAGCTAATGTTTTCTTAGCAAGTAATTACCAACTACAAAGGCACAAAGTAAAGAATAAACTTTGTTGGTTAGGTTAACTTCTGCTTATTTTCCACGCAGATCTCAGCAGTGATTCTCCCTTGCTCACACACACAATCAGGTGCAGCCCTAATTACTATCAATGGACCAGCTGAAAGCCTTTAGCTGGCTGGCTGCTACTGTGTGAACCCAAATCCTGCTTTAAGAGCTGTTTGCAGTGGAAATAAAGAACAAAGTTAGGTTTCTTTGTGATGGCTGATGTGTTTGCTCATAGAAAGCTAGCAATAGCATTTAGATAGAGAACAGCCCATGTAAACTGTATTTTCATCTGCTGTATCAATCAGCATATGGTCACTATCATACATTGGCACAGACAAGTCTTTCATTAAGGCACTATCATGAGAATGCTTATTCCCTTGCTGCCATTCTCTATTATAGATAGGGTCTGGATCAGTGTTCATACCTGAGCCTCTCCTGCTATCATTATTCCTCTCTGTATAGCCTGGCCAATATGTAATCCAATTCTGATGTCCAGCCTTCCAATCTTGATCCCTGGACACTGGATCTCCTCTCACATACCTTCTGGCCTTGGTCTGAAAGTCCCTTCCACATGCAGTCTTCTCTCTTCCAGGTAGCCACTGGTGATTCCTATCTCTGCCACTCCATTCCTCTGGCTGAATCCAGTCCAATGGACTCTGCTGGCTTTTAGAATACCTCCCAGTATGAGTACTGCCTTGGAATCTCCCAGACCTTCCAATGGCCTTTCTTCTCTTCCTTCCAGAGAGTTTCCTTCTCTCTCTATCTGCGTGGCTTTTGCTGAAGCTGTTCTTCCAACCCTCTCTGAAGCTGTTATCTGAAGAATAAGCTCTATTCTCACTCTTCCCCAATGTGCGCTGCTCCCCAACACAGCGCAGCTGCCCTGAATCAGGCCCTGCCCCCCGAGATGAGTGCCCAGGGACCACCCCATAGCTCCCCTGACTGCACACACACTTTCCCACCCCAGCCCCTCCCATGGCTGCTGGAAACCCGGTGCACTCTGGGACTGGCAGTCCTCCATGTGAAAACTCTGCTCTCTTGCCTCCACCAGAACTGACAGGTTGCCCGCCCAGAGCCACATCATCTCCTCCACAGCTCCCACCTGAGCCATGATAAGCTTCCTTATCACAAGCTTTAATAGTAGTTTTTACATATAGTGCCACTCCTCCTCCCCTTCTTCCTACCCTGTCCTTTCTGAATAAAGTATAGCCAGGTATAGTTACATCCCAATCATGGTTTTCTGTGAACCATGTTTCTGTAACTGCCACTAAATCCAAGTCAGCCACTCCCACCAAAGCTTCAACATCAGGGATCTTATTTCCCATGCTACGGGCATTTATACACACTGCATCCATATGTTACCCCTGTTACCCATTTCCATAAAGGTATTTAATGTATCACCTACCCGGGGGCTTTCACTTACCTGGGGCTTTCTTCACCCATCCCCAACGAATCTGATCAGACTTGGTGCTATCTTAATGCATGTCTTTCTGTTTCTCTGGTGTTGCATTGTATATAGAATCTGACTTCTTGGGGTTGCATTTTAATTTTTATCTACATATGTTTATTTTTAGGTTATGGTCACTTATTCTGCATTTGGTGAAGGTCTGTGTTCTGAGTGTGTGACCAAGACTAGGTGTTCTGTTAACATGGAGTTTGTACGCACAGATCGGTACTGCAGTAATCTGAATTATTCAGCTTTTCAAATGGGTGTTTGGATGCTCCAGGGCCCATTGCAGTATTTACCATGCTGTGTTTTTTGGTGGGCTCCTTATGTGAGATTTGGAAGTTGGTGCTGGTTTGGTATGGTATGGTATGGCAGATCCTCAGTGAATTTGTTAAAGGGTTTTGTATTAGTTCACAATATGCCTGGTACTGGAGAATGTTTGTTATTGTTAATGAGATGATCAGAATCAGATTTTTTATTTTTAGATATTGAGTTCTGTGGATGAAAGTCCTGGTTCTGTTCTGCTCCCTTTGTTGAGGCAGTGGGTTCTGTGAATGCAAAATATATGTTCAAAAAGAAAGCACCCGGAAGAGGCAAGAAGCGCCCAGAAGAGGCAAGATGGCGTCTCACAAACCCTGAGTTTCTTACTGCCTGACTGTCATCCTGATAGGATGGAGAAAATGGAAACAGCTTCACCTACCCTCAGGTGAAGTTCAGGTGGCAGTGTCGGGGCAGAGGACCTTGATGGAGTGTGGGTTTGTCCCTCCCAGCTCAGATGTGGTGCCTTCTGTGGGTACAGGAGAAGTTTTCTCACTGGACCCAAGTGCCTTGGGGGTGGTACTCTCCCCTGATCAGCCGGATCCCTCGGAGTGACCTGGAGTAGCTTTGTGGTCTGGTGATGTGCCTCCTTCTGGCGTTGCAGTGAGCACACCATTACAGGGGGGTAAAGAGGGCATCCCAGCCATGGGTAGAGCAAGCTTTGGTACCTTCCTAGGATCTGGAGACACCGACAGGATTGGTGCAGTGGCTGGAGTGGTTCCAGGTGTGAGCCTTGAGCAAGTGCTGACCCAGGTCCCCCGGGAGTTGGTTAAGCCTGCAGTAGTAACTTTGGATGCACTTTGGGATGCAACAGCCCGAGTTAACAGTTCCTTGCTGATATTTGGAGAGACTGTGAGTAAAGATTTTGCTTCTATGAAAAATGCTATGCAGATGATGTCTGGAACAATTAAGGACCAAGAGTTGAAGATTGTCCGCCTTGAGGAGGATTTGGGAATATAGCTATAGCTCAAAAGGAAATATAAACTCAAGTTTATGATATGTCTAATCATTAACTAAAAAGTAATAAATGGAGCCATCATTGAATTCTTTTGGTAAAGAATCAATGGAGAACAAGAAACCAGGGTTTGGATCCCCACTAGCATTCCTTATGGCTTTGGACAAATCACTTAACCTTCCATTGCTGCAGAAAAAAAAATCGAAGTTATCAATGTCCCTTTTTAATGTACATTATCTTTATCTTTATTTATCTTTATTGGTGCATTTAATATACCGCATTAATTACCGCATTAATATACCGCATTAATATACCGCATTAATTACCAAGGGGTATGTTTACTAATTAGCGGTAGCAATATTGCACGGAAGCTGCTACCACCAATTAGCAAACATACCCCCAAGTTTAAGTTACACTTCAAACCACTTTGACTGAAATGATAAAGCAATATGAAAAACCTGATAGATAAATAAATCCCTGCACAATTGAAAATGGCATCAGTTGAGCAATTTTTGAGATAAGAATTGTTGGATCTTGCAAATTTCTGTAATTATATACCAATTTCTTCATTACTAGTTATTGTTAAAATTATTGAGAGAACAATTTTAACTCAACTGACTGATTTTGTGGAACAAGCTAGAATTCTGGATTGTTATCAATATGGATTTCGAAAAGCACAATCTGTAGAAATGTTGCTTCTCGTTAGTCATGCTGTTATAAGATAAGGATTAAATCAATATTCCCGGTATTTTCTTGTCCAATTGGAGATATCCTCAGCATTTGATGCGATTGATTATATGATGTTAATTTAGAGATTAGAAGTATTTGGTATTAAAGATCAAGTCTTACGATGGTTTAAATCATACCTAAATGAGTGCATGTTGGTAATTCACGAGCAATCATTTAGGGAGTCCCTCACCTCAGGGGTCAGCATTCTCATCCCTTTTATTCAGTATTTATTTGGTTCCACTCTGTCCAGTTTTTAGCAATCTGGATGTTCATTACAGGATTTACGCAAATGACATCCACTACTTTTTTTCATTTGATGGTGAGATTGGTGCTGCTATTGCTAAGCTTCAATGTTTTTTAGCATCAGTTTCTGAGTTGCTATGCAACAGACTTGTGTTGAATATTTAAAAATGGAGATTATGGTGTTTACTCTATCTCACTCCTCTGATACACCTTTGACTGTTGTATTTAAGGACACAGATTAGGGTGGCTAGTCAAGTTCATAGTTGTGGTGTGATTTTAATTCCAATGCTTTCCATGATACCACAGGCTAGATAATTTGTTGAATATGTATCCTTTAACATTTATTTTTTGAAATTGCTAAAACCTTTGGACCCAGTATTCATAGTAACATAGTATATGACGGCAGATAAAGACCAGTATCGTCCGTCTAGAATGCCCAGCAAGGTGCACTCGCTGCTCCGTGCAGGTCGCCCCTCCCCATGCCTTTGTTTAGGGGTGTACCAACTGCTCCATGTAGACCACACCTATTTGTTGAGATATAAGAGATAGTTAAGTTTATTTTGTTTTTATCCTGTTGCTATAAAGGGATCCACTGTGTCTGTTCCATGCCATTTTGAATTCTGCCACTGTATTTGCCCCCATCACTTCCATCGGGAGGGCATTCCAAGCATTCACCACCCTTTCAATGAAAAAGTATTTTCTGACACTGCCTTTCAGTTTACTCCTTTGCAGTTTCATGTTTATAGCATCCCTGTCTTTGGAAGAGGTTTGTTTGTTTATTAATACTCTAAGTATTTAAATGTCTGAATCATATCTCCCCTGTTCCTCCTCTCCTCTAGAGTGTACATATTTAGGTCTTTAAGTCTCTTCTCGTAAGTCTTCTGACACAGGCTCCAAATCATTTTGGTCGCCTTCCTCTGAACCGTTTACATGGTTTCTAGACCTAGAAACCATGTAAATGCCACTTAGAGGGATATTCAGTAGCACTAGCATGGTTAAATTTTATTAAACTGCATATCCCCTATACTTACATTCTTTAATCATCTCATATCAACCGTTCCAGTAATTACATTCATCACAACAGAACCTTCTTGTCATTCCTCTTCTATCTAGATTCTGACTGGAAATAACCAGACATATGACCTTTAGTTTCCTTGCCCTTACTCTATGGAATAATCTTCTACTGCATTTATGAATAGAGAGTTCTGTTAAGAATTTCAAAAAGGGAATCAAACAGTCCCAAAGGACTTTTTCTTTTGGGTAGATGGTTCAACTGTTGGTCCTCAGCAATTTTTATTATGACCCTCTTTTGTTTCTTTTATTGTTGTGAACTGACTACTATAGCTTGGTTGATATTGTTGTCATAATATTATTTATGTATTGTTTTAAATATTTTTTTAATCACAACTGTATTTATTATGTACACTGTAAACCATTTTGATGACTCATGGTTAAAAAGCATTACCAAATACTAATAAATCAAAATAAAATAATGGAATGAGCTAATTCAAGTCCTCAAAATTATTCTATTGGGCAAACCCCCACTAGGTTTAGCCCCATACTATGACAATCACAAATCTGGCTTCCATCCTTTGTAAATAAGTTATATTAAGTTACTCTGCATTTCTTGCCCTAGTCACTAGAACCATCCTGTAACCCATCTACTTTAACTTTTTATCCTAATGTTAATTGTAACTTGCACTGCTATCATTCTCTTTATATTTTGTTTAATGGACTGAGTTCCTTGCAAACTGTCTTGACTTGTAGAAAGATGGTATAAAAAAGATGTTCAATAAATAAATACATAAAATTAGAGATGAGTTCATCATTAAATCTGAATAAAGAGGAAAAAATTGTACAAGGAAACTATATTGGCCACTTTACCAAGCCCTGAATAAATTAATGTAAATTATAAGCTCTACATGTATTCAATAGGGAAATGCATTCATTAGTGTGCATGAAGGCGTTTAAAAATTTAAAGTGTACAAAACATTTTTAGGTGCATATACTTACAAAATAACACATGGACAGTCGATTTGAGCACTTAAGTTCTAGTATGCATACAATTCTAAAGGAAGAATATGTGAAATGAAATATATAAAAAGTATGCATGCATATTCTAAAGAAAGAATATGTGAAATGAAATATGTAAAAATCAGGGGAAATGTGTTTTAAATGAGTATGAACCAAACTACTTCTTGGCCGTACATACCCCAGATACTATCCCCTATGATGACACAGGAATGGAAAAATGACATAAACCCTGCAACTTATTGATACCCTCCATGTACAGGATTGCCAAGGGACTCCAGGTCATGGAGGATGGGCTGAGTTAGTTAATGAGGGCTTTAATTTGACTGTGGTTCACAATTTCTTCTAAATTATAGGTCCAGTTAATATGCTTCACTGTTAGTGCTAGCTGAAAGATGCCCTGAAGAGCTAACTTACCTTCCTACATAGGCCCCCTCTATGGTCAAAGCTTTGGTGTTTTGGAAGAGGTGAGGCTAGGAGAATTCCAAGGATTGTGTTTGATGTTATACAGAGCTTTCTGTGCAACCAAGGCAGAATTAAGGCACAAGGAAACTAGGCATGCATCGAGTGTCAAACTGTTTATGAGGGGTGCTCTTACAAGTGCTAATTCCATGGCTCCCAAGGCAAATTTTTGCTCTGGGAAGTTATCTGCTGGGAGAGAGAGAGACTGTATGTGTGTGTATGGGGGGGGGGGGGGCATGTGTATGTGAGGAGGAACCTGAGTCATTGCTACCCACAGAGATCTATCTATTCTTTTCAATTCCCTGGCACTTTCTCCATGTCACAGGGATTCCTACTGCCTTCTGCTAACAGGGTATTGGAGGTTTCTAATTTCTTCTCTCCAGGGTCTTCCAGTCTTAAAATGATGCAGGTAAAGGCCATCATTGTCCATTTAGTCTCTAGCCACCACTGCATGCAGGTTACCCCCTCTGCCCCGCTTCATGCAGATTACCCCTCTCTATTTTTGAAGTATGAAGCGATCTTCAGTGTCTGTCCCATGCCTTTTTGAATTCCATCACTGTTTTTGCCTCCACTACCTGCATTGGGAGGGGCATTCAGGCATCCCCAACCCTTTTCTGCGAAAAAGTATTTCCTGACATTGCTTTTGAGTTTACCTCCTTTGAGTTTCATTTTGTCGATTCTTTCTTTGCCTCTATATATCAGAGAGACGGAGCAGGCACAAACCTCCCTCAATGGGTCATTATTTATTTATAAAGCACCATTCTTTAACATTTATTTTTTGAAATTGCTAAAAACTTTGGGCTGCAAGATCAGATTCTGAGACCCAATTTTCCAGGTATTAGGTTCCAATCTGCCATTCGGGTAATACACCACCTTTTATTATGGAGATATACTCATGTATAAGCAGCAAAGACTACCAATCATTTCAGATATAATACCTTACCCATTTCCTCCTCTTACTGTGGCAGGTGTAGGCCTGTGATCCACTTTGTCTGATATAAGCAAGCGAGCTTAGCTAGCTTGACCTGTAAATGAAGCTAGTGGAGAGGCCTATGGGAATTGCACATCCCCCAATCTGCTCCTGTAGAGCAAGGACATAGCAAGAATATTGAACTAGCTTAGATAAGCAGAACTGGAAGATGGAAAAATACAGAAAAATATGTTTAAAAGTTACTGATAAGAAAAGTACATCTGCAAGGGATTTAATTAGGACTGCTGACAGATGAGTTACAGAGCCCTGCTCCCCTACATGCACAAATTGTCTCAATGGCCTTGGAAGTATGAAAGTAACAAGTTGATGAACTGGCCATTGTAATTGGGACTAGAAGGGGGGTAAGCAGGTGCTGAGCCCACTGAAGGAACATGATTGGATAATCATATCAGTACCGGGACCAATAGAAGGGGTACGGGAGGTACGGGAGAGTACCGGGACCAATGAAATGTTTTTCTATACCTAGAATGGAGTAAAAGTCTATAAAAGTTGTTGTATTGCCAGAAAACTTTGCTCAGCCATTTTGAAATTGACTTTGCTTGAGACTTGTGCACAAATAAATGATTTGGACCTTCTGAACAGACTCCTGGTATTATTGGTTTGTCTGCGCTCTGCTGCTACATATTATCCTTAGCTAAGCTTAGTTTCCTATTCTAGGACTACACCCACAAACCAGACATTTCATGGCCCTGCTAGTACCACGTTGGCATAAGAGGACAGCCGTCTCATGGTTTTATTCAAGCACATACTCAATTGCTGGTCACATGATACTGGCTGCCATCTTAGGTGCTATTTCCTAGTTCACAATTTCATAACTTCTAGTTTCCCTGTGTTTGAAATAGCTTTGTTTGTTCATTAATACCAAGCATATGAAAGTCTGTATTCGATCTCCCCTG
Source organism: Ichthyophis bannanicus (assembly GCA_033557465.1). Classification (NCBI taxonomy): domain Eukaryota; kingdom Metazoa; phylum Chordata; class Amphibia; order Gymnophiona; family Ichthyophiidae; genus Ichthyophis; species Ichthyophis bannanicus. The sequence goes on along the minus strand of CM066032.1, from coordinate 310,513,647 downwards.
TCCTTCCTCTCCTCCAAGTATAAATTTTAGGTCTTTAAGTCTCTTCTCATACATCTTTTGGCATAAGCTTCATATCATTTTTGTCACCATACTCTGAACCATTTCAAGCCTTGTTACATTTTCTGCAGGGGATTTATTTATTTATTTGGAACATTTTTCTATACCGCCCCTTCCAGAGATCAGGGGTGGTTTACAATGAAACAAACATAATACAATGAACATATTTGTAACATTTAACTATTTGCAATAACAGATTAACTCAATAACTATTTACTTTGTGCCCTCCAACATTTGGTCAATAATCTGGGTAAAGAGTGTGGATGAGGGTTATTGCTTGGAAGCTGGAGATTGGAATACTGGTGGGGGGGGGGGAGTTTGAGCACTATGATTACATAGGGGAGGGGGGAATGGCTTGAGGGGCCATAGGATCAGGGATCTGTGGTTGAGCTAGATTAAGGAGGATGAGGTTGGTTTGTTGGAAGTGGAGATGGGGTTATTGAAACGTTGGATGAATGAGAATGCTTTTAATTCCTTTTGGAACTTCTGGAGATCTTTAATTTCTCTTAATGAATCTGGGAGGGCATTCCATTGGGTGGGAGCGACAAATGTGTATGCACTGTTGCTAGTAATTTGTTTAGCTTTACGCATTGAAGCCGGCACTGAGAGGGTGTTCTGGTTATTCTGTCTTCTATCCCTGGTTTCTGTATGTGTCTGAATTAGGGTCATGAGATGGGAGGGAGCAATGTTATTGATTAGCTTGAATGGTCTCCAAAACTGAATACAATGACTTGTACCGCGGTATTAATACCTCCTTCCCTCTACTGTTTGTGCCTCTCTGTATGCAGTCTAGCATCCTTCTGGCTTTGGCCACTGCCTTGTCACAATAGAATAAACATAGGCATCTGCATGCCTATCACACGCAGACAGCCTACTATAAAATAAGTTACACGTTTTGCAGCTGTCTGAATATCGGGCTCATCATATGCATCATCATCGTTGGATTATTCTCATGCTGGTCAATAAAAAATGACGGCAACCTGCAAAGAATCTAATTTTCTCCAAAACCAGTATGGTTCCTTAAACTCTGCACACCAGGAAATGCACATACTTTAAGCAGCGATGTTTGTTCAGTGTATATAATTTAAATATGTTTTTGTAACATACTTGAGGTTAAATAAGCAAAAGCTTTGGAATTCTTTTCCTACATGGAAGGCCCTACTATTTTACATTAATAGAAAAATACTGCTGTGTGGTTATGGTCAGAAACGTAAGATAGTGTTTTTCTGATATATCCAAAAAATGGATGTTGCATATAAACCACTAAAGTGTAACCTAAAGAAATAGAGGTTGACTAATGGCTTAATCCCATGCCTTATGGAATGTGAACCCAATCCTGATTTTCTGTCTGGCACCCTGAAGCAGTCTAGTCTTTATTTTGCTGTAAACCACAGTGGAAGAGGAGTTCAAAAGTGAAGTCCGAACTAATATATCATGATGGCATGGAGGCAGGTTAACAACTCCGCTGGCAACTCACTCGTTTTTCCCTCCTGCCTCACTTAGCACATAATCATCAACCAGTGAATTTAAGAAACTAAGAACATCATTACTCTTTGTTAGTGACATTCTATTTACTGTTAGTCAGCAGTTTATCACCTTCCTGTTGTTAGTACGGCAGTTAAATGAGTATAGGAGACCATCTGTTTTTAAAGTCAGTGGGGGTGTTTTTCAGCAGCAATAACCAGTGATGCTAAAGCGGCTGGCCATCGCCACTTCAAACTAAGCTCAGATATTTAGTGCTGCGGTATATCTGGCAATTGGCACTAAATATCAAGTTTTTGCCAGATAGCTCTTTTGCAATCCATTTTACAGCAATATTCAGTTGCTAACAGGATTGCAAAAGCACCTAAAGTTAGGACAAGCCTTTCCCCTGTCCTAACATTTAGGCAGTTTAGCTAACTGGTTAGCAACTGAATATCACTGCTCACTGGCTACCTATGGATACTGCCTATGCTCTGCCCTCAAAATGCCCCATCACTAACCAGATAGCAACAGCATATTTATACCACGTCGGGGTGATATTCACTGGCATTAAATGGGTTAGTGCCACTGAATATTCCTGTCAGCGGCCCGGAAATGCACCCGATTCTGCTCTTGTGGGGGCTAGATGTCCCCGCAGGAGCAGAATCACAGCATAGTATCTGGACATCCAGGACGTGCCCTGATTCAGGCACCCCAGATGTCCAGCCACTTCCCCGGCTAGCTCAGCCAGGCTTCTGCATGGCACCGCACGATCCCCGGTGGCAGCGGCAATCACCCTGTTCCCCACAGTCCGAGCCCCAATGGGACCTGCCATGGCCAGGATCGGGCTGCAGGGAACCCACCTTCACCTCCACGGATGGCCTGGGCCCAGGCTCTGGTTTCCCCCGACGTACCCCATTTATATGGCCAATCCCAGACGTACAGGGCTGACCTCGGAATCGGCCCTGTACATCTGGGCTCATGGCACCTCCTACCTCATGCCCTCTCTCTTCCCTCGGCCCACCCTCTCCCACCCACAAACAGAGCTCCCCACCCAATTTGCATCTATGTGCATAGAGCTCTGTTCCTGCCAGCACGATCTAGGCATTTAGTGGGTCTGAACGTCCAGATCAGATGTCCAAATCTGCTAAACGTGGGTCAGAATGAGGGCCAATATGAATAAATTTGAGATTTTGAAAATATGACTTACCAACAAGCAGGAAGAGCATCTTCAGAAAATGTTTGTTTTAAATGGGTCCAATATAGTATTAAATATTTGGGAATCCAGACTGGGACAGATAGATCCAAATTGTTACAACTCTATTACAGGTGTTTTCTGAAAGAACTGGAGTAAAATCTAGAACAATGAAGAAAACTGAATTTGCCCTGATTGGGTCAGATAGGGTGGTTAGGATGATGGTATTTCCTAGGTTTTGAGAGAATGATAGGACATTGAATAGAAAGATTCTGAGATTCATTTGGAGGGCTAGGGTCCCAAGAGCTGCAAGAGCTACATTACATTTGCCAAAGGGACAGGAGAGGTTGGCATTGCCTGATTTAAAAATGTATTATATATCAGCACACCTAAAAGTGGTTTATAATTGTCTTAGGGAAACAGATAAGCAGTGGTGGATACAGAACAGGTGATGATGGGAGAGTAGTAGTCTGGATTCTTTCGTATGAGGTTATAAGGGGTGGTATGGACAGGGGTGAATAGTGGAGTAACCCAGGGATCTGTGCTGGGTCCACTGCTTTTTAACATATTTCTAAATGACCTGCAAATGGGAATAACGAGCGAGTTAATCAAATTTGCAGATGACACAAAATTATTCAAAGTTGTTAACACCCATGAGGATTGTGAAAAATTGTGTAAAGGCAAGTCAGGTGCTTATGTGCAAAGATCTCCAGCAGTACATACATGCTCTTGCACTAATTTACATCTGCTTAGAAGAAGGTGTAAATGTGTGCATGTGCATTGTATTTAATAAAATATGCACCAGCCTGCCCATGCTATGCCCCTTTTATACACTCCTTGGAATGCCTGCATGCAGATCGAAAGTAGGCACGGTTTTGGGTTTGCCTACTTTTTACATTTTCATTCCCCTGCACAATTTTAAAACAGCCTCCTTTTGCAGGTAAAATATGTTTTTACATGCAGGAAAAGCTTTTTTAAAATTAGTACCATTAGAACAGGGTGCTATCTGGGAAAGTCCATAAAAGAACCTATTTCAAGCCAATTTTATAAAGACAATATAGGCTCTTATAGGCCTCCAATAGCATCCAAATGCCCATTCATAAATTTACACCTGTTCTGAAAAACGTGTAGGTGTGTGTATATATAAAACACGCAGGTACATCACAGCTCTGCCTCTGCTGTATCCAAACTGCCTCCTTGGGAATGCCTACTGCAAATCATCTAAAGGTCGGTGCACTCTTTCTGTGCATATACTTGTCACATGGGTATGTGATCATGCAATTTTATAAAAGTCCTCTGGCCATGCTGCATTGTGCCTGCAAGGTTTATTATCCCTTTTACTACATAGTAAAATAGTATATAATGGCAGATAAAGACAAGTATGGTCCATTTCGTCTGCCCAGCAAGGTGGCAAGAGGAGGTGCACCTGTCGGTCCGTGTAGGTCACCCCCCCCCCCATGCCTTTGTTTAGGGGTATACCCACTGCTCAGTGCAGGCCACCACTATTTGTTGAGATATAAGAGATAGTTATGTTTATTTTGATTTTATCCTGTTGCTGTAAAGGATTCCACTGTGTCTGACTCCCTCATTGATTTTTTTTGCTTCAGATGACATTGAAAATATTTTAGGATTAGTTTTTGCCTCTACAGAAAAAATCTTTTCCAAGTCTATCTCAGCCAGCCTTATTACTGTTTTACATCTAACTTGCCAGTGCTTATGCCTATCCCTATATCCTTCATTAGGGTCTGTTTTCTATTTTCACTGCCTCTTCCAGCTCATCATTAGACCATAGTAGACATTATTTGACTTTTTCTAATGCATGTAGTATATTTTATCTGGGCTTCTAAAATGGTATTTTTAAATATCCACATGTCATGCAAACTGTTGACACCATTGATTCTCCTTTTATTTGTTTTCTAAATAATTTCCACATTTTATTATAGTAGCTCTTTTTAAAATCAAGTGCTTTAGCAATAGGTTTTAGCATCTTCCTTCAAGTGATGACAAATTTCGTCACATTGTGATCACTATACCTAGTGACTCTATCGCCATTGCCCCTTGCATCAGGTCATGTGTATCAGTAAGGTCCTGATTCAAGAGACATCTAAAATAACTTTGCTTTTGATCAGTTGTTGGACCAACTGCTCCATTAAGTAGTCATTTAGAAAATTTGCCTCTCTAGCATTTACTAATGAAACATTCATCCTGTCAACATTGGGGTAATTGAAATCTCCCATTATTATTGTCTAATTAAATGTGTTAGCCTTCCTAATTTCTGTTCGTATTTCTCTCTCCTGCTCTTCATCTTGTCCAACTGGAATATAGTATATCCCCACAATAATGCTCTTCCCCATCACATATGGAATTTCTATCCATAAAGATTCCATATTGCATTTTAGTTTGTGCAGAAGTTTTATCCACGCACCCTTAGCATATAGCACCATCCCTCCACCAGTTCCATAGGCTTCTCATTTTAATATAATTCATAGCTAGTATCATAGTGCACCATTCCACCAGGTCTATGCGAAGCTATTTTGTCTAACTCTTCATTTACAGCATAAATATTCTTCCTCTCGTTTATTTTTTAGGCTTCTAGAATTCACATTCTAACAATTTAAAGTATGTTTTTTTTCAATTTGTATTTATAGAACATCCTGTATAGCAATTGATGAGAGTAATTTGAACTCTTTTATTTCTGTCTGTTCTTTATTTAAATACTCCTGGTCTACATCAGTTTTTATTATATCCTTTTTATTGGGATATTCTAATTTCCACAGTTTGCCAGTATGTATTAAAGATATCTTGATCTGAACCATGCACTCCTGAGTGATCGTCAGCTTTTCCAGAAGTTCTAATTTGAAAGTTGTATTATCTCTTTTTTAAAGGTTAGTGCCAGCATCTGTGTTTCACTGTAGATAAGGTGGAGCCCATTCTTTCAGAATAGGCTCCCGCTTCCTCAGAATATTGCTTAATTCCTAGCAAATCTAAATTCCTTCTCCCTGCACCATTGTTTCAGCAAATGTATCGAGACTGTAGCTCTGCCTGCCTTTTTGGTCCTAACTGTGGAATGAGGAACATTTCTGAGAATGCTACAGTAACACTACTGGATTTCAGCTTTCTACCTATAATCATAAATTTGACTACCAGAACCCTTCAACGTTTTCCTGTATTATCAACATTCACAGGTACCTGGTTAGTCAGCTTCTCTCCAGCATTGACTAAAGCCCTATCTGTGTGATACATGAAATCCATCACCTTCGCACGAGACAGGCAAGTTACCAAATGATCCTCAAGCCCACCAGCCACCCAGTTGTCTATATCCCTAATGATTTAATCAGCAACTACAATGGTCATCCTAATTCTTCCCTCCTGGGCACATGCCCCTGCAAGCACATCTTTGATATGACAGGAAATTGCATCTCCTGGAAGATGGGTCCTAGCTACAGGGTCACTTCCTGCCACATCAAGATGATACTCTCCCTCCAGCTAACCTTTCTACTCCAAGGCAGCACAGAAGTCACCAAACTGGAGACAGAACTGCTCTACTATGCCCCTGAAGGCCTTTTCTATGTACACCTCCATCTGTCTCTGATCTTCCAAATGGCCTTTCTCGCCTCCAGAGATTTATTGATTTTGTACATTTTCTAGATTGCCTTTCAACAGCATTTATCAGAGCAGTTTGCAATGTAACTATATTGGAAAAGTAAGAACTCTTTCTTTGAAAGCTAGGAGCTCGTTTCACCTATTTATTTATTTATTTGTATTTAGCTCATGCCTTTCCAGTAGCAGTTCAAGGCAAGTTACAATCAGATGCAGTAGATATTTCCCTGTTCCCGAAGGGCTTACAGTCTAAGTTTGTACCTGAGACAATGGAAGGTTAAGTGAATTGCCCAAAGCCATATGGAGTGCCAGTGGGAGTCAAACTGTGGTTTCTTTGGTCACAGACCACTACTCTAATATACACATACAACTTATCACCAACCAGGAGATAATCATACAAGTGGTACCTGGTGCAAAAAACTGGATAGCCCCCATTTTGCTGCTTGACTGCTATTTGTATGTTAGTATGGTGAGCTGTTTGATTTCTTAAGATTGCTAAGGGAGTAGGAATGCTAAAACTAATTTAAAGTCACATGAGTTTATTAGGTATTTTACACTATTATTTTATAGAAATGTGCATTCATTAATGTGTGTTCAGTTTATTAAAGTACCTTAAAAACAGGTGTGCATTAAATTGATATAACAGACATGAAGGGGCAAGTTTACTAAAGTGTACATCAATGTTTGACCCCAAAAAGTAGCATGGAGGCCCTCACTACCTTTTGGGATGTGTGATAAAGAATTTTCCTCCTATCTTCTTAATTGGTTTATTGTTAAGTGTTGTTGAGTTGATGTTGACTCATGGTGACTCTCTGGATAGTTGTCCTAAACTGTGTTTGGTCTTCAGTCAGGCGACTAATTTTTGATAGAGTGGCATCCACAGCTGCTGTTATTCTATTGATACATCGTATTTCTGGCCTTCCTCTTTTATGCTGATCTTCAAACTTGCCAAGCATGTCTTTCTCTAATGATCTTTCTCTTTACATAATGTGTTCAAAGTACAAAAGTTGAAGTCTTGTCATTTGACCTTCTAAAATACCGGCTGATTTGATCTTCAGGCAGCTCATGGAATACACAGTATTCTTTGCCAGTACCATAATTTGAAGGCATCAATTTTCTTTCAGTCTTTCTTCTTCACTGTCCAACTTTTGCATCCATATGACATTATTGAATATACCATGGCTTGGACAAGTCAAATATTTGTATGTAGAGATACATTTCTGCATTTGAGAACCTTCCCTGGGTATTTTGTAGCTGTTCTGCCAAAAGTAACAAGTTGTTAGATTTTTTGACTGCTTGTCGTTTCTTATTTATTTATTTTATTTAACAACTTTTTCATACGACTGTATGAATATCTACAAGTCACAGCAGTGCACAAGAAACTTAGGTTGAGAAGATTTACATGTAACTGAAAAAGTGATTAAATAGTAATTTAACTTATATAAACAATGTTATAGATAATAGGAACTGAAAAGAGATTCAACTTGTAGTGTAACAGGTTAAGATATAGTCCATTTAGGAGTATTTGACCAACATCAGGGAACATTGATCCAAGCAGGTTAAGGTTTTCTACTAGTTCTATTACTAATCAAGGATGAATGATTGATTTTGATAGTTGTCAGCATCTTTGTCTTCTTCATTTTAAAGTGCAGGCCCATTTTAAGACTATGGGGCCGATATTCAAAGCGATTAACATGGTCAGCAGGGCTGCTAACCATGTTAATGGCGGTGAACGGGTTATTCAGCAGCACTAACATGGTTAGTAGCACTGACTATCCGTGGTTGCCAACTTTCCGCTCCCTGATGTTAACCGCGTAGCATTGGAGTGTGTTGGGGGCATTCCAGGGCAAAGCGGGGGTGGAGCTGTTCACAAACTGGTCGGCAGCAATAATGAGTCACTGCTTGGTTAGTGATATTTGGTGAAAGCCAGGTACAGGAAACCTTGGCCTAACTTCCCCCACGTATTGCTAACTGGGTAGCGGCTCAATATCACCGCTGACCGGTTTGCGATTGGCAAGAGCGACTAACCTGGATATTCAATGCCTGGGCTGAATATGACCCAGGAATTGAATATCCGGGTTTACTATTCAGCATTGGCGTCTAGCCATGTTAGTAGCACTAGCTGCCTGTGCTGAATATTGGGCCCTATATTCCTTAATCTTGATTAGCAGATTTTTCAGATCATCTTCTTGTTGATGGTCTTCCACTAAGCTTCACACCTTGGTTGTCTTCATACAGTCCTGCTTCTCTGATGATTTCTTCTGCATATAAATTTAAAAGGTATTGAGAAGGTATGAAGCCTTGTTGAACACCTTTGCTAATTTTAATTACTACTACTACTAATCATATGTATGGCGCTACAAGGCATACACGGCGCTGTGCAGAAACATGTAAGAGACAGGCCTGCTCATAAGAGCTTACAGTCTAGTCACACATCCATTAGATAGCTAAAACTACACAAAAACTGGGGACTAGGATATATCTAGGGGAATGATAAGGAAAGACATAGGAGGGGAAAGGAGACAAAGGGGATCAGGATCCAAAAGCAGTCTCAAAGAGGAGTGTTTTTAGCCTGGATTTGAACAGGGCCACAGATAGAGCCTGACATACAATACTGACTCAGGTAGTTGTTCTAGGCATAAGGAGCAGCAAGATAGGAAACCATTCTGTTTCTCCTTGTTCTGTTTGAACTGCTTCTTCTTAATCAATGTATAAAGGTTGTGCTTGAGAACTATCAGGTGTTCTGGTGTACTCATGCTTCTTAATGTGGCCCAGAGCTTTTAGAATTTACACAATCAAAGACTTTGTTGTAGTTAATAAAACATACATAGATATCCTTTTGGTATTATTTTGTCTTTTGAAGGATCCATCTCACATCCATGATGATGTCTCTTGTTCCTCGCCTTTTCCTGAACCGTGAATGCATTTCAGGCAGTTCTAATTACAGATATGGCTTGTAGTCTCAATTGAATGATCTTGAGTAGAATCTTGCTGGCGTGTGGGATCAGAGCAATTGTCCTATAATTTCCACAGTCATTCAGATCACCTTTCTTCAGTATTGATATGATCACAAATCTTTTCCAGTCAATTGGTCATGTTGTTGTTTTCCATACTTTCTGGTAGAGCCTTGTAAGTATTGTAACAGCTGCATCTTATTTCTGTAATACTTCATTGGGAATGCAATCAATGCCTGGTGTTTTGTTCTTTGATAATACTGTTTGATAATGATTTGATACTTTGATAATGTTGTTTCGACTTTTTCTTTCATCACCAATAGTTCCTGATCTTAAGGTACAAGTTTAAATGGCTGTTGATCCACTTGATGATAACTCTGTGCATTCTTTCAACCTTTTCTTGATTGTCTCAGCATCATTCAGTATGGATATTTGAGCATCTTATGGGATTCCAATCCAAGGCTGGAATTTTCTCTAACTCTTGTAGCTTTAGGAAACCTGATCTTGTTCTTCCTCTGATAATTTCTGATTCTATTTCCTTGCATGTGTCATTTATTTATTTATTTGCAATGGTTTCCTATACCCCCCTTCCAAAGATCAAGAGTGGTTTTCAATAAACGAACATGTTACATAAAACAAAGTCAAAGGTGGAACATTACACATAGCTGTTTACATATGGAACTATTTACAGATTTTTACATATGTCAAGTTTATAGTATTTACATTTGTTTTGTTTTCAATTGAAGGCATTTAGGGATTGCAAGTCAATTCACCTGGTGTCAGTAGCATTTGAGATGTTCAATGTGTGTGGCTTTAGGTTGGATATCTGCCGTTATTACCATAGTTGTTACTATAGTGTTCAATGAATAGTAGTGTTTTGAATTCCTTTTTGAATGTTTGGAGGTCTTTGATAGAATGCAATGGGCCCGATTCCATCCTGAATGTCCTGGCCCTCTGTGCGCCCGACTGGAACACAAAGGGAGCCACGATTCTGATACCGCGGAGCACAGCTAGCCCCATGGAATCAGAATCGTAAACAGGTCTGTACGTGCAGGCCGGGCCCAATTCCATCCATCCTGCATGTACAGGCTTTCCCTGGCTAACTCAGTGAAGGCTGTTCAATGGAACTGTGGCGCCATGGTATCCCCATGGCACTGTAGCTCCATTGAAAAGCCACAATCGCTGGCCTCTGGCTGCAAAGGTGCTTTCCTTGCAGCCTGACCCCCGATCTGGCTTCCTAAGGCCAGGTTTGGGCTGCGGGAAATCTCCTCTGCCCCCTCCTGCTGCTTCCAAGCCCCAGGCCTGCCATCCTCTGCCAACTAGGGAACTTACTACACCTCCAAGGTGGAATAAGTTCCCCGTGCATGCGGCTGGACCCAGACATACATGGCCGACATTGGAATTGGCCCTATAAATCCGGGGCTGATGACCACTCACTGCCCACCCTATTACCACCCTGATCCGCCCCTTTTTTGCCCTCATCTACCTTCCCCGTACAACACACAGGGAAGGCAGACGGGATTGGGAAAGAGCCCCCATTAGCGGGGATGGACGTCCAACTGTACATCCATCCCTGCTATTCACACCTCAGAATGACCCCAAATGTGTCTGGAAGAGCATTCCAGAGAATGGGGGCGACGTATGAGAATGCTCTGTTGCTTGTGGTCTGTTTTGTTTTGCGGAAGGTCAGTGTAACTAGAAGAGTGTTCTGTGCACTTCCTCTTCTGGATCTTTTGTCTATTGGATGGTTAATTAGGGTTGCGAGGAATGAGGGTGCTATGTTATTCATTAGTTTGAATGCAGTCATTAAGGTTTTATATTTTATTCTACTTGTTACTGGTAACCAATGGAGTTTGTGTAAAATGGGTGTAATGTGGTATGTTAAACGAGATTTACAGATGAGTCTAGCTGTCACATTCTGTGCCATTTGAAGTAGGTTCAGATTCTTTTTGGTGTTCCATGTAATAAACTATTACAGTAGTCAAAATGTGAGGTGATAAGGGTTTGTACCATGGATCTAAAATCATGGATGTCAATTAGGGGTCTTAGATGCTGTATGATCCTTAATTTGAAAAATATATTTCTAGTTATCTGCTTTATGTGTGAAGTCATGCTGAGGGATTGGTCGAGCGTAATTCCCAGATATTTTACTTCTTGTTTCCCATTGTAGTACTTTTTGTTTTGCCTTGCAGCACATTGGAAATCTCTATTAAGTTCAGAGATTAACTCTCTTTTTTCTCTAGCTTTAGCTTTTCTGTGTTTCAGAATTTCTTTGGTCACCCTTTTTGGCCGGTTTGCTTTTTGACTTTTTGCAGACTTTTCGCTTTTCTTTGAGCACAACTTTCTGGACGTCATCCCATAGCTCTTCTGGTGCATATTTCATGCCTATCTTATAAATTTAGGTGCATGCATATTTTAGTTTATAAAATAGGGGCATAAGAGGTCAAAAAGCATGTTAAGCTACTATTACTACTACTACTTATGATTTGTACTGTTCTAAAAGGCATACGCAACGCTGTACAGAGACATGTAAGAGTCAGTCCCTGATCATAAGATCTTACAATCTAGTAAAGACAGACAGATTAACAGTCAAGACAAATAACTAGGGACTAGGATATATCTAGGGGAATGATAAGAAAAACACATAGGAGGTGAATAGGAGACTAGGGGGATCAGGATCCAAAAGCAGTCTCAAAGAAGTGCGTTTTTAGCCTGGATTTGAACAGGGCTACAGATGGAACCTAGCATACTGACTCAGGTAGTTTGTTCCAGGCATAAGGAGCAACAAGGTAGAAAGATCAAAGTCTGGAGTTGGTAGTGGAAGAGAAGGGCACAAATAGCAGAGATTTGCCAAAAGAGCGGAGTTCCCGAGGAGGAGTATAGGGAGAGATAAGAAAGGAAAGATAGGGAGGAGCAGCCAAATGAAGGCACTTATAGGTCAGTAGTAGAAATTTGAACTGGATGTGGAAACACGTAAGGAGCCAATGAAGTGACTTGAGAAGAGGGATGACATGAGCATAGTGACACTGGCAGAAGATTAGCCGTGCAACTGAGTTTTGAAATGAGGAGAGAAGATTAAGAGGAAGACCAGTGAAGAGGAGGTTGCAATAGTTTAGACGGGAGGTTACTAGAGAATGGATAAGGGTCTTTTAGTAGGTTCAGAAAGGAAGGGACTTATTTTGCCAGTGTTATAGAGAAAGAAGTGGATGTGTGTGGAGAAGGAGAGGGAGGAGTCAAAGATGATCCCAAAGTTGCAAGTCAAGGAAACAGGGAGCATATAGCGAATTAAGAAAGGAGGAAGGGGGATGTGGGCTTAGGAGGAAAGATAAGGAACTCATTTTTGGCCATGTTCAATTTCAGATGGTGGTGAGACACCCAGGCACTAATGTCAGATAAGCACACAGAGATCCAGGCCTGGAATCCTGGAGATATCTGAGAGTCATCAGCATAGAGATGGTACTGAAAACTATGGGAGGAGATGAGTGCTAGCCCTATGTTTAGTGTAAATACCTGTGCCTAGATTTTTCAAGGATGCATGTAAATTGTGTTACTTTAGCCCAGTCTGTGCCAACTCATGGTGACCCTCTGACTAGTTGTCCTAAACTGTGAACAGTCTTCAGTCAGGGGCTAATTGTTGATAGAGTGGCACCCATAGTTGCTGTTATTGCATTGATCCATCACGTTGCTTGCCAAGGTTGATGTCTTTCTCTAATGATCTCTCTCTTTGCATGATGTGTCCAAGGTATGAAAGTATTATGGTACTGGTAACAAATACTGTGTATACCATGGATTGCCCAAAGAACAAACTAAACCATCTCAGCTTCTAAAGAAAGCTTAGGTTTGATCTCCTCTAGTATTGTTTGGTTTGTTCTTTGGGCAATCCATAGTATACACAGTATTTGTCACCAGCACCATAATTCAAAGGCATCAATTTTATTCCTGTCTATCTTTTTCACTGTCCAACTTTCACATCCATATGACATTATTGAAAATATCATGGCTTGGACAAGTTCAATCTTTGTGTGGAGAGATATATGTTTTATCCCATGTTTTATCCCATGTTTTATCCAAGTTCTCTGACCTTGTTCTCTGTAAAACCAAACAGTTTGTTCATTATGGTATGTTGTTATATTGTAAACCGCGCTGATGCTGAATAGAGCGGTATATAAGAGCCTGTAATAAATAAATAAATAAATAAAAAATATATCTCTACTCTTGAGAACCTAGTAAAGGTCCTTCTTAGTGATTATGCCAAGAGTAATGCATCATTGAATTTCTTGACTGCTTATTTCTTTATTGCTTATTGATCCAAGCAGGTTAAAGTTATCCTCTATTTCAATTTCTGCTCCATCAATGATGAAATTATTGATTTTGTAAGTTGTCAGGATCTTTGTCTTCTTCATGTTAAGATGCAGGCCCACTTTAAGACTATGTTCCTTGATTTTAAGAAGCAAATGTTTCATAAACAACAGATTGACATAGCTGTTGGTCCACTTGATCTCTGTGATTTTATTTCATGTGGGAGCTGATAAGTCTCTGACCTTGTGATGAAACGGAAAGCTACAGGCATTCAGACCTCTAGAACTGAAGTTTACTCCTCCGGAACTGCTTTTTATTTTGTTATAAGGCCACAGACTGTCATGAGGTAGACAGCACTGAGCCTGGGATAATAAAGGAAAATGGAAAAGAAGAGCTTACCTCACAGCCACATGAGCAGTTAATACATTCAGGTTGCAGAGAAGCAAAGAATGGAGGAACAAACTTTCCTCATAGCATTAGTGATGCAGTAGAAACTCAGAGTCCTAATCATGCTCACCTGGGGAAAGAATCACATACAACGTACAACAAGCAGGGAGATAAAACCAGGTGGGAAATCCCACAGAGAAGGCAGATGCAGGAGAGGCTAAGGCAGGAGAGGAGTCAGATCCAGAAGGGGATTGAGACTCAGGAGCAGACACAGAGAGACACGCTGTCACGGAGAGAGAGGGCAGAGTGTAAGCAAGCTGTTGAACCAGAGAGTGCTGGGAGAAGCAGTGCAAGAGACTTCCAAGCCAGAGGGGTCCTCGTGCCGGGGAAGGCAACCAAGCAGGTAGAGAGCAAACGTCACACCCAGGAAAGCTCACTGAAACCAGGAAGTGATTACAGCTCAGCTAAGCCTAATGCTTGGAACTCCCAGAGAAAGGCAGTTTACACCCCAGAGAAGAAGCCCTGGCTGACAGAGGAAGGGCTGGAAACTTTCTATACCAGAAAGAAAGATAAGTACCCTGTTTTCCACAGAGGAAAGGAAGTGGGTCCTTTTATAAAGAGCCAAGCTTACAGTGTGTTAGAAAACCCTTATTGGAATGGGTATTGGAAAGAAACCCCGAGCACAGCTCCTTATGTCCATGTCTGCACAGAACAGTCTCCTCTCATAGAAACTGAGGTCTCTCAGGGGCAAGCTTGTGAAACCAGCAATGCTGAAGCATGGTGCCCGTTTACAGGACCAGGTCCTGATTTGATGCAGTGGGAAAGTTCAAACCCAGAGATTATTCCAGAACCCATGGATTGTGGTCTATGTATTTCTGACGAGATAGACTCTCTATGTTAAAAAGCAAGAAGAAGCATTGTTATCGTTTGAAAAGCTTTTATTTTTCTGTGAAGCAACAGTTTATTTTTGTTACCATTATCTGCTGTATCCAGAAGGCAATCCTCAAGGGAAGGGGAATAAAGCCCAGCTTTAATTATACTTGGACACACAACTACAGAGTATTCCTTTAAGAAACAGAGCTATACCCCATATCTAGGCGGGCGCCTAAGGAGGGTATAGTCTCACACGACTTATCAGCCCCACCTCGTACTCTGCGTATTCTTTCTACTTTTTCATGATCTGCTCAGCTTCAATCAACATGGATCCTTGAGCATCTTTTAGCATTACAATTTGAGGCTGAAATGTTCTCTTTAACTCTTGCAGCTTTAGGAAAGGTGATCTTGTTCTTCCTCTTGTCTTGTCTTGTCTTGTCTTGCAGCACATTGGAAATCTCTTATGTTCCGTGATTACCTGTCTTTCTCCTCTAGCTTTAGCTTCTCTTCATTTCTGGGCAATTTTCAGAGTTTCTTCGGTCATCCATTTTGGCTGCTTTTGCTTTTTCAGTTCTTGTAGAGACTTCTCACTTTCTTTGAGTACAACTTTCTTGATACCATCCTATAACTCTTCTGGTGCTTTGCCATTTGTATTCAAAGCAGCAAATCAATTTTTCAGGCAGTCTTTAAATTCTTGTAGTATATGCTCAAGATCATATTTTGCTAGCTTCATGAGTGGTTTGCCCTTTATCAGCTTTAACTTGAGTTTGTATACTTGTAGCTGGTGATCTATAGCACAGTCAGCTCCAGGTTTCATTTTAATTGATGTTATTGATCTTTTTCATCATTGACTTCCACAGATGTAGTCATTTTGATTTTTGTACAAGCCATTGGGTGAAGTCCATGTGTACAGTCACCGTTTGTGTTGTTTGAGATGAATAGATCGTTGATCTTATAGAATTCTATCAGTATTTTTCCAGCTTCATTTCTGTTGCAATGTCCATATGTAAATTATAGTATTTTATCATTTATACAGGTAAATTTGAATTCTTCTTATGCCCCATCAAAACTCTGTGCACATGTATGTACTATCAGTCAGTGGTGTACTTTCAGAATAGCAACTAACTATATTACTTGTGTAAATGGTCATTTATACATATAATGTAGTGCCTTATATAATTACTCCCCTAAGGTTGAATGGAGCCACCGATGAACCTGATTATCCTGGTGAGTTTTACTGATAACAGTGTTCAACAATGCTATATTTATTAGTCTGTGATTGAGAAGGGATATATTGTAGTAAACAGATAGAAAGATATTCAGTTGTCATGTTATAAAGAGTTCTGAACTGCTGTACTAGCACTTCAAAATTGTGCTGACCAGTGCATAAGAAGCCAGTAATGAACCATTAATACAGAGGTAATATGATCTCTACATTTAGCAGCAGAGACTATGAGATCAATGCTGTATTCAAAAAGATCTTAGCTGGCTAGATCAGTGGTGTACCAAGGGTGGGGTGGTGGGTGCAGCCCACCGTGGCTGCTGGCAAGGAAGGGGTTGAACCCCCACGGTAGAGTCAATGCAGCAATCCTACGTTAACACTGTGGGTGACTTGTCATGCTGCCTCTGCACCAGGTCTGGTGGCTGTTCCCTCCCAGCCTCCCAAGACTTGCAATCCTGGAGTGGAGGCAGTGTGGCAAGCCACCTACAGCATTACGTTTGTTGCTCTGGTTCCACTGTGTGGCCTATTAAGGGTTGCACAGCAACATGCTGTAAAAGGGGATGCCTGCCATAAAATGGGTGTCCACCACAAGGGGGGTCACCCATCCCAGATGTCCACAAAGCTTTAGAAACTGACTGGGCTAACTGCCTCAATTTAACCTCTTAAAGATAACTGGCCATATTCTGGTCAGGCTTAGAGTAAGGTTAGGATAGAAGTAGAGAGTTAGTTGGCTAGCGCAAATTTTCAGCACTATCTGTCAAAATTAGCTAGCGAAATTTAGGTACAATAATAGCAGGTCTAAATTTGTCCAGCCCCCACCCCTCTTCTTTTTTAAAATAAATAGCCTGGAGCAGTCCAGGTGCTTTCTAGTCTACAGTCGCCCAAGAGCGGATGGTTCGGGAGAATGTATCTTTGAATGATACTACTAAAAGCAGAGAGTTTCCACAAAAGAGTAAAGTAGCCCAAATGCCCTCAAGTATGGAGCAGACAGAGCTTAAAGATCCCAAATTACCCATGTCTAACAACAGCCAAATTAATATGAATAAAATACATTCTCTAAAATGCTTGTATGCAAATGCTAGAAGTCTAAAAAATAAGATGGAAGAGTTAGAATATATAGCACTAAATGAAAAGTTAGATATGATTGGAATATCAGAGACATGGTGGAAGGACGACAACCAGTGGGACACTGTGATACCTGGGTACAAACTATATCGTAATGATAGAGCTGATCAAATTGGTGGAGGGGTTGCTCTCTATGTTAGAGAGGGCATTGAGTCAGAAAGGATTAAAGTTTTGCAGGAAACAAAATCTGCTGTAGAATCTATATGGATTGAAATTCCATGTAAAAGGGGGAAGGCAATGGCAGTGGGGGTGTACTATCAAGCGCCTGGCCAGAATGACCAAATGGATGATGAAATGCTCAAAGAAATCAAGGGAGCTAACAAAAGTTACAGCACAATAATAATGATGGGTGATTTCAACTACCCCGGTATCGACTGGATCAGTGTCACGTCAGGACATGCTAGGGAGATAAAGTTCCTAGATGAAATAAATGACTGCTTCTTAGAGCAGCTCGTTCATGAACCGACCAGAAGGGAAGCCATATTAAACCTAATCCTTTAGTGGAACACCAGATCTAGTGCAAGAGATAAGGTTGTTGGGGCCACTTGGCAATAGTGATCATAGCATGATTGCCTTTGATTTAATTAGTGGAGGAGGGATAGTAAGGAAATCCACAGTACTACCTTTTAACTTTTGAAAGGGAGACTATGATAAAATGAAAACAGTTAAGAAAAAACTAAAAGAAGCAGTTACAAAGGTTAAAGACGTACATCAGACTTGGCTGTTGTTGAAAAATACTATCTTGGAAGCCCAGACCAGCTGTATTTCATGCTTTAAGAAAAGTGGAAGGAAGTCCAATAAACTGCCAGCATGGTTTAAAGGTGAGGTCAGAGAGGCTGTTGTTGCCAAAAAAGCATCTTTCAGGAAATGGAAAAAAGAGCCAAACGACGAATCCTGGAAACAGCACAAGCACTGGCAAGTCAAATGCAAGGCATTGATAAGGCAGGCAAAGGGAGAATTTGAGAAGAAGCTTGCTGCAGAAGCAAAAACGCGAAGTAAAGACCTTTTCAAGTACATTCGTAGCAAAAAACCTGTGAGAGAGTCAGTTGGTCCATTAGATGATAAAGGGGTTAAAGGAGCACTAAGAGGCGACAAGACGATAGCGGAGAGATTGAATGAATTCTTTCCTTCAGTCTTTACTGAGGAAGATGTAGGGCTGTTACCCATGACTGAAGTGGTATTTAAAGGTGCGGAAGAATTGAAGGAAATATCGATACATCGGGAAGATGTATTACAACTATTCGATAAGCTGAAGAGTAGCAAATCACCTGGGCCGGATGGTATACATCCAAGGGTGTTGAAAGAACTGAAATATGAGATTGCAGACCTGCTATTAGTAATCTGTGAACTATCATTAAAATCATCTCTAATACCCGAAGATTGGAGGATCGCCAATGTAACACCAATTTTTAAAAAGGGTTCCAGGGGTGATCCAGGAAACTACAGACCGGTGAGCCTGACATCAGTACCGTGAAAAATGGTAGAAACCATCATAAAGAATAAAATTACTCAGCATGTAGATAGTCATGACCTAATGGAAGACAGCCAACATGGCTTTAGACAAGGAAGATCTTGTCTTACTAATCTGTTATGTTTTTTTGAAGGAGTGAATAATCAGGTGGACAAAGGTGAGTTGGTTGATATTGTGTATCTGGACTTTCAGAAAGCCTTTGACAAGGTCCCTCATGAGAGACGTTTGGCAAAACTAAAGAGTCATGGGATAGGAGGCAGTGTACTATTGTGGATCAGGAACTGGTTAAAAGATAGAAAGCAGAGGGTAGGGCTAAATGGCCAATTTTCCCAATGGAGAAAGGTGAATAGTGGTGTACCCCAGGGATCTGTGCTGGGTCCGCTGCTTTTTGACATATTCATAAATGACCTGGAAAGTGGAATAACGAGTGAGGTTATCAAATTTGCAGATGACACAAAACTATTTAAAGTTGTTAAAACCCAAGAGGATTCTGGAAAATTGCAAGAGGATCTTGATAAATTGGAAGACTGGGCATCAAAATGGCAGATGAAATTTAATGTGGACAAGTGCAAGGTTATGCACCTAGGGAAGAACAACCCAAACTATGGTTACACGATGCAAGGTTCCACATTAGAAACCACCACCCAGGAAAAAGATTTAGGCGTCATTGTGGATACCATGTTAAAACCCTCGGCCCAGTGTGCAGCGGCGGCCAAGAGAACAAATAGAATGCTAGGTATGATAAGGAAAGGAATGGAAAATAAAACAAAATATATTATAATGCCTCTATATCGTTCCATGGTGAGACCGCACCTTGAATATTGTGTGCAATTCTGGTCGCCGTATCTTAAAAAGGATATAGCGATTTTAGAAAAGGTTCAGAGAAGAGCCACCAAAATGGTAAAGGGGATGGAAGGATACTCCTATGAAGAAAGGCTAAAAAGGTTAGGGCTCTTTAACCTGGAAAAGAGACGGCTGAGGGGAGATATGATAGAAGTCTATAAATTAATGAACGGAGTAGAACGGGTAAACGTAGATCGATTGTTTACCTTATCAGAATATAGAAAGACTAGGGGACATGCAATGAAGCTACAGGGTAAACTATTTATGACTAATAAAAGAAAATATTTTTTCACTCAACGTGTAATCAAACTCTGGAATTTGTTACCGGAGGATGTAGTAAAGGCTGTTAGTGTAGCTGGGTTTAAAAAAGGTTTGGACAAGTTCCTGGAGGAAAGGTCCATAAACCATTATTAAGAAGGGACCCAGGATATCAATGCTTGAACGAATACAAGCATTGTGGAACCTGTGTCCCTTGGGGAAACTGCTAGGTACATATGACCTAGATTGGCCATTGTTGGAAACAGAATACTGGGCTTGATGGACCTTGGTCTGACCCAGTATGGCATATCTTATGTTCTTATGTTTCCAAACACCTCCATTTCAGAGCTTTAAATTAAAAAAGAAATACTCTGGTGCAGGATGGTGGCCCCTTCCCTCTGTCTCTATTGGCTCTAAAGCAACCTGACCCTTTTCCTTCCTCTGTCTTTTCTGATCCTCTTAAATCATGTATAGATGCCTGTGTAAGGAATGTGCATTTGTTAGTACACAGTAGGTTTGCTAACTCACCCTAAAACATTTACTGCATACAAAATCAATTCAGCATCTTTTTATCTATGAAATAAGGCAAGTAAAGTCAATTTCCATGCATTAAAAAAGTTCTGAGAGTTAAAATATTTTTATTAGCAAGAAGGTTTGAAACAAATTGAAAAAATGTCTAAAGGTTGGGGGAAAAGTCTGAAAGTGACCTGGAAATGAACCAAAATATTTTCCATGCATATCGCTAGCATGTGTGTATGAATAAGAAACAGATGTTGTACAGAAACATACTTTTATATATAACGAAAGAAAGAACATACATGATGTCAGTAGTATTTCAATTGACTTGCAGAATCTGCAGTACTGCTAATGGGTATGTCTGTGTGGTGCTGGTGTGCTGTGCTTTGACAGATGCTATAATTAGGGATGTGCATTGGTTTGAAACAACTTAGGAAACTTTGACAATATTACCTTTGTCATTTCATATTGTTTAAAATCTGAATACAATATGAAAAACACATAATCTACTTTTTTTCCCCTAGTGCCATCCTAGCCTGGCCTCAAATCAGTGAGGCTTGGGTTAAAAGGCAAATGTCTTGCAGAAGGAGCTATTATGTCTGCAAGGCGGCTGGTTCTAGCCAGCCTGTGCTCAACCATCTTGTATGTCCGGTGATTTTCATTTCTGTTTTCTGATTGGCTCAAAGCTTGATTGTTCTTGAGCTCAGTGGAAAATCCTTCCTGGATTTCTGCCTTTTGAATCTATTGACTCCTGCTTTAAAGGCTTACCCTACTTTTTTTTACCTTATTCTTGTGCCAGAAATTCTATGAAACCATGTCTAAGGTCTATTATCGGAGACCTTTAGCAAGCCTACTCCAGATCACTAAGTGGACAATCAGGATCTGGATTAGATTTGGTAAATGTTTCTGATAATAGACTTTAGACATGATTTCACAGAATTTCCAGCACATGAACCTAGCATTTATTTATTTTATTTATTTAGTTAATTTATATACTGCTTTTTCTAGGTTGTCAAAGCAGTTTACAGGGAACATTTACAAAGATTACTCAGGACAGTTTACACTTCATAACTTAACAATGAACTGCTTACAAGTAAACAAGAAAACAGAAGTATTTAACTCAACTACTTACAATGCGTGGGCAATTTAACAATCACTAAGTACATGTAAAGAGGTGGAGTGATGTTATAGAATGTGTAGGTAGGATACAGAGATTTACAGATGATATGAACATTGGGTATTCACAATGAATATGCATGAGAAAGATCTGCATACAATAGAAATAGTGCATGCAGATCTATCTCATGCATATTCATTATGGATATCCTGAAAACCTGATTGGCCTGGGAGTATTCGAGGACTGGGCTGGGAACCATTGGCGTAAACAATTGATCTACATTTACCCATTCCACTCCATTCATTAATTTATACACCTCTATCATATCTCCCCTCAGCCGTCTCTTTTCCAGGTTGAAGAGCCCTAACTTTTTAAGCCTCTCCTCATAGGGGTATCCTTCCATCTATTTACCATTTTGGTGGCTCTTCTCTGTACCCTTTCTAATTCTGCTATATCCTTTTTAAGATATGGCAACCAGAATTGCACACAATATTCAAGATACAGTCACACCATTGAATGATACAGAGCCATTATAATATCCTTTGTTTTATTCTTTAACTTTGCACTTGTCCACATTAAATTTCATCTGATTGAACATCCATTCTTCCAAGTTATAAAGATCCTCTTGCAATTCTTCACAATCCATTTTTGTTTTAACAACTTTGAATAGTTTTGTGTCATCTGCAAATTTGATTACCTCACTCGTTATTCCCATTTCCAGGTCATATACGAATATGGTAAGAAGCAACGGACCCAGCACAGATCCCTAGGTGTACTCCACTATTCACTTTTCTCCATTGGGAAAATTGGCCATTTAGTCCTACCCTTTGCTTTCTATTTTTTAACCAGTTCCTGATCCACAATATTGCACTGCCTCCTACCCCATAACTTTTTAATTTCACCAAGTGTCTATCATGATGGACCTTGTCAAAGGCTTTCTGAAAATCCAAATACACTATATCGACCAGCTCACCTTTGCCTGTTTATTCACACCTTCAAAAAACATAACAGATTAGTAAGACAAGACCTTCCTTGACTAAAACCATGTTGATTTTCTCCCATTAAACCACGACTATCTACATGTTAAGTAATTTTGTTCTTTATAATGGTTTCTACCATTCTGCCCGGTACTGACATCAGACTCACTGGTCTGTAGTTTCCTGGATCACCCCTGGAACCCTTCATAAAATTGGTGTTACATTGGCCATTCATCTAGTGGTACAAGGTGTACTCAGGGCTGTACAGAGACATGTAAGAGACTGTCCCTGCTTATAAGAGCTTATAATCTAGTGAAGACTAAAAACACAACAGCTGGGGACAAGGATATTGCTAGGGAAATGGTAAGAAAACATGGTTCGAAAGCAGGAAACTATGTGGATCAGGAGCCAAAAATCAGCCTTGAAGAGGTAGGTTTTTAGCCTGAATTTGAAAAAGGCCAGAGATGAAGCCTGACATACCAATTCAGGTAGTTTGTTCAAGGCATAAGGAACAGCAAGGTGGAAAGATCACAGTCTGGAGTTGGCAGTAGAAGAGAAGGGCACAGATAGAAGGAATCAGTCAGAAGAGTGGAGTTCCTGAGGAGGGGTATAGGGAGATTTAAGAGGAAAGATAGTGAGAAGCAGCAGAATGAGTGCACTTAAAAGCCAGTAGGAGAAGTTTGAACTGGATATGGAAACAGATAGGGAACCAATGAAGTCAAGAGGTGTTATATGAGCATAGCGAGACTGGCAAAAGATTAGCCAAGCAGCTGAATTTTGAACAGATTGAAGGGGAGACATGATTCAGATGGAGACCAACAAGGAGGAGATTGTAGTAGTCTAGAAGAGAGATAACTAGAGTGGATAAGTGTCTCAGTAGTGCATTCAGAAAGAAAGGGGCAAATTTTGCTTAAGTTATAGAGAAAGAAAAAATAGGTTTTAGCTATCACTTGGAAAGGAAAGGGAGAAGAAAAGGGAGGAGTCAAAGATGACCACAAGGTTGCAAGCCAAGGAAACAGGGAGGAGTAGATCATTTTCCACAGAAATAAAGATATGAGGAAGGGGGGAAATGGGTTTAGGGGGAAAGATAAGAATCTCAGTTTTGGCCATGTTCAATTTCAAATGGCAGTGAGACATCAAGGCAGCAATGTCAGATAAGCAGGTAGAGATACAGTACAGGCCTGGATTCCCAGAGAGATTTCAGGTGTTGAGAGGTAGATCTGAGAGTCAGCGTAAAGATAGTACTGAAAACCATGAGAGGAGATGAGTGCACCAAAGGACTGGGTATATAGAGAGAAAAGAAGTGGTCCCAAGACAGACCCTTGGGATACACCAGCTGAGAGCATGATAGCAGTAGAGGAGGATCCACCTGAGAGTTAAGAAGAGAACCAGGAAAGAACAGAATCCTTAAAAGCAAGCAGGACAAGGTATCAAGAAAAAGTTGGTGGTCAACAGTGCCAAAAGCAGCAGAAAGATCAAGAAGGATGAGAATCAAGTAAAGGCCCTTTAATCTGGCTAGGAACAAATCACTGGAGACTTTGGCAAGAGGATGAAATGTGGAGGATGAAAGTCGGATTGCAATGGATTCAGAAGGGCTTGAGAAGAGAGAAAATCAAAACAATGGTGGTGAAGTGCACATTAAAGTATTTTTTAAATAAAGAGGAGAAGGGAATGGGTCAATAATTAGAAGGACTGGTAGTGTCTAGTGAGGGTTTGTTGAGGGGATGTGTAACTACAGCATGCTTAAAGGCTGCAGGAATAGTTGCAGTGGAAAGTGATAGGTTGAGGATATGACAGATGAAAGAGATGACAGCAGAGGAGATGGAACTTAGGAGAAGGGTGGGAATAGGATCAGAGGAGCAAGTAGTGAGTTTTGAAGAGGAAAGATGTATGCTTTCCTCCTTGGAAATCTTAGAAAAGAAAGAAAAGGTGGCAGAGATTGAGGGGAGGAGTTGGGAGTGAAGAGGGGGAAGAGGGGATTGAGATGACATTGTGGGGAATTCAAGTGTAATCTTGTGCACTTTGTCATGGAAATAATCAGCCAACATCTGGGGAGAAAGGCAAAGAGGAGATGGAGGCAGAGGCACTTTGAGGAGAGAGTTGAGAATTGTAAAGAGATGGCGAGGGTCAGAAGCAAGAGAATTAGTCAGGTGGACATAATAGTTTTGTTTGGCAGTGCTATGGCTGACTGGAAAGAAGCAAGCATGAATATGAAGTACAGAAAGTCCACAAGGGTGTGGGATTTCAGCCAAATGTGCTCAGCTGAGCAGGCACAGTAACGTAGGTTGTGGGTAGTCAAGGACAGCCAGGGCTGAGGTACAGTACGCCTCATAGGATGGGCATGGAAGGAGTAATTGCATCCCGAGCAGATAAGAGTGCAGTATTATAGGAATATATTACTTCATCAACAGACTCAGATGACATAGTGGAGGAAAGAGATGATGAGACAATAGTGGAGAGAGCTGAAGGGTCGATAGCATGAAGATTCCTGAAGAGGTTGAAGGAGGTTGAGCAAGATTGACTTGGGAAGTGATGAAGAGTGAAGCTTAGCAGGTGATGGTCAGCTAATGGAAGAGATGAGGTACAGAGGTTTGAGGATAAATAGTTATAGAAGAAGACAAGGTCAAGGCAGTGGCCATGCTGGTGAGTGGGGGCAATAGAGCACAGCTGGAGGTTGAATGAGGAGGTAAGGGAAAGGAGCTTTAAAGCATAAGGGTCAGAGGGGTTATCAGCATGAATGTTAAAATCCCCGAGAATAAGAGTGGGGGAAGAGGAATCCAGAAAGAAGGAAAGCCACAAGTCAAAGTCAGTGAGAAAGGTAGAGGTGGACTTGTCAGGGGGTTAATAAATGACAACTATGCAGAGAGTTATTGTAGTAAAAAAGTGGATGGAGTGGTCTTCAAAGGAGAGAAAAAGTGAGACTGAGGCAGGAAGAGGGGTTGAAATTGGCAGGAATGAGAGAGTAGAAACCCAATTCTCTTCCACTGTAAATTCCAGACTCTATTCCTTCCATCTTACTGCATACTTGAGTTGGTATGTCATGCTCCATTCCTGCTCCTGTTCCTGTTCAAATACAAGCTAAAAACTTATCTCTTTAAGGTTGCTCTTGGAGCCTGTTCCCTTTATTCAATTGTCTTCACCCATAAGTATTTTAAATCATATTATTAAGAATCTTCTATTTCCCTGTTTGTTCTGTCTGCCTTAGTGGATTGTAAGCTCTGTAGAGCAGGGACTGTCTTTCATGCAAGGATGGCATGACTATTAAGCAAACTAGGCAGTCACCTAGAGTGCCAAAGGTCAGGAGGCACCCATTGCCACTGCTGCTGCCTCTCTCCAGGACATGCATCAGTGGCTAAGGGGAATGCTCTCTGCCCCCTGCCGCCCTTTCCCGACCCCAAGTTCGCTGATCCCCGATGTTCAGGGAAGTTATTGCAGCTCAGAGATGGAATCATTTCTCCATTCAAGTCACCGGCCCCAGACATGCAGGGCCAACATTAGAATCGTCCCTGTACTTCCGTGGCCGGCGACCACCCACTGCCCGCTCTAATGCTGCCTGCGATCCTCCCCTTTCCCATCCCTGTCCAGCTTCCCCATACAACTGGCAGAGGGCGGGGGCACGAATAGTGGGGCCTCAGTACTTCTATCATATTCCCTCTATATGGCAGAAACCTGCCTGAAGGGAATACGTTTGTTCACAATCACCAGCCAGAACATCTCTTCAATATAATTTTTCTTATTAAATTTGGAGACCAAATCTTTATCAATTATATTTCAATAAAAAAGTAAACTGCATCAAAATAAAGCATTTCCACAAAAAAGAGTAAACACTATCACTTCACCACCACTCAGTGGTACCAATTCTCCTGCAACAGAAAACAGCAAACAACTGGAGGAGGCAACAAATGGCCACAAACAATTGTTCAAAAGTACTTAGCTTGTAACAGTCAGCTCTTCAGGCAGAACGATCACTCACAGTCACCCAACAAAGATCTCTGTTTCACCGTTCCCAGCTTCATCAGGGGTGATTCTCACGAAATGTTTGTTCTCAGCATTCACTTCAGCAGCAAGAAACTGCCTCACTGCCACAATTTTTAAATCTTCAGACAGCCAATCAAAGAAAAGTACACTTTTTTAATCCAAAGAAAGAGGAAAAAGAAAAAAGGACCACCCCAAAAACAATAAAATCTAAAAGTTGCTCCAATCTATTTTGTTATTTAAACCAACAGGTTGCATAGCATTTAAAAAAAAGTCCACCGCTGCTCACGCTGAAGCAGAATTTTTCCATGATCACCACTGTGCAAAGAGTGTGGAAACTGATCAGTTGCCAAGCAGGGCAGATCTGCAAATGCTTGCATTTGCTGAATACAATGTTCAACCAGTGGTGCTTCTTTCCGCTGTTTCCATAAACTGTATTTATGCTCAGAAATACTCATCTTCAAAGGTCTGGCAGTTTTACCAATATAGATTTTATTGGTAAGCATTGCGGAACCTGTGTCTCTTGGGGAAACTGCTAGGTACGTATGACCTAGATTGGCCACTGTTGGAAACAGGATACTGGGCTTGATGGACCTTGGTCTGACCCAGTATGGCATATCTTATGTTCTTATGTTATGTTCTTATGTTCTTATTGCAGGGACAGTGTATCAAATAAATAACATGATGTACATGATGTATTGAACTTTAAAGAAAAGGTTTTGCCAGATACTGTAAATGTACTGATCTCATCCATTATAGGGCAAAATGTACAGTGCCCACATCGTATATGTCCTCCGACACCCATCTAAAGCACCCTTGGAACAGCAGGGCAAAGAATATATCTTAAGTTCTGACCTCTTTGATATGCAATTCTAGTACACAAATGGGCAAAAGTTGAATGTACTGATAATACCAGCCAATGTTGTTGTATTGATGTGGCGATCTTCGAAGACAAAGCAGAGTATTGCAACATACAAGTACAATGTTCAGACTGGGCACTAGGCTCCAATCTAGAGGAATGTGCCAAAAGCCAGTCCTGATGATTATGGGAAGCTCATTTCTATGTCCTGTTTACCACTGCTTGAGGGTAACCCCTATCTACAAATTTATTTGCCATTAAAGATGCTTGCCTTTCAAACTCTTCTTTAGTAGAGCATATTCTCCAGCACTGTAACAGTGGAGTGGAGAAGTAGTCTAATGGTTAAAAGCATTGGCTTAGGAATCCAAAGACCAGAGTTCAATTCCCACTAGTACTCCTTGAGGCCTTGGGTAAGTCACTTAACCCTTCATTGCCTCAGAAAATCCAAGTTAACAATGTCCCTGTTTAATGTACATTACCAAGTTTAAGTTTCAATATAAGCCATTTTGATTGGAATGATAAAGCAGTATATAAAACATGTTAAATAAATAAAAAGGCAAACTATTTCTTAGATATATTGGATGGAAAGTAACAACGTATTCCTATCTGTAGGTTTTGAGAACAATGTAGTTACAAATATATCTTCCATCTTACATATTGATAACATCTAAAAAATGTATAACTCTTTCATCACAAACCATATCAGATTTAATCACAGAATTATAACCATTCAGGTATGAAAACAATGTTTGAAGATCTTCTTTTGTTCCTCCCCATAAAAGGAAAACATCATCAATATAACATTTCCACTCAATAACAAAAAACATGTATTGAGATGGATGCACATATCTGTTCTCAATCCCTTGCATATACAGATTAGCCAGGGATGGGGCAAAAGTAGCCCCCATCGCCACCCCTGAAATCTGTTGAAATAAAACGATCTTTATATAGAAAATAATTTTTCTTAAGCGCTATCTCGGCTAATTGAATTAAAAAGTCTATTGGAACTCCATGGGGGGGAGGGAGGGGGAGGTCTCCCTTCCCATACATCTTCAAGCAATTGTAAGGCCTCATCTTGTATTGAAGTATAAAGTGATTCCATGTCCATTGTGACCATCCATTGGACCAAAGACACATTCTGTACCTGCTGTAAAATCTGCAAAAAATAAGATGTGTTCTTAATATAAGAACGGATTTTAGAAACCACAAATTTCAAAAATTGATCTAAATATCTTCCCACATATTCCAATAATGAATCATATCTAGAAAGTATGGGTCGACCAGGTGGATTCAACAGTGTCTTATGTATTTTTGTCGAAAGATAAAATACCAGAACCTTGGGATGCTTGGGAACCTTGGGACTCTTTTTCTGTTACAAAGCCACATTCAAGCACTTTCTTTGACAAACTTGTGATATCATTTTGTGATGAAACAGTAGGATCCGTTTCCAAGGGCATATAGTGTACTGTATTGGTAAATTGACGCTGGACCTCCAAATCATACATAGATACATCCATCACCACTATCACTCCTCCCTTATCTGCCCGTTTAATGATGAGCTGAGGATGATTCTGTAACTCTAAATTTGGTTTCCAAATTGAATAAGAAAAATTATATCGGAGAGTTCTTCTGGCTGGTGACGATGAACAAATGTATCCCCTTTGGGCAGGTTTCTGCCATATAGAGGGAATATGATAGAAGTACTGAGGCTTTTTCTCTCCATTTTAAAAATTTTAGTCATATATTTTAAATTAAGGTGAGTGTTCAGGCAGATCAATGAAGTTGCTCAGTGTTTAGGAGTATTAGGTTTGACCTTGATGATTTACTTTAGTTAATTGTTAGAGCTATAATTTATGTGTATGTGACCTGGGGTTTTTTTGGTTGGTGGGTTTAAGTACTACCAGGGTGGGATTTGTTTTGTTTGTTTTAGTTGTGCATATACCATGACAATAATGAATCTCACTCCTAAGCCAGGGTATGTGTAGTATGATCCCAGTCTCTCAAATTTACTACTATCGCTTGCAGTAATACTTGCATTGTGCCAAAGAGAGCTTCCTTCTGAAGTTCATAAAATCTAATGGAGGCCATCCTGAAAGGCGGGTTGTGGAGCTGCACGTCCCACTGGGCCTGTAAACTATTCCACTACCATCCTGTGCATCAGGATGGGGAGATCCAGCGGGGAGTGGAAGGGGGCAGGATCAGGGCAGAGTGGGGACAGGCCAGCCCAGCAGCAAGTCCAGGACGGATTCAAGTCACAGCCCTGTACATGCTGCCGGGCCTGTTGAGACATGCTGTTTATACCACCTCAGAGGTGGCATAAAGCAGCAGTGTCAGGAGGAGAGGGGCAGGTGAACCACTCCTGGGACTGTGGCTGGGTGCAAAAGGGTCCCCACCACCTGATCCAGGCCACAGCAGGCCAGCCATGGGTCAGGCGGTGGGGATTTGGGGGGCCAGAACTGTGGATGGCTGGGGCTCCTGCAGGGAGAATGTCCCCACAGGCAGAAGGGGCACACTGGGCCATCCTTGGGCCCGATTCTGGCTCCCATGGGAACGTTTTGTTCCCGTGGACCAGAATTGGGTCCAAACATCCCCGTCTTCGTCAGGGACGTCTGGATGGCTAGGACATACCTTTCCCGGAATCAGGCTCAATATGTATAGGCAGCTTGACCAGGTGTGATTGGAAATTTGGCTTAATCAGTCCTGTGGCTCCCATTATGATGGCAAATATTTCTATATCTATCTGCCACACTTTTTGGGTCTCTGACTTCTTTTTTTGGCACTTGAGGATCTTCTCCCTCTCCACACAATTCAGAGAACAATCACTTGGAAATGACACCTCTATTATCAATGCCATTCTAGTGTTTTTCTCCTTTATCACTATGTCTGGTTTCCTCTCAAACAACTTCCCATCCATCAGAATGGGAATATCTTAAGTGATCATAACTTCTTTAATTTCTATAATTCTCTTAGGGTTATGGTCCTTGTGCTTTTCCAGTAGAGTGATGTTGTAGTGCTTACAAAATTTCCAGTGGATGAGACATACCATTTTGTTGTGCCTTTCTGTATATACATTTTCTACTATCAGAACTTCACAACCAGCTACAAGATGAGTAGCTGTTTCTAGCTCTTTCTTACATAATCTGCATGTCTGTTTTGACAGTTTTCTCTCTAATTGCTGTGAATCATCTCATCTGTAATCCACTATCCTGGGCCACAACTATCAATTTCTATCCTGCAGATTAAGTCTTTCACGCACACACACACACACACACACACACACACACACACACACACACACTACCCCTCCCCGCCAGTATCCATCTCATCTCACTACACCACAACCCACCCCACACAAACCCCCACCCGACCCAACATCTCACACAGACATACCCATCAGACATCATCACAGATGCATATCTGCTTTCCCCTTCACAGATGTACACATGCACACCACTCACAGACATTCAGAATACACATGCAGCATTACTCAGAACACAAAGACCACATATATTTCCCCACAGTCACTCATCCTGCCTCTGGTACTCTAATGAGACAATTTTTCATTCTCTCCTCATGGAAACTTTCAGAAAGGCATGTCAGGGTCTGCAAATGCATCATTGTTAACGTACAAACTGTAAACAAAGGCATAGAGGGGAAAACCTGCATGGAGTGCAGACACTACTATAGCTGCCTTACTGGGTAGATTAAATGGACCATACTGGTCTTTATCTGCCATCATTTACTATGGAGGGGGAATATTCAGTGGCGGTGGATAGCACTTGTAAAGCGCATAGCTGTCGATGCTGAATTCTAACCCTGAACATTCAATGCCAGAGCCATATCTGTCCACGGCATTGAATATCCGGGTTGCCACATAGTCCAGAAGCTAACCGGGCAGCATAAATATTGAGCTGCTGCCCAGTTAGCTCCCATGGGTAAAGTTAGGTCAGCCTTTGCCACACCTAACTTAACCTGCAGGTCGCTAACCAGTCTCTGGCTCAATATTTCCAGTGCCCGGACCGCTCCACCCCGGCATGCTCTGATGTAGCAGTGGCACCCACAGATATCCAGCGGCATAGATATTTGCACAGTTTGCAGGTCTGCAAACAGTGTAAATGCCTTGAATATCCCTCCCCCCCCCCCCATGCTATATATAACATTGTAAGTATGAAATTTTCAATATGTTGAAAAGACATTCTTTGGCTATAATAATAGCCTCTTTCACCTCACCTTTTAACCATACTACAGAAAAGTGATTTATAAGTAGTGACTGTTTTTTCCTTTTGTGTAAGTAATCTATTCTCATTTGTCTCTGGAATTTATTTTTGTGCTACTCCACAATCCCTCCCCCTCCCCTTACTGTTTCCATGTACTGTACTATGTTATTACTTGGTTGGTACAGAATATTTCCATTTTAGTGTACAAATCACTGATTTTTCTCATTTTTTTTGTAAACCGCTATAATGCACCTGCCGTTAGCAGTATATAAATATCTCATATAAATAAATAAAATAAACACAACACCATTGCAATATTTCCTGTGCTGCATTTTTCTGGATAGGCTTCTTGATATATCAGGTCTGGTCTTGAGTGGCTGGTACAGGAACAAGTTTATGTCATTGTTCTGTGGATACAGAACATATATTTACATTTAACACCATGAAGGTACAGTGGGTAGGTCAAGGGTCAATATTTTGTATATTAGAGTTCTAGGCTACATAATATAACTGCTACAATTTTTGATGAATATAGCCAGCGACCGCAATATTTGCATTTCTTTACTATATAGCCTGAGACTATAAGTTGCATTCCTTTGTCTTGGGACAACTACATGGCCAGTGTTCTGAGAAGTGGATCCTCCCTCCCTGTTCCCTGGGGGGGGGGGGGCACCCTCCCTTTTATATGCCTTGGGCATGGGAGCACCATCTCATGCCTTGCCTGGGAGGGGGAGGGAACAGTGCATGTCTGATGGTTCACCTAGTATGTCAGACCTGACCCTAAGCATAGCATTCTCAAAGGAGGGACACTCGACACAAGGGTGTAGAGTTCCAAAGATAAAGTCCTGACTGAAAATATTGTTTAAATTTAAAAAGCCACTCACATAATTCATCAAATATTTGAAATACGTGTAGTTAACAGAATGTACTCTGGCAAACAAACGTTGAAACCAGCACCTTTCTAAAATCATTCGTCTTCTCTGAAATCTAGGAGAGAATATAGTGCAGTACTTCTATTCACGATGTATCCTTACAAGTGCTTACACGCGAACGTAAAAAACAAATCACTTAATAAACTAAGGCGGGCACTTAATAAACTGTTAAAGCGGCTGGCCGTCTCCACTTTGAATTTATGCCCAGATATTCAGTGCTGGGCCATATCTAGACATCGGAACTGAATATCTGGTATGGCCAGATAGCGTTTTAGCAAATAGTGGTGATATTGAGCCATTGGATGGCTAGCTAAACTGCCCAAAGTTAGGAAAGTTTTTTTTGTGCCCTAACTTTAGGAATTGTAGTTAGCTGGTTAGCTATTCAATATTACCACTGATCAGCTAACTGAGGTTGCAACCCTCCCTCCACCCCCAAATGCTCCGACACTAGCTGGATATCATTGGAGCCTTTAGCTGGTATAGACAGGGGACATTTAGCAGCACTAACCATGTAAGTGCTGCTGAATATCCTGGTGAGTGGGATTTACAGGGTTTGCAGTTCTTCAAAATGCATAAATCCTGATCCTTTCACTATATATATACTCAAAATGATTTTTTCTTTGTACTCTTCTTTAATTTTTTGATATTTTATTTTCAAAAAGATCAAATGATAATCTATATTGATTCTCTACTCACATCAGGACCCTCATTGCAGTGAACCTATAAAAGAATTCCTTAGTAAAGTGTTCAATATACTGAATAAAATCTGCTTCTCCCACACTATTAGAAATATCTGCTTTCCTTTCTGCTACAAGCGCCATCTACTAAAACCATTACTGGTTGCCTCATTAATATGCTCCTCTTTGGCATATTAGCCAATTGGCTGCCTTTTCCCATGCCAGACACGGCTCATTGTGGTTCAATTCCCTCTTACAATCAAAATCATGCCTAATAGCCCTTGTCACACAAACATTACTCCAAGGTTTGTCATTCACAGAACAACCCATGTTAGCCAATTGCTTCTTCTCGCACCAATCTCATAAAGAGTATTTAATAATAAGCTGGTACTGGTCTCACTCATTCATCCTTATTCTTGCCCCATAGAGGAGCATTTAATGACAATTTAATACTGTATATTAGGATTCATAGAATATTCTGAGAAAGATAAACCACGGTTAGTTTTTTTAAGATGAGAGCTTTATTGACCCTTGAAGAATGGAATTTGATTCATGGGTTTACTTTGTGAATGAAGTACCATGGAGTTAAGCCATGTAATAAGGCTCTTCAAACACAATTTAGACTATAAGAGGGAACTGGAAACATTAAGTTGAGTGATAAAGGAGTCAACTGCGATGACAGAGTAGCTGAGGTTGGTGCAAGGAGAAGCAGCTAATTGGCTAACACGGGTTTATTCTGGGAATGAAGTACTTCAGAGTAATGTGTGACAAGGGCTATTAGGCACGATTTAGATTGTAAGAGGAAACTGAAACAATGGGGAGCAATAAATAAATTAAGTATAATGGCAAAGAACAGCTGTGATTGGTGTGGGAAAAAGTAGCAGATTGACTAATATACAGAGAAGGAACTTATTAATCACGTGACCAGAATGGCATCAATAGATAGCACTTGTAACAAAAAAGAGAACAGGTATTTCTAGCAATGTGGAAGAAGCAGATTTTATTCAGTATGGAGGTCATTCCATAACACGAATAGGCCGTTTGAGCATGCGCGGGAGACATTTTTCTTACAAAAGCATCTACGACTGTATTCTGAAACCCTGCACAGCATTAGCACAGGGATCTCAGAATGTGTCCGGGGAGGGGGGGGGCCGAATGGGGGAGTGGTGAGCCATGGAGACGTATAAAGCGCATTCAGGAAAGGCCCGTGTACGTTTTCTGTGTTTCCCGCAGATATGCTCGTTATTCTTGCAGAAACATGGAATAAGGCCAGTACTTAGAAATATTTCTGCTGTGCTTGTATAGAGGTTGTGACAAGTATGCTTCAAACTGGTGTGACTGCAGACTGTAAAACACAGCTAGATGCATATATAATCAGGACCGTACCGAGCCCTGTGCGAGCGGTGCGGCCGCACAGGGTGCAAAGACTTAAGAGGCACATTCTCTTCATTGCTCTCAATTCTCTCCTCAAAGTGCCTCCGCCTCTGATCCCTCCTTCCCTTTCTGCCCAGGCTCTGGCTGATTACTTCCATGATAAAATCCATAAGATTACTCTCCAGTTTCCGTCTAAATCCACGATTTCCCTTTCCTGCTTTCATTCTCTCCCCCCTTCTCATCCTACCCTCTCTTCCTTCCCCACAATTTCTATTGATGAAACTGCTCTTCTTCTCTCGTCCTCCAAGCTCACCACTTGATCCTCTGATCCTATCTCCTCCCATCGCCTCTCTTCTATTTCTTCTACCGTTGTCCTCTCCATTTCTCATATTCTCAGCCTTTCGCTCTCCACTGCTACTGTCCCGGCTGACTTTTAACATGCTGTGGTCACGCCTCTCCTTAAGAATCCCTCACTTGATCCCTCTTGTCCTTTTTTTTTTTTTTTTTTTGTAATTTGTTTATTGAGATATTAGTAACCAGTACAAAAATCCACCTGACACAGCATTCTAAATAAACATCAGTATACACAAAATGGCAAAGTACAACAAACCTGGTTAAAAGTACACCAACATCCCCCCCCCCCTCCACTGACACCACCTCACAGCATGGGTCTAACAAAACTTGGATTATTACTCTGTCCAATGAATGTATTTATCCCACACCCTCCGGAATGTGGCCTGATTAGCCTTCTTTTGTGCTGTAAGATGACACATCAGGTAAATCTGCGATAACATAGTTTGAAATTCAGAGACGGTAGGCACATCCAATTGTTTCCATTTCCTAGCGATAAGGATACGCATAGCTACACACCCCAGATCAACAAACCTCCCCTCCAGTTTGGGCAACCCCGGGATAGGAACCCCCAAAAGCACATTCGCCGGTAGATATGTCAAGGGTCATCCCAATATCCCCCCAAGCAGCCCCATCACCGCCCCCCAAGCAGAATGTACCGCCCCACACTCCCACCAGATATGCAAATACGTACCCCTCTCCCCACAGTTCCTCCAGCACTGCTCCGATATAGATGCATGCATCTGATGGAGCCGAACCGGGGTGAGATGCCATCTATAGAGCACCTTATAATTGTTTTCTAACAAGTTGGTGGCCAAGATACCTTTATATCTACTCACGTATATCTGATCCCACACATCATCGGCCACTTGCCAGCCCAGGTCCGCCATCCACGCCCTCTGATAACTCGTAACGCTTCGTGCACTTACCATACACCGATAGAAAGTAGCTAAAACCCTCCTAGATTGTCCCCCCAGGAAGAATCGTTCAATATCAGTAAGCTCTGGGGTCAAATGGGGGAGCACCTCCCTCAAAAGATAATGCCGCAGCTGCATATAGCCAAGGAAAGCCCGATCGTCCAGCTTGTATTCCCGGGCCACCGCAGCAAAGGTCTTCACTTGTCGTCCCTCGAGGAGTTGCCCCACCCGACACAGCCCCTGATTGTTCCAACTAGCAAATATAGAGTACCCCATGGCGGGTCGAAACTCCGGGTTCCCCTGGATCGGCATCAACCTAGAAATCCCCCGTTCCCCCAGCCAAAGACATTTCCATTTATTCCAAACCCTCAGGGAGCCCACAACATATGGGTTACGGCCCGGGAAACCTCCCGAACTCACCCGCGGTCGCCAAACCCAGTCCCCCAGACACCCCTCCTCTAACTCCTCCGCTTCCATACCCACCCACTCCTTGGGGTCCTCCACTTGCCATTCCACAACCGCACTCATTTGCGCCGCCTCCCAATACTTCAGCAAGTTCGGGACCGCCAGCCCTCCCCGCTCCCTTCTCTCCATCAAGGTGGAGGCTGCTACCCTGTTGCTCTTCCCCCCTCCCACAAAGGTCATAATGATCCTCTGCAACCGGGCAAGGTAACTCCTGGGCAACCCAATGGGAAGGTTCATAAAGAGATACAGCCACCTAGGTAAGGCCATCATTTTAACGGCCGCGATGCGCCCCAGCCAAGATAACTGCTTATGTTTCCACTCCAGCAAATCTTTTTGAATGGCCCTCTCCACCCGTACATAGTTGGCCTGAAACAAATCAGCCTCCCTGGCCGTCAAATAGATCCCGAGGTAGCGTATACTCGATTTCGCCCACCGGAACGGGAAAGAATTCCTAATCTGGCGTTGCGTATCCCCACTTGCCGAAATATTCAACAGTTCCGATTTGGTATCATTAACCTTAAAACCCGAGTACCTACCGTATTCCTTCAGGATCCTCTGTAGAGCCCCTAGGGAAGTTAGCGGTTCTGTTAACATAAACAAGAGATCATCCGCAAACAGGGCCACCTTAGTCTCCCCGGACTTCCATTTGATCCCCTGGATCTCCACACAGTCCCGCACTTTCTGAGCAAGTGGCTCCATAGATAACACAAAAAGCAGCGGGGACAGGGGACATCCTTGCCGCGTCCCTCTATGCAACGCAAAAGAGCTAGAATATTCCCCGTTAATCCGGATCCGTGCCATTGGCTGATGATAGATAGCCTTGACCCATGTTAAAAAGTTCCCGGACATCCCCATTCTTTCCAACACCTTAAAAAGAAAAGGCCACGACACTCGATCAAACGCCTTTTCGGCATCAATGGCCAACAGCACCATTTGATCTGCACCCCTCTTGCCCTTCCACATAGCAGACAGCACCTTCCGCAGATTATCTACAGTTTGGCGCCCCGGAATAAACCCAGATTGGTTCTCATGGACCAGCCGTGGCATATGCTGCAGCAACCTGTTGGCTAAGATCTTCGTGAAAATTTTGAAATCCGTGCCCAATAAAGAGATCGGCCTATACGAGCCACACAAACTCAAATCTTTCCCGTCCTTAGGCAAGACTGTAATCCCTGCTGTACGTAAGGTTTCAGGGATAGCCTGCCCTTCAGTAAAAGCATTAAATAAACGCGCCAACGGCCCACAAAGCAGCTCCCGGTAGACTTTGTAGAATTTGTTCGTAAAGCCATCCAGCCCCGGCACCTTGTGCGTCGGAAGACCCCTGATCACCTCTGCTACCTCCTCTTCGGTTATTGGTCGAGAGAGCTGAGCCCCTTCCACAGCAGTCAAACACGGAAGGTCCATCTGAAGATATCGATCCAGGTCATCCCCCCCCGGAGCCTGCTCCGCCGCATAAAGCTGTTGGTAAAAATTTACAAAGCTCTGTTGAATGAGATCTATGCCCCTCACCACCTCTCCTTTGGCATCCCGTATTTTAGCAATAAGATTTCTAGTCCGATGGCGTTTCAACGTTCGCGCAAGCAATCTACTGGGCTTATTGCCAAATTCAAAAAACTGTTGTTTCAGGATATCTTGAGCGTGCTTGAGCTCCGCTAACTCTAGTTCGTTGATTTCCCTACGCACCGTAAGTAACTCTTGCACTATCCCCGAACTCCCGCCCCTCTTCTCCACCTCACTTTCCAACTCTCGGAGCCTCTCACGGAGACCTGCTTTCCGCCGCTCCTTCTGTTTTTTCACATAGGTCCCCATCGAGATCAAATCTCCTCTAATGACCGCTTTCATACATTCCCACAGTGTTCCAATCGCACACCCATCCCGGTCATTAAGCTCAAAGTACTGCTTAATTTTCACCCCCACCTTCTGTGCTATATCCCCATCATCTAGGAGGGACTCATTCAACATCCACATCCAACCTTTCCTCGTCTCTCTCCCCAGACCCA
The DNA here is from genome assembly GCA_033557465.1 of Ichthyophis bannanicus. Lineage (NCBI taxonomy): Eukaryota > Metazoa > Chordata > Amphibia > Gymnophiona > Ichthyophiidae > Ichthyophis > Ichthyophis bannanicus. The sequence goes on along the minus strand of CM066032.1, from coordinate 310,475,525 downwards.
CCTCCACCCACAGGGGCGCATGATCTGACCAGGTCCTATCCCCCACTTCGCATTCATACACCTCCGACAACAGGGGTTTCGACACCCACAGCATGTCGATCCGTGAGAAGGAATGATGTACCGGGGAATAGAAGGTAAATCCCTTCTCTTTTCCCCTCAGTTCCCTCCAGGCGTCCACTAATCCCATGCTCCGCACCAACGCTTTCAGCTTCCGCCTCCCCGTAGCATGGCCTAAGGCCTTCCCAGAGGAAGTATCCAGAGCAGGGTTTAGGATAACATTAAAGTCCCCGCCCATAATAATATGGCCTTCCGCTACCTTTTCCACAAGACCCTGGAGTTGCCCAAAGAAGGTCCCATGCCCCGTATTTGGCCCATATACATTAATCAGGGTGAACATGCATTCTTGAATGCGGAGTTTAACAATAAGATAGCGGCCCTCCTTATCCCGATGAACCTCACAATCCGTATAGTCTATCGTCCCCCTAAGCATAATCCCCACTCCCCCTTTTTTCAGGGCCACCCTGTTAGACGCAAACCACTTCTCAGGAAAGCTTGTATGTGCCACTCTCCACTCATCACATTTTTTCAAATGTGTTTCTTGGACAAAAATAATGTCCCCGTGGAGTCTCTGAATTTCCTTGAACATTCTCTGTCGTTTCACTGGAGAATTTAAGCCACGAACATTCATGGACACTACTTTAAGCCTATCCACCAAACCACCCCCTCTCCCTCCTCCCCTGCCTCCAGACCCGGCTCCTAAACCCCCCCCTCTCCCCTCCCCTCCCCCCCCCTCCCTCACCCCCTCCCCCCCTCCCCCTACTCCCACTCTCCGCACCACCACAGCGAGTGCTCCCGCCATCCCGTTCCGACCACCCCTCCCCCCCACCCCACCTAGACACCACACATCCACCCCTTAACCGCCCTCCCACCCCACAGTAGCCCTCCAATGAACCCCCCTGCTACCTAGGTACCCACATGCACAGTAACATAATACAAGTATACAAGCAGCAAAGCACAATACCCCCCAACAAGAAATCACCCACACACAAACAATATTCATAACCTCCAACTCCTCAGCTCAAACCCACCAGGCTCCCGGCAAGTCCAAAATCAAACAAACCATCAAAGCCCCTAGGGGCTACCCGAATGCAGTCACTCTCCGGTCTCATCCGACCGCTCCTCGGCCCCGGGCCTCCGGGTCCGTTGTCACTTGCGATCCACCTGTTGCCATCGAGGCCGGCCAGCCTGACTGCCCCCGCTGCCTGTAGGCTCGCCGGGCAGGCCTGTCATGCCCGCAGACCGCAATGCGTGTACAGCTTCCTCTCGGGTTTTCACTCGGATATTCTGGCCATTATAAGTGATGGATAGTCCAAAGGGGAAGGTCCACCCATACCGGACACCCTCCTCCCATAATTTTCTCACAACATCTTTCATCTGGCGCCTCTTCTGAAGAGTAATCTGCGCTAAGTCAGTGTATATATCCACTTCACACGAACTCCATTGTACACCCCCATGACCACGTGCTGCTCGCTGCACTTGCTCCTTAGTTTGGAAGTCCTGGTAGCATGCAATGATATCTCGGGCCCGATTTCCGCGCCCTGCTCCTGCTGCCGCTACCCGATGAGCGCGCACAATGCGCAAATCCATATTGTCCAATGTAATGCCAGCTTTGTCTAGCGCGGCCCTGGATATGGCCTGCACCACAGCCGGACAGTCCAGGTAGGGCTCCCCCTCGGGCACCCCGCGGAACCGCAAATTGCACCGGCGTGACCTATTCTCTAGGTCCTCAATTTTCTCCTCCAGCACCAGATGGTGTTGTTGCATGAGCTGCAGTTTGCCCTCCATGGACTCCAAACTTTCCTCCTGGCTCTCTACACGTCCTTCAACTTCCTCCACTCTCCGGCCCAGGTCCGTCATTTCCCCGCGTAGGCTGTCCACGCTGGCCACCACATCTGCTCTAATTTGCAAGATATCCTTCCTGAGGTCAGCGAACCACATGCGGACATCACTCTGAAAGTCACCGGACTCCCCTCCAGCCTGTGTACTGTTCTCTTCAGACCCCTTCTCCGGGCATTCCCGCAGGTTACGCTTGCCCGCCGTAGTTTCTGCGGTCTTACCCTCAGCTCCCGCCATCTTATCTTTGCTGGGCCGAGGCGGCGTGCTTTCCCCGTAGGCAAACTCCTTCAGGTTCACCTTCTTGGGTTTCGTAGACATCGCAGCCGGTCACCGCCACTTTCCCCTACAGCTGAGGCAAAAACAGGGTGGAAGCCGCGCCTAATACCCGGAATCAAGGCACTTTGCGGTGGGGTCGGGTGGGAGCTCACGACTCAAGCGGCCATACTAGGTGATGACGTCACCGGCACTCGATCCCTCTTGTCCTTTTAATTATCGCCCCATCTCTCTCATTCCTTTCATTTCTAAACTGCTCGAATGTGCGGTTTACCGCCATTGTCTTGACTTCCTCTCTTCCCATGCTCTTCTCGATCCCTTACAATTCGGTTTTTGTCCTTTGCACTCTACTGAAACTACTCTTGTCAAAGTCTCCAGTGACTTGTTCCTGGCTAAATCTAAAGGCCTTTACTCTGTCCTTATCCTCCTTGAACTTTCTGCTGCCTTTGACACTGTTGACCATGATCTTCTCCTTGACACTTTGTCCTTGCTTGGCTTTAGGGACTCTGTTCTCTTCTTGTTCTCCTCATATCTCTCCCATCGCTCCTTTAGTGTATGTTCTGGTGGCTCCTCCTCCTCTGTTATCCCACTCTCGGGTGGTGTCCCCTAGGGTTCTGTCTTGGGTCCCCTTCTTTTTTCTCTCTATACGCAATCCCTTGGTTCGCTTATTTCCTCTCATGGTTTTCAGTAATATCTCTGTGCTGATGACTCCCAAATCTATCTCTCTACTCCTGATCTTTCTTCTGCTTTCCAGTCCCGGATCTCTTGCTGTCTCTCTGCCATTGCTGCCTGGATATTCCATCGTCACCTGAAATTGAACATGGCCAAGACTGAATTTCTCATTTTTTTTCTCCTAAAATTTCCCTTTCTCCTTCTTCTTTTTCAGTCTCTGTTGATGGCTCTGTTCTCCAACCTGTTTCATCTGCTCGCAATTTGGGTGTTATTTTTGACTCTTCGCTCTCTTTCTCCTCTCATATCCAACTCCATCGCTAAGTCCTATCACTTCTTTCTCTTCAACATTGGCAAACTCCACCCCTTTCACTCTGAGCTCACTACTAAAACCCTCATCCATTCGCTAACCACCTCCCGCCTTGATTATTGTAACCTCCTTCTTGCTGGTCTCCCTCAGTCTCATCTCTTCCCTCTTCAGTCTATTCAGCACTCCGCTACCCATTTGATTTTCTGTCAGCCTCGTTTTGCCCACATCACCCCTCTCCTCAGATCTCTTCACTGGCTCCCTATCCATTTCCGTATTCACTTTAAGCTTCTCCTTCTGACCTATAAGTGCATTCACTCTTTGGCTCCTCAGTACCTTTCTTCTCTCATTTCTCCCTATTTCCCCCCTTGTGTACTCCGTTCTTCTTCCCAGTTGCTTCTTGCTATGTCCTTCTCCTCTATTGCCAACTCCAGATTCCACTCTTTTCACCTTGCTGTTCCTTACACTTGGAATAAACTTTCTTTGTCTATACGTCAGGCATCTTCTTTGCCCCTCTTCAAGCTCAAGTTAAAAGCTCATCTTTCGCCTCTGCCTTTGGCTCTTGATTTTGCTGTTCTCCTTCCATCCCTTCTTTTATTTCACCTTTCTTTCTTCCTCCTACACTTGTTCTTACCTCTTTCCTTTGTCCTGTCTCTCCTGCTCTTGTCTCTTTGCCCTTGTTCTTATCTTTTTCTACTCCTTTTCTTGCTTTGTCTTTTTAGATTGTAAGCTCTTTTGAGCAGGGACTGTCTTTTTGTGTTTTCATTGTACAGCGCTGTGTGTGCCCGGTAGCGCTTTATAAATGCTTAGTAGTAGTAGTAGTAATGGTAATTTCGGCTCTCTGCCATTGCCTGCCACCGCCACTTTAGTGGCGGCAGGCAGTGGCAGAGAGCACAAATGCGCCCCTTAAGTCTTCTCACCGGCACACTCTCCGGGAGGGTCCAGACCTGCTTAGTGTGCCAGCGAGTTGCACATTGGGTGTGCGCCTCTTCTCTTCCGCCCCCATAAAGTGGCTAGATGGAGGTGCGGGAGGGGGTGGCACGCGCCCGATGTGCAACTCGCACATGGCGCTTTTCACCGTCGGTACGGCCCTATATATAATGAACGGAAACCAGAGGTGAGAGAATCTTGAAGCTAAGGAGCATTAATAACTACTCCTAAAGACACTTGAAAACCAACAATAGTGAAAATGGTAGCTATGCTGATAGTTGCTGTTTGTGCTAAATGAGCTAATCTAGGGGACTCTGACAAATCCTGTGTACTGTAAAATGGGACTGTTGATGTTAGAAATGTGAGTGAGTCTGCAACAGAAGTTTATTTGAGTGAGAGAGGGGGATCAGATAAAAGCACTCCATGCTTTTATGAATTACTAGCTTTTATCTATATATGCAGAGCATCTCTTTCCCAGAATTATGTCTTTTGTGGCAGCAAGTGACAGTGCATCTGTGTGTGTGTGCGGTTTGAGATTGATGACTGATGTAGTGCCAACAGCCCCAGATTGTGCTATACAGCATGCCATACTCAGGGCATACATTTGTGGCTCAGCAATCATATGCATCCCTTGGGGAATTGTTATGTTAGTGTTTGTTTTTGTGCACATGATGAGGGTCCATCCTGAGCATTTTTAAGAGTGTATGTAGAGCTGAGCAATGTGGGTCTCACTGAAGCCTTTTTATAATGCTAAGTACCATTTGATGCAAGGTATGTTCTGTCATAAATGTTCATATTTACTTTTCTTAGAGTGTGATGGGATTACCTAACACTGTTCTGGGCATGTAGGGGACTACGATATGGTCTAGTTTGCATCAGCATGCATTTATCATCAGTTTCTATGTCTTGTATGCATCAGCAAACTACTGTCAGTGAGCATAGCAGCTTAGGAGATGCACAGTTTTACAGTGGAGGTGTGACCAGCTCGGAGACAGACATGATCAGAGATGGCTAACTTTACAGGATATGGTGAGCACGGGCATATCAAAAACCTGATTACCATTTGTCTGTATCTCCCACTATGTGTTTTTCTGCTTTACTCTATGGACTGTGCCTGTATCTGTGTGTGGGCCTCAAGCTGGATATGTACACAGGCCTGCTGCAACATGTTGGATGTGCCGTGCCGGACACATCTATGATCCTGAAGCCAGAAACGCGGGCGTGTCTAAACCCATGTTTCCAAAATTTGGTGGGAATTGTGCCCTTGCCTGTTTTAAACGTCTCTGCTGCAGCAAGACGTCTTATATAGAATCAGTCTCCACACCAACAATTTTATTTTACTAAAGGATTATTTTACAGGCTCACTGCAATAAGGGTCCTGAGGTAGCAAGGGTGAAATGGTGGCCATGTCGACTCTGCCTTTAGGGCGTTTAAAGAATTTGATGAACTTATGAAGAAGACATTGAGGTTTACAAATGCGATGTCAGAGAGTAGGTATTCAAGATACATTTATTGATATATAATAATATAAGCATTGAAATTATTGGAACCCTGGGCTCTAATAGAACATAAAGGATGTTTAAGGCCTTGGTAAAAGCTATCGGGTATTTTCTGAGGTCTTTTGTCCCTCCTTATGTGGTGAGAAGAGAGTCATTATAGGTATCTCTTGACCTTTTGAAAAATTAAAGAAGAGTAAAAAGAAAAAATAATTTTGAATGCATGTGGTTAAAAGGTTAGTTTATTAAATGATTTAGATTTATGATGACATCATCAGCTATGGAGTTTGAAAGAAGTGAGTCTGTGATAGGTTTGCTTGGCTATTGTCAAAACGTTTCAACATGATAGGTCAAGTGACTTTTTTCTTTCTTGTCACTCCCCACTACAGCTCTGCTCTGTCTAGGGCATGTTGTTTTCCTACCCTTAGATGTACAAGGTGCCCAAAAAAAGTGAGAACATCTCGTAGCGTATAAGTTATTTAAAAATTCAAAAAGACAGATGTAAACAATTGACAAATTTAAAAAAAAAATGGCGACCGGAAATTGTCGAAATAAAGACGTTATATAGCTAAAAAAGGTAAATAAGTAAACTATTTAAGCTTTCAATATACAAAATGTTCTCACTTTTTTTGGGCTACCCTGTGCATATGTGAAGTGGCCTTTTAGAATGGGTATCCAAGTGCAATCTGGGACATCCAGGGCAAAACATACAGAAAATGGCCAGGAACGTCTCTTTTTGCCTGATTATAGAAATATAGATGTTCCCGACATGCCTCCACATAGAGATCCCTTCTACAAAATCCTGGGGTAGGGACATCTATCGTAGGCTACTTTGCATATGGGACATCCATCAGCATGACAAAACAAAAACAAGAGCCTTTATTCCCCATCGGTGTTTATTGTTGACATGGAAAATATAGGGGATATGAGTATCCCTCCTTCTCCACATCCTTCAGATGTTTGGCTGGCAAAATGACCACTTCTCTGATGCCTATTCATGCCTGGAGCAGGTATAACCTTTGACATGACTCAGAACATGCAGGGTGTTTCTGAAATCAAGTGAGGATGTCCAAGTTCTTGGGATAGCCCCGGACACACCTTTATCATGTTCCCTTCACAGCTAGGACTCCTTGTCCCGGGGATATCTCACAAGCTGACTTCAAAAATGCCTCTGGAGTTGTCTGTGATTTGGATATCTGCGTGCCTACACTGACAATTAACATAGCACATTAAAAGCCCATGGTATTTGTTATGTTAAATATCAAATGCAGAAGAGGATATCGAATGGGCAAATAATGCACCTTACATTAACATGGAGGTCAGTACCACATTATAACTATTAATGTGGAAGATAATGCAAAGCAGTTAATGCCCCCTCGTGAGGTGTACTGGACTATTATCTTCCATACAGTTAATGCACAGTGACAAAATTTTCTCCGCGTTAACTGTGTGTAAAATGCCGGAACACCCTCAACAGTTAACAGAGAGCTTTTGCAGTTAACCGTGTGTTAATTTTGGCAACTAGTATGCCGTAACCACAACATCTTAGTAAATGAGGCCTATGTATGGTGTGAAATGGATATTCATTTTATAAATAGGAATGGTTATTTTTTTATGAAATAGGACTAGGACTCGGGGACACTCCATGAAACAAGCTTAGTTTATTAATATTCTAGCTATACCACTCTTCAAAAATACAGCCAAGCGGTTTACAAATACATCAGTTGTTAAAGAGCATTAATTTCAAAGAAGAGAAAGCAAACATTGACAGGAAAAGCAGATTTAAAATAAATTTAAGAGTGCATTTTTTCAGTCAATGGATACATAAGCTATGGAATTTGTTGCTAGAAAATGTTGATGAGATTAGAAGTACAACAGAGTTTAAAAAAGTTTTAAGAAACTTTCTGGAGGCAGACAAATCTATAAATAATTGCCAGCCAGATAGACTTGGGTGTCTTCCCTTCTGGCAGAAAGCAATATGGAACGGTCTTGCCTATTAGAAACTGTGCTACTGTTGGAGACAGGAAGCTGGGCTTGATGGACCAATAGTCTTACCCAACATGACACAGATGTTCGCATGATATTAGTATAATTGGAGCAGGGTCAAATAAAAGTTTCAGAGAATATATAAATGTTACAACATAACAACTAAAGAGTGAGTAAGCATTTTTGGCTTTTTGCCTGTGCTTCATACTGACATCACTCCTGGAGCATAGACTGTGCACCCCATCCACCCTATTCCAGATGTTGATGACATCATATCAGCAACGTTTCATGTCCAAAATGGGAGAATAAGTATCAAGCATATTATAATGAGATCAAACGTATTATTTCACACTGTGGTGAGTGTTTTCCATGCATTGCCTCATTATTAGATATAAATACAATTAGGTTTAGCTCATGCCTTTCTCAGAAGTATGAAGGTGAGTTACATTCGGGTATTGTAGGTATTTTTCTTTCCCTCAAAGGACTTAGGAACTAAGGGCCCCTTTTGCTAAACGGCAGTAGTTTTTTGCCCTAATGCACTGCAGTATTTGTCAGGGACATGGCCAGAATGGGCCCTACAGTTATTGCCAGGCAAGCCCCTTAGAAATTACCACAGTTGCACTGAAGTCATGTACTGCTGATACCCATGCTAAATGCAATGTGCAGTCACTGTGTGGAGTGGAGGATTATCCTAATGGTTAGAGCATTGGCTTGGGAGCCAAGATGCCAGGCTTCAATTCCCATTAGCACTCCCTGTGGCCTTGGGCATATCACTTAACCCTCTATTGCCTCAGAAGAATCCAAGTTATCCATGTCCCTGTTTAATGTGCATTACTGAGTTTAAGTTACAATGTAAACTGCTTTGACTAAAATGATAAAGCAGTATGAAAAATCTGTTAAATAAATAAATGTTCATACTGCAATTAATGTGTGTTTAAGTGTGCAGTAATTGTTTCACTTGCATCGTAGCAGTTACCATGGACCCACAGAAGCAGTTAAAAAGCACTAGAATGTATTAACCACATATTTAGTAAAATGCCCCTAAGTTTTCACTTGAGTCAGTAGAGGGTTAAATGCCTTTCTCAACATCACAAGGAGGAGTAGTTGGATTCAAACCCTGACTTCTTCTAGCACACTGCTCTGACCATTATACTCCTCAACTCCTGCATGCTTGATGGTTTATTTATTGTTATGTAAGTGTGAGAATAATTCATTTTACTCTCTGAAAAAATGTGATATCTTAATTGTTTAGTCAATCTTATTTATTTTTGGAATCATGATTTACAAAGTCATTCATTAGTTTTCCCTCTCATTCTAATTTCTGCAGCTCATGACTATTCATGAAAATGCAGTTTGGAGAATATTTCCAAAATAAAAATTCACTGGCCAATATTAAACCTGCAGCTTTCAAGGTGGTGCTGGGGGTAAGTATGCATGAGGTGGGGTATTATTAATGGGTGGATGTATGTGCGTGGGAGGAGTATGAGGAATGCATGTTTGCATCAGGTCTGTGTGGAGGTGGATGGGGTATATGATAGGTGAGGGAGCAGTGTGGGTTTTGTATGGTGTGTAGTAGATGAGAGGAGTAAGTGAAGTGTGGGGTGTGTGTTGCTTGAGAGAAGTAAGAGGGGTATCTATGTATGTGAGAATTGGGGGGGGGGGGGGCAGGGTTGCATGAAGCGAATACCCTAAATCAGCCACTAAGTTGCTATTGCCCCTCCTTACTGCACATCCAGACCATCTTCCCTATGGCTGTTCTACAAACCCAGTTCTCACCACTGATTTCTTCCACCATCCCCTACCACAATGGCTGCCTCATCTCAACTCAGCTCTTCAGTCTTCTCCATGAGTTTCACCTTCTCATTCCTGCTATCCCCTTTAGAACCTGAAGTTCAATAGCACCTTTCCAGGGATCAATTCCAGAGAATGGAAACTCCCTTGGGGTCAGTTAGGAGAGTGAGTCATCAGCAACTTCCTCAGGAAGCCTCCTGGTCAGCAACACCAGGGTCAGTAGCCGACTCTGGACCCCCAACTACTCACTGATCCCAGTGCTTATCATGTAGAGATCACCACCATTGTTGCTATCTCCTCTCCTCCTGGGAGCTGCGTTCCACACCTCCTGCAATTCCTGCTGCCACTCTCTGTTTCACCCCTCAGCCAATGCTAGAGCAGACACCACCTCCAGCCTGGTTCGTCAGTCTCTTCCATTCATCCAGCCTTCTCATGACCCCCAGCTCTTCCCCCTTTATAAGCTGAAGTCTGAGCTGTAGATGGGCATGTGCTTTCCAGATGTGCTTCTGCAGCTAAAACTTCATCAGTATGGATGAACAGACAAACTAAAAATTCTTCTGTATAGATGGATGGGCAGACAAGCACTATTGCTTGAGTAAAACATGGCCAATAAAAGCAAACAAGATGCTTTTGATTGAATTTATCATCACGATGTTACAAGCTTGTTTATAAATAGACAATATCCATGTTAGCAGGAAAAGTGGCTTGGATCTATCTATATATCTATAGATATAGATCTATAGTTTTTTATTATTGTTTTTCTAGTTTAAAATAGCATTGGTGTAGTTGGACTGATTATGTGACATTCATGCACAGTCCTGCCATATGAGAAACTTGAGCCTATTGCAAAAACAGACATGAATTCCCAGACACTGGGGTACACGAGGCTAGGAATGCTGCAGAGGTGACAAGCCCAGCCTCACGGAAAGAGGATCTGACCCCATTGCTTTTCAGCACCTCCTGCTACTCTAACTGATCCTCAGCAGTCCTGACACTGGTGTTTAGGAGGAAAAAATAAACCCTCTTCACTTTCATTCCTCCAAGTTGGGAGCATTCAAAATCAAAGAGGGCTATATAAAGAAAAGAGCAAAAGAATAAAAAACGTGCCCCCTATAGCTATGTTTCAATTCATAGTGCTAAAATGACCCTATACATTTATGATGTAGCAGCAACCTTCTCAAATTGCAAACTTACAGAGATGGTTTTTTTTAAGTGCCATCAAGTCAATGCTGATTCCTGGTGACCCTGCAGTCCTTGGGTTTTTTTTTTTGGCAAGGTATGACCAGAAGTAGATCGCCAGGCTTTTAACCATCTAAAAATTCTCTAAAATTGTCATTAAGGAAGGCTTCAAATAGTCCCTAAGTAATTTTTCTTTTCTCCATGAATCTATATTATATTAGTTTTACATGTAGAAAGTGGGCTATGCAAAATTCTCTGCCATGTACGGTATATGTATAACAGTATATACAGGGATTGATCCTACATACAAGTCAATAAATGTATTAAGTGAGCATTCCTGGGGGTGAAGTTGGGCAGAGTTTGGAATGTGCACAATTTTTTGCCAAACGCAAGGTATGCATGCATAACCAGGCAGACCTACCGGTACTTGTTTTTAGTTACACCTTCTCCAGAGCAGGCATAACTAGACACATGGCTGCCGCTATTGTTTGCATGCATAAGCTTTTGCTTTATAAAATGACTATTTACATATGCATACCAGCTACATCCACTTCTGTAGCCTGCTTTAAAATCACCGCCATAGTCTTCTCTTAACATAGTCAGATGTTAGTAACTTCTAGTGGCAGGAGGTAAGAACTATGGGAGATGTTTACTAAAGTGTGCTAAGAAGTTAGCGTAGGATTTAACATGTTCTAACCTTTAGCATGCACCTCTGCTAATGGCTATCATCTGATAAAACAAGCCAGCCTGGTGAAAATCCCACACTGACTGCTTAGCTCAGGTTGGGATGAGAACGAGGAAGATTATGGGGGGAGATCGGGCATGGACAGTGCTGGCAGTTAGTGTGTGGCATAATAGCGCATGCTAACTGTCAGGGCAGCTGATAGAATGGGTGTACTTAACGCCACCTCTAGTGGTGGCATTAATTGCACCTGTGCTATTGCTAGTCAGAATGGCCACCACCCAAATCTTAAAAAATAAACAAAAAACCTAATTGTGGCCAAGCACCCCAACCCTCTGATTCATGCCCTAGCTTTCCCCAATCAATGCTCCAACTCTGCAATGAATGGTTTTCTCCCAGTTGGTGAAGGGTCTTGCATGTGCACTAGGTGCAAGGAACTCTGCTCTCAGGGAATGAGTCTGATATCTGGAAGCTAGAGTAGCAGACTTGGAGGACATAAGGAAGACAGATAGGTACATAGACGAGACCTACAAGGATGTAGTACTGAAGTCCCACCTCCAGACTGGTAGCATCCCTGTTGTCATGGAGGAGAGAGGTCATGTGATAGAAGAGCATTACCCTGGTGTGGCAGGAAGTGATTCTGTAGCTAGGACCTATCCTCCAGGTGATGTAAAACCCTCTCACACTGAGGAGATTTCTCCAAGGCCATGTGCCCATGAGGGAAGGGTTAGGATAGCTATTATAGTTGGTGATTCGATCATTAGGCATGTAGATAGCAGGATGGATGGCGGACATGAGGATCGCCTGGTAACATGCCTGGTGTGAAGGTAGCAGACCTCACGCAACACCTACACAAGGTCTAAGATAGTGTTGGAGAAGAATCTGCTGTCTTGGTACATGTTGGTACCAATAACATAGGAAAGTGTGGAAGGGAGATTCAAAAGGCCAAATTTAGGCTTTTATGTAGGAAGTTGAAATCTAGAACTTACAGGGTAGCATTCTTTGAAATGCTTCCCATTCAAAGTGCAAGACCCAAAAGGCAGGCAGAGTTCTGGAGTCTCAATGTGTGGTGAGACAATGGGACAAGGATGAGGGTTTTGGATTTTTTAGGAATTGGACAACATTCTGGGGAAAGGAGGGGCTTTTCCAAAGGGATGGGCTCCACGATAATCAGAATGGAACCAGGCTGCTGGCATTAACCTTTAAAAAGGAAATAGAGCAGCTTTTAAACTAGATAATAGGGAAAGGCCAACAGTTGCCCAAGAGCGCATGGGTCAGAAGGGGAGATATAATAATTAACAAATGGAGTGGAACGGGTAAATGTAGATCGATTGTTTATGCCATCAAAATTTAGAAAGACTAGGGGACATGCAATGAAGCTATAGTGTAACCCATATAAGACTAATAAGAGAAAATATTTTTTTATTCAATGCGTAATCAAACTCTGGAATTCGTTACCGGAGGATGTAGTAAAGGCTGTTAGTGTAGTTGGGTTTAAAAAAGGTTTGGACAAGATCCTGGAGGAAAGGTTCATAAGCCATTATTAAAGGGGACCTGGGAAATTCACTGCTTGTCCCAATACAAGCATTGTGGAACGTGTGTCTTCTGGGGAAATTGATAGGTACTTGTGACCTAGCAGTTGTAAACAGGATACTGGGCTTGATGGATCTTGGTCTGACCCAGTATGGCATATCTTATGTTCTTATGTTAATTTAAATATACTTATGTGGAAATGATTTGTGCGGGGGCATGGCTAAATGCCTATTCATAGTCAAGTACTTTGCGATGATACATGCTTTGCCTCCATCTTAGCCGGATATCCTTTAGATATGTGTGGTTAGGGAAGGGCCACATGATTGCAGCCATAAAGAGGACAAGAAAGCAAAATCTCTCCATGGCGTAGATGGAGCTTGCCATAGGACTGATCTTGAGGGAGCATGGGACCCTCTTTACGGCTGAGGATGCCCACACCCAACAGTATTCATGGCATGATATCACTAGGCAGGTTAATGCTGTACACCACCACAATATGGAGGTGGAGAACATAAAGAAAAAGTGGCATGTACTACAGCAGCATGCTAAAGGAGAAGCAGGCTACAAACCTAAAGTTACTATCACAGCAGCAGAAGGCCCTCAGTGACCTGTAGGAGAAGGTGGTCACCTGTATGGATTACATCAGTATAGCTGGGATGATAGGGCAGGAAAGCTCAGCTACTGCCACTTCAAAGGGTTGGTAGGGCTACTTTCAAATACCATGTTCCTCCATCATCCATCCCGACCAGCCGCATCCCCTGGGATGGCAGCAGGTGACTGGCTCCACTGTCAGGTGTTGCACTTCTGTGCCTTGTGCACAACCCTTTCCTTGCATGGCCCCCTATCCCTGCACATACCATGGTCTGTGTAACCATGCTCTTGCTGTGGCCGGTCCCCAAACAGTTCTGACCCATTCTGGTGTAGCTCTGCTATAGTCCTGCCCACTTGCCTTGCTATCCACCCATGTCTTCCCCCCATCCAGCACCACAAACCTGCTAAAATGGACATCTCACAGGCAATGGCAATTTCCCCATTAGAAATGCCACATTTTATGTATGCAGCCTCACTAGGCATCCCATGAAGCTCTGGTCAGCCAGGCATCCCACATTCCCATTCATCATCAGACTTCAAGTTCTTCTCCCTCTCCATGTGATTCACAGGCTACTCCTCTGACCCCTCATGCCCACCATCTGCTTCCCCACGCATCTCCTCCTGTGGCATGTATATCCCTTGCTCGATGGCTATATTGTGCAGGATGCATCATGTTGCAAATATGTTGCAGGCCTACTCAGGGCTATAGAAACATAGAAACTTGACAGCAAAAAAGATCACATGGCCTATCTAGTCTTCCCTTCCATATCAACTACAATAGTCCCCTTTTTACCTTTAGAGATTCTCTCTGTGTTTGTCCCATGCCTTCTTGAATTCAGATACTGTCCCTCGTCTCTACAAAAAAGCAGACATTTAGGAACACATTGAGAACTACAGGCCAGTTAGTCTAATTGCAGGATCCGAGGCAGCATGGATTCACCAAATGCAGGTCTTGTCAGACAAATCTGACTGATTTCTTTGACTGGGTGACCAGGGAGTTGGACCGAGGGAGAGCCCTAGATGTGGCGTACTTAGATTTCAGTAAAGCCTTTGACAAATCTGGAAAGAAGCAAAAAAATTGTGGATGCTTTCCAAGATGCAAATTGTGATGGAACTAACCAGGGAAAGCTCAATGCTCGATTTAGTGCTCACCAACAGTGATAGCATGTTGAATGTCTGGGTGGATGACCCTGTGAACAGCAGCGATCATCACACAGTGTGGTTTGAGATAAAAGCCAAGATGCAGTCCAATCATAGCAAGCTCAAAGTCCTAGACTTCAAAAACAGACTTCAGTAAAATGGCCAAGTACCTGAAGGAGGAGTTGGCAGGGTGAGAGGGGATAAGGGAAGTGGAATTGCAATGGGCTAAACTAAAGGTGGCAATAAAAGTGGCAACAGATAAATATGTAAGGAAAGTAAATAAAAACAAGAGGAGAAGGAAACCTATTTGGTTCTCCAAAGAAGTGACTGCTCAAATAAAGGCAAAAACCACAACTTTCACAAAATTCAAAAGCTTGCAAACAAAGGAACACAGAAAGGAATACAGGATCAAACTAACAGAGACAAAAAGAGAAATAAGGAAAGCAAAATCAAAGGCCGAGGAAAAGATGGCTAAAGATGTGAAGTGTGGTGACAAAACTTTCTTCAGGTATATTCGGGAGATGAGGAAAATCAGAGGTGGAATTGTAGGACTCAGAAGTGCTGGGAACGGACTCGTGGAAAGTGACATTGAAAAAGTGAAATTGCTAAACAAATTCTTCTGCTCTATTTTTACTAAAGAAAATCCTGGAGAAGGACTACCCAAATATAAAAATGGGAATGAAGTAGATACCACACCATTCACAGAAGATGATGTGTTAGAACAACTTGCAAACTGAAAGAGGACAAGGCCATGGGACCAGATGGGATACATCCCAGGATACTGAAGGAGCGCAGAGAGGTTCTTGCAGGGCCATTAATGGATGTTTTCAACAGATCCTTGGAAACAGGAGAAGTTCCTTAGGACTGGAGAAGGGCTGATGTGGTACCTCTTCACAAAAGTGGTGACAGGGAAGACGTGACAATCTACAGGCTGGTGAGCCTTACGTCGGTGGTGGGAAAAGTAATGGAGGTGCTCCTGAAAGAGCGAATAGTCGACTTTCTCAAAGCCAATAGGTTGCATGATTTGAGGCAACATGGTTTTACCAAAGGACGATCTTGCCAAACAAACCTGATTGAGTTCTTTAACTGGGTGACCAGGAGCATGCGATGGATGTCATCTACCTGGATTTCAGCAAAGCCTTTGATACTGTTCCTCATAGGAGGCTTATCAATAAACTCAGTATTTTGGGGACGGTGGTGAACTGGATCAGAAATTGGTTGACTGATAGACGTCAGAAGGTGATAGTAAATGGAGCTTACTCGGATGAAAGGAGGGTGATTAGTGGGGTGCCCCAGGGTTCGGTCCTTTGCCCGGCACTGTTCAATGTATTTGTGAGTGACATTGCTGAAGGACTGAATAGAAAAGTCTGTCTTTTTGCAGATGACATGAAAATTTGCAACAGAGTAGACTCCCCTGAGGGAGTGGATAACATGAGGAAAGATCTACAAAAGCTGGAAGAATGGTCTAATGCTTGGCAGTTAAGAAGAAGTGTAGTGTCATGCACTTGGGAAACAGAAATCCAGGGTAAATGTACATGATAGGGGGTGAGAGGTTGGTGTGCATGGACCAGGAGAAGGACCTTGGTGTGATTATTTCTGAGATCTCAAGATTTATTTATGTTCTCTTATATACTGTGCTATTCTGCATCAGTGTGGTTTACATTGAACAGGGCATTATAACTTGGAGATAACTATTTTACAGGGAACATGGGCTATGGAAGGTTAAGTGGCTTGCCCAAAACCACAAGGAGCACCTGTGGGACTAGAAACCCCAGTCCTTCTGGCCCAAGGTTGCTGTCCTCTAGTGGGATTTGAACTCATAAGAACATAAGAACATAAGATATGCCATACTGGGTCAGACCAAGGTACATCAAGCCCAGTATTCTGTTTCCAACAGTGGCCAATCTACGTCATATGTACCTAGCAGTTTCCCCAAGGGACACAGGTTCCACAATGCTTGTATTGGTTCAAGCATTGATATCCTGGGTCCCTTCTTAATAATGGTTTATGGACCTTTCCTCCAGGAACTTGTCCAAACCTTTTTTAAACCCAGCTACATTAACAGCCTTTACTACATCCTCTGGTAACAAATTCCAGAGTTTGATTACACGTTGAGTGAAAAAATATTTTCTTTTATTAGTCTTAAATAGTTTACCCTGTAGCTTCATTGCATGTCCCCTAGTCTTTCTATATTCTGATAAGGTAAACAATCGATCTACGTTTACCCGTTCCACTCCGTTCATTAATTTATAGACTTCTATCATATCTCCCCTCCTGACCTTCTGGCCTGAAGTATCTTTCCCCAACCACTAGGCCACTTCTCCACTCAAAATAGTGTGACAAGGCAGTGGCAAAAGCCAGGAGGAAGTTGGGTTGCATACAAAGAGGAATTACCAGCAGAAAGGAAGAGGTACTAATGCTGGTGAGGCCTCACTTGGATTACTGTGTTCACTTTTGGAGACCATATCTCACAAAGGGTGTAGAAAGACTGGAAACTGTTCAGAGGAAGGCAACCAAAATGATTTGGAGCCTGCATAAGAAGCCTTATGAGAAGAGACTTGAAGACCTAAATATGTACACTCTGGAGGAGAGGAGGGACAGGGAAGATATGATTCAGACCTTTAAATACTTAAAGAGAATTAATGAACAAAGAAACCTCTTCCAAAGACGGGGAAGCTGTAAAACTAGAGGGCATAACATGAAGCTGCAAGGAGGTAAATTGAAAGGCAATGTCAGGAAATATTTTTTCACTGAAAGGGTGGTGGATGCTTGGAATGCCCTCCTGATGGAAGTGGTGGGGCAAATACAGTGACAGAATTCAAAATGGCATGGGACAGACACAGTGGATCCCTTTACAACAACAGGATAAAATTAAAATAAACTTAACTATCTAATTTCTCAACAAACAGGGGTGTCCTACACGGAGCGCTGAGTTCACCCCTAAAGAAAGACATGGGAGGGGTGACCTGCACGGAGCGGCAGGTGTACCTACTCTTGTCATCTTACTGAGCAGACTAGATGGACCATACTGGTCTTTATCTACCATCATTTACTATGTTACTTTGTTACTATGACACCGTTCCGCACAGCAACTTATAAACAGAACACCCTAGGGATGGACTCTGAAGTTACAGTACTGCTTGGGTTAGAAATTGTTTGAGTGGGAGGTGACAAAGGGTACAGGTAAATGGAGCTCACTCTGAGGACAAGGAGGTTACCAGTGGAGTGCCGCAGGGATCTGTCCTTGGTCTGATTCTTTTTTAACATTTTTGTTAGTGGTGTTGCAGAAGTACAATCAGATGAGTGTAAAAGCTGAATAAAAAATGTGCAGACAGCAACACTAGTGGAACTTTGTACCAGGATAAAATACAAGTTTGAGGGATTGAAATTGTTTGCCATTAGTAGTGTTGCAAAGAAGTAGATAGGCTTCAAGCTGGGGCTAATGGATCTATAGGGACAGTTGTCTAATCAGTGGCAGCATTACTGGAGTAGAATACTTAGAGAAACAGAGAAACATGATGGCAGAAAAAGACCATCTGGCCTATCTAGTCTGCCCTTCCATACCAACTACTGTAGTCCCTTTTTTTCCTTCAGCGATCTTCTGTGTTTCTCCCATGCCTTCTTGAATTCAGATACTGTCCCTCGTCTCTACCACCTCTACTGGGCGACTATTCCATGCATCTACCACTCTCCATAAAGAAATATTTCAGCATATTTCTCCTGACTCTATCCCCACTTACCCACATCCTATGTCCCCTCATTGCAGAGCTTTCTTTCAATTGAAAGAGGCTCTCCTCCTGTGTATTTATGCCAGGAATGTATTTAAATATCTAACATATCTCATCTATCCTGCCTTTCTTCTAAAGTATAGATATTGAGTCCTTTAAGTCTGTCCCCATATGGTTTATAATGAAGACCATTGACCATTTTGGTAGCCACCATCTGCACCGACTCCATCCTGTTTATATCCTTTTGAAGGTGTGATCTCCAGAACTGCACATAATACTCCAAATGAGGTCTCATTAAAGACTTATACAGTGGAAGTACTCGTATTCTAAAAGTGGCAGCAAAAAGCAGCTGCTTTTGGAAATAATGCCGCTGCCTGCCTTCCCCTCCAGAGACGGAATCTACGTTAGCTGGGGTGGCCAGTGACAGCTGGAGGATGGCACAGCCGGTCATGTGTGCCACTGCTGCCCCCACCTGGGCCAGTCATCCTAGGCAGCTGCCTAGTTCGCCTAGTGGACAGGCAGGCACTGAATACACTATATCTAGGGTTCTCCCTTGGTCCAACTCGCTGGTTACCCAATCAAAGAAATCAATCAGATTTGTCTGACAAGACCTGCCTCTAGTAAACCCATGCTGATTTGGATCCTGCATTCCATTGGTCTCCAGAAACCTCACTATCCTGTGTTTTAGCAATGTTTCCAATAATTTACACACTACAGAATTCAGACTAATGGGCCTGTACTTCTCAACCTCATCCTTACTTCCGCTTTTGTGTTAAGGGACCACATGTGCTTTTCCCCAGTCCCCTGGAACCACTGCCAACTCTAAAGAAGCATTGATAAGGTCAGAGTGTAGCTGTTAGAATTTCCCCAAGTTTTTTCAGTATTCTCGGATGTATCCTATCCGACTAGCACCTCACGGACACAGTCTTCTGAAAATCATTCAAGATCCTCTTTACCTCTGTTCTTATTTTCTGAGGTCCTGCTCCCGGCTCTTCATCTATGAACACAGAACAAAAATATTTGCTAATTAATTTTGCTTTATCCTCATCAGCTTCTACATATTCTTCACCTTCCCTCTTGAGTCTGACAATACCACTTTTGCATGTCCTCTTCTTGCTAACATATCTGAAAAATGTCGTGTCCCTTCATTTTATTGCTTTGGCTATTTCTTCTTCTTTTTGCATCTTTGCTTTCCTGACTACTTTCCTAGATTATCTAAGTTTTTCTTCATCTTTATAGCTACTTTTTTGAGAACCATAGTGGCCTCCCTTTCCTTTTATATTTATTTACCTTTCAAACAAACTTTTTTGTTGTCCTTAAAATATCCCCTTTCAGTTTTGCCCATTGCTTTTCTACATCCCTCCCCCCCCCCCCCAAGCTGTTCCCATTCCACTGAGCTCCTTGAGGTATTGTCCCATTTTGGCAAAGTCAGTTTTTCTAAAGTCTAAGACCTTCGCTTTTGAATGGACTTTCAGCCCTAGTCTTAATACTGAACCACACCATCTGGTGATCACTGGATACAAGATGATCTCCCACTATAACATCAAAAACTCCTTTCCCAGTAGTAAGCACCAGGTCCTGTATGGCCTCTTCACGTGCAGGTTCTGTCAACAGTTGCTGGGATAGTTCTCCCTGTAGATAATCTAGGATCTCCTTACTTCTAGATGACACCCGCAGCAGGGATGTGCCAATCAACATCTGGCATATTGAAATCACCTATCAATAGTACTTCTCCTTTTCATGCCAATGTGCATATGTCTTCTATTAAATTTCTGTTCACTTCTTCCTGTGAAGGAGATCTGTATAGCACACCAATCCAAATGGATTTTCCATTCCCTCTTTCTAGTTTAACCCACAGAGGCTCCTCACTCCCTTTTAAACTTTGTAATTCTATAACTTTTATATTATTTTTTACATATAGTGCCACTCCTCATCCTCTTCTTCCTATTTTGTTCTTCCTGAATAAGGTATAGCCTGGTATAATTATATCCCAGTCATAGTTGTCCGTGAATCATGTCTCCATAACTGCCATTAAATCCAAGTCAGCCTCTTCCATTAAAGCCTATGAACACATTCCATAGAGCACATTCCATAGAGCATGTCCAGGCCCCTGTGCATCGATTGGAATGGGACACACAGAGGCAAACCTGATTCTGATCCCGCAGGGGCTAGACGTGTCCTGTAGGATCAGAATGGGGTCTAGGCTCTGTATGTGCAGGCAAGGACCCAATTCCAATCAGCCTGCATGTTCAGAGCCATGCCCAGTTAATGCAGTCAGGCTCCTGAATGCAGCCACGGTGCCATGGTGTCCCAATCCCCAGCCGCCGACCACTCTTTCATTTCCCTGCAGGCCGACACCCAATCTGGCCTTCCATGGCCAGGGTCAGGCTGTGGGGAACCCCCTTCACCTCTCACCTCCTTTGCGCTGCCAGGGCCTGCTGTTCTCCGATGTCCAGGGGGATTTATTCCACCTCCGTCCAGTCTTCCAACCCCAAACGTACAGGGTTGACTTCAGAATTGGCCCTGTACATCCAGGGTCATGGACCGCCCACTGCTTGCCCTCACTCTTCCTTGATGGAAAGAGGAGAAGATGTAGGGAGAATTTCTGGATGGACACAAAAGTGGTGCTGGGCTGGGAAGAGAATGGGCATCAAGACAAAGGTAGATGTTGGTCAGGAAATGAAGGAGAGAGTGAAAGGGCAGGGGGAGCAAGGAGGAGATGCTGGGAAAAGAGTGTGGCAATGGGAAGAGAGATGCTGCACTGGAGTCATCACTATTAATGAGGACATGCAGTGCCAGAGATGCTACCGTGAGGAGGGGGGGGTGGGGTGGGAGTGCTGGAGCTGCTGCTAAAAGTAAGTAGGCATTGGTGGTGGTGGTGCAAGCAAAGATGAAAATTCACCTAGGATGCCCAGTGCCCTTGTAACATCCCTATTCCAGAAAACATTAAAAGGGAAGATTTATGAAAAAAAGAAGGGAAGTCTTAAAATAGATTTTAGAAGGGTCCTGAATCAACTGTTTTGAGAGGATCTAATCTTACTCTATATGGCTGAATAACATAGGGCAAGGCTATTGACAAGAGGTTGCTGAAAACCAAGAAAGGAGTAGATTCTACCCAATTATTTAACATGCTTAAGGTTCTATCAGGAGAGATGAGATGGGGCAAAAGCACTCTGAGTGCATTTGCACAGTAAAGGAAAAGGCAAACGTGTTAAGGAAAAGGCCAAAGCGGTCATTCCAAGGTATGAATAGTGGGGATGGACGTCCCGCTGGGCCGTCAATCCCCGCTATTCGGGCCCCTTCTTGACCCTGACTGACTTCCCCGCCCGTTGTATGGGGAAGTTAGATGGGGGAGGGAAAGGGATGGATCAGGGGCGGCGTTAGGGCGGGCAGTGGGTGGTTGTCGGCCCCAGGCATACAGGGCCGATTCCAATGTTGGCCCTGTACGTTTGGGGCCGGCGGCTTGAACAGGGATCTTATTCCATCTCAGAGGTGGAATAAGTTCCCCTAGTTGGCGGGGGACAGAGGTCCTGGGGCTGAGAAGGGACAGGAGGGGGCAGAGGACATTCCCTGTGGCCCAACCGGTGATCGCGGCTTTTCAATGGAGTCATGGTGCCATGGCAACCGGATGCCATGGTGCCGAGGCCCCATTGAAAAGCCTTGACTGGGCTATCTTGGCAAGACCTATATGTGCAGGTCGAACTGAATTGGGGTCTCAGCCTGCACATACTGGCCTGGTCGTGATTCTGATCCGGAGGGGCTAGACATGTCCCACGGGATCAGAATTCCAGCTAACTCTGTGCATCCGGTTCCAATTGGACACACAGAGGGCTAGTACGTCAATGTCGGAATTGCGCCCCAAGTACTTGGAGAAACTGTATTTAAATAATCGGAGAAAAAAATTAACTAAATGGATAACAGATTCCTAAGAAAAGAGGCTTACAAACTAATCTTAGAATGTTTTTGGATTTGAAAAGATAATTCAAGCATTGTAAATAATGGAAATAATAATAATAATAATAATAATAATGGAAATATTACAACAGATTTCTAGCGATTTGTGCTGTAATAATACAGTCTTCTAATGCATGCAAATGTATTATATATTCTATTATATTTAAAGATCACCCTCCTTGAATGAATTCAACCCAAAGTCGTTTACAATAAAATACATCAATCATCATCAACCACATGAAATAATGCATCAGTAAAAATTACAAATATATCAAATATAATATAATAATTCATATATGAGTATACAGTGCACATAAAAATAATCTGAGATAAATCTGTTCCTCCAGACCCAATCTCCTATCCACCAACTCTCTGGAATCTGTTGTGATATATGAATGGCACCCTTACTAAACATTAATTTTAGTAAAGGTTAAGAAGTCATTTACTAATGGCATAAGTGCACGTTATTTGCTGCAGGGCAGATAGCACACGCTAACAGTTGGTAAATGGCCCCCTAAAATGTATACACACAAATCCTTTATTTTATTCTGACTAGATATTATAATTTTAAAACAAGATAGAAATTCTAATACATTTCTTAATTCAGGAAGGTACTGCTCATATTTATATGGAAAAATGAAATAAAATATGGGGAATGAGGAGCTTACCTTGCCATCTCTCGTTTAGTAAAGCGATTTTGGTATGGCTGGGCAAGATATCCATTAGAATGACCTAATTCTGCATGGATGTATCTTTATTGATCTATGTGCATCATCTGCAGTTCAACATTCGTTACTGAATTGGGTGTAGAAAGCCTTCAGACAAAATAGATAAACAAGGGATAATACCTACTATTGATTTTGAGTAGAAATAAAATTTATTAGGTTGTTTTCATCCTTCTCTGTTGAAATCCACTCACTGACATTTGAAAACGCTGCTCTTAAATGTCTTCCCTCTTCCCTTTTTTTATTTACTGGAGTCAGGACAGACTTATATGCTAGCTATTTTGTTTAAATACACAATAAATACAGAGAAAAGTAGCATATTGGACTGCAGAAAGCATAGACAACAGAGCCTGTGGTAACTTAACTCACTAATCAGCTTTGTTTTCTCTTTGGTGTGTCATGTTGAGATATACACTTCTCAAGAAAGCTTGTTCTTAATCTACTACTCGACAAGGCAAGGCAAATGTTATGTTATGGACTGCTTTATAGTAGAGTAGTGGTTTAAGAACCAGGGAAGCTAGGCTTCAGAATCCCACTGGCTGTTTGTCATGATCGTGGGCAAATCTTTTAACCCTTCATGACCCCAGATACAAACCTAGGAGCCCTTTTATTAAAGTGCAGTAACTGCACAAGGGCCCACAGTAACTGTTACCATGTGGGCATGACAGTTACGGTGCACTAATTCCTGTGCTAACAGCAAAACCCTGATGCGGTGGGGAATGGGCAGGTTAGGCATGGAGAATTGACGTGGAGAGCATATTGCAGTTAGTGCAGGGGAACTCAGCAAGTTTTGTGAATGTTACATTTAGCACAAGTGCATCTACTGCCACGTCCAATAGTTGGAGTTAGGTGCATCTGCAGTCATTTTGCCATGCATAAGTATATGTATCTGCATGTTAACTACTGGAACATGCTGGTCACGCCCCTGAAAGTTACCGTGCAGGTCTTGCACTTAACGCGGTTAGTTTTAGTGTTAAATGTACATTAAGTGCAAGAACCTAATGCACTTTAGTAAAAAGGGCCTTGGATTGACCTTTTGGGCCTACTTTATAGTTTATTAGCAAGCCGGACAAACTACCTTTCAAAATTTCATCAAAGCGGTTTACATTAAAAAAAAAAAAAAAAACAGGCACAAAAAGAAGTAGCATTAAAATTTGAATAAAACAGTTATGCAGTACTATAGAAACCAGGGCCGGCCCGTCCATTGAGCAAGAATGTTTTTTGCACAGGGCCCCGCGTTTCAGGGGGCCCCGCGCAAAAAACATCTTGCATCAGTGATCAACCCAACCCATAAAAGAAAAAAACACAAACCAGCTGCCGCTGCCACCGTGGCAGCGGCAGAATTGAGCACCCCGCGGGGCCCCCCCCTGCCCTACAGAATCCTCGTTTCAGCATCAACTCCCTCAGCATCGGCTGCCAGAGCCATGATGGGAGAGCTTCTCCTCTCGCGGCTCTGTTAATCCCGCCGCAGGGCTGATGGGAAATCCCATCAGCTCCGTGGCGGGATTAACAGAGCCGCGAGAGGAGAAGCTCTCCCTTCGCAGCTCTGAAAAGCCCGCGCTTTGGGAGCTGATGCTGAAATGAGGATGCTGTAGGGCAGGGGGGCCCCGCGGGGTGCTTGATTCTGCCGCTGCCACGGCGGTAGCGGCAGCAGCAGCGGTTTGTGTTTTTTTTTATCTAGCTGGGCTGATGGGGGGAGGGGGTTAGGACTGGTAATGGGCTATGGGGGGCTAAGACTGTAAGTGGGCTAATGGGGGGGTTAGGACTGGTAATAGGCTATGGGGGGTTAGGACAGGTAATGGGCTATGGGGGGGCTAAGAATGGAAGTGGGCTAATGGGGGGGTTAGGTCTGGTAATGGGCTATGGGGCGGTTAGGACAGGTAATGGGCTATGGGGGGGTTAGGACTGGAAGTGGGCTGATGGGGGGTTAGGAATGGTAAAGGGCAAAGGGGGGCTAAGACTGAAAATGGGGTGATGGGGGGTTCGGACAGGAAGTGGGCTGATGGGGGGATTTGGACTGGTAATGGGCTATGGGGGGGCAAGGAATGGAAATGGGCTGATGGGGGGGCGTTAGGACTGGTAATGGGCTATGTGGGGGACTAAGACTGGAAATGGGCTGATGGGGGGGTTAGGACTGGAAGTGGGCTGATGGGGGGTAGGACTGGTAATGGGCTGTGGGGGGGGGGGGTTAAGACTGAAAATGGGGTGATGGGGGGTTAGGAAAGGAAGTGGGCTGATGGGGGGCTTAGGACTGGTAATGGGTTGTGGGGGGGATTTGGACTGGAAATGGGCTGATGGGGGGCTTAGGACTGGTAATGGGTTGTGGGGGGGATTTGGACTGGAAATGGGCTGATGGGGGGCATTAGGACAGATAATGGGATATGTGGGGGGCTAAGACTGGAAATGGGCTGATGGGGGGTTAGGACTGGAAGTGGGCTGCTGGGGGGGTAGGACTGGTAATGGGCTGTGTGGGGGGGGGGGGGGGTAATACTGAAAATGGGGTGATGGGGGTTTAGGACCAGAAGTGGGCTGATGGGGGGCTTAGGACTGGTAATGGGCGGTGGGGGGGGGGCTGGGACTGGTAATGGGCTGTGGGGGTTGCTAGGACTGGAAATGGGCTGAGTGGAAGGGGGGCTTGAACTGCAAATAGCTGATGGGGAGGGGGCTTGGAATGGAAATTGGCTGAGTGGAAGGGGGGGCTTAAACTGCAAATAGCTGATGGGGAGGGGGCTTGGAATGGAAATGGGCTGTGAGGGGAGGGAGCTAGGACTGGAAATGGGCTGATGGAGGGACTAGGATAGGTTTGGAAATGGGCTGTTGGGGGGTGCTAACATTGGAAATGGGCTGTAGTGGGGGAATGGGCTGAGTGGAGGGGAGCTAGGATTTGACATGGGCTGATGGTGGGGCTAGGAAAGGACTAGAAATGGGCTGATGGGGGGCTTGGATTGGAAATGAGCTGATGGAGGGACTCGGATAGGCCTGGAAATGGATGGGGGAGCTAGGACTGGAAATGGGCTAATGGTGGGGCTAGGATAGGATTGGAAATGGGCTGATGGGGTCTAGGACTGGAAATGGGCTGATGCAGGGACTAGAAGGGAGCGGATGCTGGGTGGGGCTGGAACTAGAAGGGAGCTGATGTTGGGGGAGTATTAGAATGGGATGGAGCTGGGAGAGTGAAATGGAGAGGGAAAAAATATTTTGTGTGGGAAGGAAGACAAAATCTACAATTGGCCGGATATTGGGAGAGTAAGTGGGGATTGAGGATGGAGGGGTAAAATTTGAGTGGATGAAATAGGAATGAGGAAAGAGCAAAAGGAGAAAGATTAGTATGTTAAAGCAGATATAGAGAGAGGATGGAAAAAAAACTAGAAGAGAGAAGAAAGGACAAATGGACAGCAGACGATGGAGAGTTAGCAGAAGACACGAAGAAACCAGAAGAAAGTAGCTGGAGCAATTGCAACTGAAAAAAAATGCACAAAAGGTAGAAAAATATCTCTTTATTTTGAATTTATTAACTGGAATATTTCAGCTCTAGGAAATGTGCATCATTAACGTCTGCGCTTTGTTTAGTACAAGAGGAAATTAATTTATAGTTTTATTTCTACAGTGTTGTACATTCCAAGTTTGGCTTTTGAGGTTCCCAGTTTAATTATTGTCTTCCTGACACAGAGGATGGGAGAAAGGGACTGATGCTGGCAGACACTGAAGGTTGGTGGTGGGAGAAGGGGCTCATGTAGGGCTTTGTGGCTCATGCATGCTCTGCACCATGCGCATGGGTTTCAAAGCCCCATGCTGTTTCAACCTCTTCTCCACCAAGAACTGATCGATGATGACTTGGGGGAGGAGGGGGGCAAGGTTAAGGAAGGAGAGGGAGAAAGAGATCAAGGATGGGGCAAGGAGGGAGAGAAAGAAAGATCAGGAGATGCTGCTGCGGGGGGGGGATGAGAAATAGAGAAAGATCAGGAGGTAGCTGCAGGAGGGGGGCAAGGAGAGATGCTGGACACTGGATGGGGGCATAGGGGGATGGGGAGCAGATACTGGTCATGGGGGGGAATGGGATGATGGACAGCAAGTGCTGAACATGGGCTGGTAAGTAGAGAGCAAAAGGCAAAACATGGCCACTAGGTTTGGAGGGCAGAGGGCAAATGGTGGCCACAGGGTAAGGAAGGTGGAGGACAGACTGTGGACATAGGATGCAAGCAGAGAGCAGATGTTGGAATTGGAGTGGAGGGCATAAGGATATGGAGGACAGATGTTGGGAAGGAATGAGAGGGTAGGGTTGCTAACTGACCAGTTTTAGGCCAGCCAGGCTAGTTTTCACAAATAGGAGACTGGCACCCAGCAGGATAGTAAAACTGGCCATTGGAAGGCTGGGTTTTCTGCTGACTGCCAATCACTTCCATTCCCGATTGTCACTCTGTTCTACCCAAATGCCACCACCGCCACAAAATCCTGGATTGGACTGCTCGGGTCTGTAACTTGGTGCAAGCAGGGCTTATATTTAGATCATGCGGGCACTGACATGGCTCTGTAACATCCCATCCCATCGCATCCTGTCCGATGTATGACATTAGAGTGGGACTGGACATCGCAGAGCCATCTCATTGCATGCATGGTTTAAATGTAGGCCCTGCTCTGCACTCTTGCCTTTTCTTTAGCTGGACATTGGGGTCGGGGGTGTGTGCATTAGGGACACACTGAGGGCATGGGAGGTAGGGATGCAGAGGAATAATATTGGATATGATGGGGGCAGGGATACACAGGGGGAGATGCTGGACATGGGGGGATAGGGACACAGAGGGGGATGCTGGGCACTGGTGGACAGAGACAAGAGGAGAAATGGACATGGGGAACTAAGACACAGAAGAGGTTATTCCGAGGCACGTACAGTGCTGTTCGTGATTCTGATCCCGCGGGGCTAGATGTGCCCTGCAGGATAAGAATCGTGATCTCCTTTGTACGTCTGGCTCAGCCTGGACATATAAAGGAGATCTATGTCTGGGACAGAATCGGGCCCAGAGGGACTAAGGGGGGGATGGAGGGAGGGATAGGAAAAAATTGCATGGAGGAGGGAAAACAGGACATGGAGAGGGGGAATACATAGAGGAGAGTTAGTGAAAGCCTAGGAAATAAGAGGCTGGGTAAGGAAAGAGAGTTGGGAAATGGGAGGGTTTGGGTGAGGAAAAGAGTGGTTGGTAAGGAGAAGGAGTGAAATCTGAATAGAGAAACAAAAATAAATGGAAGAAAACTGAAAGAAAGGGATCAGTGTTAAAAACTGACATAAGGGAGGACGTGAAGACAGGGAATGGAGGAGAGTGAAGAAATAGCCAATGGAGAGGAGACCATGAAAAGAAAGCTAAGAGAAGACAGAGGAAAACAAAACCAGAGACTGGGACCAACACAGATAGAAACATAAAATGACTGACAATGAAGGTAGAAAAAGGAATTGTATTTCCTATTTTGTGATTGGAATAAAGCTGGTGTTTGGAAGGTACATCTGCCAGGAGCCAGGACTGGTGTTGACATGTCTGGGGCCTAGCCCAGGACAAAGATTTGAGAGAGGATCCTAAAGCCCACTAGCAAGCTCTGCTTTTTTTCAGTCTCAGACAGATCTGAAGTCCTCTCTGGCTTGGAGGCCCAGGGCAATTGGCAGGTTGCATCCCTCATAATGCCAGCCCTGACATCTGCTATCTTTTATTTTGTACAATACAGGGGTAAATGCTTTTCTATTTCTCTTATGTTGCACTGCATACAGCGTGTGGCTTTCTGAGGTTTTAGTTTAATTTTTGTCTATATATTTCTCTTTTCATTTTGTGCTCACTTATTGGTGAAAGACTATCTGTATTGATCTGTATTGTGTGCGTCTCCGACCAATGCTGGGTATTCTTTTAGTATGGAATTTCTGTTTAAGCATGTGTAGTCAGCTTGCACATTGCCCTCTCTGCAGTTTTTTATGGGGGTGGGGCAAGGGTGGGGCAGGGGGTGTGAATGGTTAGTCATAGATAGAAGGTTTTTCTCTTTCAAAAAGTTGGCAACCCTATATGCAATGTAACACCTGGGAAATAGAAACACTGATGCATTTCCCCCTGTACTGTGCAAACTATAATCATAGTAAATGTAAATTTCAAAAACTGATATATTCCAAACACTAAATTAAAAATAAAATTATTTTTTCTATAAAGAGGCAATGAAGGCCTCAGTGGTGGTTGGTAGTGTAGTTCAATAGTGACACCTGATATTTGGATTTAGGGCCCACGGTAATTGCAGGGTTCCATAAAATACCCTGGTGCATGGCCTACACCTGAGAACTGTGAAAGAGGATCTATGGTGTCAAACACAAGGTGTTACTCTGCAGGAGGTGCTCCACATCACTGCTGTTGCTTTCACCCATAGCTTCTCCCATTGATTTAATTTTTAAACTTTTGTCAGAATGGCTTGAGAGTATTTAATACAAAAATTGAACTTTATTAATCTACATAAAGTCTAAAGAACACTATCAAGGACAGTTCATTGGCTCAGTTCTTGTCTTTATCTTTATTAGACATTTGTTATACGCCCAGGCAGTCCTGGTATCAGAGCGGTTTACAATAATAAAATTGGTGACTGTAGGAAAAGGTGAAAGGAATGCCAAATTTTGATAGGACAGTGTAGAAAAGGAGACAGTGGGAGAAAGAACTGGAGGTGGACAGTAGGAACATGGGAGGAACATCAGATCTAGGAGGGAAGAGAAGGTCTAAAGGTGTCCTGCTGAGAGTTGGAGAGAGGGAGACTGAAAGCAAGATGAAAAAGATGGGCTTTTAACAATGCTTTAAACTTGGAGCACAGGGAGGGAGGCAGAGAGTTCCACAGTGTGGGGCCCAAATAGAAGAACGCAGATTTCCGAGTTTTTTCCAAATGTACTTGAGTGACTGCTGGAAGAACGAGATGGTTGACGTGAATTGATCTTAGGAGACGGTGAGGGATGTGGAACTGGAGCAGGTTTGAGAGATACTATGAGGTGCCAGTGTAGATAGTTTTGTGAACAAGGATAAGAATTTTGTAATTAATATGGTATTTGAGGGGGAGCCAGTGAAGGTGAGTGAGAAGAGGGGCGACGTGATCATGCCATGAGGAATGAGTGAGTATATGTGCAGCAGTGTTCTGTAGAAGTTGAAGGTGGTGAAGCTGGTATCGAGGAAGACCCGTGAGGGTGACCTTACAGTAGTCCAGCCTGGAAGTGGCCAATGAGAGGAGAAGGGTGGTAAGGGAAGATACCGTGAGGAAAGGGTGAACTGCATGAATCTGGCGAAGAAAGAAAAAAGAGCGCTCGTAGTTTTCATGCTTCAGAATTTAAACAGTAAAATTTAGCATGCACATTAAGGAGCATGTTTACTAAAGTACACTCATGTTTAGCACAGAGTTTACAGTGCGCTAAGCACGCTGCAGTTACTGTGCACTAAAAATGCAGCCATGGTCAAAAACCCAGGTTAACTGCTTAGCATGGTTTTGGGCGGAGGCTGAGTAGATCAGGGGTGGAGTGGGGGCCTTTACTACAAAGTGCATTTAACATGGGTGTCACTAGTGCGTGCTAATCACACATTTTACAGTTAGCGCAGGTGCACTAACTGACATCTCAAAGGGTGGTGATAACTGCACCCACAATAATTATGGGAAATGGCTTAGCATGGGGAGACACCAGACCCATGCTAACTGCATGGGGACATGCCCCCATTCATTAGCGCAGGTCCGGCACCACTCCTGTAATAAAATTTGGGGCTTAAGGCACTGTAAACTACTGCATTTTAGTAAACATGGCTCTAAACCTCTTGTGTGCAAGATAAAAATTATGTGCTACGCAGAAAGGCCTTACTGTGCATGTTAAAAAGATCCAGGAAGAAATTTGCATGAGAATGCTAAATTTTGTGTTGTTACATGCGTAAGGAGGAACATAGGTAGGACTGAATGGGCCCCTGGTGGAGAAATGAATATGCCACCCCTAAACACATGATTTATTGCCAGGTCAACCCCAGACATGTGCTTTTCTCAAACACAGTACTTCCCCGGCACATACACTGTCCATAGAGCTTCTACTCAAGATTCTGATTACAGAAGCTCTAATCATGATGTCTCTACCCCCAAAGAATGATCCCATAAAAACACATAATTAAAAATCATAATTAAACTTTAAATTAATATTAGCTTTGGTGTCACCTCAATAATAGCAACTACCCTCCAGTGCAAAATCCTGCAATAAACACATTTGGGCTGCAGGAACCCTGCTATACTGTAAAGGTATTAGTAGGACTCAAATAGCAGTAACCCTCTCTATGACAAGGCAGCACTACAAATTTTATATTGAGCCCTAGAACACTAATACCTTTCCTGCTGGGAAAACAGAACAAGCTGCGCCCTTCTTGGGTGACCCATTATCACTCAGCAGAAATGCAGTTGTGGAAACCCTCCATCCCTCCTCCCATCCTCCTCTTAATACTGAAAGACACAGAGAACCTCAATAATATTAAGACCCAAAATAATTGAGCTGACTTTTGTAAACCACTCATGGGACAGAAGCATCCAGTTCCCTACAAGTATGATAATCGGGCATTCCCAATATAATGCAAGCTGCCACAAAGATGATGATCAAGAGCTTGGTGGCTCCCAACACAATGATACTCCTCCCCTCCAACAAGAATGACAATGAGGGGGAGCTCAGTGGCCCCCCACATAACATTCCTACACAAAATAATTATGAGGCTCATTGGCCCCAGTGCATCTCCCTTACACACAAATCACAAGAAAGCAGCATAATAACAGCACATTCACCGGGTTTCTGTAACATAAACGTGTAAATCTGTGTTTTATTAACTAATTGATATCGGATTATACTCACTATGGTTAAGATGCACAATCTTGGAAGTTAGAGGTGAGGGTTATGGGTGGGGAACAAGTTGTTGTTGGGATCTGTTGTGCATAAGCACAAGGGTATGTGTAGTGAGTGAGTGGAACTGCGGCACCATGGCGTCCTGTTGTCATGACACCATGGCTCCATTTAAAAGTCGCAATGCCGGCTGCTGCTAGAAACGTTAATTCCCGCAGACTGAACCTCAATCCAGCCTCCTAAGGCCAGGATCGGGCTGTGGAGAATTATCTTCGCCCCCCCCCCCCCCCAGCCCCTTCTGCACCTCGGGCCACTTTCAAAGAAACATCCAGGGAAGTTATTCCACCTCGGGATGGATTAACTTCCATGGCCATTTAGCCGGCCCTGGACGTACAGGGCCAACATTAGTATCGGCCCTGGATGTCCGGGGACAGTGACCGCCCACTGCCTGCTCATTCTCCGCCCCCAGGCTGCCTGTACCCCACCCCTGACTAACCTCTGCATAACCGGTGTGGAATTTAGTTGGGGCATGCAGTCGGCACGAATAGTGGGGAAGGACGTCCCGTTGGGACGTCCGTTGGGACGTCCATCCCCACTATTCGTGCCTCAGAATAACCCCCATTGTGTTTGAATGAGTGGGGGATTTCTTTAAGTAGTGTCTGTGTATGCAAGTCTCTGCATGAGGTGATGCAGGAAGGAATGTGAATGAATGGATCTTATGTGGCTGAGTGCAGTTTGTTTCAGTAGGTTCAGCGTGCAAGTTATATCCCTTTATTTCTTTCTCTCCCTTTCCCTTCTATCTGCTCTCATTTTCCTCACCTTCCTTTTCTTCTTTTCCCTCTGTCACATCCCTTTCTTTTCTGTCTCTTCTTAATGTCTTCCCTTTCCCTCCCTTCCCCTTTCTGTTGTCTAATCCTCACCTCTCATTTCTTTCTACAGACTCAACCATTCATCCAGCTTCTGACTTAACCCTTTCCCCCTTCTTTAGACTCATCCACCCTTCTCTCTGGCTCTACCCCTTATTCTCACCACTTCCAGGCTCATTCTCACCCTCAGGCAAACCTCTCCAAATGTATCCCTTCTCAACTATCATCCTGTCTTCTCCCCAAGCTCATCCACTGAGCACCTCCAGGATCACCACTCCAGACTCTTCCATGCCCATGCTCATGACTTTTCTCTCATAATCCCCACTCTCTTCAAGGTGCCTCTGCCTCCGATGCCTCGTTCCCTTTCTGCTCAAGTCTTGGCTGACTATTTCCATGACAAAATCCACAAGATCACACTCCAATTCCCCAGAATGTTAGCTACTTCCCCTCCTCCCTCTCTTCACTCCCAAATCGCCCCCTCCCCCACCTCTGTTACCCTCTCTTCCTTTTCTATGATCTCTGAGGAGGAAACCACACACCTTCTTTCCTCCTCCAAACTCACTACCTGCTCCTCTGAGTCTATTTCCGTCTATCTCCTAAGCTCCATCTCCTCCATTGTTGTCCCTTCCATCTTTCATATTCTCAATCTATCACTCTCCACTGCAACTGTCCCTGCAGCCTTCAAGCATGCTGGGGTCACACTTCTCCTCAAGAAACCCTCACTTGACCCTACCTGTCCTTCTAACTATTGACCCATCTCCCCCCTCCCCTTCATTTCTAAACTACTTGAATGTGCAGTTCAGTGCTGTTACCTTGACTTTCTCTCATCTCAAGCCCTCCTGGATCCTTTACAATCTGGCTTTCATCCTTTACATTCTACCGAAATAGCTCTTGCCAAAGTCTCTAGTGACCTCTTCCTGGCTTAATCCAAGGGCCTTTACTCGATCCTCATCCTTCTTGACCTTTCTGCTGCTTTTGACACTGTTGATCACAACCTTCTCCTCGCTTGGTTTTAAGGGCTCTGTACTATCCTGGTTCTCTTCTTATCTCTCCCATCACTCTTTTAGTGTTTGTTCTGACGGATCCTCCTCTACTGCTATCACACTCTCAGTTGGTGTATCCCCAAGGCTCTGTCTTGGATCCACTTCCTTTCTCTCTCTATATGCAGTCTCTTAGTGCAATTATCTCTTCCCATGGCTTTCAGAACCTTCATTATGCTGATGACTCCCAGATCTACCTCTCTTCACCTGAAATCTCTCAAGCAATCCAGGCCCAGATCTCTGCCTGCCTTTCTGACATTGCTGCCTGGATGTCTCACTGCTGCTTGAAATTGAACATGGCCAAAACTGAGCTTCTTAGTTTTCACCCTAAATCCTCCTCTTCCCTTCCTCCTTTTTCAGTCTCTGTGGATAACTCTCTTCTCCTCCCTGTCTCCTCAGCTCGGAACCCTGGGGTCGTCTTTGACTCCTCTCTCTCCTTCTCCACACACATCTAACTGATAGCTAAAACCTGCCATTTCTTTTTCTATAAATCAGTAAAATTCACCCATTCCTTTCTGAACACAACTACTAAGACATTTATTCACTCCTTAATCACCTCCCATCTAGACTATTGTAACCTACTCCTTCTTAGTCTCCCTCTGAATCATCTGTCTCACCGTCAATCTGTTCAACACTCTGCTGCATGGCTAATCTTCTGGCAGTCTCATCATGCTCTTATTACCCCTCTTCTTATTTCACTTCATTGGCTCCCTATCCATTCAAACTTCTCCTGCTGACCTATAAGTGTATGCACTCTGCAGCCCCTCACTACCTTTCCTCTCTTATCTCTCTGCTCTTCTGGCAAATTGCTTCTATCTGTGCCCTTCTCTTCTATTTCTAACTCCAGACTTTGCTCCTTTCACCTTGCTGCTTCTTATGCCTGGAACAAACTACATGAATCTGTATGTCAGGCGCCTTCTCTGACCCTTTTCAAATCCAGGCTGAAAACTCACCTCTTCGCTGCTGCTTTTGGATCTTGACTCATGTGATCTCCTTTGTGTTTTCTTACCGTTCCCCCTAGATATATCCCATGATTACAGCTACTGTGTTGTCTGTCTTGACCAAATTGTGAGCTCTGATGAGCAGGGACCATCTTTTTCATGTGCTTGTGCAGCGCTGCATACGTCTTGTAGTGTTATACAAATGTTCAGTAGTAGCAGTAGTAATAATCCAGGTTCATCCAGACTTAAATCACTCATTCATGCTCTCTCACTTCCCAGGGTCACCCTCCCCAGACCCACTCCCTGGGTATTTATCCCCCACAGGAGGACATCCAGCCTCCTTCCTCCTCAGGCTCATCATTCTATTCTCTCCTATACCAACGATTTTATTTATTTATTTAACAGTTTTTATATACCGTCTTTCTACAATTCAAGACGGTTTCCATATAACGCAACAGACAGTGAATTACAACTGAATTACAACTGTATACATAGAACATAATTTGAGATGGTTTATATGATTAACAGGAACAGGTCAAAAAACTATTTACAAAGAGATTTGTAGAAGGAGTTAGAGAGGGCTATGTGAGTAGGGAGAAATGTTCCTGGAAGAGATGCGTTTTTAATTTCTTCCGGAAAACAAGGTGATTGGGACAGTTCCTTAGGTCATGTGGTAAGGCATGATGCCACTTGTGTCTTTAAACCTAGTGGTTAAGGCAGCAACCTGGGATCAGAAAGAGCAGGGATTGAATCCCACTGACTTTCCTTGTGGCCTTTGGGAAGTCACTTAACTCTCCACTGCCTCGGGTGCAACCTTATAAGCCCTCTAGGAACAGGGAAATATCTACAGTACCCAATTATAACCCAGCTTGATCTGCTACTGGAAAAGTGTGAGCTAAATACTAGAAAATAAGTAAATAACAACCCCACCCCCTGCTTTGCTAGTCTGATCAGAGCTGTTGGGAGGAACAGGTGGCAATCCGCCATGCTTAAAACCATCTCTTTCACCTGTTCAGCTGTTAGTCATAGTGCTCATTGTAGCTGGAGCCAGAGAGTGTGGCAGTGAGTCCAGGTTTCTGCAGTGATTGACAATGAGGGAAGGTTTACAGCTGCAGGGCAGAGAGAGAGAGAGAGGAAGTAGGGA
The DNA here is from genome assembly GCA_033557465.1 of Ichthyophis bannanicus. Taxonomy (NCBI): domain Eukaryota; kingdom Metazoa; phylum Chordata; class Amphibia; order Gymnophiona; family Ichthyophiidae; genus Ichthyophis; species Ichthyophis bannanicus. The sequence continues at coordinate 310,439,797 of CM066032.1, read as the reverse complement.
GTTCAATGGTAATCCTAGGCAGGCCACCCCTCTAGTGGGTAGCCTCTCAGCTCTTTGCTGGGCTTCCTCAGTGGTGATTACCCCACTGGTTACTTCACACTTCACAATGTACAAAGCACATAGGTTACATACTGGTATGAGAATAGACAGGATCGAAGTAAAAGGGGTGACTCTCAGGATCATTACTGTAGCTGCTGTGGGTAGTCTGGCTGCCGCACAGTGCAGCCACTGAGAGACTTCATCCTGAACTGTACTATTTGTGGAGGCCCAGCAGAACCCAATGGCTAGTCACAAAATCAGGCAGCCTCCCTCTAGGAAAGTTGTCCCAGGGTCACATGACTAGTCAGTGAGTACCCTTAGTCCTTCTACCACCCCTTCCTATATGAAAAGAAAAATTTCACAAGATTTCAACAAAACAAGGGATACATAAAAGAGAAGGGAAGGGGAAATGGATTTAACTCATGCCTTTCTCAGAATTTCAAGGTGAGTTACATTCAGGTATAGTAGGTGGAAGGAGAGAATGAAAAAAAGGAAGCGATAACAGACAGGGCCGTACCAATAGGGCATGTGAATTTTAGGGGTAGATTTTTTTTTCCAAATGTTACAAACTACTAGTGACCAAATTATGCAGTTTTGCATGCCGAATCTAAAGTTATCTTCAGAAACTGCTTAAAGTGAGTCTTACCTACATCAAATCACAGTTGAAATATGTGGAAATTAAGTAATATTTATTTGAATGTACAAATAGTCTGAACAACACCTGTAGCCAAATAATTGTCTTTAAAATCTCATTTATGCAGTTAATTTAATGTTATTTAACAAAATCCAGCAAAGAAGCCATATCTTGTTTGCTTCTCTTTTGGTTCATGAGCTCTCTGCTGACCATCTGACCTCTAATATAATGTTCCCTCCTCTCCTGATTGTACACATGACCAGCAGCCTCAGTTGTCATTTTTTCACATCTTTCTATGAACTATTACTACTACTACTGAACATTTGTATAGCGCTACAAGACTTATGCAGCGCTGCACAAACATGTAAGAGACAATCCCTGCTCATCAGAGCTTACAATCTAGTCAAGACAGACAACACAGTAGTTGTAGACATGGGATACATCTAGAGGGAATGGTAAGGAAACACAAAGGAGATCAGGTGAGGACAGACTGGGTGTGTGATGGTCAGTCTGGAACCACCATAGCCTTGCTCAGAAATGTCTTGATCTCTGTTGTTGTCATGGTACAGCTAAGAGGAGGCTCAGAGACTCTGGAGCTCCAGTCGAGTTATTGGGTGAGTGTAATTGCTTCAGTGTTGATGGATGGTGCTTTCCTGGGTCTCACACTGCTGTCTCCAAGCTGAGTCTTCTCATTTCTTTCACTTCTGATCTTCAGTATCTTCTCCACTGCATTTCCTCTCTCCTGTTCCTCTTCACTGCACAACAGAGCTTGCAGAACAGACTCGCTGTAACCATACCAAGCTGACCTTCTCACTGTAGGCATGACAATCTTCCTTACCTCTTCACACTGTTCTTTCAATAGTTGCAGCTGGAAAAGGAGATGCCTAGGACCTTGGGTCCAATTGCTATTTATTTTTATATTGTGTAATTTCCTAGAAATTTCAGGTAGGTAAATAACATATTACACAAAATGTAAAGCTAGTTGTTGATTTGCCACAAGAAATTATACCATTTTTTTACTAATGCTTTTTAAAATGGTGAGACCTCCAAAATTGACACACTCTACCGTACCAAGCCATAAATGTGCCTGTGCGACTTGCACATCTGGCACCCCCCCCCCCCCCCCATCACAGGTTTGTCATTCGCCCCATACCTAGCATCTCTCCATCTTATGTCCATGTCCAGCCGGCTTCTCCCCCCGCGCTGTCCGCCCTTGCCCAGCCACTGTCACTTTTCATGTTACAGTGATGGCAGCAGCAGAGAGGATATCCAATTGAAAAAGCAGGTTAGATCCCTCCCTCCTCTGACATAGGTTCGCGTCAGAGTTGGGAGGGATCAAAACGGTCATTCAAAAGCGGGTCTTTGCAACTCCTTATTTGAATGGCTGGTCAGATCCCTCCCTCCTCTGATGCGAGCATACTTCAGAGGAGGGAGGGACCAGACCAACCATTCAAATAAGGAGTTGCAAAGACCCGCAAGGTTCTTTTTCAAATGGACATCCACTCCGCTTCTGCCACCACAGTAACATGAAAAGCAGTGGCTGTGGGGCAAGAGCAGGCAGCGTGGAGGGGAGCCAAGGTCGGCAACCCCAAATGCACCCCTATTTTTTGTGCCTGTGTGACTGCACCGCTCGCACAGGGTTATGTACGGCACTAGATGAGATACACTTGAGCACTTCAAAAATAAGTCTTCCTTTCCTTTCTAATGATAAATGCATTTACTAGCAGTAGATTAAGAGGACAAAGGACTTTGCTGTCATTGACATTATTATTTTGGCAAAAGACTACTGTAGATATTACGAGGCTTAAAACTAAACTGCGGTCTGAGCCTTAACAGCTTTTAGAGCTGAGCAATTGTTTTTGTTTGTGTGCAAAACATATTTCAGACAGTTTTGAGGCAGCTGCTCATTGTCTGGTGCACCTACTGCAATGCCTTTATTAGAGGATGATTGTAGAAGCAAAAATAATCAGATGCCAGTGCCCTTGTGACCAAAGGACAGCCAGATTATTTCCTGTGTCTCCCTGTTCCTTGATCCCTTCTGACCCTAAGCACATCCTCTTGAACCACTGACTCAGAAGACAGATGGTTCTAAATGCATTCCTATCAATTTTCGTCTATCATGAAAATCTGTTCTACTTTGACCTCCTCATCTGGAGTGTATTAGTACAATGCTTCTTTCCTCTACATTGACAAAAAACTCCCATGTGCCAAGTTGACTCGTACATCCCTTGGAATCTAGAAGAGGGAGTAAAGAGAAAGTGACCAGAGCATGCTCATTTTAGGGGTATATTTACTAAAGTGTGCTAACCATTAACACACATTTTTGCACATACTATAGGCCATGCTAATGGTTGCCATACACTAAAAACAGCCAGAACAGTAAACATCCTGTCTAACTGTGTTGTGCATGATGGGACAGAGACTAGGTAGTTATTGGCAGACAGTGGGTGTAGACTGCACATTGTGACTAGTGCATTGGTACTTATTGCATGGTCAGTATTACAGATCAAGAGGAAGCATTAAATGCACCCGTGCTAACTGCGAATGAGCTTAGCATATGATTAGGAACTCGTCTGTGCGATAACTGTAGCGAACATGCTGGCCATAGCCCCAACAGAGTACAGCCTTTGAATTCACTGCATGTTAGTGTTTGCTTCTAACATGCAGTAAGTGCAAAGCTTTACTGGACTTCAGTAAATATGTCCCTTGGTGTGCTTATCTTATTTAACTTCTCCTCAGTAAGTAACATGCTCAGACTATTCAGCCAATGCATTTAAGGTTCCTGGGTACTACAATAACATAACCTCCTTTTGGTAACATTTTTCACCATGCCCATGCTAAATCTTTTTGTATCCTTTGTAAATATTCCTCTAACATACATATATATATATATTATTTTTTTTACAATCCTTCATTAAGGTGATTAGTGAAGTTAATGTGCATTAAGTACCCATAGCATGTGTTAATATTATTAACATATGTTAAGTATTAGTAAAAAGTCCCCTGAGTGTTTTTAGAGATGTGCATTCATTTTGTTATGAAATGGTAAATGTTACAAAAATTATGTTTTGTTTTCTAACAAAATGAAATAAAATCATTGGGCTGCGATTTGTATGTTTTTGTGCCAGGAAAGTCATTATATAAACATTTTCATAAAGTATTCTGGGGGTGTTTCAGGGCATGGCTTGGGTGGGACAAAAATCTACATGTGTATTCCCTATTTCATGTGAAGTGGCATTTTAGAAAGAATGCCTAGGAAAACTCAGAGATGTCCAGAGTAGAACATCCAAAAACTGGGTAAGTGGCAGCTATACCTTCTGAAATCAATCCATCCCCACCCCGTAAAATGAACATCCCACTCACCGGTTCTGGAGATGAGCCCAGCACAGATAGCAAGCCTGAGTACTTGCACAGGTGTAGGCCATTTTACAAATGTGGATATCCCCAAAATGCATGGCTGCAGAACCGGGTACTTGGACACTCCGGCCTGGCTAGGTCAGAATGGGATGCCTGTGTTATGAGATTTGGACACCCTGCCTTGCTCTTACCCCTGGAAGTGTTATAACCATGAAGCAAGCACCTTTTTGCATCTTATTCATGGTCAGGAGGAGATATAGGCATGGACGCCTCAACAACCAGGGTCTGACATGCTTGCGCCATTCTGAAATTGCATTGTGATGTACAAATCCCTTGTTCCTCTCAGGGCATGACTCCACCATGCTTCTGTTCTATCTGGATGCTCTCTTGCAGCAGGGACATCTATATACCTGGCTTTCTAAAATGTCCCTGGGGCCATCTCCATTATTTGCACATGTATGTGCCCATTTGCAGATGTTCAACTGAAACTTTCCTTGAAACAATTATACCTCAGCTGGACAAAGACCTAAACAGCCTTGACAAGACTGTTTCTAATTGGAACACTACAATAAAAGTAGCTGCCAAACCGTTAACTGCTGAAACTAACAGACCCTATAGAAAAATATCTGAAAAATGGTACACTCCTGAACTAGCTACCTTTAAAAAAGAGCTCAGAAGGTTAGAATCTAAATGGAGAACAAAAAACACCCCAGAAATGTGGGATCTATACTTTGCACCTCTTAATTCCTACAAGTTAGCTACAAATAATGCCAAGAAACTATACCATACAACAATCCTATCTAAAGCTATTAACTGCCCAAGGGAACTATTTGAAATTATAAAGTCCTTATCTAAAGCCCCCCTTCCAACACTCACAAGATTCCTATTAACCCCCAATCATTAGCAAACTATTTTGCTGGCAAACTAAAGCAAGATGTCCCATCGGTAACTGACCCCTTTCCCACAATAATAAATGGCCTTAGTGAATGGAAATCTTTCCATCTTATTGATAGAAATCAATTGCTCAATATAATTACAAAACTTAATACAACCACATCTCTCTTGGACCCATGCCTGGTAGCCTGGATTAAGGCAACAAAATTAGAACTCACCCCTTACATCTTAGATATAGTAAATAAATCCTTACAACAAAGTATACTACCAAAGGAACTCAAACTCTCATCAATCCGCCCGCTCTTGGAAAACAAATCACTTGATAACAATGACCCATCCTCATATAAACCTATCACTAGTATTCCCTTCCTAACTAAAATCATCAAAAAAGTTGTCCAACTCCAGCTCCAGGATTTTATAGATACCTCAGCTCCCCTTGATGAACATCAATACGGGTTTCGCCCTTTCCATGGCATAGAAACTCTACTCCTTGTCCTCCTTGACTCTCTTGTCAGGGTCATGGACAACACCAAACAAGCCTTCGTATTGGTATTCCTTGACATCTCCGCTGCATTTGACAGTGTAAACCATAACATACTCATCTCAAGACTCAGCCATTGAGGTATAAAGGAAGTAGCTCTCAAATGGTTTAAATCATATATATCTGATCGTTCACAATATGTACAATTGATCAAGATGCATCACCACCATTTCCGCAAGAACAGGGAATTCCACAAGGCTCCACACTTTCTGCTCTCCTGTTTAACCTATACCTGCAACCAATATGCACCATATTCAAAAGACATAATATAAATTATGCAGATGATATTATGTTGTTCTCCCCGATTAGCATATCTGACCACAACTATGACAACCTAGCAGCCTACCTCTCTGAAGCCGAATTATGGCTTCATTCAAAGAATATGCACATTAATTTAAAAAAAACCTGAAGTACTATTTACTTCGAGAAACCCTAATTTCACACCTCCACCAAACATTAAGCTCCAAAACTTCTCCCTCCCGGTGAAGCAGGAGATAAAATATTTAGGAGTCACCCTTGACAGAACTCTTAGCTTCACCTCTCACATTAAGAAAATAGCCAGAACAATCTTCTTCAAGCTTAGGACTATCCAGCAATTTAGACCACTTATTGAAAAAAATGATTTCAGAACCGTTACTCAAATCCTAATAACACCCCACCTTGACTATTGCAATGGTATCCTCAAAGGCATAACAAAGAAGAATCAAAACATACTACAAATGGCTCAGAATGTTGCTGCCCGAATAATTTCCAGAGCTAAGTTATCTGATCACATTTCTCCCATTCTATACTCTTTACATTGGCTTCTCATTGCCAGCAGGATCCAATATAAAATCATACTGACTACCTTTAAGATAGTTAACAAGATTGCCCCATCATATCTATCTAGATTGATTCATACCCCTCCTGATAACAGACTGAGAAGAAGAAGGAACCTCAATACCATTCAAGTACCAGACTCAATAAGAAAGACAAAGCAAATAACAAGCAACTGCGCTTTCTCATATGTAGCACCTACACAATGGAATAATCTCCCTGACCAGTTAAGGGAGATAAAAGATCTCCAAACATTCCGAAAGGAACTAAAAACATACTTATTCACCCAACATTACTACCATTACTCGGATCTGGTCTCCAATCCCCCATAGCACAATCTGTCAATACTACCTAACTACTCACATACAATTTAACTTTATCCAAGCTGAACCTTAGATTGATGTCGCAGGTTGTAAATGTCGCAGGTTGTAAATATGCCAAAGGTTTTGTTATAATTTGTAAATAGTTACTATGCTTATACTGTTTTTTGTATATAGTTGCAATGTTGCATAATGTTCTATGTATCTTTACCTTTGTTACTTTTGTTCTTTGTAAACCGCCCCTGATCTTGGAAAGTGTCGGTATATAAAAGTTTTACAAATAAATAACTCACAGATAGAGCTTCTGAAATACTCCCCTTAGGAATACTTGTGTAAGACCAAAATTGCTCACATCTCGATTTACATCTGTTCCCTAACATGAACAGTTTTGTCAAAGGTGCTTCTTTTTGGTCATGCCTTTTCAGGAGGGATTAAGGGACATATCTCCCTTACAGTATATCTCCCTCCAAATCTGAAAGGAGTTGCAGATGGAGTCCTCTGTAGTTAATTAGCAGCATCTACATGCCTAGGCTTCCCAAATAACTGTGTAATTGCTGGCATTTACATGGACATATTGGGAAATGTCGGCACTGACACCTGTAAGTTGCTGGGGTTCCTCTTTCCATTTTTCTCACATGCATATTTGTAACATGGCTCCTCCAGCTATAGGAGGATATGTATTTCAGAAAGAACTCCATGTTTAGCAGAGCCGTTCCCAAGACTATCAGAATAGAAAATGCCCCATCTTCAGCATCTCAATTCCAAGCTCCACATCTTTTCTAAAATGTACCTTCACAAGTATAACTATGCAGTGTATTTTAGGTCTGTTAAAGCAATCCCAAAGTAAACTGCATAGATCTATGTGTAGCAGCCAAATATCATTGCTATACTTCTAGCTACCAGCAGTCACAATATTTATTCTACTTAAATTCAGTGCAGCTGCCTCTCTCTTTGTGGTAGCGCTGAATATATGCAAATGCCACAACTTGTACGTGTAAATGTCGGTACTCACACATGTTTTGAAGACATGTAGCTGCTGCATCTTAACTGCAGAGGCCTGTTTTTATCTAAATATAATTTGGAGGGAGGAATAAACTCACATGACAGAGAGCAAGTGTAAAACGCCATGTGTACTATTGGAGCCAGACACATGTATTTCCTAGCTGAAATGGGGAAAACACCTGCAGAATTTTGACCCATTCTGTGTAACTTGGACATGATTGCGACATCGATGTGCAAATTGAGCCCTTCCTAAAATAGCTGTTTAGCCTGACTGCCATTTGCATGTATAAAATCCAAATAAGTCTTCTAAAATAACCCCTTTAATAAATAACTTTATAACTTTGAATGCTATTCTCAGTACCTGATCAACTCTAGTCTTCACAGCTTCCAGAGCCTCCACACAACTAAGCTTTCAGCCTTGTATCTTTCTTGCCTGCCTTGTTGCTGATGATATAGAATTTAACTGTTGGTTATACATTGATCTTGGGGAATATTATGACTGCCTACATTCCTTGTGTAGCCCTTAATTCAGATATCTAAGTGTGCCCTCAGTCCATGTAAGGCCTACTGGCCAAGGACACTTAAGTTCTCACCCACCCTACCCCTCACCCCATCCACCCCAGGGCTGCATTGCCTATATAGTGGTCACATACGTTGACATCTATCCTTTTATTTGGTGTTAAGCCCACCTTTTCTTCCTTTCTTTCTAGGACTGCTTAATCAGCACGTCATGATTTCAGTGCAATAACTGTGGTGCCTTCATTCCGAGAAGAATCATTTGGAACCTAAGAGCTTGTCCTATATGCCTCAAGTTAGCTGCCATGCAGAAAGAATTGACTCTACTAAGGGAAGAACTAGCTGCGATGAAACACACTTCTTCTAGGATACAAACCAAACAAAGTCCACCACCGCTCCCACAAAGAATCAAACATCCCAGGAACAAATGGATCACAGTGGGCTCGGGTAGATTGTGACCTGTAATGCTGAGACCCCCTATACATCATGAGATATCCCTGCATAATGCCTTCTCTGCTTTGGTTAATGAGGATGCCCAATCCATGGAAACTGAAGGGCCCCTAAATGAGACAGTCAATGCCCAATCTCCTGATAAAGCACCAAATACGAAGAAAAACTCACCAAACAGAAAACTACTACTACTTGGAGATTCCATCATCAGAGGCACCAACTTGGGAACACGGTTCAAAGGAGAGAAGATAGTCAAATGCCTCCCAGGCTCTTCAGTCAGCAGGAATACAAACCAAATTGTTGATGTACTTACCGCAGAAAGTGAGCACTCCAAAATTGATGTTGTCATCCACTTGGGTACAAATGACCTGGCTAGAAACAGTGCCTCTACAGTTCAAAGGGACTTCCAAACTCTAGGAGAGAAACTCAAGCCCATTGTTAACACTGTAGCATTCTCAGAAGTTCTACCTGTTCATGGTAAGGGGGCAGAAAGGCTACAATGCATATACAGCTTTAATACATGGCTCCAGACCTGGTGCAAAGAAGAAGGATTCAGATTTATAGGCAACTGGGGAAACAGATGGACCAACAAGAGACTATACTGTGCTGATGGACTACATCTCTCTGTCGCAGGGAAAAGAATCCTAAGTGAAAAATTCAGGCAGTATGTGGATATGCATTTAAACTAGAAAAAGGGGGTGACAGATGGGGAAGACAAGTTCAGGACGTCACTCCTGGCAAATGCATAATAACATCAGAAACAGCCACACTTTTAAACCACACATCAAGGACAAGTGGGAAGAAATGGGCAGAACAAAATCAATGCAAAATACATGCAAGCTTAGTCAACAAAGTTCCGGACCTGGAAGCCTTAATGGTGGAAATGGACATGGACATTGTGGCCATTACAGAAACATGGTTTGATGAATCGTATGATTGGGATATAGCCATAGCTGGATATAATCTATTCAGAAGAGACAGAGAAAGTGGAAAAGGAAGAGGAGTAGCCTTGTATGTCAAAAGCAATATTAAAGCTACTGAAATGCAGGGGACATGGGGAAAAGAAGAAGCGCTCTGGATTGTGTTGGAAAGAGGAGATGGCACTGTCATCCATACTGCTGTAGTCTACAGACCTCCGATTTAAATAGAAGAAATAGATAACAAATTGATTATAGATATTGCCAGGATTGCCACAAAGGGGGAAGTGATCATATTGGGTGACTTTAATCTTTCCGATGTGGATTGGATTACTACTCCTTCTGCAAATCTGGAAAGAAGCAAAAAAATTGTGGATGCTTTCCAAGATGTGTTACTTAGACAAATGGTGATGGAAGCAAACCAGGGAAAGCTCAATGCTGGATTTAGTGCTCACCAACGGTGATAGCATGTCGAATGTCCGGGGGGGGGGGGGTGCCCCTGTGAGCAGCAGCGATCATCACATGGTGTGGTCTGAGATAAAAGCCAAGGTGCAGTCCATTCATAGCAAGCTCAAAGTCTTAAACTTCAAAAACACTGACTTCAGTAAAATGGCCAAGTACCTGAAGGAGGAGTTGGCAGGGTGGGAGGAGATAAGGAAAGTGGAATTGCAATGGGCTAAACAAAAAGTGGCAATAAAAGGGGCAACAGATAAATATGTATGAAAAGTAAATAAAAACAAAAGGAGAAGGAAACCTATTTGGTTTTCCAAAGAAGTGGCTGTTCAAATAAAGGCAAAAAACACAGCTTTCACAAAATTCAAAAGCTTGCAAACATAGGAACACAGAAAGGAATACAGGGTCGAACTAAGAGACAAAAAGAGAAATAAGGAAAGCAAAATCAAAGGCAGAGGAAAAGAAGGCTAAAGATGTGAAGTGTGGCAACAAAACTTTCTTCAGGTATATCCGGGAGGAGGAAAATCAGAGATGGAATTGCAGGACTCAGAAGTGCTGAGAACGGACTCGTGGAAAGTGACATTGAAAAAGCAAAATTGCTAAACAAATACTTCTGCATTGTTTTTACTAAAGAAAATCCTGGAGAAGGACCACCTGTGACTCCCAAATATAAAAATGGGAATGAAGTAGATACCACACCATTCACAGAAGATGATGTGTTAGAACAACTTGCAAAACTGAAAGAGGACAAGGCCATTGGACCAGATGGGATACATCCCAAGATACTGAAAGAGCTCAGAGAGGTTCTTGCAGGGCCGTTAAAGGATGTTTTCAACAGATCCTTGGAAACAGGAGATGTTCCTCAGGACTGGAGAAGGGCTGATGTGGTACCTCTTCACAAAAGCGGTGACAGGGAAGAAGTGACAAACTACAGGCCCGTAAACCTTACATTGGTAGCAGGAAAAGTGATGGAGGCGCTCCTGAAAGAGCGAATAGTGGACTTTCTCAAAACCAACAGGTTGTATGATCCGAGGCAACATGGTTTTACCGAAGGACGATCTTGCCAAACAAATGTGATTGACTTCTTTGACTGGGTGACCAGAGAACTAGATCAGGGGCATGCAATGGATGTTATCTACCTGGATTTCAGCAAAACCTTTAATACTGTTCCTCATAGGAGACTTATCAATAAACTCAGTAGTTTGGGGATGGGTCCCAAGGTGGTGAACTTAATCAGAAATTGGTTGACTGACAGACACAGAAGGTGATGGTAAATGGAGCTCTCTCGGATGAAAGGAGGTTGATTAGCGGGGTGCCCCAGGGTTTGGTCCTGGGCCCGGCACTGTTCAATGTATTTGTGATATTGCTGAAGGACTGAATGGAAAAATCTGTCTTTTTGCAGATGACACAAAAATTTGCAACAGAGTAGACTCCCCTGAGAGAGTGGATAACATGAGGAAAGATCTACAAAAGCTGGAAGAATGGTCTAATGCCTGGCAGTTAAGATTTAATCCAAAGAAGTGCAGTGTCATGCACTTGGGAAGAAGAAATCCAAGGGAAATGTATGCGATAGGGGGCGAGATATTGGTGTGCACGGACCAAGAGAAGGACCTTGTTGTGATTATTTCTGAGGATCTCAAGGTGGCAAAACAGTGTGACAAGGCAGTGGCAAAAGCCTGGAAGACATTGGGTTGCATGCAAAGAGAAATTACCAGCAGAAAGGAAGAGGTACTAATGCCACTGTATAAGTCACTGATGAGGCCTCACTTGGAATACTATGTTCAGTTTTGGAGACCGTATCTTGCAAAGGATGTAAAAAGACTGGAAACTGCTCAGAGTAAGGTGCCCAAAATGATTTGGAGCCTGCGTTAGAAGCCTAATGAGAAGAGACTTGAAGACTTAAATATGTACACTCTGGAGGAGAGGAAGGATAGGGGAGATATGATTCAGACCTTTAAATACTTAAAGAGAAATAATGAACAAACAAACTTCTTCCAAAGATGGGGAAGCTGTAAAACTAGAGGGCATAACATGAAGCTGCAAGGGGGTAAATTGAAAGGCAATGTCAGGAAATACTTTTTCACTGAAAGGGTGGTGGATGCTTGGAATGCCCTCCTGTTGGAAGTGGTGGGGGCAAGTACAGTGACAGAATTCAAAATGGCATGGGACAGACACAGTGGATCCCTTTACAGCAACAGGATAAAATCAAAATAAACTTAACTACCTAATTTCTCAACAAATAGGGGTGTCCTACACGGAGCGGTGTTGTTCACCCCTAAACAAAGACAGGGGGAGGGGTGGCCTGCACGGAGATGCAGGTGCACCTACTCTTTGCCATCTTACTGGGCAGACTAGATGGACCATACTGGTATCAATCTGCCGTCATTTACTATGTTACTATATTACTATATTTCTACAGGGTTCTGACTGCATCTTTAAACAGTTCTGTCAAAATATGCAGTTTATCACCACATTCCTTTCATGTACAGCTTGTGTGTTTTTTGCCAACTGACAAATTTTCATCTCCTCCAGGCACATGATAAGAATGCATGTAATATGTCAAAGGACTTTGTGGTTGCTGTCCTTACAGTATGCTACTTCTTTGATAAGGTCAGCTTCGGGTCTATAGAAGCCTGGGAGCCACACCCATCAGTGTGACTGGAGCTCAAGCTGCTCTCATTCCTGTAAGTGACAACACTTGACTACTGCCAATTCTCTGGCCTTTAGTAAACTTACTGAGTCAAGCACAGGTAATGTAAATTATGCTTGAAAGTAGCTAGAACGACTGATCACATGAAGCAGGAGCAAGTTGGATAGCTGCTTTTATTTTCTTTTTCAGAGAAGTTTTGAGCTTCTCAAGGTGCAAAAAAGAAGGCCTTTGTTGAAGAGAATATGAAAGATTGGAAGTTGCTTTATGAATCTTTTTAATGGAAAGGTTTATTTGTTGAGTTCATATGAATTAGGGGTATCTGGATTTAGCTCATGCCTTTTCAACATTAGTCAAGGTGAGTTGCATTTAGATAGAGTGACTATTTCCCTGTCCCTTGAAGGTTTGCCTTTTAAGTTTATACCTGAGGCAATGGAGGATTAAGTGATTTGCACAAGATCACAAGGGACATGAGTATGTGCTATAAAATTAAGAACTAGTTTTGGTTATATAAGTGGAGGCCAATTCAGATCGGGGGCCATCTGGGCCGTCTGGACATCCAAAAATTGGATATGCCCGAAAGACACTCAATTCTGCAACCGCGGGAGCTATACATTCCCATGACTGCAGAATTGGGGCACTTGGATAGCTCAGAGGTGCCCCAATTCTGCCGCAGGAGATGTCCTTCCCCCTGCCCGGCCAGCTCATCTTATGCTCTTGCTGGAGCACTGGTGCCATGGTGTCCTGTCACCATGGCACTGGGACGCCCTGCAGGAGCACAGGCAACCTGACACCAGTCCCGCTCTTCTTTCCCTGCCACCCAACCCTCAGTGGGGGCAGCCAGGGCTGGGATCAGGCGGCAGGGCCTTCACTGCAGCTCCTCTGCTACTTTGGGATTCTGCATGTCCCAATCGCCTTGGCCCCCAAGACTTATTCCACCTCCGATGTGGAATAAGTCCCCGTTCATCTTGGCTTCCTGGGACTTACAGGGCCATGACCTGAATAAGCACTGCATGTCTGGGTTCGTGGACTCGCCCCCATTCTGCCCACTCTCCGCCTCCAGAACTTCTCCTCCCACCCCGTCCAGCGCTCCCTGCACAAGCCCTCTATACATGCGGAGAGGGCTGGATCCAGAATCATGTCCAGTGTCTGTTCGGAGGTTGGATGTCCATCTTTGATGTCCAACCCTGCTATTTGGGGGTCAGAATGACCCCCATATTGTTCCTGCCTCCTACCTAGTTGTCATGCCTAACTGAAGTTTACTGCATGATCAGATTACAATTACTTTTGGAGAAGATGGTTTGCTTCATATCTACGGTATGAAAATATTAGAAATGACATTCTGGATCAGGCCAAAGATTCATCAAGCCCAGTGTCCTGTTTCCAATAGTGGCCTAGTGGGGTCACAAGTATCTGATATATTACAAAAGTAGCCAGTTCCATGCTACTTATCCCCAGGGAAAAGCAATGGTTTTATCTTGGACTACCTTAATAATGACTTATGGAATTTTCCTCTAGGAATTTGTCCAAACCTTTTTTAAACCCAGCTACACTACCTGCTTTTACCACATCTGCTGGCAAGGAATTCCAAAGACTAATTATACATTCAGAGAAGAATATGTTTTCCCTATACCTTTTCTAAGGCCGCTATAACTGAGATGCTGAGACCAGAGTTGCACACAATACTCAAGATGTGGTTGCACCATGGAGCGATACAGAGGTATTATGATATCCTTTGTTTTATTTTCTATTCCTTTCCTAATGATTCCTAACATTCTGTTTGCTTTTTTAACAGCCACTTCACACTGAAAAGCATTCAACATATTGTCTACAATCAGACTCCGGGAGGTGTGGCAGAGGCATGTCCAGGGAGTGGCAATGTACTTACATGTCCCGTTCGATATCAGAAACATCTGCAGGCAGGCTAGTGTTTATACTTGCTCCAGGCACAAATGAGGAAAGTGCTTGTTTTCACCTTAAAACATCCAGAGAGCGTAGAGACTAGCCTTACTGTAGATCACACAGGAATTTGAACCCTGTCTACTCTGCTCTTAAGCCACTACTCTAACCATTATGCTATTAAATGTCTTGGTTCTGGAATACTATCAGGGGATATCTACATAGATGTTTGATACACGTGCATATCAGGCATCCATGTTTCCGAAATCGTATCTGAACTTGCACGTGCCTGCTTTTATTTAAAAAAGGTTAGAATAAGAGCTACTAATCATATAGAAGAATACACTGGGAATTTATACATAATGAGGCCAATTCTATTCTGGCCGTCCAGCCCCTGTGCGGCCCCTCAGAATCTGGGCGTACAGCGGTAGCACCCGATTCTAATCCCACAGGGGCTAGATGTGCCCATGGGATCAGAATCAGGTCTACTGGGCTGGATGTGCAGGCTGGGCCCCGATTCTGATGGGCCACACACCCAGCTGATCCTCGGCTAACTCAGCCAGGCTCTGCAATGGAGCCACAGTGCCATGGCGTCTTGTTGTCATGGCATCGTGCCTCCATTACAGAGCTGTGATCCTCAGCTGCCAACCCAAAGTGCTCTTTCCTCACAGCCTGACCATCGATCCGGCATCCCATGGCCATGGTCAGGCTTCAGGGTACCCCCTGCACCCCTCACCATTTTATCCTGGTCCAGCAATGTGGTCCCCCGGCACTGTGGTTCTCCAGCACTGTGGTCCCCTGTTATATGTCAATTTATTCTACTACATCTTTCAGGTTCACTGAGATTCATTATTCCACCCCTTCTATATGGCCAACCCTGGACATACAGGACTGACCTCAGAATCGTCCCTGTATATCCGAAGTCACGGCCTGCCCATGCCCCACTCTCACTCCACCTCCAGACTGCCCCCTCCTGCCCCCATCTAAGGCTCCCTGTACAACAGCAGTGTTCATACTGTATAGGGAGCCTCTGCACCAGGAATTGCAGGGGGACGAACAGCGAAGATGTACATCCAGGCAGGACATACATCACTGCTATTCGTGGCACAGAATGATCCCCAATTTGTCCAAAAAATAATTTAAATGGAACAAAAAAGTGTACAAGGATGTTAAGTCACAGTATTTTAACTGTACTAATGAGATTTACTGAGATGGTAAAGAGCCTCAGTTACCAGGAGTATACGAGGGTTGCTATTTATATTTCTGGCCTAATAATGAAAAAACAAATATTTATGATCAAAATTGGTTTTATTGTTTTTCAAAATATTCTCCATGAAGATCAATACACTTTTGCATGCGTTTGAACCAATTTTCAAAGCACTTTTTCCACTTCGATTGAGGTAACTCCAAAACATGCGTTTTGAATGCATCAACCGCATCTTCAGGTGTTGAAAATCGTTGACCACGTAATTTGTTTTTGATGTGCGGGAATAAAAAGAAGTCATTGGGTGCCAAATCAGGGCTGTACGGTGGATGACCCATCAATTCGATGTTTTGGCCGGTCAAAAATTCCTTTGTTTGAGCCGATGTGTAAGAGCTCACATTGTCATGATGAAGAATTATTCGCCTCTTCTTCGACTTTTTCAGAATTTCTCCAAAGACTTCTGGTAAATTAATGGTCATGTATCATTCTGAATTGACTGTCCTATGTTGCTCTAATGGCACTGTCGCCACGTGACCGGTAATGCCGAAGAAACAGGCAACCATTTGCTTCAATGTACTTCTTCCGCGAACAACTTTTGTTGGATTTGGCTCGTCTTGGAAGACCCATACAGTCGATTGCTGTTTTGTTTCGGGCTCATATGCATAGATCCATGATTCGTCACCTGTGTAGATGTTATACACAGTCTTTGATGCACCTTGAACGTATTTTTTCAACATTTCCTTGCACCAATCGACACGAGCCTTCTTTTGAGCGTTTGTCAGATTATGCGGAATTCAACGCGAACAAATCTTTTTTACGGCCAAATGATCATGCAATATCTTATTGATGCTTGTCATACTAATGCCCAAAGATGCCTCAATCTCACGGTATGTCACATGATGATCTTGCTTTATCAGTTCACACACAGCATCGATATTTTCTGGCACAACAACCGATTTTGGACGACCCTGACGGAATTCGTCCTGGAGTGAACGTCGGCCACGATTGAATTCATTATACCAGTTTTTTTACAGTGCTGTAGGATGGTGCTTTATCACCGTATAAAAAATTAAGTTCATCGATGCACTCTTGTCTTGATAATCCACGTTGAAAGTTATGAAAAATAATCGCACGAAAATGTTCACGAGTTAATTCCATTTTTCGCCCGAGATGAATTTTTCAAGTTACTGTAAACAACAAATCACACTCAAATGATAAAATGTTATGAATAAGGTTATGTTCAACAATGTCAGTGTTCCAATGGAACCATTGGATGGCGCCTGGCAACACTTACTGTTGCTAAGGCCAGAAATATAAATAGCAACCTTTCTATGCTACCTCACACAAATGTACACTGTCTCTCCCATTATATCATTCATAGACTCCTAAGCTTGTTTAAACAATTTTTTAAATGCATTTAAATACTTGGAAAACACTTTGGGGGTTATTCTGAGCCACGACTAGTGGGAATGGATGGCCCTATGTCCATCCCTGCTATCCGTGGCTTCTCCTGCCCCCGAATAACTTTCCCGCTGGCTGTGCGGGGAAGTTAGACGGGAGTGGAAAATGTTCAGCCTGGGGCCGGAGAGTGGGCGGTTGCCAGCCCTGGACGTACAGGGCCGATTCTATTGTTGGCCCTGTACGTCCGGGCCGGTGAAATGTTCAGGGAGGTTATTCCACCTCTGAGGTAGAATAACTTCCCTGGACCTTTTTTTTTATGCTGCTGGGGCACGGATGGAGCAGGGGGGGGCAAGGGTTTATTCCCCGCAGCCTGACCCTGACCTTAGGAAGCCAGATTGGGGGTCAGGCTACGGGGAATAAACACTTTAACTGGGTGGCCGGCATTGCGGCTTTTAAATGGAGCTGCGGTGCCATGGCAACATGACGCCATGGCACCGCAGGTCCATTTAAAAACCCTGACTGAGTTAATCAGGCTACTAATGTATGTGCAGGCTGGGACTGAATCGCAGTCCCAGCCTGCACGTACATGCTTGTTTGCGATTCTGATCCCGCGGGGCTAGACGTGCCCTGCGGGATCAGAATCACGATCCCTTCTGTGTATCCGGTTCAGACCGGAGCACAGAGGGGATCTATGTCCGGGACAGAATCAGGCCCTTTGCTTATAATGAAAGAACCATCCCAGAAACCACCAAATGTTAAAGCTGAGGACACAATAGTCAACTCAGGTTTCGCCTGATTTGATTTAACGGGCTGCTTCAGGACTTTCACACTTCTCACTAGGAAACTCCAGTGTCCAGTAATTTTGTTCTTAATAATAGTTTCAACCATTTTCCCAGAACCAACATTAGACTCACCAATCTATAGTTTCCTATATCACCCCAGAGCCCGTTTTAAAAATAGGTGTTATGTTGGTCACCCACCAATCTTCTAGTACCATAGATGAATTTAATGATCGGTTAAAAATCCCTAAAAGTATCTCTGCAATTTCATTTTGAGTTCTCGCAGCACTCTTGGATATATACCATACGGTCCAGGTGATTTGCTGCTCTGTTGTATACGAGGTATCAATTTATTCTACTACATCTTTCAGGTTCACTGAGATTCATTCAGCTCTTCTGACTCATCACCATTAAATTCCCTTTCTGCCATAGGTAGCTTCCTGACACCTTCCATAGTAAAGACCAAAGTAAAGAATTAATGTAGTCTTTCAGCTTCAGTCTTGCCCTCCCTGAGTGCCCCTTTTACCCCTTGATCATTTAATGGTCCAACTGACTTCTACGGGCTTTTGCTTTGTAAGTCCCTGAAAAGGTTTTTATTGTGAGTTTCTGTCTCTGTGGCAAGTTTCTTTTCAAATTCTCTTTTTGCTTTCCTTATCAGTACCTTGTATTTATTTTGCCAGCGTTCATGCTGTTTCCTATGTTCATTTGGTTCCTGTTTCCAATTTTGAAAGATGCTTTTTTGGCTCTATAGCCTCTTTCACCTCACCTTTTAACCAAGCTGTCTTTTGTTTGGGTTTCCTTCAGTCTTTCTTAATGTGTGTATACATCTAGTCTAGGCATCCAAGATTGTATTTTTCAACAATGTCTGCACCTGATATAGATTTTTGACCTTTGCAACTGCTCCTTTTAGTTTCCAACCATTTTCCTCATTTTATTGGAGTCTCCCTTTTGAATGTTAAACACAGTAGATTTCCTTCACATACTCACTCCAGTTACTTAGTCAAATGTAATCATATTATGATCACTAGTGCCAAGTGGTCCTAACACGGTTAGCTCTTGTACCCAGTGCTGCTTCAATCCCTGGTGCAATTGTTTCTAGTGCCCCCCCCCCCCCATCTGTGGGCTCTGGACATCCATTTGTGGGCACCCTCCTCCAGCAGCCACTACACCCCTCTCTGGGACATGCAGAGGTGGCAAAACATTAAAAATGCATCACGGTGCTGAAATTACCTTCTTTTCTGGCACCACAGTGCCATTCGCGCTTCCAATTCCGTCCCAGTTCTGATTCATCGGAGCAGTGGCAATGGGTGCGGGAGCAGGAGCAGGGTCACTATTAGCAATAGAAGCAGGGCAGCTCATCCTCTGTTGTGCAGGAATTTGTAGCAACTACTTCTTTTTCCATGGTAAAAGTGTCCTTGCTTGTATCAAATCCTGTGTTCCACAATGGACAAAGTCTAAAATAGCTCCGAACCAGTTGCTCCATGAAGTAGTCATTTATTTCATCCAGGAATTTTACCTCCCTAACATGCCCTGACGTGAAATTTATCCAGTCAATATTGGGATAATTGAAATCACCCATTATTTGCAAATTTGGTTAGCTTCCCTCGTTTCTGTTAACCTTTCGTTATCTGTCTGCTTATTCTGTCCAGGCAGATGGTAGTAAACCTATGTTTTCTTCCCCTTCATAAATGGAATTTCTATCCATTATAGACTCAATGGAGCATTTTGTTTCCTGCAGAACTTTTATTCTCTTTGACTTAATGCTTTTTTTAACATACAGTATAGTGCCACCCCTCCGCCAATTTGATCCATCCTATCATTGCAATATAATTTATACCCTGTTATCAGTGTCACATTGGTAAACCTTCCTTCCACCAGTTTTCTGAGATGCCTATTATATCTATCTCTTCATTGTGTGCTATATATTCTAATGTTGAATTTACAACCTTCTTTTATGTGCTGACAAAGAACTACTGTAAGGATAGAGTTGCACACATTTTTTGGTGTTCTGAAACTTGCTGATGAAATATTTTTATTGAAAAAAAGAAAAAAAGAGTAAAAGACAAGAGGATAAATGTATTACTGATGGATTAATAAATAAATAAGATTTGGACATTTTGTAAGTGAAGTAGAGCCAATGCTTGATAAGGGGGGCTATGGGTGGAATACAAAAGGCACAAGAATTGTGTATACAATAATCTCCTATCCCCATTCTGATGGTTCTTTCACTTTCACTTTTATATGTGTGTTAATATTGATCTGCTATCCTCTTTTGAGGGAGGGTTTTGCTATTTAGATTCAGTTGTTTTCCTTCACCTCTATAGGGTATTTTTTGTTTGGTAACATGATAAACATTAGTCTGTGCAAGAGAATCTTCCTCTCCCTTTAGAAGCATGATATCCTTTGAGTTTTTCTTAAAGGCCCGTCCTTGGGCCCACTGGATACCCTTGCTTTGAAGGCTGTAGAGAAGGTTGTGCATTTTCAACTCATATATTTTCTTGAAATGACTAATTCGCATCACCTCAGGCAGGTGGGATTTCCTCCAAGGAACTGCAGAAGGTCCTTTCTGCTGTACTTGATAAATGAAATATGCTGTAACCTAACAAGCAATAAATCTGCTCTCATTGTATAGGTAGGTCAAAGTGCAGCTTAAGACCTAATTGACCTATTATTGGTATCAGAGATACAGTTTTGGTTCTCATCTTATGTCAGTAGCTTGAGTTTCTTAGTCAAATCCAGGCCTGCAAATTCTAAGTCGTATACTCTTCTCTATCGGGTTCCCAAGGAACAATCCTCACTCCTGTCCTTTTAAAACTCTTTTCATCTCCACTGGCAACCCTTATACAGCATGTAGGATTAATAAATTACTTCTTTGCAGACTATATTCAGATATCCTATTTCACTGGCCATTTGTGACCATTCTCATCAGTAAGAAAGACCCAAGAATGGTGATTGGACAAAGTTCATGGGTGGTTCTCCACAAGATGGGGCATCCTGAGTTCAGAGGTAGTTAGGATGGGGTCTTCTGTCTGTAATAGCCATTTATGTATATCACTCTTGAATCTATCCCCTTTCACCCTCATCCCATATCCCCTCGTAGCAGAGCTTGCTTTCAATTGAAAGAGGCTCTCCTCCTGTGTATTTATGCCATGGAGGTATTTAAATGTCTCAATCATATCACCTCTATCCCATCTTTCCTCTAAGGTGTACATATTAAGATCCTTAAGTCTGTCCTCATATGCTTTATAATGAAGACCACTAAACATTTTAGTAGCCACCCCCGGTACTGACTCCAGCCTGTTAATATCCTTTTGAAGGTGCGTTCTCCAGAATTGCACATAATACTCCAAATGAGGACACACCAAAGACTTATACAGAGTCACTCTCACCTCCTTTCATCTGCTGGCCATTCCTCTCACTAAGCACCCAAGCATCCTTCTAGCTTTCACCATTGCATTTTCTACCTGTATAGCTACTTTAAGATCATCAGACACAATCATTTTATTTATTTACATTCTCTTATATACTGCACTATTCTGCATCAGTGCGGTTTACATTGAACAAACTGAAATTACATTGAACAGGGCATTATAACTTGGAGATAATTATTTTACAGGGAACATGGGCTATGGAGGGTTAAGTGGCTTGCCCAAGACCACAAGGAGCACCTGTGGGACTAGAAACCCCAATCCTTCCAGCCCAAGGTTGCTGTCCTCTAGTGGGATTTGAACCCCCGACTTTCCGGCCTGAAGTACCTTGCCCCAACCACTAGGCCACTCCTCCACTCCAATCATGCCTAGGTCCCACTCTTCTTTAGTGGACAAAAGTACTTCAGCCCCTATACTATATTGCTCCCTTGGATTGCTGCAGCCCAAATGCATGACCTTGCATTTTTTAACATTAAATCTCAGCTGCCAAATTTTAGACAATTCTTCAAGCTCAGCTAGATCCCTCCTCATGTTATGTACAGCTTCCTGGGTGTCTATTCTATTGCAGATTTTGGTATCATCCGCAAAGAGGCAAACCTTACCCGACAGTCCTTCTGCTATATCTCTAACAAAGAAGTTAAAAAATCGGACTAACGACAGACCCCTGGGGCACACCACTGGTAACCTCCTTCTCCTCAGAGTGAGCTCCATTTACTTGTACCTTTTGTTGCCTCCCACGCAACCAATTTCTAACCCAAGCAGTAACTTTAGGGTCCATCCCTAGGGTGCTCAGTCTGTTTATAAGTCACCTGTGAGAAATGGCATCAAAGGCTTTACTGAAATCTAAATACACCACATCTAGGGCTCTCCCTTGGTCCAACTCCCTGGTCACCCAGTCAAAGAAATCAGTCAGATTTGTCTAACAAGACCTGTCTCTGGTGAATCCATGCTGCCTCAGATCCTGTAGTCTGCTGGACTCCAGAAGCCTCACTATTTTCTCTTTCAGCAGCGCTTCCAATAATTTACTCACCACTGAAGTTAAACTAACCGGCCTGTAGTTTTCAACCACATCCTTACTTCCGCTTTTGTGTAAAGGCACCACATGAGCCTCTCTCCAGTCCTTTGGCACCACTCCCGACTCTAACGAGGCATTGAAAAGGTCAGTCAGTGGAGCTGCTAGAACGTCCCCAACATACTCATCTCTGGCACAGACATTCTCACCCAAGGCTTCATCCTCCTCTTTTTGGACCTCTCCGCTGCTTTTTTTTTGTATTTATTTATTTAATTTAACAGTTTTTTATACCGCTTTATCCTACAGATCAAAGCAGTTGACATTAAACACAACTTATTACATTATATACAAAATAGAGGGTGGAAGAGGGGGATGAGAGAAGAAACGGAGGGAATAAAGAAAAATTATAAAGATTAACCCATTAATGCATGACTTTTTGTTTTCACATGAAACTCCATGATATATTAGTCAATACCAAACTAACAACACCTCAAGTGATAATTTTGTTCAAAACAAATATTTTGACTGCTATTTTGCACAATATTTCAGCATCCCCATTTCGGGGACGCTATGCATGAAAGGGCGGGTGAAGTGGCTGTTATATAAAACAATGCAAATAATGTCAAACAACTGCAAATAAATTTCCCAAACTTATTATAAATGAAATGTAATTAGTATTATGTGGAAATGATCTTTATGTATCAAAATTGTGTAGCCAGCTGCATCACATATGAAAGTGGTGCGTGACATGTACAGGGGGCAGGATATGGAGAAGGGAATGGCCCAGAGTAGGCCATGGATGTGGCAGACTCATGTCAAGTGGGTGGCCCAGATGTGTGGGTATGCCCAGTGTCACCAGTAACCTCCCCAGAGCCAGGGGCATGTAGGGTAGGTCAGCCTGGGCTATCCAAACTTAAGGAGCAGGGTAGTGCAGTTGGCCCTGCACTGCCTTCTGGGAGTTGTAGTCCCTCTTACTCTCTAAGCCAGGAATAATTGTAGTCGAGTGGGTTAGGCAAAAATGACAAGGTTTTATTTCCCCTTCCAGGTGGATTAATTGCAAATGAAATTAAGGACAAAAATGACCATACTTCTGGCATAAAGAAAAACAATTCAGGAACATAAACAGCTTCTTTGGCTTTCAGCTTTCAACATACAGTGTTCAGAACCAAATTAAATGCAGCAGTCCCTTTTCAAACAAAGGCAAACACTCTTGCTTTTCCCACTGCTGTTCCAACAGCCTTGTTAAAAGCTAGTTCAGCAAAGTGATATGACGTGATCAGCTAGGGAAAGCGTGCAATCCATCTGCTCATCTGATATTTGTTCGGTAACAAACTCTGTCTGCATTTCCTCACCGTCACTTTCAGATAGGCAAGTTTGTGGATAGTTATACGATGTTTCAAAATGCAGTCTCTCTCTATTTCCCCGAGACCTCTCTTCACCGGGTGCACCAGAGCAAGGTAGAGCATTACCGTATATATGGGATTTAGCATAGGGAGAGTCCTGCAAATCTTGGCAATCACAAGGAAAACTTCCAAACCTAGTTTCCTTTCTACACGGTTTATACAGCCTACCTTTTGGCTTCTTCAAGGAAGTATTTCTTAGCACAGCTGGGTCAGCAAGGATTTCACACACCGGCTGTGTTTTCCTGCCTTTTAACCTTTCCTTTTTCTCAGTCATACAAATGTCCTCTGGCCAGCACGTCTCTCTCTCAGGAGATTCTGTGTGCTCCCAAACCAGCCTTTCAGGTAGTCTTTCCCACTGGCTGCCTTCACAATAAGACTCAATCTAGGATTGCTCCCACCTGGCTTTTGGGCACGGGCTCTTTGAGACTTTGTTACTCTGGCTTCCTGTGCTGAGTCTCTCGTCCTCGTCTCTCCCTCTCTGGACCTGAAGCTCTCCGTTCTGGAACTCTCTTCTGGTCTCCTTCTCCAACTGGTTTCCCCTCTGGTTCTGCAGCTCTCTTCTGGTGAGTACTTTTTATATCCCTGTTTCTTAGGGCTTAACTGCGCCCCTCCCCCCAACCAGGTGCTTCTCCTTAGTCCCTGAGCTCGGGGCTATGTTGCAGTTTGGGCGTGTTTCCTCCCCTCGTGACTCACTCTGTTTATGTTGTCCTTGGCAACCCTGGGCCATGTGCTCTGCCTGGCTGTCAGTTTCTGAGGCAATCTCTTCTGCTTCACCCAGTGGAGTGGAGGAGTGGCCTAGTGGTTGGGGCAAGGTACTTCAGGCCGGAAGGTCGGCGGTTCAAATCCCACTAGAGGACAGCAACTTTGGGCTGGAAGGACTGGGGTTTCTAGTCCCACAGGTGCTCCTTGTGGTCTTGGGCAAGCCACTTAACCCTCCATAGCCCATGTTCCCTGTAAAATAGTTATCTCCAAGTTATAATGCTCTGTTCAATGTAATTTCAGTTTGTTCAATGTAAACCGCACTGATGCAGAATAGCACGGTATATAAGAGAATGTAAATAAATAAATAAATCTCTTCTGCTTCACCCAGTTCCATAGCCTTGGAAGGATCCTCTACATGACACCAGGAAGGAATGTGGAGGGACCCATGGCAGGGTGGGTGGGCTTGAGGAAGGGGCCACATGTTGCCACAGACACCTTTCCTATGCATGGGGCCACTCATGCATAGGAAAGGTGTCTGCGGCAACCTTACCACCCCATGGTGGCAGAAACAGGCCTGGGACCGTATCCACAGTGCCCGATGGCTGATATGTATGCCCTGTGCAGCTAGACGGTGATGTGCTGGGGGTACCATGTGTATGCAACACACCATGCGCATGTCCCGCCCCCCATGACAGCCACCATGTGTGTGGCACTGTCATCGTGCAATGGGCAGGTGACACTGCACCCTTGGCATATCTCATCAAAAATATTGGCGGAGTGGGCCTTTAACCCCCGGACACAGAGGCAGTCCCCATACCAGCAGCCCACGATGGAACACTGCTGTGACCAATGCCCCAGGCAGGCAATGTGCATGATGCACAGAGGCATGGGCCAGCCACACATGGTGTGGACATCCATAGGCCCATGGCAGCTGCTGCACATACTGTGGCAGCAGTAGCAGCCAGTTTTTTTTTTTAATTTGCCCTGGGCTGTTAGGGGGGGAGGGGGATTAGGATTGGTAATGAGCTATGGACTATGGGCTGATGGGGGGGGGTTAGGACTGGTAATGGGCTATGGGGGGGGCTAAGACTGAAAATTGGGTGATGGGGGGTTAGGACTGGAAGTGGGCTAATGGGGGGTTAGGACAGGTAATGGGCTATGGGGGGGCTAAGACTGGAAATGGGCTAATGGGGGGTTAGTACTGGTAATGTGCTATGGGGGGGCTAGGACTGGAAATGGGGTGATGGGGGTTAGGACTGGTAATGAGCAATAGGGGGGCTTGGTCTATAAAGGGCTGGGGGGGTTGCTAGGACTGGAAATGGGCTGAGTGGAAGGGGGGCTTGAACTGCAAATAGCTGATGGGGAGGGGGGCTTGGAATGGAAATGGGCTGTGAGGGGAGGGAGCTAGGACTGGAAATGGACTGAGTGGGGGGGAGAGCTAGGTCAGGAAATGGGCTGATGGAGGGGCTAGGATAGGACTGGAAATGGGCTGTTGGGGGTGCTAAGTTTGAAAATGGGCTGTGATGGGGGCTTGGATTGAAATGGACTCATGGAGGGGCTAGGACTGGAAGTAGGCTCATGGGGGGCTTGGATTGGAAATGGGCTGAGTGGAGGGGAGCTAGGATTTGACATGGGCTGATGGTGGGGCTAGGAAAGGACTAGAAATGGGCTGAATGGGGCTGGGATTGGAAATGAGCTGATGGAGGGACTCGGATAAGACTGGAAATGGATGGGGGAGCTAGGAATGGAAATGGGCTGATGGTGGGGCTAGGGTAGGACTGGAAATGGGCTGATGCAGGGACTAAAAGGGAGCAGATGCTAGATGGAGCTGGAACTAGAAGGGAGCTGATGTTGGGGGAGGATTAGATTGGGATGGGGCTTGGAGAGGGAAATGGAAAGGGAAAAATATTTTGGGTGGTAGGGAAGAAAAATCTACAATTGGCCGGGTATTGGGAGAGTAAGTGGGGATTGAGGATGGAGGGGTAAAATTTGAATGGATGAAATAGGAATAAGGAAAAAGCAAAAGGAGAAAGATTATGTTAAAGCAGATGTTGAGAGAGAATGGAAAAAAACTAGAAGAGAGAAGAAAGGACAAATGGACAGCAGATGATAGAGAGTTAGCAGAAGACATGAAGAAACCAGGAGAAAGTGGCTGGAGCAATTGCAACTGGAAAAAAATGCACAAAAGGTAGAAAATATCTATTTATTTTGAATTTATTAACTGGAATATGTCAGCTCTGGGAAATGTGCATCATTAACGTCTGCGCTTTGTTTAGTACAAGAGGAAATTAATTTATAGTTTTATTTCTACAGTGTTGTTATACATTCCAAGTTTGGCTTTTGGGGTTCCCAGTTTAATTACACAGGTACACTAAAAAAAATTTTTTTTAAACTGCCTCTAATGTTTCGACTGATTTTTACGTTTTTTGGTGCGCTGAATCCAAATCTGGTAACCAATTTGCTCCATCACGTACAGATTTCTTGCTACATTGGGTTAGCAGTTTGAGGTGAACGTTTCAGATTGAGTGCGATCGAGATAAAAGTTTCTTGGATGAATTCTTTATACTAATTGTTTAGTAGTTATTCAAATAAGAATAAAGAAAATTGTAACAAGGCAGCACATAAGAATAGAGTAATGTCAACAAAACACACTGTGATGGTAGCAAATTGTCTGCACTTAAAACAGCCACATACATGTGCACAAACATTGAGCATATAAGAGCGAGGTTAGACACAAAGCAAAGCAAAGAAATGTGCAAAAAATGTTGTACAGGTATGTATGTAAGAATAGAAAATGCAAACCGCACCATTGCAATACATGAAGACAAACACCCGATGGTGTGAAAATAAAATTCTAATAAATGAGATCCGACACTGTGGTAATAACTAGCAAATTTTTATTTCAAAGTTTAGTAAAAACACGATATTTGTCAACACAGTTTAGATTTTAAAGTCATTCCTGGGTCAATCAATCTCCTGGTGGGCCCGTTTCTTCTTCCCCCGAATGCTTCTCTTGGTGCGCTGCTTGGCGTATTTTTCATCTGGGGTTTCCCGCAGGAGCAACCAGCAGAAATCAGCCATCATAGTGGTGTTCCATCTTCCTTGGTACCTTCTCTCTGCGTCCTTGATGTCCTGGTGAAACCTTTCACCTTGTTCTTCACTGTACGCCCCCAAGTTTTCGGGAAAGTAGTTCACATGGGAGTGCAAGAAATGGACTTTCAGGCTCATGTTACAGCCTTGTTCTTTGAAGGCATTGAGCATCCTGGCAACAATATCCTTATAGTTCTCATCCCGCCTGTTCCCCAAGAATTTGAGAACAACATCCTTGAAGGAATCCCAGGCTTCTTTTTCCTTCTCAGACATCGTTTCAGCGAATGCTCCATCTGAAATGAGTTTCCTTATATCAGGGCCAACAAACACTCCTTCCTTTAGCTTTGCTTCAGAAAGTCGGGGGAACTTTGAGCAAAGGTACCGAAAGCACTCACCATCTTTTGGAAGGGACTTGATGAATTGCTTAATGAGACCCAACTTAATGTGGAGAGGTGGTAATAGAATTTTATCACGAGGTACCAAGCTCTCATGAAGAACATTTTTCTCACCGGGTCTCAAATACTCCCGAATTGGCCAGTCTTTTTTCCCCGAGTGTAGGTCGCGGGCCCGGCTATCCCACAAGCAAAGGAAGCAGGGATATTTGGTGAAACCGGATTGCTGCCCTAATAGCATGGATAGAATTTTAAAGTCTCCACAAATCATCCACTTATGCTCATCATAACGAATCTTCTGAAGAATCAGGGCCAAATTCTCGTATTTTTCTTGGAGAATAACAGAGTGAGCAATAGGAACTGAAGCAAATGTGTTGCCATTATGAAGAAG
Source organism: Ichthyophis bannanicus (assembly GCA_033557465.1). Taxonomy (NCBI): domain Eukaryota; kingdom Metazoa; phylum Chordata; class Amphibia; order Gymnophiona; family Ichthyophiidae; genus Ichthyophis; species Ichthyophis bannanicus. Next base: position 310,411,510 of record CM066032.1, on the reverse strand, counting down.
AACACCTTTTATGCTGTCTTTTGACGAATCAATGAACAGCCGCCATTCAGCAGGATCATACTTGAGTTTAAACTTTTCCATCACTCCGTATATATCGTTGCAAAATACCAAATCTTCCTCTTTGCTGAAATACTTCAAAAATTGTGTCTCGCGGTTGCGGTACCAATAAAAAGTTGTTCCTGGTGACAATAGATTTTTCTGTTTAAGCCGAGAACCTAGCAGTTGGGCAGCATCTTTTGGGAGTCCTAAATCCCGGACTAAATCATTCAATTCAGCTTGAGAGAAAAGTTCAGGTTTCGGATCTGGTTCAGTTTCAAACTCGGAAGTACTGGACTCATCGGGAAAAGCCATCTGATGAGTCTCATCATGATCAGAACCGTCCACACAAATATGATCCAAAGATTTTGGTGGTTCAGGCACAGGTACTTCGTTGCTATGAGGCATAGGCCTAATTGCTGAGGGAAGGTTGGGGTAACTTATTACGTTCTTATTTTTTAAGTTGTATCCCTTCACAATGCAAGAGCAAAAATAGCAGTCACTGCTGTGGTCTCTTTGTTCACGCCACATCATAGGTATTCCGAAACGAAATGCTTGTTTTTTACCTTTCATCCATAAGCGTAGATCTTCCTCACATGTCTTGCACACTTTGTGAGGAGCCCACGGTTTGTCTTGATCGCCTAACTTCAAACCGAAATAGGCGAAATATACTTTTTTAATAAATGCAGAAATGTTCCTCTGCCGCTTTTTCACGGTATATTCCCCACAAATAAAACAAAAACTGTCCGGAGAGTTGACACAACCTCTGGCTCTGTGAGCCATCACAAATACACAGCACTGCAAACTACAACTGTAGTGAACCACTTCGGAATAAAGCTGGATTACGACTGAGCAAACAAAAGGTAATAATGAACTTGCAAGAAACTGAAATTTGACAGGAACGTTCATGTCGCAACCACCGTGTTTGAGCGAGCGAACAAGGCGAGGCGAACAGGAAAGAACATGCGCCAGCGCGAGTACTGGATTTAGCCCCCCGCCTCCCAATTGTCCTGTTAATGTATAAAATGATTACAAAACACTCTAAAATATCATGAGGGAGTGTTTCTAGTTAGTTAACCATTACAACCTCTATTTTGGGCCAAGAAAATAAACTGCAGTCGGCTAAAAAGAAATTATGTGAACATTCCTTATATGGGTAAGAAATCTAATTTTGCAAGAAAACGTGACGTGATGGAACATTTTGGCTATTTTTCCTGGATTCAGCACCCCAAAATGTATAGGAATCAGTTGCAAAACTGGAGGCAGTTTTTTGGTAGTGTACCTGTGTTATTGTCTTCCTGTTTCTAAATTGTGATTCCTTGTTTGGTGATGGTCTATGTTCTGCATGTGTAACTAAGCTGAGGTATTCCGTTTATGTAATTCCTATTTGACATGGCCACTTGTTTTCTCTCTCCAGAAGGTCATGTATTGTTATTCTCTGCAATATATTGGTTTAATATTTGCAGTGTTGCCTTTTGATAGGTAGAGTATGGTGCTTTGTGAGTCCTCGTAGTGCTGTTAGGATACGGTAGGTTTGCTATGGGTTCTAAATGGGCAGTGTTTGTAGTAGTTCCTAATGTGCCTGGCGGTTGGCACTGGATTATATTAATGTAGAAATCTTTTAGTCTTTCTTTATCTATATACTCATGAAGAGGCATGTTTACTAAAAGTTATTGCAAATATTTACGCAAATGAGGCCCCTTATGCAAATGAGGACCCGCACCAAGTCTCCGCACATGGCCCCGCACCCTCCTTGGGGTGTCCCTGACTGCTTGTGTTAGAAATTGGTTGAGTGGGAGATGACAAAGGATACAGGTAAATGGAGCTCACTTTGAGGAGAAGGAGGTTACTAGTGATGTGCCCCAGGGATCTGTCCTTAGTCTGATTCTTTTTAACATCTTTGTTAGTGATATAGCGGAAGGGCTGTTGGGTAAGGTTTGCAGATGATACCAAAATCTGCAATAGAGTAGACACCCAGGAAGGTGTAGATACCATGAGGAGAGATCTAGCTAAGCTTGAAGAATGGTCTAGAATTTGGCAGCTGAGATTTAATGTTAAAAAATGCAAGGTCATGCATTTGGGCTGCAGCAGTCCAAGGAAGCAATATAGTTTAGGGGGTAAAGTACTTTTGTCCACTAAAGAAGAGCGGGACCTAGGCATGATTGTGTCTGATGATTTTAAAGTAGCTAAACAGGTACATAAGAACATAATAATATAAGATATGCCATACTGGGTCAGACCAAGGTCCATCAAGCCCAGTATCCTGTTTCCAACAGTGGCCAATCTAGGACATACGTACCTAGCAGTTTCCCCAAAAGACACAGGTTCCACAATGTTTGTATTGGGTCAGGTATTGATTCCCTGGGTCCCTTCTTAATAATCGTTTATGGACATTTCCTCCAGGAACTTGTCCAAACCTTTTTTTAAACCCAGCTACACTAACAGCCTTTACTACATCCTCCGCTAACAAATTCCAAAGATTAATTACACGTTGAGTGATAAAAAGATTTTCTTTTATTAGCCTTAAATAGTTTAACCTGTAGCTTCATTGCATGTCCCCTAGTCTTTCTATATACTGATAACGTAAACAATCGATCTACGTTTACCCGTTCCAATCCGTTCATTACTTTATAGACTTCTATCATATCTCCGCTCAGCCATCTCTTTTTCAGGTTAAAGAGCCTTAACCTTTTTAACCTTTCTTCATAGGGGTTTCCTTCCATCCCCTTTACCATTTTGGTGGCTCTTCTCTGAACCTTTTCTAATAACGCTGTATCCTTTTTAAGATACGGCAACCAGAATTGCACACAATATTTAAAGTGCGGTCTCACCATGGAACGATATAGAGGCATTATAATATCCTTTGTTTTATTTTCCATTCCTTTCCTTATGAAAACCAGCATTCTATTTGCTCTCTTGGCCGCCGCTGCACACTGGGCCAAGAGTTTTAAGATGTTATCCAGAATGACGCCTAAATCGTTTTTCCTGGGTGGTGGTTCCTAATGTGGAACCTTGCATCGTGTAACCATAGTTTGGGTTGTTCTTCCCTAAGTGCATAACTTTGCACTTGTCCACATTAAATTTCATCTGCCATTTTGATGCCCAGTCTTCCAATTTATCAAGATCCTCTTGCAATTTTCCACAATCCTCTTGGGTTTTAACAGCTTTAAATAGTTTTGTGTCATCTGCAAATTTGATAACCTTGCTCGTTATTCCCTTTTCCAGGTCATTTATGAATATGTCAAAAAGCAGCGGACCCAGCACAGATCCCCTGGGGTACACTACTATTCACCTTTCTCCATTGGGAAAATTGGCCATTTTGGCCATTTAGCCCTACCCTCTTCTTTCTAACTTTTAACCAGTTCCTGATCCACAATAGTAAACTGCCTCCTATCTCATGACTCTTACGTTTTGCGAAAAGTCTCTGATGAGGGACCTTGTCAAAGGCTTTCTGAAAGTCCAAATACACTATATCAACTGACTCACCTTTGTCTACCTGTTTATTCACACCTTTAAAAAAACATAACAGATTAGAAAGACAATATCTTCCTTGTCTAAAGCCATGTTGGCTGTCTCACATTAAGCCATGACATGTTGAGCAATTTTGTTCTTTATGATGGTTTCTACCATTTTTCCTGGTACTGACGTCAGGCTCACCAGTCTGTAGTTTCCCGGATCACCCCTGGAACCCTTTTTAAAAATTGGTGTTACATTCGCCATCCTCCAATCTTCAGGTATTACAGATGATTTTAATGATAGTTCACAGATTACTAATAGCAGGTCTGCAATTTCATATTTCAGTTCTTTCAACACCCTTGGATATATACCATCTGGCCCAGGTGATTTACTACTCTTCAGTTTATCTAATAGTTGTAATACATCTTCCCGATGTAGCGATATTTCCTTCAATTCTTCTGCACCTTTAAATACCACTTCAGTCATGGGTAACATCCCTACATGTTCCTCAGTAAAGACCGAAGCAAAGAATTCATTCAGTCTCTCCGCTATCGCCTTGTCCCCTCTTAGTGCCCCTTTAACCCCTCTATCATCTAATGGACCAACTGACTCTCTCACAGGTTTTTTGCTACAAATGTACTTGAAAAAGTCTTTATTTCGCGTTTTTGCTTCCGCAGTAAGTTTCTTCTCAAATTCTCCCTTTGCCTGCCTTATCAATGCCTTGCATTTGACTTGCCAGTGCTTGTGCTGTTTCCAGGTTTCCTCGTTTGGCTCTTTTTTCCATTTCCTGAAAGATGCTTTTTTGGCAACAACAGCCTCTCTGACGTCACCTTTAAACCATGCTGGCAGTTTTTTGGACTTCCTTCCACTTTTCTTAAAGCGTGGAATACAGCTGATCTGGGCTTCCAAGATACTATTTTTCAACAACACCTAAGCTTGATGTACTGTAACTCTTTAACCTTTGCAACTGCTCCTTTTAGTTTTTTTAAACTATTTTCCTCATTTTATCATAGTCTCCCTTTCAAAAGTTAAAAGGTAGTACTGTGGATTTCCTTACCATTCCTCCTCCATTAATTAGATCAAACGCGATCATGCTATGATCACTATTGCCAAGTGGCCCCAGCAACTTTATCTCTTGCACCAGATCTGGTGTTCCACTAAGGACTAGGTCTAATATGGCTTGTCCTCTGATTGGTTCATGAATCAACTGCTCCAAGAAGCAGTCATTTATTTCATCTAGGAACTTTATCTCCCTAGCATGTCCTGCCATGACACTGACCCAGTCAATACCGGGGTAATTGAAATCACCCATTATTACTGTGCTGTAACTTTTGATAGCTTCCTTGATTTCTTTGAGCATTTCATCATCCATTTGTTCATTCTGGCCAGACGGTCGATAATACACCCCCACTGCCATCTCCTTCCCCTGTTTGCATGGGATTTTAATCCATAGAGATTCTACAGCACATTTTGTTTCCTGCAAAACTTTAATCCTTTCTGACTCAATGTCCTCTATAAAATAGAGTGCAATCCCTCCACCAATTTGATCAGCTCTATCATTATGATGTATTTTGTACCCAGGTATCACAGTGTCCCAATGGTAGTCCTCCTTCCACCATGTCTCTGAGATTCCAATCATATCTAACCTCTCATTTAGTGCTATATATTCTAAGTCTCCCATCTTATTTTTTAGACTTCTAGCATTTGCATACAAGCATTTTAGAGACTTTATTTTATTCTTATTAATTTGGCTATTGGTGGGCATGGGTAATTTGGGATCTTTAAGCTCTGTCTGCTCCATACTTGAGGGCATTTGGGCTACTTTACTCTTTTTTAGAACCTCTCTGTTTTTGGTAGTATCCTTCAAGGATACATTTTTCCGAACCATGCACTCTTGTGCGACTGTCGGCTTTCCCCTATTATCTAGTTTAAAAGTAGCTCTATCTCCTTTTTTAAAGGTTAATGCCAGCAGACAGGTTACATCCCAGTGAAGGTGAAGCCCATCCCTTCAAAAGAGCCCCTCCTTTTCCCAGAATGTTCCCCAGTTCCTAACAAATCTAAAACCCTCATCCTTGCACCATCGTCTCTTCCACGCATTGAGACTCTGGAGCTCTGCCTGCCTTTTGGGTCCTGCAAGTGGAACGGGAAGCATTTCGGAGAATGTTACCCTGGAAGTTCTGGATTTCAACTTCCTACCTAAAAGCCAAAATTTAGCCTCTAGAACCTCCCTACCACATTTTCCCATGTCATTGGTACCGACATGTACCAAGACAGCAGATTCCTCTCTAGCACTATCTAAGACCTTATCTAGGTGGCGCGTGAGGTCCGCTACCCCCACACCAGGCAGGCATGTTACCAAGCGATCCTCACGTCCACCAGCCACACAGCTATCTACATGCCTAATGATCGAATCACCAACTATAACGGCTGTCCCAACCCTTCCCTCATGGGCACATGGCCCTGGAGAAACGTCCTCGGTGTGAGAGGGTTTTACATCACCTGGAGGACAGGTCCTAGTTACAGGATCACTTCCTGCCACACCATGGTGATTCTCTGCTGTCACGTGACCTCTCTCCTTTATGGCAACAAGGATGCTGTCTGAATGGAGGTGGGACTTCAGGACTATATCCCTGTAGGTCTCCTCTATGTACCTCTCTGTCGTTTCTTATGTCTTCTAAGTCTGCTACTCTAGCCTCTAGAGAACGGACTCGTTCCCTGAGAGAAAAGAGCTCCTTGCACCTAGTGCACACATAAGACCTCTCACCAACTGGGAGAAAATCATACATGTGACACTCAATGCAAAAGACTGGAAAGCCCCCATCTTGCTGCTGGACTGCTGTCTGCATCTTATTTTTAAGCTTGTGTTTAGATCTTTAAGTTCTTTACTTACTAAGGGTTGCTATGGATACTTATACTATTAAAATTGTACCTAATACGTTTAATATACCTTGTTCACCTGAAGCTTAATTAATCTCAGGCCCTTAGTGTATGACTGATTTGGATAACGAGCTCTGAGAGCACCTCCTTTCCTTTAAGATGTGTAAGTACCTATAAAGCTACGATTATCCCAGGGGTGGGTGGGTGTTGGGGAGGGAGGAAGGGAGGGAAATAACACTTATTAAAAGAGGGCTGCTACACAGTACCCTGTCCTGTGCTTCTGAGGTAAGCTGTGACCAACTTCCTGGGTGATTAACCGTCCTTGCTTGGATAGAAGAAGTCTTTCAAAATGGCCTTTTGACCTGCCACCTGGCGTTAAACCTATTGAAAATGTTTCACAGGTCTCTTGCCCCCTAGGTAGAAGGCCTCTTTATAAAGGTCTCTAGAAGACTTTATTTGTTGCTCAAAGAATACTGATCCTGTTTTGCCTTTTATGCTAAGTTATATTCTGATTTGATTTAAATTAAAGTTATTTGCTGCTGCTAGGCTCTGACTTATTATGAAATTTTAACTAGAAGCTCTCTGCTAGGTTCTAAATTTAACCAGAAAGCTCTCTTCTGTGTTTTAAATTTAAACTAAAAGTACTTTGCTGGTACTAGGCCCTGAGTGAGTCTTAAATTTAAACTAGAAGCTCTCTGCTTGGTTCTAAATTTAACCAGAAAGCTTTATTCTGTGTTTTAAATTTAATCTAAAAGTACTTTGCTGATACTAGTACCTGATTGAGTATTAAATGTAAACTGCAAGCTCTCTGCTGGTATGAAATCTAACCAGAAAGCTCTCTTCTGTGTTTTAAATTTAAACTTAAACTGCTGCTACTAGGCCCTGACTGATTTAACAAATACACTGGGTTCGCAAATTAATCAGCTTTAATTCAAAGAAGTCCCTTCAGAAAAAATTCCCATAAGTATATACTCACAATTGCAGATCTCTCTCCAGAAGTAGCAGTCCCCTTTTTCTAGTCCTTCAAGCAAAAGCTAGAAGGATGCTTAGGTGCATAGGGAGAGGAATGGCCAGCAGAAGAAAGGAGGAGATAGTGCTTCTGTATAAGTCTTTAGTGTGACCTCATTTGGAGTATTGTGTGCAATTCTGGAGACCGCACCTTCAAAAGGATGTAAACAGGCTGGAGTCAGTACAGAGGGTGGCTACTAAAATGTTTAGTGGTCTTCATTATAAAGCATATGAGGATAGATTTAAGGATCTTAATATGTATACCTTAGAGGAAAGGCGGAATAGAGGTGATATGATTGAGATGTTTAAATACCTCCGTGACATAAACTCACAGGCGGAGAGCCTCTTTTGATCAAAAGCAAGCTCTGCTACGAGGGGATATGGGATGAGGGTGAAAGGGGATAGATTCAAGAGTGATATGCGGAAATATTTCTTTATGGAAAGAGTGGTGGATCCGTGGAATAGTCTCCCAGTGGAGGTGGTAGAGATGAGGACAGTATCTGAATTCAAAGAAGCATGGGACAAACACAGAGGATCTCTAAAGGAAAAAAGGGGACTGTTGTAGTGGTTGATATGGAAGGACAGACTAGATAGGCCATGTGATTTGTTTCTGTCATCATGTTTCTATGTTTCTTTATGGCATGTAAGTTAGATGGGATTGAGTTCCAAAAGTTTGGTGCCTTAAGGGAGAAGGCTCTTCTTGATGTAGTAGTGTTAAGTTTAATTAATAGTCCTGTGGTGCTTAAAGTATTTTGTGAGCTGGAATGCCTTGATTGGTTGTTTTTAGCTTCATGAAGTAATAAGCAAAGGTAGGTGGATGATAAGCCATTGAGCACCTTAAAGATTGTAAATATGGCTTTAAATCTTGAGCGTTCAATGATAGATAACCAAACCAATAACACAGGTACACTACCAAAAAACTGCCTCCAGTTTTGCAACTGATTCCTATAGATTTTGGGGTGCTGAATCCAGGAAAAATAGCCAAAATGTTCCATCACGTCACGTTTTCTTGCAAAATTAGATTTCTTACCCATATAAGGAATGTTCACATAATTTCTTTTTAGCCGACTGCAGTTTATTTTCTTGGCCCAAAATAGAGGTTGTAATGGTTAACTAACTAGAAACATTCCCTCATGATATTTTAGAGTGTTTTGTATTCATTTTATACATTAACAGGACAATTGGGAGGCGGGGGGCTAAATCCAGTACTCGCGCTGGCGCATGTTCTTTCCTGTTCGCCTCGCCTCGTTCACTCACTCAAACACGGTGGTTGTGACATGAACGTTCCTGTCAAATTTCAGTTTCTTGCAAGTTCATTATTACCTTTTGTTTGCTCAGTCGTAATCCAGCTTTATTCCGAAGTGGTTCACTACAGTTGTAGTTTACAGTGCTGTGTATTTGTGATGGCTCACAGAGCCAGAGGTTGCGTCAACTCTCCGGACAGTTTTTGTTTTATTAGTGGGGAATATACCGTGAAAAAGCGGCAGAGGAACATTTCTGCATTTATTAAAAAAGTATATTTCGCCTATTTCGGTTTGAAGTTAGGCGATCAAGACAAACCGTGGGCTCCTCACAAAGTGTGCAAGACATGTGAGGAAGATCTACGCTTATGGATGAAAGGTAAAAAACAAGCATTTCGTTTCGGAATATCTATGATGTGGCGTGAACAAAGAGACCACAGCAGTGACTGCTATTTTTGCTCTTGCATTGTGAAGGGATACAACTTAAAAAATAAGAACGTAATAAGTTACCCCAACCTTCCCTCAGCAATTAGGCCTATGCCTCATAGCAACGAAGTACCTGTGCCTAAACCACCAAAATCTTTGGATCATATTTGTGTGGACGGTTCTGATCATGATGAGACTCATCAGATGGCTTTTCCCGATGAGTCCAGTACTTCCGAGTTTGAAACTGAACCAGATCCGAAACCTGAACTTTTCTCTCAAGCTGAATTGAATGATTTAGTCCGGGATTTAGGACTCCCAAAATATGCTGCCCAACTGCTAGGTTCTCGGCTTAAACAGAAAAATCTATTGTCACCAGGAACAACTTTTTATTGGTACCGCAACCGCGAGACACAATTTTTGAAGTATTTCAGCAAAGAGGAAGATTTGGTATTTTGCAACGATATATACGGAGTGATGGAAAAGTTTAAACTCAAGTATGATCCTGCTGAATGGCGGCTGTTCATTGATTCGTCAAAAGACAGCATAAAAGGTGTTCTTCTTCATAATGGCAACACATTCGCTTCAGTTCCTATTGCTCACTCTGTTATTCTCCAAGAAAAATACGAGAATTTGGCCCTGATTCTTCAGAAGATTCGTTATGATGAGCATAAGTGGATGATTTGTGGAGACTTTAAAATTCTATCCATGCTATTAGGGCAGCAATCCGGTTTCACCAAATATCCCTGCTTCCTTTGCTTGTGGGATAGCCGGGCCCGCGACCTACACTGGGGGAAAAAAGACTGGCCAATTCGGGAGTATTTGAGACCCGGTGAGAAAAATGTTCTTCATGAGAGCTTGGTACCTCGTGATAAAATTCTATTACCACCTCTCCACATTAAGTTGGGTCTCATTAAGCAATTCATCAAGTCCCTTCCAAAAGATGGTGAGTGCTTTCGGTACCTTTGCTCAAAGTTCCCCCGACTTTCTGAAGCAAAGCTAAAGGAAGGAGTGTTTGTTGGCCCTGATATAAGAAAACTCATTTCAGATGGAGCATTCGCTGAAACGATGTCTGAGAAGGAAAAAGAAGCCTGGGATTCCTTCAAGGATGTTGTTCTCAAATTCTTGGGGAACAGGCGGGATGAGAACTATAAGGATATTGTTGCCAGGATGCTCAATGCCTTCAAAGAACAAGGCTGTAACATGAGCCTGAAAGTCCATTTCTTGCACTCCCATGTGAACTACTTTCCCGAAAACATGGGGGCGTACAGTGAAGAACAAGGTGAAAGGTTTCACCAGGACATCAAGGACGCAGAGAGAAGGTACCAAGGAAGATGGAACACCACTATGATGGCTGATTTCTGCTGGTTGCTGCTGCGGGAAACCCCAGATGAAAAATACGCCAGGCAGCGCACCAAGAGAAGCATTCGGGGGAAGAAGAAACGGGCCCACCAGGAGATTGATTGACCCAAGAATGACTTTAAAATCTAAACTGTGTTGACAAATATCGTGTTTTTACTAAACTTTGAAATAAAAATTTGCTAGTTATTACCACAGTGTCGGATCTCATTTATTAGAATTTTATTTTCACACCATCGGGTGTTTGTCTTCATGTATTGCAATGGTGCGGTTTGCGTTTTCTATTCTTACATACATACCTGTACAACATTTTTTGCACATTTCTTTGCTTTGCTTTGTGTCTAACCTCGCTCTTATATGCTCAATGTTTGTGCACATGTATGTGGCTGTTTTAAGTGCAGACAATTTTGCTACCATCACAGTGTGTTTTGTTGACATTACTCTATTCTTATGTGCTGCCTTGTTACAATTTTCTTTATTCTTATTTGAATAACTACTAAACAATTAGTATAAAGAATTCATCCAAGAAACTTTTATCTCGATCGCACTCAATCTGAAACGTTCACCTCAAACTGCTAACCCAATGTAGCAAGAAATCTGTACGTGATGGAGCAAATTGGTTACCAGATTTGGATTCAGCGCACCAAAAAACGTAAAAATCAATCGAAACATTAGAGGCAGTTTAAAAAACATTTTTTTAGTGTACCTGTGTAATTAGTGCTTATATTGGATAAAGTGCGTGCTGCCTTATTGAAAGCCAGTTGTAGGGGATGAATTGCTACTTTTGGTAGGCCTTGGAACATGAGATTGCAGAAATCCAGGTAGGGGAAAATAAGGGCTTTTGATACCGTTTCTCATCAAATCCTTCTTAACCAATTCCATCATATCGGAGTACGAGGCAACCTCCTCAAATGAATCCATGCCTACCTATTCAGCTGCAGTCGATAAAAATTGGAACCCAAACATCATATCCTTTCACCCTAACCCAAGGATTGCGACAAGGCTCATCCCTCTCCTCTCTACTTTTCAATATCTACATTCATCCCTTTTGCATAATCTTCCAAAAATTTAATGTCAATTACTTAATTTATGCTGACAATATAATGATTTAAGCACTTTTCTCCACATCCACTCCTGAGTATTCTGAAATCACAAACTGCTTTGCGGAAGTAGTCAAATGGCTCCACCTTCACAATTTATTAGTCAACTTCAATAAAACAGAAATTATTCACGTCATAAGAGACCCCAACTTCACCCCCCTGAATCCATCAGGATTGACAACACTGACCTCCGTGTCAAAACAGAAATCCGATACCTAGGCATCATACTTGATCAACAACTGAGCTTCAAAACCCAAATTCAAAACACCACAAAGTCTGTCTATTATAAACTCAGAATGGTGTGAAACCTATGCTCCATCCTATCCACTGAAACACTGTAAATATGTATTAAGTACCTGTATGTAACTACAATATTCAATCTACTGTAAATCTTGTAACCCTATGCTTGCTGTGCTCTATCCCCCCCCCCCCCAAATCACATTGTATATAAATTAATCCTGGCCAGTACAGCCAAACCTCCTATGTATAGACACCGCTGCTGATCACTGGAAGCAGCGGGTTACAAATGTACACTAAATAAAATAAATAAATAAATTCTGCTCAGTCTGCCAAGCCACCATCACTCCTCGATTCAACTACTGCAACTCCATATACCAAAGCCTACCCAAGCATGCTCTGCTCTCACTACAACTTGCACAAAATGCTACAGCACGTATCACCTGCCAAGTATCCAGACAAACTCACATCACACCCATCCTCAAACCTCTCCACTGGCTATCGGTCATCTTTAATGGGGTCATTCAGAGGCATAAATAGCGGGGATGGACGTTCCATTGGTATGTCCATCCCTGCTATTCATGCCATTTCCCGATCCCGTCTAACTTCCCCATGTGGGAAGTTAAATGGGGTGGGTAGAGGGCAGATCGGGGGCGGGGTTAGGGCAGGCAGTGGGCGGTCGTTGGCCCCGGACATACCCGGCCGATTCCAACATCAGCCCTGTATGTTCTGGGCCGGTGACTTGAACGGGGAACTTATTCCACCTTGGAGGTGGAATAGGTTCCTCTAGTTGGTGGGGGACAGTGGGCCCAGGGTTCAGAAAGGACAGGAGGGGGCAGAGGACATTCCCCTCGGCCCAACCCTGGCCTTTGGAGGCCAGATCAGGGGTTGGGCTGTGGGGAAAGTACTTTTTGAGCCAGCAGCTGGGGATCACAGCTTTTAAATGGAGCCGCGGTGCCATGGTAACTGGATGCCATGGCGCCGTGGGCTGCATTGAAAAGCCCTAACTGAGCTAGCCGGGCAAGGCCTGTACATGCAGGCTGACCTGAATCAGGGTCTCGGCCTGCACTTACAGGCCTTGACACGAATCTGATCCCGCGGAACGAGATGTGCCCCGCGAGATCAGAATCCTGGCTAACTCTGTGTGTCCAGTTCTGACTGGGCGTACAGAGGGCCGGGACATCCAGGTCTGAATCAGCCCCTAAACAACCAGTCCTCTGAGCATCTTCAAGTGCTAATCCACAATCCCAGGACCAACAGATCAAAAAGGAATACCACACAAATTCTCCTTAGTCTCCTATCCCAGATCTGCAAGAGAAACCAAAACATATGCTTCAGAGCATTCACACTCTATGCTCCCACCCTCTGGAACTCTCTACCCCCCACACTAAAAAACATTAATTCAATTGTGGACTTCCAAATGAAATTAAAAACCTACCTCTTTCAAGAACACTTCAGCGCTGAGTCCCAGTGGAATGTAAACCAGCATAACCATTTGCAAGCTAACAGGATTTCTCTCCCCCTCCATGAAGTTCCCCCCTTAAGAGACTCCAACCCACCCCCTTAAAGCCCATACCAACTGTTTAAATAGCTTTGATGCATCTTAAACTTATTGTAACCTTTTCTTATTTACAAGTTCTATGTCTCCTAGCTGTATACATAAATTCATTGTATTCACCCTTCTTATTTACAAAATTTTACCTCCTAGTTGTATATAAAGTTCATTGTATTCACTCAGTTAAATGTAAACAGTTTTGACTGGTAGAAAAATGGTATAGCAAAACCTATTAAATAAATAAGTAAAAATACCTTCAGGGAATCCGAAAACTACAGATGCACTCTCACTGGATTGGTTATTTCTGTAATGGAATAAGGTTCAATAAATCTAGAAAGCACTTTACTATATGGGAGCTTCAAGTGCGTATTCCTCGTGGACAGCATACTTTATCATCCAAGCTGAACTGAAGTTCTGGTCAGTGGTACCTGTCCTCAAATTTAATTTGTTGTGTCACCACTCTCTCCAGGCGGCAGTTCACCTACTTCCAAGTGTCCTGGAGATACTGAACAAAACTATTGGCTGCTGGGGCTTCTGTGTATTGGCATTGACAACAAAAGGCAAATGGGATGCTGGCCACACATAGCAAAGTATGGTGAAATGCCTGTGGACTCATTCTCATGATTGTGGTGGCTGAAGTCGACCCTGGGAAGCAAGTTCAATCATCCTGATGAGCTGAGATAAAATATTTAAAGAATTCCATCAGATCCTGGGTTCAAACATCCGATGGCCTCAATATATCGTAAATTTTTATGGTCAGAGTTGTGACTAGAAAAGAAGCACCCTCTAACAAATGCATCCACTCCTCTGCAGCTCACTTGATGGTGAGAATTTCCCATTTCCCTACATCACAATTGAGCTTGGTAGGAGAAAGTTTCAGGGAAATGTACCCACAAGGATAGAGCTGAGCATTTGGATTTAGTCTTTGTGATAAAACTTCCCCATTTCCAACTTCTGATGCATCTACCACCAGAGTGATTGGCTTGATTGGGTCTGGATAACAGAACAGGAATAGAAGCAAAAAGTATTTTCAACTTCTTAAGAATTCTTGTATCTGTGTGTTACAGGAGTTCTTAGATATACCCTCCATGTTGGATTAATTACCTATAATAATTGGTGAGATCCATCAATATGGTCAACTAGAGTACAGGAGCAACTTGACTGGGGTCCATCTCAAAACTTTTATCTGAAATTATACGCATGCTTCTCTCAGGAGAGAAAATCAAGACAGACCTCCTTTTGCAGCCTGTGGTAGTCTCAGAAGAAATCATTGAAAAAGGATTTGAAGATGGCCCGGGCATTACAAAGGTCGAATGGCATCATGGTGTACTTATAATGGCCATCTCTTTTAATGAAAGTAGTCTTCTACTCATCACTCTGTCTGATCCAAATAAGCTTATAGGCACAATAAAGAACCAACTTGGTGAAAATCTTGGTACCTTGGAGCCTGTTAAATAGTTTGGCAATTCATGGCATGGGCATCTATCCATAAGAGTAATTTTATTAAGGCCTTAATAATCAATGCAAAACCTGAGAGATCTATTCTTTTGCACAAAAGAAACTATACCCCAATGGGGTATTTAGAACGATAGATAAAGCCCCAGGCTAAGTTTTCCTTGATATAATCTGCCATGGCCTTGGTTTCTGATCCAGGTAATTGATATGTTTGTCCATTGGGTGGAATCATCCCAGGCAGTAGTTCAATAGCACAATTGTTCTCATGATGTTTTGATAGAGACCCAGCTTGTTTCTTGCTGCAAACATTGGCAAATGAGTGATATTCTACTGGCAGAGACTAAGAATACTGGATCTATGGGTTGAGGGTCCAGAGTGGAGGAGTTGAAATAAGAAGGATATCAGGAAACAATCTATCCCTGTCACCAGGCAATAAGGTTGTTTATTTACATTCTCTTATATACTGTGCTATTCTGCATCAGTGTGGTTTACATTGAACAAACTGAAATTACATTGAACAGGGAATTATAACTTGGAGATAACTATTTTACAGGGAACATGGGCCATGGAGGGTTAAGTGGCTTGTCCAAGACCACAAGGAGCACCTGTGGGACTTAGAAACTCAAGTCCTTCCAGCCCAAGGTTGTTGTCCTCTAGTGGGATTTGAACCCCCAACCTTCCAGCCTGAAGTACCTTGTCCCAACCACTAGGCCACTCCTCCACTCCTGAGGCCATGATAACCCCAACTGGAGAGTGGAGACTGGTCATCAGTGAGCCATAACATAATAGTCTGGGTGCCAGGTACCCACTGATAAGTTCAAATCCACTGTAACTTCCTGCACTTCCATCAATGACCACAATGAAAACAAGTGAGAAGTCCAGCTTCAGAGGTATTCCATACCATTGGACAAATTCATAACTGATGAAGTTTTCAGCAGCTCCTGAATTGATGATGGCCAGTGATTCCACATGATCAGTAAACCAACTCAGGGTGACAGAAACTGAGAAGCATTGAGCTACATGGTTCAGAAAGATGGTGACCAAATTCAAAGGGTTCTCTTGTATGGTCTCAGGGCCAAGCTTATAGATGTGGGGAAATAACACAGCAAAATGTCCTTAACCTGAATAATAAAGACATAGAGCCCAATTCAGAAAGGGGCACGTCTGGGCTGTCTGGACGCCCCTGAGCAGGATTGGCCCATTAGGACTCAATTCTGTAATGTGGGAGCAAAATGTTCCCGCAGCATACAGAATCGGCCCAAAGATGCCCTGGCATGCCCTTGCATGCCTGTGGGGCCTGGATCGGGTGGCAGGGACCTACCTGCACCCGGTCCCAATTTCCCGGTGTCTGCTGCTTATACCACCTTCGAGGTAGAATAAGCAGCACGTTCCCCCTGATCCTGCAGGACATACAGGGCCATGACTGGAATCAGCCTTGAATATCCTACCACCTCAGCCCATCCCCGCTCCACCGAGATTCCACTTATTCATAGGTGCACCTAATTCCCTGTGGTCTCTCACCCACTTATCCTTATTTCTCCTGGCCTCTGTTCTCCTCTCTATCTGTCTTCTATGGCTCCTCATCACTTTGTCTTCCTATTCTCCCCTCCTACCAACATCTTCATTCCTGCCCACCTTATCACCCCTTTATCATTTTCACTTCCCCCTCCATCCTGTCCTCTATCATCAGCTCTTGAGCTTCACCACTTTCTATCTCTTATTCTGCCATCTCCTCTTTCTCTAAGACAACTTCACCCTCGTTACCGCCATGCTGTCTCCTCTCTGTCCCGTACTCTTCTACTCCTTCTCCTTCACTCATCCGGAGATGATAGCCTCAATCCTGGCCCTCCTAGACTTTTGTCACACTCTGCAAAGAGATCTTCATGCAACATCTCTAATCTTATTCATATCCCTCTCCTTTCCCCTTCTTTCTTCCCTTCTCATGTGCCTTATGGAATGCACGCTCCATCTCAAATAAACTTGCTTTTACTCATGATCTCTTTATCTCTAATGCTCTCCATCTTCTTATTCTAACTGAGACCTGGCTCCTCCCAGAAGACACGGCATCAGTCGCTGCTCTCTGTCATTGCAGTTATCAGTTCTCCTACACACCTTGTCCCACTGGCCGTGGTGGTGGTGTTGGGCTTCTACTTTCTCCTTCCTGCCAATTCCAACCCCTCCTGCTGCCTCAGCCCCACTCCTTCCCCTCCTTTGAAGTCCATTTAATCTGCCTTTTCATTCTACTACCTCTCCTGGTAGCTGTTATTTATCGATCTTCTGGCTTTCCTTCTTTCTGGATTCCTCTTCCTCCACTCTTATTTCTTGGGGAGTTTAACTTTCATGTTGATAACCCCTCTTATCCTTATGCTTTACCTCCTCATTCGACCTCCAGCTTTGCTCTACTGCCCTCACTCACCAGCATGGCCACTGCCTTGACCTTGTATTTTTCTCTAATTTCTTACCCTCAAACTTCTGTACCTCAGTTCTTCCATTATCCAACCATCACCTGCTAAGCTTCACTCTTCATCACCTGCTGCCTCAACCTCATCCTCTCTTCTTTAACCTCTTTAGAAATCTTCATGCTATTGACCCTTTGGTTCTCTCTTCTACTGTTTCATCACCTCTTTCCTTCACTATGTCATCTGAGTCTGTTGATGAGGCAGTAGCTTCCTATAATGCTGCACTTTCCTCTGTTCTGGATACTCTTGCTCTACCCATGCCACATCCTGTGAGGTGTACTATACCCCAGTCCTGTCTTTCTTCCACTACCCACTATCTACATTCCTGAGTCCATTCAGCTGAGCGAGCTTGACTCAAATCTTTCTCCCTTGAAGACTTTCTACACTTCAGTTTCATGCTTGTCTCTTTAACAGTCAGCTATAGCATTCACCAAACAAGACTATTATGTCCATCTGACTATGTCTTGCTTTTGACCATCACCGTCTCTTTACTACTCTCAACTCTCTCCTCAAGGTGCCTCTGCCTCCAACCCCTCCCTCCCTTTCTGCCCAAACCCTGGCTGACTATTTCCATGACAAAATCCACAAGATCTCCCTCCAATTCCCCACAAAGTCAGCTACTTCCCCTCCTCCATCTCTTCACTCCCAACTTTCCCCCTCTACCTCTGCTACCCTTTCTTCCTTTTCTATGCTCTCTGAGGAGGAAACCACACACATTCTTTCCTCCTCCAAACTCACTATCTGCTCCTCTGATTCTATTCCCACCCATCTCCTAAGCCCCATCTCCTCTACTGTTGTCCCTTCCATCTCTCATATTCTCAACCTATCGTTCTC
The DNA here is from genome assembly GCA_033557465.1 of Ichthyophis bannanicus. Classification (NCBI taxonomy): domain Eukaryota; kingdom Metazoa; phylum Chordata; class Amphibia; order Gymnophiona; family Ichthyophiidae; genus Ichthyophis; species Ichthyophis bannanicus. The sequence continues at coordinate 310,393,470 of CM066032.1, read as the reverse complement.
CACTGCAACTTTCCCAGCAGCCTTCAAGCATGCTGTAGTTACACCTCTCCTCAAGAAACCCTCACTTGATTCTACCTGTCCTATCGACCAATCTCCCTCCTGTCCTTCATTTCTAAACTACTTGAATACTTGAATACTTGACTGGAGGTTGACTAAGGAGGCAGAGATCTCCTCGGCTCCAGGGCAACCCGATGGAAAATAAAGAAAATTCATTCCCTGGATAAATAAAATGCACCAGATTAAATCAGAACATGCTGGGGACAATATATGTGATGATCAAAACAGCAGAAATTAGAGAGGCTTTCTAGATGACCACCAAAGCACTGCGGCAGGAAAAGCCTGGCCTGGCAGCCCAAGATGGCAGATCTTAGCCCACTGAGCCCACCTATCTCGCAAATTGAGCATACTACTGCACTGGTTGAAGAGGCCACAGCGGCAGTAGTCAGAGCATTGGATGAAAGACTTCTTACCATCACCACACATTTATCCCAGGTGGTGCAAGGAGTAGCAGATTTGGTGGGTGGCTGGAGGGCGCGGAGCACCAGACTCTGGGATATATGCTATGGCATTGTATGGTGATCAAGACATTTTGGATGAGTGTCCTGAGTGTCATCTGAAGGGTCTCGAATACGATGGGAACAGCTGGATCCCTCTAGGCCTTATTGGACATTTGGCCGATAGAAGAAGGCCCAAGGAAAGGGAGGTTCACGTGGAGAAGACTGGCCTGTCTGATGGCCCGCAAAGCGATTATGCAAATATGGCTGACAAGGGAAGGGCTGTCCTATACATATTGTGTGAATACTACTTATGATCTGTTGCTTATGGAGCAGGAGAAGGCAAGGGGACACGCCAAGAGGTGGGTGGAATTTATGAGCATATGGGAGCCGTATATCCAGACTCTGCAGCCAGGGCACGGAGTAGAGTGCTAAATCACTGTGAATGAATGGGAGGAACATAATGATGGTGGTGCATAAGGGTACCTGGGGGGGGGGGAAGTAGATGCATAATGGGAGGGGAGTGCAAAGGGAGGGGGGGAATCAATATAAGGAAAAGAAGCTATTCATAATAAACTAGGAGTGAAAAGGGAGGTAAGGAGTAAATGGCATGCGTGGTTGTATCTATTGACTTTGCTAGGAATGCCAGGCTGTATCTTTACAGCAAGGTTAACAACCAAAACAATAGGAGTTAGAGTACGAGGGGTGGGGGGAAGGGGACAGAGGTAGATAGAGGACTGGCTAATCATATCCATGGGGGTGTAAGAGTTCACACTCATAGGGCTGGAAGGATATTATTATTATTTTTACTCTTGGGGCCAGGCAAAAGGTGGGGAGGTATTGAGAGGGTATGTAGGGGGGAGGGGTGGGGTGAGGAATGCAGGGGGGAAAGGAAAAGAAGAAAGGAAGAATGCTGTATATTCTCATGTAAGCTACAAGTGTGATAAAGTTTGAAGTGTGATTATAACAAAGGGTTATGTGGCTTGTTATAATGTTATGGTTTAATAAGCAGGTCAAAGATAAACTACTTGAACGTGTGGTTCACCACCGTTGCCTTGACTTTCTCGCCTCTCAAACCACCCTGGATCCTTTATAATCTGGCCTTCATCCTTTACATCCTACTGAAATGGCTCTTGCCAAAGTCTCCAGTGACTTGTTACTAGCAAAATCTAAGAGCCTTTACTCAGTCCTCATCCTTCTTGTCCTCTCTGCTGCTCTTGACACTGTTGACCACAAACGTCTCCTTGATACCCTATCCTCACTTAGTTTTAAGGCTCTGTACTATCCTAGTTCTCTTCTTATTTCTCCCATTGCTCTTTCAGTGTTTGTTCTGGTGGATCCTCCTCTGCTGCAGTTGGTGTACCCCAAGAATCTGTCTTGGGTCCTCTCCTTTTCTCTCTCTATACCCAGTCCCTTGGTGCCCTCATCTCTTCCCATGGCTTTCAGTACCATCTATATGTTGATGACTCCCAGATCTACCACTCTACACCTGAAATCTCTACAGCAATCCAGGCCCGGGTCTCTGCCTGCTTTTCTGACATTGCTGCTTGGATGTCTCACCACCACTTGAAATTGAACATGGCCAAAACCAAGCTTCTTATTTTTCTCCCTAAAACCTCCCCCCTCCTCCTTTCTCAGTTTCTGTGGATAATGCTCTGCTCCTCGCTGTTTCCTCGGCGCGCAACCCTGGGGTCATCTTTGATTTCTCTATCTCCTTCTCCACCCACATCCATCTGGTAGCTAATACCTGTGATTTCTTTCTCTATAACATCAACAAAATCTGCCCATTCCTTTCTGAACACACTACGAAGACACTTATCCACTCCTTAATCACCTCCTGTCTTGACTATTCTAACCTACTCCTTGTTGGTCTTCCTCTGAATCATCTCTCCCCTTCAATCTGTTCAACACTCTGCTGTCCAGCTAATCTTCCGCCAGCCTTGTCATGCTCATGTTACCCCTCTTCTCAAATCACTTCACTAACTCCCTACCTGTTTCTGCATCCAGTTCAAACGCCTCCTGCTGACCTGTAAGTGCATTCACTCTGCTTCTCCTCACTACCTTTCCTCTCTTATAACTCCCTATACCCCTCCCCGGAAACTCTGCTTTTCTGGCAAATTGCTTCTATCAAAGCCCTTCTCTTCTGTTGCTAACTCCAGACTTCACTCCTTTCACCTTGCTGCTCCTTATGCCTGCACCAAACTACCTGAGTCTGCATGTCAGGCGCCTTCTCTGGCTCTTTTCAAATCCAGCCTGAAAACTCACCTCTTTGCTGCCGCTTTCAGATCTTGACTCACCTGATATCCTTTGTGTTTCCTTACCATTCCCCCGAGATGTATTCTTGTCTACACCTACTGTGTTGTCTGTCTTGAATAGATTGTAAGCTCTGATAAGCAGGGACCATCTTTTATATGTGTCTGTGCAGTGCTGCATACATCTTGTAGCACTATAAAAATGCTTGGTAGTAGTAGTAATACTGATGAGACAGTGGAGAAAAGAGTCAAAGGGTCAATAGCATGAAGATTTCTAAAGAGGCTGGAGCAGACAGGGCGATGTTGAGGTGGCAGGTGATGAAGAGTGAAGCTTAGAAGGTGATAGTCTGATAAGGGAAGGACTGAGGTACAGATGTTTGAGGGTAAGCAATTAGAGAAGAATACAAGGGTGAGGCAGTGGCCATGCTGGTGAGTAGGGCCATAGAACAAAGCTGGAGGTTGACTGAGGTGGTAAGGGAAAGGAGCTTTAAAGCATAAGGGTCAGAGGGATTATCAACATGAATGTTAAAATCCTCATGAATAAGAAAGAGGGAAGAGGAATTCAGAAAGAAGGAAAGCCATGAGCCAAAGTCAGTGAGAAAGGTAGAAGTGGACTTGTCAGGAGGTCTGTAAATATAACAGATAACTGGATAGGTAGTGGAGTAAAAAGGTAGATAAAGTGGATTTCAAAGGAGGGAAAGGAGTAAGATGGAGGCAGCAGAAAGGGTTGAAATTGGCAGGAAGGAGAGAGTAGAAGCCCAATGCCACCACCACAGCCAGTGGGATGAGGTATGTGGGAGAACTGATAGCTGCGATGGCAGAAAGCAGTGACTGATACCGAGACTTCTGGGAGGAGCCAGGTCTCAGTTAGAGCAAGAAGATAGAGAGCATTAGAAATAGAGATCATGAGTAAAGGCAAGTTTATTTGAGATGGAGTATGCATTCTATAAGGCACCTGAGAAAGGGTGCGAGGAAGGGGAAAGGAGAGGAATATGAATCAGATTTGGGGTGTTGCATGAAGTTCTGTTCTGGGAGTGTGACCACTGGCGGCTCTATAATGAGGCCGAGTGAGGTGGTAACCTCAGGCGGCAACTTTTTGGGGGCAGCAAAAATTGCCCCCAAAAAGACCGCCTCACTCGGCCTTCAAAATAAAAAAATTTAAAAAGCCCTCCATCTTCAGAAGCTGCTGCCTGTTTCCCATCAGTGCCGTGGGCTCAGCTATAACAGAGCCACAGGGAAGGGAAACACTCTCCCTTTGCGCGGCACTGGGGCAGTTCATTGGGGCCGCGGCAATGGGGCAGCACTGGGGCCGCGGCAATGGGGCAGTTCATTCTGCTGTGGCCGCCGCTGCAGTGGCAGCAGCGTCTGAAGACGGAGTTTTTCTTTCAATTTCCTTGGGCTGGGGGGGGGGTGCTCGGACTGGAAATGGGCTGATGGGGAGGGGTTAGGACTGGAAGTGGGCTGGTGGGGGTGTTAGAACTGGTAATGGGCTATGGTGGCGGGCTAGTACTGGAAATGGGCTGTTGGGGGTTAGGACTAGAAATGGACTGATCAGGAGGGGCTAGGACTGGAAATGGGCTGATGGGGGGCTAGGACTGGAAATGGGCTGATTGGGAGGGGGCTAGGACTGATAATGGGCTATCAGGGGGGACTAGGACTGGAAATGGGCTGATGGGGGGCTAGCACTGGAAATGAGTTAGAACTGGTAATGGGCTTATTGGGGGGCTAGGACTGGAGTGGGCTGATTTAGGGGGATAGGACTGGAAATGGGCTGGGACTGGAAATGGGCTAATGGGGGAGCGGAGGAGAGTGCTGCTGGCCCTGGAAGAAAACTAGGGGCTAGGGCTACAAATGGGCTGATGCGGGGAGTGATAAAATAGGACTGGAAGGGAGAGGATACTGAGAGGGTCTGACAGGGGAAGGAGGGGGCTGGAAAGGAGCTGACACCTGGGATGTACTTAAGGGGGACTGGAAGGGAGCTGACACATGGGGATGGGAGTGGTAGGTGGCTGGTTAATGGGGAGGAGGCTGGAAGGGAGCTGACATGTGAATGGCATTGGAAGGGAGATGGACAGAGGGTAGGGCGACTGGAAGGGAGCTGACTGGGGGGGGGGGGGTGGCACTGAGAATGGACCTGAGCTGATACCTGGGATGCTATTTGGACTAGAAGGGGCTGGACAGTAAGGAAGGAGGGGGACTGAAAGGGAATGGACACCAGTGGCAGTTGTGGGAATGCAAGGCGGTTGACATTGGAAGGTACTGGGAGGGGAGGACTGGAAAGGGGGATGATACTGGGGAGTGTTATTGGAATTGGAAATGGGCTGATGGAAGGAAGTGAAGAAAACAAAAGAAGAGATAAGAAATGGCAGATGGACCATGGACCATAGACTACAGAAAGAGAGCTAAGAGAAGACAGGAAAGCAGAAGCCTCAGATCGAGACCAGCATGATCAGAGAATAAAATGGTCAGACAACAAAGGTAGAAAAGATAATTTTATTGAATTTTAGTGATTGGACTTTGTGTTATTTTTATATTTTATGCAGTATTGGGGAACTGCATCTCTTATTTATCTGATGTTGCACTGCATGTGGACTCTGGCTTCTTGGGGTTTCAGTTTAAATTTTGTCTACATATTTTTATTTTTACTTTAGATTGTGGTTACTTATTCTGTTCTTGGTGAGGGTCAATGTTGTGAGTGTGTGACTGAGGTCAGGTGTTCTGTTAACATGGAGTTTGTACATAAAGATCTATACTGTACTGTAGTAATTTGACTTGTTCAGCTTTTCAAATAGGTGTATGGATGTTCCAGGGCCCACTGTAGTATTTACAGTGACGCTTTTTTTGGATGGGCTCCTTATGTGAGTTTTGGAACTTTGTGCTGATATGGTATGGTATGGTAGGTTTGCTCTTTGTTGTAGGGTTTTGTATTAGTTCACAATATGTCTGGTAATGGAGAATAGTGGTGGTTGTTGTTGGTAGTGAGATGATCAGAATTAGATTTTTTTTTTTTTTAAATATTGAGTTCTGTGGGTGAATGTCCTGGTTCTGCTCTGCACTTACTGTGGATGCAAAATATATATTGAAAAAGAAAAAAGCAAGAACTCTAACGCAGTTTATAACAACAAAATAAAAATGAGTTATAATTTAGTTTTATAAACTGTGCTGTTAGTTTTTGCTGTCTTTTAGTTCCTTGGTGTGCAAACAGGACCGTACCTAACCCTGTGCAAGCAGTGTAGCCGCACAGGGTACAAAGGCTTGGGGGGGGCGGGGCGCATTTCGGCTGTCTGCTTTTGCCCTACCGCCACTGGCAGGACAATAGCAGGCAGCCAAAATGCGCTCCCAAGCCTCTTCACAGCACTTTAAGCAGGTCTGGTCCCTCCCTCCTCCGACGCAAAGTCAGAGCAGGGAGGGACAGATCTGCTTAAAGTGCTGGCACCTTACAGATCGGGCGCATGCCCCCCTCCTCCTCCCCATCCCTCTGTCCAGTGCTGCCTGCTCTTTCTCTGCTGCTGGCACCGCCGTGAAAAAAAAAGAGGGTGGCAGCAGCAGGAAAAGAGCAGGCAGCGCTGGACGGAGGTATGGGGGGCGTGCGTCTGAGCTGCGATTGCAGCTCGATATAGCCCTGTGTGCAAACATCTTGCATTCCTCCATATAATTTAATTGGCTTTTTGGTTTGGTTCAGTCTCTGATTGGATTTATGAACCCGCTCTCCCGCCCCCTCTAAGGTGTGTGTGTGTGGGGGGGGGGGGCGCCATCTCATTCTTCGCTTCAGGCAGCAGATTGCCTTGAGCTGCCTCTGAGTGTGACAACAGTCTAGGGGGGCCAGGGTTGGGGTTGATATCTCCAGATGAGAGAAAGAGGAATAGAAGAGTGAGAGACAGAGAGGAGACAGCACAGTGATAACTAGGGTGAGGTTGTTTTAGAGAGTGAGGAGATGGCTGACTGAGAGGGAGAAATTGGTGAAGCTCAAGAACTAATGACAGGGTAGAGGACAGGATGGTGGAGGAAGTGAGGATGGTAAAGGGGAGATAAGGAGGGAGGATTGAAGGTGTTAGTAGGAAGGGAGACAATTAGGGAATATGAGAAATAGGAAGAGAAAATGATGAGGAACCATAGAAGAGAAAGATGGGGAGGAGAAATAAGGATAGGTGGGAAAGAGGCATATCACCTCCTTTTTTTCTGCTGGCCATTCATCTCCCTATGCACCCAAGCATCCTTCTTGCTTTTGCTGTAACTTTTTCTACCTGTTTAGCCTCTTTAAGATAATCAGAAACAATCAGTCACAGGCCTGTTCTTCTTTCATGAGCAAAAGTGCTTTGCCCCCTACACTGTACCGCTCCCTTGGATTTTTGCAGCCTAAATGCATGATCTTGCATTTTTTAGCATTAAATCTCAGCTGCCAAAATCTTGACCATTCTTCAAGCTTCGCTAAATCTCTCCTCTTGTTATCTACTCCTTCCTGGGTGTCTACTCTATTGCAGATTTTGGGAAAGAGGCAAATCTTTCCCAACAGCCTTTCCACAATTTCACTAACAACGATGTTAAAAAGAATCGGACCAAGGACAGATCTCTGCAGCATATCACTGGTAACATCCTTCTCCTGTCATGTAGAGGATCCTTCTGAGGCTATGAAACTGGGTAAAGCTGAAGAGATTGTGTCAGAAACTGACAGCCAAGAAAAGCACATGGCCCAGGGTTGCCAGGGACAACATAAACAGAGTGTGTCACGAGGGGAAAGAACACGCCCAAACTGCAAAGTAGCCCAGAGCTCAGGGATTAAGGAGAAGCACCTGGTTGGGGGAGGGGCGCAGTTAAGCCCTAAAACACAGGCACATAAAAATTACTCACCAGAAGAGAGCTGGAGGTCCAGAGAGAGAATCGTAGAGAGAACCAGAGAGAGCTGGGGAACCAGAGAGGGATCCAGTTGGAGAAGGAGACCAGAAGAGAGTTTCTAAACGGAGAGCTTCAGGTCCAGAGAGGGAGAGACGTCCTGGCCAGAGGACATTTGTATGACTGAGAGAAAAGAAAGGTTAAAAGGCAGGAAAACACGAGGCGGAGCCAGCAGCAGACGGTGATGGTCGCGTAATTTCGCTTCTCCCGCGAACCCATCGACAACCCAGCATACCCACCGCGTTGGCCGTCCATTTGGTTGAGATTTGGTTCTCCTTAAGGCACTGGTAATGACCAGCTCCAAACAGACACGCCTGGATTTTGCGGGGACGCCAAATACCGGGTCGAAATGATCTAAAACCGATCCCTTGTCCCCTCACAAAATGGCGCCGCAGAAAGAGACTCCAGAGGCCTTTCAGGAAGTGCTGAATGAGATCCGATCCATGCGGGTGCTGGTGGAGTCCAGCGGAGATACCCTAACCTCTGTGCAAGCAGATCTCAAGGAGGTACGCTGTTCGCTAGAGCTATTGACCTCTCGGATTGAGAAAATCGAAAAGAAAGTTGCAGCACAGGAGGGAAGCGTTAAGGAAGTTAAACAGGCCCTGCAACGTGTCGAGAAGTTGGAGCGGGCGATGGAAGTCATGAACAATAGATCGCGCCGCAATAATATTCGCATCACTGGCATCCCCGAAGGGGCAGAGGGGAAAGACCCTGTTGCATACCTAAGTTGTTAAAACTTGAGTTTCAACAGTCTTTCGAGGTTGAAAGAGCCCATCGGATCCCCCCTCGGGGGGAAGTGCGCGACGGTAAGCCAAGGCCCATGATCTTATGTGTGCTGCGGTTTCAACATGTTTCTCAAATAATGGAGGCCGCGAGAGCCGCGATGCAAGTACAATTCGAGGGCAGGAGGCTGTCTTTCTATCCTGACTATAGCAAAACAACGGTAGAGAAACGTATGCAATTCCTTGCTCTCCGACCCCGACTGCAGAAACTGCAAGCCCGTTATGGGCTCTTCTACCCTGCTCGATTCAAGGTGACTCTAAATAATTCTACCAAAGTTTTTGAGGACCCTAAGTCTCTGGCAGCGTTTATTGAGGATCAGGAGGCGCTGCAAATGTGCTGACAACCGGGAGTTGCTTTACAAAAGAACATCGTGCTGTGAATGTTCGTTGTTGGCTGCGACCCCGCGGCAAGTTCCAGGAAGCCGGTTTAGGGCATGACTGCATTGGCATCATTGGTTATGTATTCTTATTCCTTTTTTTGTTCTCTCTATTCTTTTTCTCCCTTCCTTTTCTCTTTTCTGGAGATGCAATGTTTTCTATGTGCAATGTTGTTATGTACTTTTTGGCAGCCCAACCGGCCTTTTTCCTGGTATTCTTGGTGGGGAAAGAAGGGCTAATTGGTAATGTTTTATTTTTCCTTTTCTTTTTGATAACGGTGGTATGTGCATTGGAGGTATACCCATGCACACCCTCCTTCATTACCAATGGGATGTTGCTGCCATCAAGGACGGATGGGGTATCCATCAAGTGGAAGTATGGGGTAAGCGGGGACCATTAGTCTTGCACTGTCTCACCTGAGGGTGGGTTTCGGCCCTTCGGGGGTTGGGGATAACTCCTTGCTTGTAGGTATATGTTGGGGTAAGTTTCGTATTGTGTGTATTGCGACCCTGGCAGATATGATTTATGAATGTAGGTATAAAGATGGCGATAGGTTCTAGTGGGCTTATTTTAATGTCTCTGAACGTGAAGGGCATTCAAAACCCAATCAAAAGAAAAAAGATTTTATGTTACGGCAAAAAGCATCAGGTTGATATCCTGCTACTTCAAGAAACACATTTAGGCACCGAAGAGACTAGGAAGCTAGCGGGGGGGGTTCTTCACGTTAGCTGGGCATGCGCCGGCAGCACGGAAAAAAAATGGTGTGGCCATCCTGGCGCGTAGTTCACTTGGGGCGAAAATTGAGGCTTCCAGGACTGGGTTAGAAGGGAGATGGGCATCTGAGTGAGGAAGCCCAGCGCCAACAACATGCGCAAAGCAGTATTTATTACTATGAAAGTAACCGTGCGAGCCCCCTCTTAGCAAGATCCCTGAGAGCGAGTCAGCCGTCAAGACGTATCGCTGGCTTACAAACTGCACAAGGGCACTTGCTAGTGAAAGATGATGATATCTTGGAGAAATGCAGGGAGTTCTATCAAGATTTATATCAGTCCGAAGTAACATGGAATGAAGAAACCTTCCAGCGCCTGATAGCCAATGTCCAGGGACCCAAGTTAACTCCACAGCAGACGGAGATGCTGGAGGCTGAGATTACCTGTACTGAAATCGACGCAGCGATGCGCCAGTTGGCTAAGGGGAAAGCGTGTGGTCCCGATGGCATTCCATTGGAATTTTATCTCGCCTTCTCTACTCTTCTAGTCCCTGAGATGCAAACCTACTATAGTCACTTGTATGAGGAATATCCTGAAACAGGAGCGCTTGCTGAAGCCACTATTGTAATACACCCTAAACCGGGTAGAGACCCTCAGCGAATTGAGAACTATCGACCCATATCTCTTCTTAACTCAGACTATAAAATTTATGCTAAAGTGCTGGCTAACAGAATGAATAATGTATTGAGCTCTCTTATCCACCCGGATCAATCCGGCTTCATGTCCGGACGGTCGACAGTGGATAATGGTAGGCTGTTGGCTCATGTACTATTGGAGTCCCACAAAGCCGCTTCCCCAATTGTTGGGTTGGCCTTGGACGCTGAAAAGGCCTTTGACAGGATAGAATGGGCTTTTCTCTTTCGATCTCTGCGGTGGTTTGGCTTTAAGGATTGTTTCCTGAAACGAATCCAGCTGCTATACACCCAGCCCACTGCGCGAATATTCGCAAACGGGGTGCTGTCAGCTGCCTTTCAGCTCTACCGGGGCACCAGGCAAGGCTGCCCACTGTCACCATTGCTCTTCAACCTAGCCCTTGAACCTTAACTATATGCATACGGCAGCACGATCGCATCAGGGGAATTGAGATCCATGAACAACAATACAAGTTGTCGGCATATGCGGATGACTTACTCATATTTGTGGAGCCGCAGTCTCTTGACGCATTACTATACACCATTGCAACCTATTCGGAGATCTCGGGATACAAATTAAATCTTACTAAAACAGTGGTAATCACACTAAATCGCTTGGTAACTGCAGATATGCTGGACAAGTTTCCGTTTAAAGTGGAAACGAGACACTTCAAATACCTGGGTGTTGAATATTGTACTACTCTACCAGAAACAGTGCTACGCAATGAAGCATACTGTGAGAAGTTAGTGCGAGAATGCATCCACAAATGGAACCCCCTTCATCTGACGTGGTGGGGTAGACTTGAGACTATAAAGATGGTGATTGTCCCTAAAGTCAATTATATCCTAAGTATGATACCAGTCCTATTCTCAACACGATTTTACAAATCAGTGAGTCAGCTCTTACTAGCCTTCCTGTGGCGTAATAAAACTCCTCGAATAGCACACTGGAAACTTAAGCTGGCTAAGAACTCTGGTGGAGTGCAATTTCCAGATTTTTACTGGTATCATGTAGCAGCCCTGCTGCGTCACGGAAGCCACTGGAGTGATGAAGACCCGTGCCCTGATAGTCCACATTGGCTACAAATAGAAACCGCAGTCTGCAAACCGCTCCCTCTGTCTGCTTGTATTGGATCGGCCAGTCTTAGAGGGTGGAAATCTAATGAAGTAATCCAAGCTACGCTGCATGCATATCAGCTACTCCAGAATTCAGTCGCAGAGTGGAAGAGACATGCTGCGGATACTACTATCTGGCTAAACCCCGGATTTAAGATAGCAGGGAAATGTTTTCTGTGGCCTCTTTGGCTCCAGCATGGGATCTACACACTTGGGCACTTGATCATCGGAGATCGCTTTAAGACTTATCCAGAATTGCAGCAAGAGTTTGGCCTCCCTAGTTGTGGACTGTTCCAATGGTGTCAGTTGCGCCACTGTTTGGGAAAAGCTGAAGTAACACCGGCAGGGTTACCTACCTCCAGCTTATGGAAGATGAAAGTTGCAGAATTGCGTGAAGGACCGCGGATTGTCTCAAAAATAGTCTCCCTTTTGCGAGAGGGACAGGACAGGAAATGTACGAGCGTGCAGTCCATCTGGGAAGAAGAAGTGGGTCGCATAGAGAGACTAGAGGATTGGACCCATTTCTGGCAGTCCCAAATCAGGATAGCGTGCTCTGCCCCTCTAACGCAAACGCTCTTTTTTCTGGCTCATCGGGCCTACCTAACCCCAGTTAGAGTTGCGAAATGGCAGACCTCCGCCGATAATCTCTGTTGGTCGTGTAAAGCAGAACCTGGCACATTGGAACACATGCTTTATGCCTGCCTAAAGCTGAAAAGATACTGGCGACAAGTATGGGAGAGAATTGCTCTTCTGCTGGGGCTGCAGGTTCCTTTAACATTCCGTATAATTATCCTCCGCTCAAGAGCAGTAATACCGGGACTGTCGAGAAAAGATCATCCCACGTTAGACTTGTTGCTTGGGCTTGCCTTAAAAGCTCTGATGATTCATTGGAAAAACTTTGCTGCTCTATCCTTTGAGCAGTGGTGGAACCTGTTATGCGCCCATCGCTTGTATGAACATCTCTATGTTAAACAAAATCCCTATCTCTCTGCTCGGCTACTAAAATGGCAAGCCCTGGACTCCAAGATTATACCCAACTGACGGACTCCGGCTCTGGGGGTCTACATACCTCACCAAATGCCTTGATCTAAATCAATGTATGCCTTTCTAATATAATTGATTGTAGTAACTAAGTCAAGATGGTTATATGTATTTTCATATAGATCCCTATTAGTTACTCCGTGCTGTACTTCATAGCCAATGTTGGTTGTTATGGTATTTTTGTCTGTATATGATTTGGTTTGTATATGTATGAGTTGAAATGGATAAATAAAATTTAAAAAAAAAAAAAAAAAAAAAAGAAGGGAGATGGGCCATGGTAAGGTTGTTAATCAATGGTTTGCAATTAGCGGTCTACAATATTTGCGCTCCGAACATGGATGATCCGGGTTTTTTTTAGTCAATTACCGCTAGCCTACAGGAAGAGGCACAATTTCCTCTGGTGGTGGGCAGGGATTATAACATGACATTGGACCCTCTGCTGGATCGTCACCCTTGCAAACGGGAGAGTCATTCTAAAGCCAGCTTGGTCCTTAAAGCTTGCATGGACTCTGTAGGGTTAACTGATGTATGGAGAGTTTTTAACCCGACTGAGAAAGATTTTACCTTTTTCTCAACCCCACACAATTCCTTGTCACGTATTGACTATTTTTTAATTTCCAAGTCATTGGTGCCAAGTGTTGCCTCTGTAGGTATAGAAGCCCGACATATCTCTGACCACTCTGCCACTAGCGGAGGAGGCGAAGGGCCCTGAGCAGTGGTCTTTTCGGCGGTCTCTTCTCTCTGAGGAGGATTTTCGCACTGCCCTTAGAACGGCCCTGGCTGATTATTTTCAATTAAATGCCCCCTCAGATACAGCGGGCTGGGCCTGGTGGGAGGCCTTTAAGGCAACATTGCGAGCTGTGATAACTAGTTATTCTATCAAGGCGGCCAAGCAAAGGAAAGCGCGGCTTAGGGTCTTAGACGAACAAATTAAGGCGGGGGAGCGATTGTGGTCCAACAACCAAGCCAGTTGTATTCTAGCCAGATTGCAAAAGTTGCGATGTCAGTATAACTCCTTGTTGAGTGCCGAAGTCGAGCAGGTTATGCACCACCAGCAATCACGGTATTATGTGGAACGGAATAAGGCGGGCAGCTCGTTGGCAGCAATGTTAAAAGGTAAACGTAATAGAGTACATATAACCACTTTAGTGGATGATGAGCAGCATTTGTTAAATAATAATGAACAAATTTTGGATGCGTTCTCTAAATTTTATACCAAATTATATGACTCTGAAACCGATGCCTCCCGGGAGCAGATTCAGGGCTTCCTGGGACCTATCACGCATCCAGTTTTAACTGACGACCAGGCCAGGGAACTTGACATCCCTCTGAGGGAGGATGAGATCTACGAGGCTATAGGCTCCCTTGCCCATGGGAAGGCTGCCGGCCCAGATGGCATCCCGAATGAGTTTTATAAAACATTTGCTAAGGACCTGACTCCTTGGATGTTGCAATATTTTCATTCTTTGCAAGAGGTTCGGGTCGAGACTGGACGTCTCTCCGAGGCCACTGTTGTTGTCCTTGAGAAACGAGGAAGGGACCCTACTAGAGTCGGTAATTATCGTCCTATATCGTTACTGAATGCGGATTATAAAATTTATGCAACAGTTTTGGCAAGGAGATTTACGCGAGTGCTTCCCGGTTTAGTGCACCCGGACCAATGTGGTTTTATCCCTATGTGCTCAATCGCAGATAATGGCCGACTATTGTGTAACCTGATCTGTAAAGCTAATACCCTGGATTCTCCGCTAGTGGGTTTAGCTCTGGATGCTGAAAAAGCATTTGACAGATTGGAGTGGCACTTCCTGTTTGAAGTCCTGAGATGGTTTGGTGTCGGCCCGGCTTTCCGTCGCATGCTGAAAGTGTTGTATGCCAAGCCGACAGCACGTATATTTGCAAATGGCTTGCTGTCTCAATTGTTTGTTTTACGCAGAGGCACCCGTCAGGGTTGCCCTTTATCTCCTTTACTTTTTAACCTAGCTCTCGAGCCTCTTAATTTAGCCGTTCGGCAATCCAATTCTATTCAAGGGATTAAAATAGGCGATATGCAAGTAAAACTCTCTGCATACGCAGACGATCTTTTGCTTTTTACACAACCCAGTTCGGTTGCAGAAATCTTAAAGGTGATCGAACATTACTCGTCAGTTTCAGGATACAAGATTAACTGGAATAAATCTGTTGCTTTCCCCCTAAATAGCCTTGCTACCCCGCGTCTTCTATGGCCGCTTTTTTTCCGTTTCAGTGGGAGACTGGCCCAATTAAATATTTAGGCGTTCGTTACTGCGCCTCATTAGATCAGACCATCCATGTTAATTGTAAGACATTGCACGATATGGTAAAGGGTTTGGTATTGCATTGGTCCCCCCTACATCTGTCATGGTGGGGCAGGTTGGAAACAATTAAAATGACAGTCGCTCCCAAGGTGAACTACGTACTGGGTATGCTCCCTCTGTTATTACCTCAGACAACATACAGATCTCTTGAACGCTCCTTGCTTAGCTTTTTGTGGCAAGGGAAGCCTCCTAGAATCGCGTTGCGTAAATTGAAAATGCCTAAAGATAAAGGCGGCGTATTTTTCCCAGATTTTTATCGTTACCATATAGCGTCTATTTTAAAGCAGGGGGCGTTGTGGCGAATGCCCAGAGACGTGCTGGATGCTCCTATATGGCTGGAAGTTGAGACCCGATTGGCTTCCCCTTATCCTCTACAGGTGCTTCTTGGGTCTAGACTTGTAGACACTACTGGGGCGCTGGGGGTGGTGCTCAATACTCAGGAAGCATATATTGCTGCGACCTCTCGGGCGCCATCTGCTAGCCTCCTTTCTAGAGCCTCCCCTCTCTGGCGGAACCCATTACTCCAAATACAGAAACACACCTTCGCTTGGAGGATCTGGCAGAATTGTGGGATTTGGACAGTCGGCCAGCTGCTTCTAGAGAACCAGTGGAAAACTTTTGCTGTGGTGCGGAAAGAATTCTCACTGCCGAAGGTTTGTTTTTTCCAATGGTTCCAGCTGAAACACTGTATCAAGTCTGCTGTTGGGGACATTGCCTTCTTGCCAGAATCCTGTTCCCTACTTGGGAAGCTCAGTGAAGTTGCTGACCAGCCGAAGGCAATTTCTAGTTTGTACATGTTTCTAGGAGGATATTTCCCTGGGTCATTAGTAGGCCTTTCTAAAGTGTGGGAGGCTGATTTGGGTTTTGAGATTGCCCCGGATATGTGGGCGCACCTGTGGGGGCCCGTCACTAGGGTTGCTAGATCTGCAGCGCTCACACAGTCCTTGTTTTTCTTTATGCATCGTGCCCATATCACTCCCATAAAATTATCTAAGTGGGACAAGCAAAGTAACGGGCGGTGCTGGACATGCGATGAACAGCCGGGTACGTTGTCTCGTATGATCCTAGAGTGCCCTGGTGTTCAAAGGTTTTGGACCCCGACTTAGAGCAGAATCCAGGCAGTTCTAAAGTTTTCAGCCCCGCTGTCGTGGTCTATTATATGCTTGCGGTCAGCAGCAAGCTTCTTGTCACTTCCTCAAAGTCATTATTTTCTGTTAAATTTCATGTTAGCTGTTGCTCTTAAAACTATTTTTTGTAACTGGAAAAACTTGCGTAATTTGGATTGGAATGTATGGTGGAATTCTGTATCTCTTTACGCGAGTTATGAGAAGACTTATAGTTTGGCACATCATACGGGGCCTGCGTTGCTAAACATGGAAAAATGGGCACCGTTTGATGAATATGTCGCCAGGCTGTCGCATTAGGTTTTGATACACAATATTAATCATGTTGTTATATTACCATAGCAAGGAGCTGGGGGGGCGGGTGGGGGGTGTGGGTTAATTGGTTCAATTTTGCTTGTTTACTTTATTTTGAGTGGTTTTTGTTTAGGATTTGTTTGATGATTTGTATACTGCTTGCTTTGTAAGTTTGTAAAATTTAAATAAAATAATTAAAAAAAAAAAAAAAAGGCAGGAAAACACAGCCGGTGTGTGAAAGCCTTGCTGACCCAGCAGTGCTAAGAAATCCCTCTGTGAAGAAGCCAAAAGGTAGGCTGTATAAGCCGTGTAGAAGGGAAACTGGGTTTGAAAGTTTTCCCTGTGACTGCCAGGGTTTGCTGGACTCTCCTCTAGCTAAATCCCATATATATGGTAATGCTCCACCCTGCTCTGTAGCACCCGGTGAAGAGAAGTCTCGGAGAAGTAAAGAGAGACTGCACTTTGAAGTACCGTATAATTATCCACAAACTTACTTGTCTGACAGTGACTGTGAGGAAATGCAGACAGAGTTTGTTAATGAACAGACGTCAGATGAGCAGATGGATTGTATGCTGTCTTTAGCAGATCACGTCATATCTCTGTGCTAAACTAGCTGTTAACAAGGCTGTTAGAACAGCAGTGGAGAAGCAAGAGTGTTTGCCTTTGTTTGAAAAGGGACTGCTGCATTTACGTTGGTTCTGAATACTGTTTGTGAAAGCTGAAAACACAGAAGCTGTTTTTGTTCCTGCATTGTTTTCTTTGTACCAGAAGTATGGTCATTTTTGTTCTTAATTCCCTTTGCAATGAATCCACCTGGAAGGGGAAATAAAACCTTGTCATTTGTGCCTAACCCACTCGACTACAATTATTCCTTGGCTTAGAGAGCAAGAGGGACTACAACACCCAGAAGGCAGTGCAGGGCCAACTGCACTACCCTGCTCCTTAAGTTTTGGGATAGCCCAGGCTGACCTACCCTACCCGCCCCTGGCTCTAGGGGGGTTACTGGTGACACTCCTCAGAATGAACTTAATTTACTCCTATGCTTTGTTGCCTCCCACTCAGCCAATTTCTAACCCAGTCAGTCACTTTAGGGTCCATTCCTAGGTTGCTCAATTTATTTATAAGTCGCCTGTGTGGAATATCTTGGGCTCTCTGTCTGTCCAGCTGTCTGGTCACCCTGTCAAAGAAATCAATCAGATTTGTCTGACAAGATCTACCTCTAATAAATCCATGCTGCCTCAGTACTCCAATCTATTGGACTTCAGAAATCTCACTATCCTCTGTTTTAGCAGTGTTTCCATTAATTTACTCACCACAGAGTCAGACTAACCAGCCTATAGTTCTCAGCCTCATCCTTACTTTCACTTTTGTGTAAAGGGACCACATGTGCCTTTCTCCAGTCCACTTTATCTACTTTTAGTTTAACTAGTTCTTCACAAACACAGTCTTCTGAAAATTGTTCAAAATCCCTTTCCCTTCTGCTCATATTTGTGGGTGTTTTCTGAAGTTATGGTCCTGGCCCTTCATCTGTGAACACGGAAGAAAAATATTTGTTAAGCAATTCTGCTTTATCCTCATCAGTTTTTTCATACTCCTCCCCTTCCACCACAATACCACTTTTGCACTTTCTCCTCTCGCTAACATATCTGAAAAATGTCTTGTCCCCCCCCCCCTCCATTTTATTGCATTGACTATCTCTTCTTTTTATGTCTTTGCTTTCCTTACTATTTTCCTAGTTATTCGAAGTTTTTCCAAATATTGATGCTTGTCTTCCTCTCTCTGTGATCTCTGATATATTATGAAGGCCACTCTCTTTTTCTTCACCTCTTCAGCTACTTCTTTTGAGAACCATAGTGGCCTCTTTTTCCTTGCCTTCAAAAGATGTTTTTCTATACTGCTTTCCTATTTTTTTTTTTAATTTTAATAGAGTGTTTGTATTCCTTTTCTAGTCAGTCCAGAGGATATTCCATGCACAGTGAACAGCCATCCTTATGAGTGTAGTCATGGTATTACTGTGGATGGGGTGACTTTGTCAAGTTAACTTGCAGTACATTCAGAGCTAGAATTACCCTGCAAAATAAACATGTACAAGATTCCCTGATAACAATATTATATAAGCTCTAAGGAATGTCCAGGCAATAAAACTTCCCAATTGATTAAGGCATCCCTGCCTGAATTTGCAATGAGCAATGTTGTCACTCATTGGAACAGCAATGAAAAAGGGACCTATGCAATAAAACTCACTCAATCCATATTAAGCCAGTAAAAATGCAATGTGCACAGTAAAACACCACTTACAGTAAATTGGTATTCAGTAAGTTTTATTAAATCTTTATAAATATAATGTGACTATGGTAACAGCATGCGAGGGCACTAAAAAAGGTTTACCGTGCATGCTAGCTAATGTCTGAAATCAGACACAAAATCCAAATGCAGTCAAAAGGGTTATGGCATCTAAGAACCCAGAGAGTGCCTAGCATGTAGCTATGTTTGTAAAACAGAAAGGTTTGACTACTTTATGGAATGATAGATATTGCATTATTATCCTTTGAATCTCCATTGGTAGGTGATTCCAAAGCCGTGGGGCATTAACTGTAAAAGCCCCGTGACTTGTAGCAGCCATTCTCACTTTCTTTGTTCCACTGGACAAATGAAAAGTCCATCCAATGTATCTTTAAGGTACCCTGAAAACCAAACGAAAGAGCACCTACTTGCAGATAACCTCAGAAGCACAAAAAGCAAGAGGTAGTGGTGGTCACAAGCACTTTATTGATAAAGAAACGCCCCAACGCGTTTCAGCAATGCCTTCATCAGGGGGCTGAGAGCTGCAAACAAACAATATTAAATAAATAAAAACATAAACATAAAAGAACATATTAAATAAATATGACAATTATATAAATAACTAAGGGGTATGTTTACTAAAACCCCGTTAGATGCGCGCCGCGCTAGTGTGCGGGATGCCATATAAGGAGTGGGCGTTTCAGTCTGAAAAAGCAAACCGGGATTAATCATGCGCTAATGTGCGCTGTGCACTCATGTGCGCTGCGCACATTAGCGTATGAGAAACTTGCGCGGGAAGCATAAGTGGCGCGCTGATGTGCAAGCACAGGAACAGAGCCACAGTATATAGTTAACCCAGTATACAGTATACAGTATATAGTTAACACAGTATATAGTTAACCCAGTTATATAGTTAACCCAGTTATCCAAGTTTGTACTCCTGTTCAATGTAAAACCTGACAGTTTGTCGTAATGGTCGTTTTGTTATGATGTAAACCGCGCTGATTCTAAATAGCGCGGTATATAAGAAACTGTAATAAAATAATAAATAAATAAAGTACAATGGTGAAGACACTGACAGATGGTGCAGGGATCATGGGTTCAATCCCCCACTGTGCCCAATGAAGAAGGCTGGCTGAGGCATTACCTGTTAAAGGTAATATTGCAGTCTGAGGCATATTAATTTTATTTTAATTACTGCTACTAGCAGACGCACTCTGAAAGCACTGTAACATAAGGCGCCCCATAAGGTACCCCAGAGGGCACATTTTAGAGTGCACTGTCCGCCAAGGCACCCTAGAATGTTGCTTATAGGGCGCTTTATAGGGTGCCGTATGAGGTACCGCAAGGTCACAGCACTGTTTGTGATGGCAGCACTGTGCAGTTTAAGGAATGAAAATCATAAGTAGGTGCGCTGACATGCAACAAGGAGCAGCAGTGTAGCATAATGGTTAAGACACTGACCAATGATGCAGGAGTCATGGGTTCAATCCCCCACTGTGCCTAATGAAGAAGGCTGGCTGAAGCATTACCTGTTGCAGGTAATATTGCTTTAGGAGGCATTTTATTTTAATTGTAATTAGTGCTGCCAGCAAACACACCCTCAAAGTATTGCAACATAAGGTGCTGCATAAGGCATCTCATAGGGTACCCCAGAGGGCACATTTTAAAGTGCACTGTCCGCCACGGCACCCTACAATGTTGCTGAAAGGGTGGCCTATAGGGCGCCATATAGGGTGCCCTATGAGGCACAGCAAGGTCATAGCACTGTGTTTGATGGCAGCACTGTGCATTTAAATGCATGGAAATCTGAAGTAGGTGCGCTGATAGGCAAGGAGGAACAGCAGTGAAGCACAATGGTTAAGGCACTGACTGCTGATACAGGGGTCATGAGTTTGATCCCCAGTGTGTGTAATATGTAAGGCTGGCTGAGGTGTCAGCTTTTACAGGTATGTATTGTTTCCTGCAGCACTTTACTTGTATTTTATTTATTGCTGCCAGCAAACACGCCCTCACATGCCATAACTGAAGGTGCCGCATAAGGCACCCTATAAGGCACTCCATAGGGCACATTATAAAGTGCACTGTCTGCCACGGCACCCTATAATGTCCCCTATAGGGCACCCTATAAGTCGCTCCACAGGATAACGTATAGTGCACCTTATATGGACGGTAACCATAAGGTGCCCTATAGGGCTCCCTATAAAGCGCCCTCTGAGGCACTTTATGGGTACAGTACGCTGAGGGTGTTTTTGCTAGCAGCAATAATGTACATTAAAAATAGATAATGCTTTGGGCAGCCTTATCAAATGACCCCACTGTGGGTTTGAGCCCATGACCTCTGGCTCCACAGGCAGTGAAGTAACCAGTGGGCTACTGCTCTATAGCTGTTAGCAAGCCCCTGGCTGGCTGCAGAGGGACTGCATGTCACCACACAGACAGTCTGCTGTGGTCACCAGGATAGGGTTAGCCCACCCGTACCCATGATGCACTGCACATGCAAATCAGCTGTCTACAGATGAACACAAGATGGGGTATGCACCCCCACAGCACCTCGGCCTGGTAGGGGGAACTGACCATGTGTGTTACTGGCACAGAGTAGCTACACACCGTCACATTGTGCGGGTACTGTGCTCACCCTGAGTGTGCGGTGGGGCGCCCAGCACAAGTCCACAGCAGAGATAGGCCATGCTGCAGGTCCCCAGCAGTGCTAATGTGTGTTGATAGGTAGTTTCTGCAGAAACACCTTGGATATATCTGTCTGTCTCAGTCAGGTATAGCCCCTATGGACCCCTAGGAGGATTATGTACCACCCCCCCTCCTCCTCCAGGGCTGAGGGTGGTAAACAGGGTCTTTCATCAACAGATCCACATTCTACTTTGCTGCAATGGTGGCAGTAGAAGGGACCATCAACCCTGGTCCTGCTGGGGAACAGACACCCTACAGGGCAGTCAATGCAGCTCTGTACACATCCATAACACAATAGCAGACAGAAATTAGGCCTGGATATGCTAAGCTGCACCCCACCACTATCTGATATTCTCCTGCACCCTGCAAGGCACTCCATCAAGACACATACCAGCTGCAAACAGTCTGCTAGCTAGTTCATAGTGCATGTTCCTGGTGGAAATGCATGCACCCAAAACTTGGATGTCAGCATACACAACAAGCAGATAAGTCAGTGACTGGGCCCCAAAAGGAAACCCATAAATATCACATTAAAAAAATGCTAGATAGCACTATGGGGGTGCCTAGACATGCTGTGGTCACTGCACAGTCAGGGTGAGAGTGATCTCCCAGCAGGACATGCTGAGGCCACTCTGTCTGTGTAGGTGGTGGCCGGGCACTAAAATGTCCCAGCCAGTGCCCTATGCCCTGTGCAGATGCATCCTGGCCAGGCCACCCTGTCCGGGCTATACCCATGGTACCTTGCTCCTCATTATGCACATTGGCAGGCCAATACTGGCAACAATGCTGGCAGTGTGGGCTGTGGAGGGTGTTTGCAGCCACCACACACTGGATAGACAGACACACACCCCCACACCTATGCCAGCATTGTGCTACTATAGAGGAGTTTAGCAGCCCTGGCCACCACACCAGTCCTGGGCACAGTACAGGCATGGATATGGTACGCAATACTGTTGGGGGTCACTCCCCAGGGTGGTAAACACTGTCAGAGACCAGACCTGAAGCACACACCACAGACATCAGAAAGATTGTTATGATGGAGCTCAATGAACAAACTGTGCTTAACGTAGGAATTGCTATCTGCCAGTAATCATAGCAAACGTTTGATAGCTGTGTACCGTATACCCAGGTGTAGGGTGGCATTGCTAAGGTATGCAAGTGCTAGTATTGGGAGATGCACACAGGGCCCAATGTCCTGCCTCTCCAGGAGGCATTGGCTAATGGGGCCTGTGGGTGTGGGTGTGGGTGTGTCTGCCCCTGTTGGCTGCTGCTTTACGGCAGAGGTTCCCAACTCCAGTCCTGGTGTGCCAAACAGTGTTCGGGTTTTCATGCTGTCCTTCATGAATATGCATGAGCTACATCTGCATACCATGGGGGTGGTGCATAGATATGCAGCACAGGCATGTTTATTAGAGGCAGCATGGAACCTGAATGGTGTTTGGCCCTCCAGGACTGCATTTGGGAGACTCTGCTCTAGGTAATGCGCCTGTTTATGGTGTCTGTGCTCGGTGGGGTAAAATATAGGCGTATTAACCATGCGTATGTTCTCTGCAAAAAAGGTTTTTCCTTACTATCACGGTTTAGTTGTGGGAAAAATATGTGGACTGGATTGGCAGTAGCCCCAGCTGGGCTTTGAACCTGTGACCTTCTGTTCTTGCACACACTGTCTGTGTGCACTGCACCACCATGTTGTCACAGATATGCTGCATTCCCTGGGGAGTCCATGACTGTACATCCGACAGGGCCTGATTGTTGCAGTGCACGGCACCCACCTGGACAGGGCTAGGCCATGGTCTGCTGTGGCCACCAGCTGCTGCAACCTCCACCACCAGTACCGCTCCATCCTTAGATTGGAGACAGCATAAACCCTGAAGGTTTTGTGGCCCTCCAGGACTACATTTGTGGGAATCTGCTCTAGGTAATGTGCATGTTTCTGGTGTCTGTGCTCTGTAGGGTAAAATAGAGGTGTTTGAGCCATGTTTATGTTCTCTGCAATAGAGGTTCGTCTTTACTATCACGATTTAGTTGTGGGTAAAATATGGGGACTGGATTGGCAGGAGCCCCAGCTGGGGTTTGAACCTGTGACCTTCTGTCTCCAAACACGCTGGCTGTGTGCACTGCACCACCGTGTTGCCACAGAGACAGTGCATTCCCTGATGATAACATGACTGTTTGTCCGGCATGGCCTGTCTGTTGCAGTGCATTGCACCCACCTACACAGGGCTAGGCCATGGTCTGCTCTGGGCAGCTGCCACTTCCCCCCTCCACCTCCAGTACCCCTGTGCCACCATGCTGACATGCCCTTCTGCTGGTGGTGCTGGTGGTACGCAGTCTCAGGCCATCCTGTGTGCGGGTAGGCGGATGCCTATGGTGCGGGTTCTGGGGTAGGGGTGCCTGCATATCTGTCCGCACGTCCCCCAATCACCGCCTGCCAATGTTCTGTGCCCTTGGGGGTACCTGCTGGGTACTATCCCCTGTGACACTGTGCTAAACACTCTCGTGCCCATGTTGGGCCCTCATCAGTTGCTGTCTGGCTGCTGTTCAGTTTCAGCATTCCTAAGTGCCATCTAGGCATCTGCCTAGTCCGCACTGTGCCCCAGCTGCACCACAGCATGTGCCGCCTGCAGCCCTCTGTATCCCCTTTCCCAGCATCTGTCCAGTTGCCCATTCTGACCTGCCCGCCCTGCTGTTGTGGAACATGTGCATGCCATAGGTAACCTGTCCAATGGAGAGGGAAACCCTGATCAGTGCTGTTTCACTGTGGGATCATTCACCTTGTATGGAGACGGAGCGTAGCCCCTTCTAAAATTCATATTTATTTTTTGCGGCTTTCTTGGGAGTGTTTTTTGATATTTCCCATTACTATCACTATTGTCCAGCTTGAGTACAATTTTATTTTATTTTGTTGGGGTCATTTTCAATGTTTATTTGCACTTTTGTTCCGTGCACATGTATCACACTTATCACTGTTTTGTAGGTTTCCCTGGTTTTGCTGTACATTGCTGACAAAATGGTTTCTCTTCCCTTTAAATCGGCTCTACCGCGAGGTTTTCACTTGCGGTATTTTTTGCCTTGTATTTCAGCCCCTCTCGTGTGCGGGGAGCCTCTCCCCTCCCACTCTCCACCCATTGACCCCTTCTCTCGGCCCCTGGGGAGCCTTCCTCCGCCCTCCGGGAGCCTTTCCATGCCTTTATCGCACATTAGCATGCCGTGCACATGAGCGTGCACTTTAGTGTGCCGCGCACCTGTGCGGGGCACATTTGTGCCCCGTAACGCATCATTAGCGTGCGCTAAGGTAACTTAGCGCACGCTACTGTGCGTCGCGCACATTAGCGCAGTTTAGTAAACATACCCCTAAAACACCTTAAAAACATCCAAACATCATACAAACCATAATTAAAAATACGTATGTATAGCAGAAAATGATAAATGAATGTATAAAAATGATAATAATCAAATGTTTGAAATAAAAGAATAAAAGAGAAGGATGAGCACTAGCTAAATTAATACAGGAAAGAGGAGGCTAATACTATCCCAAAACATATCAAATTCTGAAGGTACTTACGGTTATGAATATCAATAAAACAGTGGAGCACACAGTAGAAAACAATTGCATAGAAATGAATCAATCCTAGTTAATGAGCTAGAAATTATAATATCACAATTAGCTTATAGGATAACAATTGGACAAAACCATTATAAATAACGGGAAACCCAGAACCAACAGGCAATCAGACCAGGACAGCACAATGAAAAGACACATAAATGAACAAATAGTATACTATAAAATTCATTAAATAATTAAGAATTGCGTTATAAATTGCATACATTTTTTTAAAATAATAAATAAACGAATAATAGAAAAATAAACAAATAGTAAAACTAACAGAGAAGACAGGACAAAATTATTTATGCAAACAGGTGATTTTTGATGCAGAGAATGATCAAATAAATAATCAATAAAACCGGCAATAAGGCACGTTTTAAATAAAGTTTAAAAAGGTTAAAAATACCCAAATCATTGAGGTGCTATCAATAACATAAAAAATTTGCCGAAACCCATTGGGGCATTTCTTTATCAATAAAGCACTTGTGACCACCACTACCTCTTGCTTTTTGTGCTTCTTTAAGGTACCCTGCCTTAAGGTACCTCAGAAAAGGTAATTAAACATCTACCTATCAAGCAATCCTTGAAATGTTCATATTTGTTCTATATTTGTCAGTCTGTAGATTACCCAACATTTGCTCTAAATTGACATGAATTCCGTGGCATGTAGCACATGACAAAATACTGCAGGAGATCAGCTAATGCTGTTTTTAAAGCACTAGGGATGTGGTGGAACAGCCGACAGATTCCTCTTGTTCCTATTTATGTATTAGAATATGTGAGACACCTGCCCACAAACTCAAACAACCAGGGAAAACCAGCAAAAATGGAACCCCAAATAAACTAAAGAAATTGCTGTCATGGTTCAATATATATATAATTATGGAAAATATTTTTTCACTCAAGGCATAATCAAACTCTGGAATTTGTTACCAGAGGATGTAGTAAAAGCTGTTAGTATAGCTAGATTTGAAAGAGGTTTGGACATGTTTCTGGAGGAAAAGTCCATAAACCATTATTAAAGAGCACCGGGGAAATCCACTGCTTACCCATTGGACAAGCAGCATGGAATCTGTGTACCTTTTTGGAAACCTGACAGGAACCTGATGGATCCTTTGCCTGACCCAGTATGGCATATCTTATGTTCCTAGGTTAAGTTCTTATGTTCTTAAATTTGGGAGGAAAGATGACCTCAGAACCAACCAATATCACCACCTGTCAAATATCCAAGGTTGTGTGAAATAGGTCATAAGCCTCCTTTTTTAGTGTTACTTTATATTCAAAAATTTCCATTCATGTTGATCAGTATTTTCAAAAATGATAAATAAAACAGTATATCAGCTTCAGTTATTAAATACAACATCAATGCAATTTTTCACTAATGCCAAATAGCGTCAAATGAACTTATCTTCATGAAGTACCTGAACAATTATTTCACCATCAGGCTGCATCAAGGGTAATACTTTCATCCATCAGTGTATTTTATTCAAAGAAATTCAAATGAAACAAGGGGCTGCAATATTCAATAGTGGCAATGACCACATTTTCTTAAGCACCAGCCATGGTGTTTAAAAAAATATAGGGAGGGAATGTTTAGCGGTTGCAACCAGCATCATTAAAGTGGCTGGCCACTGCTGCTTTAAATTTAAACCAGATATTCAACATGGGTACATATCTGGCAACCGATGCTGCATGTCCAGTCTGCCCGGATTGATGTTTTGCAGTCGATTCAGCAATAATATTCAGCCACTAACCGCTCTCCTAACTTTATGCGCTTTCAGCTGTCCTAACTTCATCAACTTTGAGTTTGACTTTGACTTTGACTATTTAGTTAGCTGCTGAAAATTGCTGCTGACAAGTGATGCCTCTGCTCTGTCCCGGAGCACTCTTGCGCTAAGTGGATAGCGCTGGGGCATTTAACCCTGTTAGCAGGGGATTTTCAGTGGCACTAACCAGGGTAGTGCTACTGAATATCCTGACCAACGGCATGAATGAGGTTTGCAGGTTTGCAAACTGCATAAATGCCTTTTCAATATGCCCCCCTCATATATTTAGCACCTTTAGGTGGATAGGCGGTGGTGCTGAATATACTTATATGGTGGCCACTGGCATCGGCTATATGTATAGCTGTTATATATATTGCTATGTGGTCTAATTTAGGACAACATTTTTACTTACAATAAAAGTCACAGTTCTATGAATAGTGGCTGAATGTCACCACTGCAGGGATGAGTTTATAAATGTTTTTTTTCACATGTACAACATGCTTTACACGTGTCAAAGAGTGTTTATAGACTTACCCCCAGGCTATGCACATAAAAGTACATGTGGTAATGAAAGAGCCCAGACCTTCACATGATACACGTGTAGACATGTTCATGGGCAGAGCATCGGTGGATTTGCAAGGTAGGCACGTTCTTTATAAAATATGGATGACTGCAGATTTACTGCTGTGCTCAAGCTGGTGTAAATGCTCACAGCTTCCATCTAGCTGCAATTTCTCATTGTTTACTCCTAGTATATTATAAAGACCATTTATCTTGATTTGCAAATTCTGTGTACTGATGGATTTTCACTCATTCCATTGAATGATCAGAAAGCTGCCCTTTGAATGGACCAGTGTGAACTATTTTCTTTGGATTATTTATGTCTCTTACTTTCTTACATTACTTGTAATGTTTATTTAGAAATCTTTAATTTTAAAAAAAACAACGTTATAGCCTGAAAAAATGTTGAAGCCAACTCTTAAAAACAGGTATATAAGTGGATGTTGTGCTCTAGCAGTGCTTGGTTAGGTTATGGCCTGATTCTGGGATGCAGGTTGCAAGCCATCCAGGCCTGATTCTCCCTGTGGCTCTCCCCATACCTCCTGAGCATCAGGATGGGGAGAGCCGGTGGGGGTGGGAGGGTGCGGGCCAGCCCAGCAGGATGAACAGGGCCGATTCAGGTCATGGAGGGTAAAATGAGCAGCACAAAACCGGCAATCGGGCCTGGGGATCCCCCCTCCCCGGGGCTGGGGCCAAATGCAGAGAGTCCCCGCTGCCTGATCCAGGCCACGGCAGGCCAGCCATGGGTCGGGTGACAAGGAAAAGGGGGGCCAAATCTGCGGGAGTCGGGGGCGTCTGTGGGGAGGACGTCCCCACAGGAGGCAGGGGCATGCCGGGCCGTCCTCGGGCCTATTCTGGTTACTGCAGGAATGTCTTGTTCCAGTACAGAATCAGGTCCAAACGGGCCCATCTTCTTGGGGCGGTCTGAACAGCCTGAAAGTGCCCCTACCAGAATTGGGCTCCATGTGTACGAATAAGTGGATGGTGATGATAAGAGAGGCAGTGGAATTAACTAAGTGAGCAGATGTGGAAGCCATGGGTGGTGGTGGTGGTGGTGGGGGGGGGGGGGGGTTAAGTGAGTGAATAAATTGGGGCATTGTGAGTGAGTAAGTGAATGAGTTGATGGGGTCTGAGTGAATAAATCTGGGGGTTATGAGTGGTGGGGGGAGGGTTCAGTGAATAAATACAGTACTACTATTACTTATCATTTATATAGCGCTACAAGACATATGCAGAGCTATACAGAGACATGTAAGAGACAGTCCCTGCTCATAAGAGCTCACAATCTAGTTAAGACAGACAATACAACTAGGGACTAGGATATATCTATGGGAATAGTAAGGAAACACATAGGAGGAGAACAGGAGACTAGCGGCATCAGAATCCAAAAGTAGATTACATGTAGAGAAAAGTTATGAATGGCAGTGAGGACCAGTGAGTGACTGACTGGCTGGGAAGTTATGAGTACCAGAAGAGCTGAAAACTGAGTGAACAGGTGCTTGAGTGGCATAGGGTCTGACCCTACATATCTATAATAAGAGATCAATTTAGCCACCATACCTATAAGGAAGTATAAATATGAGAGATTTATTTTATTTATATTCTCTTATATACTGTGCTATTCTGCACCAGTGTGGTTTACATTGAACAAAATGAAATTACATTGAACAGGGCATTATAACTTGGAGATAACTACTTTACAGGGAGCATGGAGGGTTAAGTGGCTTGCCCAAGATCACAAGGAGCACCTGTGGGACTAGAAACCCCAGTCCTTCTGGCCCAAGGTTGTTGTTCTCTAGTGGGATTTGAACCCCTGACCTGGAGTACTTTGACCCAACCACTAGGCCGCTCCTCCACTCCATATGAATATATGAATAAAGAAGCCAAGGAAGAAAATCTGAAAAGAAGATTCCAAAATCAAAACACATGAAACAGCAAAAGGACTGTAATAAATCACATCAGACCTTGGAAGGAAAACAAACCTTGCTATGGAGGACAAATGTGCTTGCTTAACACTACCATTAATAAGCATCCTCCCCCTTCAACAATAAGCTCTATAAAAGATAGATGACATCTGACACCTAGCTATTCAGCATGGATGAGAGTAAACAGACAATCTAGCAGTGATAAAATAGTCAATAAGACTCATACACATGAGATGGGCAGCAGATATCCATGGAAACACTCATGCATACATCAAGTGTCTTGGCTAGAAAGAGAGCCCACACAAGCTGTGAGGTAAGATATAAAAAACAGATACGAAAGGCCCAGTATTCATCAGCAGTTGTTGTAAAGTGGTTAGCTGTGGCCACTGAACTTTAGACCCAGATATTCGATGCTGGGGCCATATCAGGCCACCAGCATTGAATATCCAGATTGGATGAACAGGGATGAAGCTCACAGGTCATGAAGCAGCAACCCGATTAGCTTCAGCAGCAAAAGGCCACTCTTTCAGGTGCCTAACGTTTGCCACTTAGCGATAATCAGGCAGCAGCTCAATGTTGCCGCTACCCAGTTATTGTCTGGGGTTCTGCCCCCCAGAACGCCTTGATGCATCTGGATATGCAGCGGCAGCACTTGCAGATATTCAGGATATCCTAGTGACTGCTAACCACGTTATCGCTTTGAATATCACTCCTCCCCCTGCCCTTAAGGCTTTAAGTGCAGCAAGCACCTTCAAATAGATCACAAGCCAATGCTTCAAGTGAGTCACAGCAGATAGGTGGGAAGCTGGATAAAGCGGAAGTGCTATCCTTTGCTGCATTGGGTGTAAAATAGGATGAGCACAGGAGTGTTTTGCATGCACAGGGGCCAAAACACTAAAATGTAGGAGGCTTTGTGCAGAACTTAG
Organism: Ichthyophis bannanicus; assembly: GCA_033557465.1. Classification (NCBI taxonomy): domain Eukaryota; kingdom Metazoa; phylum Chordata; class Amphibia; order Gymnophiona; family Ichthyophiidae; genus Ichthyophis; species Ichthyophis bannanicus. The sequence continues at coordinate 310,363,608 of CM066032.1, read as the reverse complement.
TGCAGCTTCTCTGTATAATTTTCTGCCCTACTGCCACAAGCCAATGCAAAAAAGGTGTTTCGCATAGAAGCTAACTCTATTCAAGCACTTGCACTGACATCAGCACACAGCTTGTTTAAGTGCATGGTAGTGAAGATACAAAGAAGTGTGCAGAAGACACAAAGGCTGTGCGCAAGGTTTAAACACTTGGGGCTTGCGCACCAGATCTCAGGAGAACTAAAAGCTTAGCGTCTTCTTCTGCAGTCAGCATTTGGGAGGATTTCATGCCTGTTTCTTCACTTTACTGCAAGCATGATGAAGACTAGATATTAGGGGAAAGCCGACAGTCGCCCAAGAGCGGATGGTTCGGAAGAATGTATCCTTGAAGGATACTACCAAAAGCAGAGAGGTTCCACAAAAGAGTAAAGTAGCCCAAATGCCCTCAAGTATGGAGCAGACAGAGCTTAAAGATCCCAATTTACCCATGTCTAACAATAGCCAAATTAACATGAATAAAATATATTCTCTAAAATGCTTGTATGCAAATGCTAGAAGTCTAAAGAATAAGATGGGAGAGTTAGAATATATAGCACTAAATGAAAGGTTAGATATGATTGGAATATCAGAGACATGGTGGAAGGAGGACAACCAGTGGGACACTGTGATACCTGGGTACAAACTATATCGTAATGATAGAGCTGATCAAATTGGTGGAGGGGTTGCGCTCTATGTTAGAGAGGGCATTGACTCAAAAAGGATTAAAGTTTTGCAGGAAACAAAATCTGCTGTAGAATCTATATGGATTGAAATTCCATATAAAAGAGGGAAGGCAATGGCAGTGGGGGTGTACTATCGAGCACCTGGCCAGAATGACCAAATGGATGATGAAATGCTCAAAGAAATCAAGGAAGCTAACAAACGTTACAGCGCACTAATAATAATGGGTGATTTCAATTACCCCGGTATCGACTGGGTCAGTGTCACGTCAGGACATGCTAGGGAGATAAAGTTCCTAGATGAAATAAATGACTGCTTCTTGGAGCAGCTGGTTCATGAACCGACCAGAGGGGAAGCCATATTAGACCTAGTCCTTAATGGAACACCAGATCTAGTGCAAGAGATAAGGGTGTTGGGGCCACTTGGCAATAGTGATCATAGCATGATCGCCTTTGATTTAATTAGTGGAGGAGGGATAGTAAGGAAATCCACAGTACTACCTTTTAACTTTCGAAAGGGAGACTATGATAAAATGAGGAAAACAGTTAAGAAAAAACTAAAAGGAGCAGTTGCAAAGGTTAAAGACGTACATCAGGCTTGGCTGTTGTTGAGAAATACTATCTTGGAAGCCCAGACCAGCTGTATTCCACGCTTTAAGAAAAGTGGAAGGAAGTCAAAAAAACTGCCAGCATGGTTTAAAGGTGAGGTCAGAGAGGCTGTTGTTGCCAAAAAAGCATCTTTCAGGAAATGGAAAAAAGAGCCAAACGACAAAACCTGGAAACAGCACAAGCACTGCCAAGTCAAATGCAAGGCATTGATAAGGCAGGTAAAGGGGGAATTTGAGAAGAAGCTTGCTGCGGAAGCAAAAACGCGAAGTAAAGACCTTTTCAAGTACATTCATAGCAAAAAACCTGTGAGAGAGTCAGTTGGTCCATTAGATGATAAAGGGGTTAAAGGAGCACTAAGAGGCGACAAGGCGATAGCGGAGAGATTGAATGAATTCTTTGCTTCAGTCTTTACTGAGGAAGATGTAGGGATGTTACCCATGACTGAAGTGGTATGTAAAGGTGCGGAAGAATTGAAGGAAATATCGATACATCGGGAAGATGTATTACAACTATTACATAAACTGAAGAGTAGCAAATCACCTGGGCCGGATGGTATACATCCAAGGGTGTTGAAGAACTGAAATATGAGATTGCAGACCTGCTATTAGTAATCTGTGAACTATCATTAAAATCATCTCTAATACCTGAAGATTGGAGGATCGCCAATGTAACACCAATTTTTAAAAAGGTTTCCAGGGGTGATCCGGGAAACTACAGACCAGTGAGCCTGACATCAGTACCTGGAAAAATGGTAGAAACCATCATAAAGAATAAAATTACTCAGCATGTAGATAGTCATGACCTAATGGAAGACAGCCAACATGGCTTTAGACAAGGAAGATCTTGTCTTACTAATCTGTTATGTTTCTTTGAAGGAGTGAATAATCAGGTGGACAAAGGTGAGTCAGTTGATATTGTGTATCTGGACTTTCAGAAAGCCTTTGACAAGGTCCCTCATCAGAGACTTTTGGCAAAACTAAAGAGTCATGGGATAGGAGGCAGTGTACTATTGTGGATCAGGAACTGGTTAAACGATAGAAAGCAGAGGGTAGGGCTAAATGGCCAATTTTCCCAATGGAGAAAGGTGAATAGTGGTGTACCCCAGGGATCTGTGCTGGGTCCGCTGCTTTTTGACATATTCATAAATGACCTGGAAAGTGGAATAATGAGTGAGGTTATCAAATTTGCAGATGACACAAAACTATTTAAAGTTGTTAAAACCCAAGAGGATTGTGGAAAATTGCAAGAGGATCTTGATAAATTGGAAGACTGGGCATCAAAATGGCAGATGAAATTTAATGTGGACAAGTGCAAGGTTATGCACCTAGGGAAGAACAACCCAAACTATGGTTACACGATAGAAGGTTCCACATTAGGAACCACCACCCAGGAAAAAGATTTAGGCGTCACTGTGGATACCATGTTAAAACCCTCGGCCCAGTGTGCAGCGGCGGCCAAGAGAGCAAATAGAATGCTAGGTATGATAAGGAAAGGAATGGAAAATAAAACAAAAGATATTATAATGCCTCTATATCGTTGCATGGTGAAACCGCACCTTGAATATTGTGTGCAATTCTAGTCGCCGTATCTTAAAAAGGATATAGCGATTTTAGAAAAGGTTCAGAGAAGAGCCACCAAAATGGTAAAGGGGATGGAAGGATACTCCTATGAAGAAAGGCTAAAAAGGTTGGGGCTCTTTAACCTGGAAAAGAGACGGCTGAGGGGAGATATGATAGAAGTCTATAAATTAATGAACGGAGTGGAACGGGTAAACGCAGATCGATTGTTTACCTTATCAGAATATAGAAAGACTAGGGGACATGCAATGAAGCTACAGGGTAAACTATTTAAGACTAATAAAAGAAAATATTTTTTCACTCAACGTGTAATCAAACTCTGGAATTTGTTACCGGAGGATGTAGTAAAGGCTGTTAGTGTAGCTGGGTTTAAAACAGGTTTGGACAAGTTCCTGGAGGAAAGGTCCATAAACCATTATTAAGAAGGGACCCAGGATATCAATGCTTGAACCAATACAAGCATTGTGGAACCTGTGTCCCTTGGGGAAACTGCTAGGTACATATGACCTAGATTGGCCACTGTTGGAAACAGAATACTGGGCTTGATGGACCTTGGTCTGACCCATTATGGCATATCTTATGTTCTTATGTTCTTATGTTCATGGAGTACCCATCATTTTTTTTTCTCACTTCGTTGAAGGAGACGGGTTAAAAAAATGGCAGGGGATGATACGTTAGGGGATGGTGTGCTGAAACAGCATTATACACATGCGCAAGAATACTTTTTTGTGCATACACATCAATATTTTTATCCACAGAAATATTATGTTGTGTTATGCCAGCACTTCACAGTGCTGACCTAACACAAAAGAATTATTTTTCTGCACAGAATAACAATGATGTTTATTTGCAAAACAGCATTCCAGTGCCTGTATATAATATATGCACATTGAAAGCTGTGCACAGATACAGTTTTCACGATTCCAACAATAGCTGTGCACTGAATGGCAGTCCAACACATGAGCATAACTGCTGGTACAACGTTTTTGGTGCGCTAGACATAGTTGCTGTTAGCATAGGCCGGCATGTGCATGCTCTTGGTGTGCTCTCCCATGTTAGTGCAAATTTCTTGCACATAACTTAATAGGATATTATTTGGCTACTACATGGAGAGCAACACTTTTATGTTATGCTTGCATTAGAAAACTGATGCTAAGCTTTAGTTTACAGTTCAAACTCAAGGTTACTTCATCCCCCTAATGGTTATGTTTCTCCTGCAATTTCTGTGTATTTCAGATTGTGCACTATTGAATTCTGAGGATAGCTCTGCTGTGTGATGCAGACAGGCATCCCCTTTGCCTATTCTCCTACCCTGTCTCTGCTAAGCTGCTCTTTATAGTTAGATTGGGCTGTCTTGTAGAAACTAAGGGCTCAATATTCAAAGGCATTTACACAGTTTATAGACCTGTAAACAGTGTAAATGCCGCTGAGCAGGATATTCAGCAGCACTAACATGGTTAGTGGCATTGAATATCTCCGATTATCTCTGTTACACGCCACGCTGCTAACCGCTTAGCATCGGGACATGTCGTGAGCATTATGGGGCATCCTGGGGCGGCACTAGTCACTAACTGGGTAGTGGTGATATTGAACCACTGCCCGGTTACCAAAACTGGTAAAGATAGGCACAGTAGAAGCTGGCCTAGCTTTACCCGTGGGAGCTAGCCAGGTAGCGGCATAATATCGCCTCTTCCTGGTTAGCTTCTGAGGGCTTGTAGGCTGTGCAGTGACTCCAGATATTTAATGCCGGGGCCGCATTTGACCACAGCATTGAATATCTAGGGTTAAAGGTTGGAGCAATGGCTAGGCGCCACCGCAGCGCATAACCGTCCCAGAAGAATATCGGGCCTTATAACTGCAGGAGAGAAAAAGGCACAGTATATACTTATAAAGTCATTGTTATTCCTTGATGAAGACTACTGCTGGTAAGTCAATGGCAGTGAGACAGTGTGTGAAAAAGGAATGAGATGTTTCCATTCTTATGCATTCACTTCCTGTAATGTAGGATTTTTCTTTGTCCTGATTCTGACAGTGCTTTTTTTGTCAGAAATAACAGATTTCACTTTTTCTTATCTATGATAATTTGCATGGACTACATGAGAGTTCTTGAATGTAATTAAATGTGCCCAGGGCTGGTGGGGCCTGACCATTAGGCAAACAAGGTGGTCACATAGGGTAGCAAATTCTGGTGACAGGACAGCAAAGAGCAGGGCATCCAAAGCTAAACAATAGATTTTGAGAGCCATGGACGTGAAGGGCTTGAGGTTTGCCTAGGCTGCCAAAACCTTGAACCTACTCTGGGGCACCCGTGAATAAGTCACTGTGACACAGTGAGATGTGGTCACTCATTTTTGACATAAGAACATAAATAATACCATACTGGGTCAGACCAAGGTCCATCAAGCCCATTATCCTGTTTCTAACAGTGGCCAATCCAGGTCACAAATACCTGGCAGATGCCCAAAGTCTACAGCTTCCACAATACTCATCCTAAGGTAAGCAGTGGATTTCCTGGGTCCTCTTTGATAATGGTTTAATGGATCTTTCCTCCAGGAACTTGTCCAAACCTTTTTTAAACCCTACACTAACAACTTTTACTATACCCTCTGGTAACGAATCCCAGAGTTTGATTATGCATTGAGTGAAAATATATTTTGTCTTATTAGTCTTAGGGGGGGGGGGGCGGGGGCAGGCTGTTTGGACCCAAAGGCGAATTATGTAGTACCACCCAAACTGCCCTCTAGAGCTCAGGATCTCCAACAGATCCACATTACTGCAATGGTGCTGGTGGAGGGGACTATCAACCTAGGTCGAGCGGGGGACAGACAACATACAGGGCAGTCCATGCATTTCTGTACACATCCATATGGTGATAGTAGGCAGACAGACAGGAGGCCTGGAAATGCTCAGCTGCCCACCACCACTATCTGACATTCTCTAGCAACGAGCACACTGAATCTGCAGCCACTGCACCCTGCAAGGTGTTCCAGCCTTACACATGCTAACTGCAACCAGTCTGCTAGCTAGTCCATAGTGCATATTACTGGAGGAAATGTGTGCACCCAAAACTGGGATGTCAGCACACCCACCAAGCAGATAGGTTAGTGATTGGAACCCAAAAGGCAACCCATAAATATCACTTAAGAGAGATGCTGTTAGCACTATGGGAGACCTAGCCATGCCATGGTGACTGCTCAGTCAGGGTGAGAGTGACCTCCCAGGAGGACATGCAGGGGCCACCCTGTCCATGCAGCTGATGGCCGGCCACTACAATGTCCTAGCCATTGTCCTATGCCCTGTGCTCATGCATCCTGCTCAGGCCACCCTATCCGAGCTATACCCACAGTACCTTGCTCCTCATTATGCACATTGGCAAGCTAACACTGGACACATTGCAAACAGTGTGGGCTGAGTAAGGTGTTGCAACCAGCACACACTGGATGGACAGACACACACTCCCACACCTATGCCAGCATAGTGCTACTATAGATAGTTTTTGCAGTCCAGGCCAACTCAACAGTCCTGGACACAGCGCATACTGTTGGGGTCACTCCCCAGGGTGGTGAACACTGTCAGACACCAGACCTGAAACACACTCCACAGACATCAGAGATATTGGTATGATACAGCTCAATGAGCAGATTGTGCTTAACTTAGGAATTGCTATCTGCCAGTAATCATAGCAACATTGTGATATATGTGTACTGTATTCCCAGGTTTGGGGTGGCATTGCTAAGGTCTGCACGTACTAGTATTGTGAGATGCACGCAAGGCCTGATATCCTGCCTGTCCATGAGGCTTTGGATAATGGAGCCTGTGGGTGTGGTTCTTTCTGCTCCTGTTGGCCGCTGCTCTAGGGCAGAAGTCCCCAACTCCAGTCCTGGTGGGCCATACACTGTTCATGTTTTCCTGCTATCCCTAATGCATGAGATACATCTGCATACCATAGGGGTGGCGCATGGAAATGAACCACACGCATCTTTATTAGAAACAGCATATAACGTGAATGATTTGTGGCCCTCCAGGACTGCATTTGGGGGACTGTGCTCTAGGTCATGCACATGTTTCTGGTGTCTGTGCTCTGTAGGGTAAAATATAGATGTATTGGGCATGTTTATGTTATCTGCACTAAAGGTTCTGTCTGTATTACCACATTTGTGTGGTGGGTAAAATGTGGGGACTGGGTTGGCAGGGCTGACAGCTGGGATTTGAACCTGTGACCTTCTGCTCCTGAATACACTGGCTGTGTTCACCACAGCACACTGTGGTCACAGAAATGGTGCAGTCCCTGGAGATACCATGGTTGTGTGTCAGACAGAGCCTGTCTGTTGCGGTGCATGGCACCCACCTACACAGGGCTAAGCCATGGTCTGTTCTGGGCAGCTGCCACTGCCCTCTCCGCCACCGGTACCCCTCTGCCACCATGCTGACATGGCCTTATATTGGAGACAGCATAAAACCTGAATGATTTGTCACCCTCCAGGACTGCATTTGGGGGACTCTGCTGTAGGTAATGCACACGTTTATGTGGTGTGTGCTGTTTAAGGTAAAATATGAGCATTTCACCCACACTTTGGTTCTGGGCGGCAAAGGTTCAGTCTTTACTACACGTGTTTTTAGTGGGAAAAATATAGGGAATATATTGGCAGGAGCCACAGCTAGGATTTGAACCTGTGATCTTCTGCTCTGGGACAAACTGTCTGTGTGCACTACACCACCGTGTTGCCACAGGTATGCCGCATTCCCTGGGGAGTCCATGACTGTACATCCGACAGGGCCTGTTTGTTGCAGTGCACGGCACCCACCTGGACAGGGCTAGGCCATGGTCTGCTGTGGGCACCAGCCACTGCCACCTCCGCTGCCAGTACCGCTCATCCTTAGATTGGAGACAGCATAGACCCTGACGGATTTGTGGCCCTCCTGGACTGCATTTGGGGGATTCTGCCATAGGTCATGCGCATTTTTATGGTGTTTGTGCTGTGTGGGGTAAAATATAGGTGTTTGACCCATGCTTATGTTCTCAGCAATAAAGGTTCAGTCTTTCCTACCATGTTTTCTTCATGGGTAAAATATGGGGACTGGGTTGGCAGGAGCCACAGCTGGGACTTGATCCTGTGACCTTCTGCTCTTGGACACACTGTCTGTGTACACTGCACCACCGTGTTGCCACAGATATGCTGCATTCCTTGGGGAGTCCATGACTGTACATCCGACAGAGCCTGTCTGTTGCAGTGGACGGCACCCACCTACACAGGACTGGGCATGGACTGCTGTGGGCAGCTGCCACTGCCCCCTCCAACACCACTGCCCCTCTGCCACTTTGCTGACATGCCATTCTGCTGGTGGTGCTGGTGGTTCACAGTCTCAGGCCATCCTGTATGCAGGTAGGTGGCTGCCTATGGTGTGGGTTCTGGGGTAGGGGTGCCTGCATAGACGTCCACGCTTCCCCCCAAGCACCGCCTGCCGCTGTTCTGTGCCCTTGGGGGTACCTGCTGGGTACTATCCCCTGTGACACTGTGGGATGCACAATCGTGCCCATGTTGGGCCCTCATCAGTTGCTGGCTGGCTGCTGTACAGTTTCAGCATTCCTATGTGCCACCTAGGCATCTGCCTGGTCCGCACTGTGCCCCGGCTGCACCACAGCATGTGCCGCCTGCAGCCCTCTGTGGCCCCTTTTCAAGCATCTGACCAGTTGCCCGTTCCGACATGCCCGCCCTGCTGTTGCGGGACATGTGCACGCCATAGGACACCTGTCCGATGCAGAGGGAACCCTGATCAGTGCTATTTGTGTGGGATCATTCACCTTGTATGGGGACGGAGCGTAGACCTTTCCATAATTCATATATTTTTTTGGGTGCTTTCTCAGGAGTGTTTTTTGATGTTTCCCATTAAAACCACTGTTGCCCAGCTTGGTTATGTTTTTTCTATATTATGTTGGGCTCATTTTCAGTGTTTATTTGCCCTTTTGTTCTGTGCACATGTATCACACTTATCACTTTTTGTAGGTTTCCCTGGGTTTGCTGTACATTGCTGACGTAAATGGTTTCTCTTCCCTTTAAATTGGCTCTAAAGCAAGGTTTTCACTCGTAGTATTTTTTGCCTCGGATTTCAGCCTCGCTAATGTGTGGGGAGCCTCCTCCCTCCCATTCTCCACCCATTGACCCCTTCTCTCCGCCCCTGGGGAGCCTTCTTCCGCCCTCCAGGAGCCTTTCCCCGCCTTCATGGCACATTAGCATGCCGCGCACATGAGCGCCGCGCACATAAGCGTGCATATTTGTGCACCGTACGCGACATTAGCATGCGCTAAGGTACCTTAGCGCACGCTAACATCGTGCAGCGCACATTAGCGCACAGTAGCGCACATTAGCGCAGTTTAGTAAACATACCCCTTAATTCGGTTACATTGTAACTTCATTGTGTGTCCTCTAGTCTTTCTACTTTTTGATGGTGTAAACAACCGATCTACATTCATCCGTTCCACTCCATTCAGTAATTTATAGACTTCTATCATATCTCCTCTCAGCCGTCTCTGTTCCAAGTTGAAGAACCCTAACCTTTTAAGCCTTTCCTCATAGGGGTATCCTTCTATCTCCTTTACCATTTTGGTTGCTCTTCTCTGTACCATTTCTAATTCCGCTATATTCTTTTTAAGATATGGCAACTAGAATTGTGCACAGTATTCAAGGCGCGTTCAAACCATGGAGCAATACAGAGGCATTATAATATCATTTGATTTATTCTCTATTTCTTTACATAATATCCCTGGCATTCTATTAGCTTTCATGGCTGCCGCTGCACACTGGACACACATTATCCACGATGATGCCTAAATCTTTTTCCTGGGTGTTGGTTTCTAAGGTGGTAGCTTGCATCGTGTAATCAATGTTTGGGTTGTTCTTCCCTAGGTGCATAACTTTTCACTTGTCTACATTAAATTTCATCTGCAATTTGTATGCCCAGTCTTCCAATTTATCAAGGTCTTCTTGCAATCACAATTCTCTTGGATTTTAACAATTTTGAATAATTTTTTGTCATCTGCAAATTTGATCACCTCTCTCATTATTCCCATTTCCAGGTCATTTATGAATATGTTAAAAAACAGTGGGCCCAGCACAGATCCCTGGAATACTCCACCATTAACTTTTAAAATGTTTCTGATGCACAATGCTACACTGCCTACAATCCCGAGACTTTTTAATTTCACCAAGAGTCTCTCATGAGGGATCTTGTCAAAGGCTTTCTAAAAATCCACATACACTATATCAACTGGCTCACCTTTGTCTACCTATTTATTCACACCTTAGTAAGACAAGACTTTCCTTGGCTAAATCAATGTTGGCCTTCTCCCATTAAACCATGACTGTATACATGATCAGTAAATTTATTCTTTATAATGTTTTCTACCATTTTGCCCGATACTGATGTCAGACTCACGGGTATATAGTTTCCCAGATCACCCCTGGAAACCTTTTTAAAAATTGGCGTTACATTGGCCATTCTCCACTCTTCAGGTACTACAGTTGATTTTAATGATAGTTCACAGATTACTAATAGTAGGTCTGAAATCTCATGTTGCAGTTCTTTCAATACGCTTGGATGTATACCATCCGGTCCAGGTGATTTGATACTCTTCAGTTTATCAAATAGTTGTGATGCATCTTCCCCGTTTGATATTTCTTTCAATTCTTCTGATACATCATCTTTATATACCATTTTAGGCACTGGTAAATTCCCTATATCTTCTTCAGTAAAGACCAAAGCAAAAAATTCATTCAGTCTCTCTGCTATGACCTTGTCTTTACTTAGCGCCCCTTTTACTCCTCTGTCATCCAAAGGTCCAACTGACTTTCTCAGGTTTTTTGTTACAAATGTACTTGAAAAGGTTTTTATTATGATTTTTGCTTCCACAGCAAGCTTTTTTCAAATTCTCTCTTTGCTTGCATCTAACTCGGCAATGCTTATGTTATTTCCCACTTTCATCGTCTCCTTTTTCTATTTCCTAAAAGATGCTTTTTTGCCCACATCAGCATCTCTGATCTCACCTTTAAACCATGCTGGCAATTTTTTGGCCTTCCTTCCTAGAATACAACTGTTCTGGGCTTCCAAGATAGTATTTTTAAACAATGCCCATGCTTTATGCAAATCTTTAGCCTTTGCAGGTGCTCCTTTTAGACTTTTGTAAACTATTTTCCTCATTTTATCATAGTCTGCCTTTTGAAAGTTAAATGGGAATACTGTCGATTTCCTTGCCGTTCTTCTTTCATTTATTAAATTAAATGTGATCATGCTATGATCACTATTGCCAAGTGGCCCCAACACCCTTATCTCTTGTATTAGATCCTGTATGCCAATAAGGATGAGGTCCAAAATAGCTTCCCTCTTGTTGGTTCATGAACCAGCTGCTCCAAGAAGCAATCATTTCTTTCATCTAGAAACTTTATCTCACTAGCATGTCCTGCTGTGACACTGATCCAGTTGATACCCGAGTAATTGAAATCATCCATTATTACTGTATTCTAATTTTTGTTAGCTTCCATGATTTCTTTCAGCATTTCATTATCCATCTGTTCATTCTGGCCAGGCGGTCAGTAGAACACCCCCACTGCCATTGCCTTCCCCTTTTTACATGGAATTTTTATCCTTAGAGATTAAACAGCGTATTTTGTTTCCTGCAAAATTTGAATCCTATGGGACTCAATGCCTCATCTCACATAGAGCGCAACCCCTCCACCAATTTGATCTACTCTTAATCAATGTGATATAGTTTCTACCCAGGTGTCACAGTATCCCATTGGTTGTCCTCCTTTGATCAGGTCTCTGAGATAGCAATCATATCTACCCTCTCATTTAGAGCTATAAATTCTAACTCCCCCATCTTATATTTTAGACTTCTAGCATTTGCATACAGGCATTTTATAGGTTGTATTTCAATCATATTAATCTGGTTATCAGTTGATAGCTCTGCACTTAAGGGCATCTGGGTAACGCTTCTCTTTATTGGAACCTCTTTGTTTGAATGCCCTAACTTCCCTGCTTTGTTAGTATCCTTCAAGGATACATTCTTCAAACCATATGCTCTTGCATGACTCTTGGCTTCCCCCTAATGTCTAGTTTAAAAGTTGCTCTATCTCCTTTTTAAAGAGTGGAGGAGTGGCCTAGTGGTTGGGGCAAGGTACTTCAGGCCAGAAGGTCAGGGGTTCAAATCACACTAGAGTACAGCAACCTTGGGCCAGAAGGACTGGGGTTTCTAGTCCTACAAGTGCTACTTGTGGTCTTGGGCAAGCCACTTAACCCTCCATAGCCCATGTTCCCTGTAAAATAGTTATCTCCAAGTTATAATGCCCTGTTCAATGTAATTTCAGTTTGTTCAATGTAAACCACACTGATGCAGAATAGCATGGTATATAAGAGAATGTAAATAAATAAATAATGACAGCAGCCTAGCTCCATCCTAGTTAAGGTAGAGCCCCTCCCTTCCCCAGAAAGTTGCCCAATTCCTAACAAATCCAAAACCCTCTTCTCTGCACCATTGTCTCATCCATGCATTGAGACTTTGGAGCTCTGCCTGCCTTATGTGCCCTGTGCATGGCACAGGAAGCATTTCAGAGAATGCTACCCTGGAAGTTCTGGATTTCAACTTCTTACCTAAAGGCCTAAATTTGGCCTCCAGAACCTCCCTCCCACATTTTCCTATGTCATAGGTGCCAACATGTACCAAGACAGCAGACTCCTCCTCAGTGCTATCTAAAACCTTGTCTATGTGGCACATGAGGTCTGCTACCTTTGCACCAGGCAGGCATGTTACCTGCCGATCCTCAGGTTCAGCAGCCACCCAGCTGTCTACAATACATGCCTAATGATTGAATCACTCACTGTAACGGCCATCCTTACCTTTCCCTCATGGGCACATGGCCCTGGAGAAACCTCCTTGGTGCAAGGCCCCAGCTACAGGATCACTTCCCTTCTCACCAAGGTGATGCTCTCCTTTCATGAGCCCTCTCTCTTCCATGGCAGCTGAGAAGCTGCCAGACTGGAAGTGGGGCTTCAATACTATGTCCCTGCATCAAGGGAAAGGTGGGAGATAAATATTGGAATGAAATTAATAACATTCTACTCATTTCAAAAGTGGGGACCTTTCGGCTTTTTATTTCTAAGTTACACAAGATCTCTGGGCAAAATATTTTTAACTGCAGAAGTCAGCAAAAGCGTTCTAAGGGAAATGGCTCAAAGTTTCAATTTTCAGTGAACTGAGGGCAAAATAATCCATGAAGTGTAGCGATGCATGCCTTTGAGATTCTCCTAATTGGTCTAACACCTGTTTCCTTAAAACAGCTGTGTGGGGAAATAATTTTCTTTCTTTTTGAGATGATAAAGGAAGTTTTATAAGACTTTATATTCCCCAGAGAAACGAGTGTTGTAACTGTCAACTGTGCATTTTAGGAGAACAGTGCACCATGCTGTGGATTGTGTGCACTTAAGATCAAGGCATTGGTATTGTACTGTCAGCAGTGAAAGATAATGAGTTGCTACACTAATTCATTAGGTCCCATCAGTGAAGCAACTCCTTAGATTTGGCAGGATGTCTGTCATGCACAGTTGAAATATTCATTTATAATGAATTATAATATATATAATTTTAATATGATGAGCTCATACAATACTAATAAAGGGTATTTTTTACAGACTTTCACACAGTTAAAAATAGAGTTAATTAAGCTAAATCTTCCATATATGGCCTTTCAAAAATATGCTTCTAGGGATGTTTTGGAGGAATAATAAGTATTTATTTATTTAGCAATGTTTATATGCCACGTTTCAATGGGTCAAAGCAATGTACGTTCAGGCATGGTATATATTTCCCTTGTCCCCAAAGGGCTCACAATCTACATTTTGTACCTGAGGCAGCTGAAGGTTAAGTGGCTTGCTCAAGGCCACAAAGAACACCTCAATCTGGTATTTGATCCCCTGGCCCTAGGCAACTTGCCCCAATCACTAGGCCATTCCTCCCCATGCAATTTGAATTTACAAAATATCCACAAGTAGTATGCATGCTGCAAACTTGCATATTTTACATCACTTTGATCGCAAATATTTGAAGACACATAAGTCAATCTTCAAACCCAGTGGGGGTTATTTTAGAGGCCTTGTTTGCAACTTCCACATGGAAAATCTGGTATTTCTATGTGGAAATGGTAATGCTACAAAGAGCTCAGTTTACACATAGATGCCCACAATATGTAAAACTTCCAAGGGGGCATGGCCTGGCCAGATCAAAAATTTAAATGTGTACTGTATTCCTCATTTCATATAGGGGATGCATGTGAATGACCATCATTTTCCACTACAGGGCTATACACCTGCTCCCTGGTGCATATAGATTTTCAAAAAGTGTTTGCTGTGGCCAGCCCTTTAGTGGAAGGATTAAAGGAATTATCCTCCTTAAACCCTCATTACTTATTTCCCTCCTAAATTCTAATTAAATGAAGACAGTGACCAACAAAAACAACCATAAAACATAACTCACATGCTTCCCGGGGGGTGTGGCTGTTTTTTTTCAAGATGGTGACGGAGAGTGCGTGAGCGATGCCTAAACGGAAGGGCAAAACTCGGGCTTGTCCCAAGGAGCCCGAAATTGCTGTTCTTGGACCTATGGATTGTTATGTTTGTCTCACTGAGGGGCAGAGAGGGGAAATTTGAGGGATTTGGTGGCGCCGGCGGTGGAGGATTCGGCTGTACCTGCCCTGGAAGTATCGCTTTCCCCGGAGGTTCGCTCCCCTCCTGTGTTATCGCGGCTCTCAGTTAGCGTCCCGGAGCGAGGTGCTGCGGAGACGCCGGTGATTGCGTCTCCTGTGCCGCCTGCTTGGGACCCACCGGAGGAAGCAGCTGAGGGCCTGAAGGGTGATACCAAGAGCCGGTTAATACTCTCCAGCGGTATACAGCAAATGGAGGGCAAAAGTACCGTTGGTGTGGAGGCTGAGTCCGATAAATGGATGAATGTTCCTGGTGCTCCTTTGCCTGTGAGTTCCCCTATGATTACTCTCATTCGACCTGCTAAGGTGACTCTGGATAGTATCTGGGAAGCTATTAGTCAGCTCTCCCAAGTAATGAACCAACAGCTGGCTCTATCTTTTTCTAACTTATCCACCATGGAGACTACTGTTAATAATTTGTCTACAGAATTTTTGGATATGAAGAATCAGGTTGGGTCTATGGACCAGAGACTTTCTCAGGTTTCGGGTATGTCTGATATGCTGATGAAAGATAATTTGCTCCTGAAAGCGAAGATAGAGACCTTGGAAAATGCTACCAGAGCGTCAAACTTACGTTTACTTAATTTTCCTGTAATTCCCGCGGTGGCACCTGTGGAACCTTTTAAGAAATATATGCAAGAGTCTTTGATGATTGCTCCTGAATTGCTACCTCCTGTTGCGAAGGCATATTATTTACCTCTTGGGAAGAAGGAGGGGAAGTGTGCAGTTAGGGAGTTACAAATGGACTCGCTTGATGTTTCAGCCCTACTTCGGTCTCCTCCAGATGAAGAAAGGAAGGTCTCCACTTTATTGGTAACACTAGCGCTTTCATCTGATAGAGACTGGCTTTTGAAAGTGTATTTTAAGAAGCAGAGTAATTTGTTTATGGGGAAGAGGATTTCTATCTTCCCAGATATCTCTAGAGATACCCAAAGAAGGCGAAAAGCCTTCTTATTGTTAAAACCTGGGGTTCTACGGTTGGGGGGCACATTTTTGTTAGGATTCCCCTGTAAATGTATTGTTGTGCATAATTCCCTTAAATATGTATTTTTTCAGCCTGGAGATTTATCCACTTATATTGGTACTCATTTGGTAACGTCCTCCCCCGTAGTGGTAGGATAGCGTTCTTAAGTTAATAAGATCTCCTCGAACTCTGTCGCTTTCTTGGCTTTTTCCTTTTTGTATTAATTGCCTAACTTGATAAGACATTGGGGGGTCCTCCACCCTAGGGGTCTTTTTTTTGATGCTTTCACCCCCATTTATAGTGGACTACAGATGTATTACTAGGGGATTGATGTTTCCTTATATTATTTCTTTTGGTGTATGTTGGTGTATATCTTTTCTGTACAAGTATTATGCTTGATTCTAATTGGAAATGCATAAATAAAAAATTTAAAAAAAACAAAAAAACATAACTCACATAACAAAAAAGCAATACTCAACTCATGACACAGCATCTTATTTTGTTATTCAGTGCATTAAATCCCTGAAAAAAACATACTCAAAGCCTAGCTTGCACAGTCAGCTGAAAAAAAAGAGACTGCCAAAACCAATCTGCAGAAAAGAAAGCTTGCCGAAATAAATGTGCCTTTCATTGTATGGGATGCCTCAATTAGCTTGAAGGAATATACTTAAAGCCTGGTTCACACAACTGCTGGAAAAGCCAGCCAAAACAGATGTGCCTTTAATTTTTTATGAAACATCAAGATGTCAGAGGTGTTGCATAATTCAACAGGTAATGCGATCCAGAGCCATGGAGCAGCCATGGAGACGATTCTACTACGAAAGACTTGGAAACGGACACGTCGAAACAAAGGATGATCCAAAAGTGAGGTTTCCTGAGAGCGTAGAACGCTAGGAGCTGTAGAGTAGACAAACTGAGTGGAGCCTTATGATTTAAAGATTTGAATACCAACATAATAATCTTATATAGAAGTTGTGATTTAATGGGTAACCAATGCAGACTATATAAATCAAAGGAAATATGCTCAAATCTCCTGCGATTGGTAATCAAATGCACCGCCACATTTGCTTGCTTATAAAAAGCAGCTTTGGTGATTCTTTGAATATGGGTCTGCATAATCAATTGAGTGTCTAAAATAACTCCTAAATCGCAATCTTGAGATCCCACCGATAACAACAGTCCCCAATCCTCATGATAGAAGACATGGGATTAGGCAAAGTCCAAGATAAAAATACAATCTCAGTTTTACTCTCATTCAATTCTAATCTGTTATGTGAATTCAAGCTTTTACAGTACTGATATGTACGTATGTAAATTGTGTCATCCCACTCTACTCATGTCAGTGTTAGCACTTATACGCCAAGTTGCCGAATTCCCTTCTCTGCTATTTCCAACATGTAGATTTGTGAAATGGCTCCTTTGGCTCAATGTACCATCAAATGCATATACATTCCTGCACAATTTTAGGAAAGGCTCCATATTTGGCAGACTTTTCTAAAATGTCACAGAAATTGTATGTATATCCCGATTTAGACATCTCATTTCCAATCACCACATACAATCTAAAATTTACTTTCACATACATTGTGCATACTGGAAAGTATGCATGTACAGTTCCAAACACCCTGTTGAAAATTTACCCATTGCATTTTATATTTATTGCTTTTGCAACTGTAGGAGAACAATAGTACCTGTGAGAAATTACGTTTTAGGTGAAGTGGTAGCTAGGGGTAAAATACTATTACTAATGTCTCACTAACAATGAGCACTGATGCATCCTCCCAGTATAAATAAATAAATTTGATTGCTTCTGTTCAACTTTATTAGAAGTAAAATAGCTATCTTCTCATATAATAAAACTGCAGACTCTTTGGGCCTGATATTCAACACAATTGACATGGTTAGCAGATCTGCCATCCACATTAATGGTGGTCACTGGCACTAATGTGGTTAGTGGCACTGAATATCTGCTGGTGCTGCTGCTAAACACCTGATGCTGGCTGGTTAGTATCAAGATGTTCCGGGGATGGAACGGAAGTAGCACCTGGCGAAAACCAGGCAGTGGTGGTATACAGCAACTGCCCGCTTATGGCAAAGCGGCAAAGGTTAGGCACCTTAAAGGGTGGCCTAACTTCACTGCAGAAGCTAACTGGGCAGTGGCTGTATATCACCTATGTCCAGTAGCTTCTCTTCTATCCTTGCTATCCAGCTGACTCAGATATCCAATTCTGGTGGCCAGATATGCATTGAATATCCAGGTCTTAGGTCAGCAGCAACAGCAAGGCACTTTACAATGGCTAGCTGCTGCTGCTGAATACCAGGCCTTTTAATTTTGAAAGGTAATCACTTTTTGAATTGGGAAAGGAATGGGGAGGGGCAGCTCTGCATTCAGATTAGTGTAGTGTTGTGTTGATGATGTTTAAGTAGTGCCCCACCACCCCAAAAACATTGGCAAGAGGGGCACCATAACATGACTGAACCTTCATTCTGAGTATTCTGGGGGGTGAGGAGAAGGAGAAAGGGACCAGAGCAGGCTAAGGAGCATGTTAGAGTGGAAATGCAGGCAGAAGGGAGGGGAAGAAGGACAAAGTGTGATTGGGGCAAGCAGGTGGGGAGGGACAGTAGAAAGCGTGGGAGGGAGTTGGATCATTGGTGTCACGGGCATTTGGCTTGGTAAGATGGTCAGGAATGGGGAGGAAGTGGGTTCTCCAGTTCTGACCACTCCCTGTTTTGGGGTATCAAGGAAGGGTTGGTGTGGGGGATCAGAGCTAGCAGAAGCAAGGATTGAGGGGGGGGGGGGGGTCTGATTATGCCCAGGATCAGACTGAGTGGAGGGGTATTGTGCATGAAAAAGGGGGCAAGGAGGGGACATGGAAGCTTGTGTGCAACACTGCTGTGAACTTAAGAGACACAGCTCGGTATCACTACAGGCTGTGCAAGGGGAGGGGGAGGAAGGAGTGAAAATATCACAGGGCTCAGTGGACCTTATCATGGCTAGATTGACACTGACTAGCTGGGTGTCCGAGTGCGGTTGTGCAGGTGGAGGATAAAGGGATGTGATGACAAGCAACTGAAGTGCTATATAATGGGGAAAGAAACCGATCCAGGAGATGTTATAGATTGTGTACTGTTATGAAAGTTGAAGTGTTGCAAGTTTGAATACAAGCTGTGGCCATAGATTTTCCATAGATATCATTAAAGTATCATATGAAACATTCACTGGTAGTGGATGAAATGAGGACAGAGGTGCGAGGACCTATATTCTATCTTGCTATGAACTATGTCTTTGTTGAAGAGCAAGAATTCCACTGTTTTTTGTAATTTGTGTAGAGCTCTCTGATTTGCAGAATATGAATGCTGTTATATAAATAAATAACAGCTATCAGCTACATAATATCACACTAATCTATGATAAATGTACAGAATTATATTTAGATAAGATGATTAGGGGAATATAAATATAGGTCTGTATATTTATTATAGATCAGTGTGACACTGTAGCTGACGGCTGGTGTTTATTTATTTATAGAAGAGCAGTCATAGGGGTATGCTTACTAAACTGTGTTAGTGCAAATCGCGTTAGGAGCCGCGTTAGTGAAAGGAAAGCCAAAAAAGGACATGGGCGGGACATCGTAACGACTAACGCGCGTTCCAAAAACTAACGAGCGTTACAGGGCACCGTGGCGCGTTAAGCATATGAAGGCGTACAGACACAAATCATTGAAACAGAGCTGTAGCACAATGGTTAGTGTACTCACTGCTGTTACAGGCAGCATGGGTTCGAGTCCCCAGTGTGCCTAACGCAGAATGCTGTCCCAGGCAGCACCCTGTACATTACATAGGGAATGAGGAGGCATGTTTTTCTTTACGTTCAGTAGTTGTTAGTGAAACACACTCTTGCAGTGCGCATAGCCATGTACGTTGGTACGTGCGTGGCTGCATGCGTTGTTACGGGAGTAGCCCCGTGCGTAGGTACGTGTGTACAATCGTGCGTGGGTACGTGTGTTTTTACCAGCGTGGGCACCTTATAGTACAGACACTTTAGGGTGTCTTGCACTTATGCACTATGCTAACAGATGTACGTGTGATGGCCTATGGTTTATCAGAGCCTGAGAGCAGGCGCTGGATCTTCCCAGGGTTGGATCATGCCAGTCACACCCATGATGCACTGCACATGCAAATCAGCTGTCCACAGATACACACCATGGGGAATGCACCCCCACAGCACCTCGGCCTGGTAGGGGGAAGTGACCATGTGCACCCCCACAGCACCTCGGCCTGGTAGGGGGTACTGACCGTGTCTTGTACTGGCACAGAGTAGCTACACACTGTCACATTGTGCTGGTACTGTGCTCACCCTGAGGGTGCAGTGAGGCGCCCAGCACCAGGTCCACAGCACCATCCATGGCTGAAAGAGGCCATGGCGCAGGTCCAAAGCAGTGTTAATGTGCAAGATAGGTAGTTTCTGCACAAACACCTTGCAGTCAGGTGCAGCCCCCATGGACCACCACCCCCCCCCCCCGCACCAAGGGTGGCAAACAGGGTCTCCTAACAATAGATCCACCTTCTACCTCCCTGCAAAGGTGGCAGTAGAGAAGAACATCAACCCCAATTCTGGTGGGGAACAGACACCCCACAGGGCAGGCACCACAGCTCTGTACACAGACAGACATCAGGCCTGGATATGGTAAGCTGCACCCCACCACTATCTGATATACTCCTGCAGCAAGCCACTCCATCAAGACACAAACCAGCTGCAAACAGTCTGCTAGTTAGTCCATAATGCATGTGCCCAGTGGATATGCATGCACCCACCCAGAACTGAGATGTCAGCATACACAGCAAGCAGATAAATCAGTGACTGAGTCCCAAAAGTAAACCCATATCTATCACATGAGAGAAATACTGTATAGCACTATGGGGGTGCCTAGCCATGCTGTGGTCACTGCACAATCAGGGTGAGAGTGATCTCTCAGCAGGACATACTGAGGTCACCCTGTCTGTGTAGGTGGTGGCCGGGCACTAAAATGTGCCTGTCACTGCCCTATGCCCTGTGCAGATGCACCCTGGCCAGGCCACCCTGTCCGGCCTATACCCATGGTACCTTTCTCCTCATTATGCACATTGGCAGCTCAATACTGGCAACATTACTGGCAGTGTGGGCTGTGGAAGGTGTTTGCAGCCACCACACACTGGATAGACAGACAGACACCCCCACACCTATGCCAGCATTGTGCAACTATAGAGGTGTTCAGCAGCCATACCCACCACACCAGTCCTGGGCACAGTTCAGGCATGGATATTGTACGCAAGACTGTTGGGGGTCACTCCCCATGGTGGTACGCACTGTCAGAGTCCAGACCTGCAGCACACACCACAGACAGCAGAATGATTGTTATGGTGGAGCTCACTGAGCAAACTGTGCTTAATGTAGGAATTGATATCTGCCAGTTATCACAGGAAACGTTTGATAGCTGTGTACCATATACCCAGGTGTAGGGTGGCATTGCTAAGGTATGCAACTGCTAGTATTGGGAGATACAGGCAGGGCCCAATGTCCTGCTTCTCCAGGAGGCATTGGCCAATGGGGCCTGTGGGTGTGTCTGGCCCTGTTGGCTGCTGCTTTACGGCAGAGTTCCCCAACTCCAGTCCTGGTGTTCCAACCTGTTCGGGTTTTCATGCTGTCCCTCATAAATATGCATGAGCTACATCTGCATACCATGGGGGTGGTGCATAGATATGCAGCACAAGCATCTTTATTAGAGGCAGCATGGAACCTGAATGGTGTGGGACCCTCCAGGACTACAATTGTGAGACTCTGCTGTGGGTAATGCGCCTGTTTCTGATGTCTGTGTTTGGTGTGGTATAATATAGGCGTATTAACCATGCGTATGTTCTCTGCAATAAAGGGGTGTCTTTACTATCACTGTTTAGTGGTGGGTAAAACTATGGGGACTGGGTTGGCAGGAGCCCCAGCTGGGATTTGAACCTGTGACCCTCTGGTCTTACAGGCACTGGCTGTGTCTGTTGCACTACACTGTGGCCACAGAGATGGTGCAGTCCCTGGAGTTAGTTAAAGCGGCCTGATGAGTCAGAAACCCTGCTCTGCACAGGTTTACTGTGGGCTCATTTACCTTGTATGGAGACAAAGGTGCACATAAACCTCAAAACAGACCTCAAAAAAAGGGGCAAACACCCATAACCAAGCTGGGCAACAATGATATCATTGGGTAACATTACACACCACTCCCAGGAAAGCTCCATCACAATGAAATGATCTTTGAAAGGGTCTACGGATCGTAGACCCTTCCAAACATCATTTCTTTCTTTGGTGCTTTCCAGGGAGTGTTGTTCATTGTTGCCCATTGCTATCACTGTTGCCCAGCTGAATTGTGCTTTTTACAATGTTTCTTGTGGTCATTCTTAAGGTTTTATGTGAACTTTTGGTCTTTGCACATGTATCACACTGCTCACGTTTTGTGGGTTTCCCCGGTTTTGCTGTACATTGCTGACGGAAATGGTTTCTCTTCCCTTTAATATGCCTTTAACGACAGGTTTTCATTCGCGTTGGAATTGAGCTCAGAAATTCAGCATGTTAGTATGAGGGGAGCCTCTCCCCGCCCACTCTCCGCCCATTGACCCCTTCTCTCCGCCCACTCTCCACCTTCTGCGCTGTTTTAACGCGCCGCGGAGGTTTACGATCGTTAACTGCGGTTAACGCGCGTAAAGTACGTTTAACGATCGTTAGCACGTCAGAACGCACTGTCTAGTGATCCTGATCCCACTTGGTATTTATTTATTTAACAGGTTTTCTGTACAGGTTTATTTAACAGGTTTTCTTTTCCTCCAATCAAAGCGGTTTATATCGCATATATAAGCAGAGTACACAGAAAACAGGGGGGCAGAACATGTAGGGGGCGTAGAAAGCAAATTATTTACAGAAATGGGTATAAGCAGTTTACCTCCCCCTGGTTATTTTAAAACAAATCTTATAAGATTATGTTATGTTGTTCAATGTAAACCGCTTTGGACAAAGACGATATAGAATAAAACTGTTAAATAAAATAAATAAATAAATAAAATATTTAGGAGTGCTTTTTCATAGTGATCTTGGCACCATTTTACAACTCAGTGCAAAATGATTGTTGGGGTTGGTGCAGGATATGACTTTCAGATGGTCCCCTCTGAACATCTCGTAGTGTGGACACCTGGAAACCATTAATTATGATTATCCCTGTGGTAAACTATACATTATTATTATTATTATTATTATTATTATTAAAGACTTATAAAGCGCCACAACATATGAAGCGCTGTACAAACATAGAAGAGAGACAGTCCCTGCTCATCAGAGCCTACAATCTAATAAGACAGAAAACAAAATAAGTTACATAAGACAAATAACAAATATTTACAGGACAAAGTAAGCAAATGTTGATAGAGAGATCAAGATAGGGTAAGACAGGAACGGAAAGCAATAGTGAAGAGGTGGGATTTTAGTCTGGACTTGAAAATGGCCAGGGAGGACGCCTGGCGCACAGAGATAGGAAGACTATTCCAAGCAAAGGGTGCTGCCAGTTGGAAGGAGCAAAGTCTGTTCTGTACTCTTTCCTAGTAAATTTTATAAATATTTAAAATACATGGTGCCTCACTTTCTATGTCAGGGGAAAGTACCACTGATTAAATGGCAACGTCCACGAGCACCCTGAAATTTAACTGGTCTAAATATGCCAGACATTTTACTTTATTATAAGTTCTATTTGCTCAGAGTGGGCACTTTTTGGGTTAGTTCTGATAAACAGATAGATCACGCCCCTTGGTTGAAATAGAAAGATATCTGGTATCTCCATGTTGGTTGAGTCAACTACTGGGTATGAATGTATCTGGCAGCATGGTGGAAAATTCTATGATTCTCGATACTTATAAGGTCCTTCAGAAGTGGGTGAAGGTGTTCCTCCAAATTGGGAGGTCACTAGGGTTTAGGGATATATGGTTTACCATGGATTTCCTAATTGGTCATAAACCTTTTCATTGGGAGATGTGGTCTCATTTAGGCATCTGGAATTTAGATCACATCCTTGTCCATGATAAACTCAAATCTTTTTCTGACTTGCAGACGGAATTTCACCTGCCCTATAATCAAAGGTACAAATGGATTCAGTTGAATCACTGTCTGCCGACTAATGAGATTTTAGTTAATCTGGTTGATGGGGAACCAGGAGCTCCAAGTCAGCTTTGAACTATTTTTTTTAATTGTTTTAAGCTACTGCTCTCCTTTGAGCAGCCTCAGTCAAGGTCTGTTTGAGTCTGGAAAGAGGAAGTAAAGTATGACCTTACTGACCAAAAGTGACAGCATTTATGGTCCAAAGTGGTAAAGCAGTTAGCATGTTACAAACTATTTTATTTTAAGTAGAGCATTGTGGAAGTCTGTTAAACTACACAGGGCTTATGGATAGATGTTGCTGGTCTTGCAGATTGCTGGATGGCACTTTTATCCATATGATATTTGAATGCCCTTTTGAACAAAGTTTCTGGAACGAAGTACAGAAAAGAGTTCAGGAGGTGCTTCATATCTCTGATCCTCTTTCCTATGCAAGAGCAATCTTTCATTCTGCATTGCATATTGACAGCCGTACAAAAGGCACAACAATGGCTGTTGGATATTATGATAAGCATAGCTTTCCATGTAATAACCTCCAGTTGTAAAGATTTTTCTGTTGTAAATTTTCTATGTTGGTGGAATACTATGGGGGTCATATTGTTCCGCGTTTAGCAGGGATATATGTCCAGTTTGGATGTATCTCCCTTATTAAACACCTGAGGCTGATTCCCAACTCAAAGCTCCCCACACATACAGAGGAGATGTGTGGAGATCTCTAGACAGGGGCGGGAGGGGGAGGACCGGAGGAGGAGACTGGGCGGCACAGAGGCGGGGCCATAGCCCTGGACGCAAATGTGAATCTGTTAATGAACAGCATAGTCTGGATAATACCCAGCATGTTCCCAACTGGCAGCCGATTGATGAGTACTGTGATAAATACGTAAGTTCAAGCTCTGAAAAAGAGTTTTTTCTGGTTATATGATTGTCCTTTTAATGTTTATTACTTTTTAATTTTTCTTTCTTGTGCTGTCTTTTTTTTGTTATGAAAATTAATAAAGCCAGATCAAATTAATGTGCTGATCATTCATAGGAGAGGTGTGAGTGATAAATCCAAATGATTAAAGTGTTCCTGTGTGGGCCATGGCATAGCAGCTGGCAGAAGAATACTGTACATAACGGGCATATGCTGATGGATGGGCTGAAGGATGGATGGCAGTAGATGAGAGTGTGGTATGGCCTTGCTGCTCCGATATACTTGCTGTGACCACACAAATACAGTTGTAGTATGTGTGAAAAAGGTGTAGCTGTGCCACAGGAATGTCCCAATACCAGCTATTTGAGTATGACAGTTGTGTTGGCTTTTCTAACCACCATACAATCCTCCCGACACATGTGCTTATAACAACTGTCTCTCATACTGGCCATATGGAGCAAGTAGGGGTGTGTGATTATCCCTGCAGGTGGCCATTCCAGGAGTGGGATGTGCCTGTATGTATTGCATACATGTGATGGAGCCAAAGATGTTCAGTCACAGTTATGATGAAATATGACACACAGCAATAAATACTATAGTAATCCCCAAAACAATAACCCATTGCACACAGTCAACTGCAAACAGAGCTTTCAGTCTCTGTGCACCTAGAAGCTGGAATGTACTGCCACCCAGCATACGAGCAATCACAGAGATAACTAAATTCAGGAAGGCCCTGAAGCATCACCTCTTCCTCAAGTGCTACCCGGAAGTAGGTACGCCAAAGTGCCCTGCATGCAACACAGATCCTTAACCCCCCGGTAACCATTCCACAATGTGATGTACGTAGGGTATTCACCTTATGCCTTTTGTGTAAATAGTTAATATGTTATCCAAGTTAATCTCCCTGTTATCTGTAATTTATGGTGTAACCCCACCGTAAAACTTCTTTGATGTTCCATGTAAACTGCACTGATGTCGAATAGCGCGGTATATAAGAATATTAAATAAATAAATAAATAAATAAATATTCCAATCATGTACAACTTATGCAATGTCAGACCCTTTGCAATGGGCTACAGCAGAGCCAATAAAGTCATGCTGTCAGATGAATATGATTGCAATATGTACGTTTGTAGACCCAATGTGCTATCATAACATATTAAAAAAGTATAAGAATGTGTGTTTTCCAGTCAAAGCAGACCCCAGAATGTTAGTTGCAGTATACTTAAGTGAGTTTCTCACAGCCAGAAAGAGCACAAGCAGGAGTCAAACCCAGGTCCATCACATACTGAGCTAGTGCTCTAATCATTAGGCTACACCTCCACATGCAGAGCTATTGCTGTTTAGAAGGAAAGAGACAGCAGCTCCCTGCCAGCAATGGGCAAAACTTAGGACATGCAACAACGTGGCTGACACAGTCTGAGACAGTGCTACATCACAAGTAGGGCCCACCTACAACGGCACACATACAGTATGCACTGCACTTCACACTCAATACACTAGCTGCATAACAGACAAACAGCTGCAGAATACATCCTTTGTCCAAAGGCCAAGCCACAAGTGAGGTCAAGTTGCCCTTCCCCCGCTGTATCTCCTATGCCAAACAACAGTCGCATGCAGAGGTCCGCTGCACAACAGTATGGCACTAACCCCTGTGGGAGCTCATGTGCAGGGTATACAGTCCCTTGTCACCTGCTGTACACTGCAAGGCAGGTACACCTGCACATACACATAACGCAAACCACATTTGTGACCCTTGCGGTCTATCGCTGACCATCCTGTCCTCCTCGGGGGACCATACACATGTCTACCACCATCACAGAAGACAAGCAGGTACTCGGCAATGCTCCAGTGATCACAGTCACTGCCATGGCTGCAATTGAGGCCCTGGGCGCCAGTATCGGTTAGCCCCTCCACTATCCATACTGCACCACACATTCCGAGCACATATATGCAACTAATGGTTTTACTTGGGACAGTTTCTCCAGATGGGTTAGTTTTGTGCATACCATGACAGTCGTGAAGCTCACTTCTAAGCCAGGGCATGGGGAGTATGATCTCAGTCTCTCAAATTTACTGCTAAGACTCGGTGTAGTACTTGCATCATGCCAAAGAGAACCTCCTGCTGGAGTTTGTAAGATGTAACATGTATGGGTAGTTTGTCAAGATGTGCTTGGAAATTCTTTATCAAGCCTGTGGCACCCAACACAATGGGAAATATTTCGGTATCTTTCTGTCACATCTTCTTGGTCTCTGACTGCATTTCCTGGTATTTCAGGATCTTCTGCCTCTCCATGCAATTCACAGAGTAGTCGCTTGGAACTGACACCTCTATTATCAATGCCATTCTGGTGTTTTTCTCCTTAACCACTATATCACGTCTCTCCTCTTCTTGCTTGTCTTCACTGGCTGCCTGGCTGCTTCTGAATTCAGTATAAAATTCTTATCTTTGCCCATGAGGTTATTCACATTTCCACTCCCCATTACTTGGCTGATCTCCTCCATTTCCATCATCCCTATCGCCTTCTCCAAATACGGTGTCCCCTTACACAGTTCTCAGCAGTGAGCATTGAACCTAGTTCCATGCCTGTACTCACATAAAATGTCATATCCCTAGCCATGGACACTCCAAACCTGGCCAGTGCAGCACATGCATTCTCTCATGCTGCAGACACATTGCCCTCCCCCCAACCATGAGCGTGTGGCATCATGGGGGGTTGGATGTAGGAATAGTTGCTGGTGACACATACGCTATTATACCCTGCCTCCTTGCACTCTAACACCATCCTTTTGACTGTCGCATTTGGTGCCCATGGGGAGCCAGTGAGGCTGTCATGCTCTGATGTAACAAATGCAGACACTGAGTAGGTCCGCATGGGTTCTGGCCATGTGAACATAGATTTGGCCAGTAATGCCACCTACGTAGGGTATATATTAAACATGTATTGTACTGTTCCTCACACCCCTACCCCCATCCTAACATTCACCTCCAGGCACTGCTTTTCCATATGGTGGCGGACAATGCAGAGACCAACATGACATCCTGTGCCACATTTTGGTAGCTGGAAATGGGCACGCAACATTCAGAGATCAGTGTCGCACTGACCCAGTCAGGCACACAGGTGAATTTGTACTCTCATTTGGGGTAATAAGTAATGTACCGCTGGATGCTTTGGCCAATGGTCAGTAGACAGTGTTGAGGTGGCGTTTCTTGTGTGCAAATTTACCTGATACATACCTCCCTGTATGTGCGTACACTGCATGGAACAAATAGTCCCCTTGCTTGCACTCTGTGAATGCAACATGGGACAAGAGCAATGTGCAAGCAGTTAAAGCGCAGATACCTGCCAGTCTCACCTAGGTCCCTTCTTAATAATGGTTTATGGACCTTTCCTCCAGGAACTTGTCCAAACCTTTTTTATACCCAGCTACACTAACAGCCTTTACTACATCCTCCAGTAAAAAATTCCAGAGTTTGATTACACATTGAGTGAAAAAATATTTTCTTTTATTAGTCTTAAATAGTTTACCCTGTAGCTTCATTGCATGTATGTTCTTACTGATAACTAACCTTCTGCTCGTAAATGGTGTCTCACACAGTATGTGAAGTTGCTGTATAACTGACCTGCATTTTTGTATCCAAACAATGTATAATAGTCACTTCGTTGAGCGAGTACAACTCGTAATAATAGAACAACAGCACGCTCAATTCTTACTACTAGAAACATGAAATTTACTAGGAAATAACAATACTCTTCATTTCCTGTATAAACAAGGTCTCAAACTAGTAGCAGTAAAAATTTGGACTCAGACATTCGTCCTTATATTGTGCTAGTTTTGACATCAATGACCTCCGATATTGTCTTTTTTGTTTTTGTTTTTCTTTTACTTTTGTCAAATTTATCATAAAACATTTTTTTTTGTTACTCAACTTAAAGATGATGCTATTCTTTTACAATGATTCTTGTTCGGTCAATTCCGATGCCATACCATAGGCACCTGAAGCGTTTCACTATCACTGATTTCTTCAGGGAATTGGCACCGTACATAAATCGCTGAAAGAAATAAAACAGAAAATGAAATCCATTGATCAACTGTTTCATATTCATCAAACAGCATGAATATATTATATCATTAAAATTTAACCTGATGCTGCCCACGTAGCTCTATGTGCAAGAAAGCCCACAAAGTCGAAGTCTTCTTTCTCCTGCCAAAAACGCCATGCATGCGGACTGCAGGGCGGTATCCACTCTTTTAAAGCCCTTCTCATGCTGATTGTATCTAATGATCTCCTTCTTCACCTATTGGAACCTCCCTAAATCACCATACAACAATGGGCTTTGTGGACTTTCGACTTTGTGGGTTTTCTTGCACATAGAGCTATGTGGGCAGCATCACGTTAAATTTTAATGATATAATATATTCATGCTGTTTGAGAAATATGAAACAGTTGATCGATGGATTTCATTTTCTGGGCTGGGCATCAGACAATCTTCCACCAGTGGCTAGGGCGTTTTATGTGCCCTTTTTCAGTGGAGGCTCTGGTAGCCTTAGCCGCCCTCAGCTGGATCTGACTGGATTTTTGGAGGGTTCTATGGAACTGGTAACATCTCGTCGTACTCTGCTGGTCACTTTTACCTTTGAGCAGGATAAGGTTTCTGTTTTACATCTGTATTTTCAACATATGCAAGAGCAGTTTATGGGTTTGGTTGTTCATATATTTCCTGATGTATCTAAACAGACTCAGGTTTGGTGAAGGGAGTTCTTGGCCTTATGGTCTAGAGTCCTTTCGCTTTAGGGGACCTGGCTTTTGAAATTTCCTTCTTTATGTTATGTAAGTTTTGTGGGGCAGAACTATTACTTTACCGAACCAAAGCAGCTCTTAGAGCTTATTATTTCTAAGGAGGGAAGTCCGGGGCCTAATGTTAGCACTTCTCCACAGCTCTCTCCGTGTTATAGTGTATTTCCCTTTTTCTTTCTTTTTTGGATCTAGCCTCCCTTATTATGGGTGGATGACAAGGCATGAATTTCCTTTCTTCATTGTTATATTTCTTACCGTTTATCGATTTATGTTTATTGCCTCTATTATTATTGTGAAAGACTTAGAAATATAAAATAAAATGAAAATTATGGTGATTAGAGAAGCAATGGATTTTTTTCATTTAAATACTTCTGCATCATCTGATTTAAATGCTGAAATAGAATGGGCTGCTTTCTATTACATTTTTTTATCTCCAGACTCTGTCCTTAACAGAATGTAATCATTAAATAAGGGTCAGATCAAAACCTAAAGAGCAAAAAAGAAAGAATTTTTTTGTCGGAACGTTTGTTGTATAAGGTAAAGAAACCTTCCAAAAAACAAACATGTCCGTTTATTCTAAATATAATGGTGCCCAACAATCAATTTGTTAAGAAACCATTAGCTAAGTGCTTGCTTTACCCCCAATTTTTGGCTGTATAAATGTGATTTTATCTCAAATTTCGGCACATTTTTTAGCACATTGGTTGTTGGACACCCTTACATTTAGAATAAATAGACATGTTTGTTTTTCAGAAGGCTTCTTAACCATACAAAACAAATGTCCAGACAAAAAAAAATTAATTTTTTTGCTCTTTAGGTTTTGATCTGACCCTTATTTAATGATTGTTTTCGGTTTAGATCTTGGGTATATATTTACATTAACAGAATGTAAGCTATCAAATGGTTAGATAATATGGTAAACCGATCAATGGAACAATATGCTATAATAAACACATGAGCTATATTGTCAAATAAGTCAAAACATTGCCAACTACGGTGCACATCTCTGAGTTCATATACTTTTTTCAACCTGACCCTGCAAGAAATCCACCATCACCAAAACCTCTGCTGTGAATCCCTGTTGCTACTGCAAACCCTCTAACTTCATCTGTAAAGTATTCACTATGGAGTAAATTTTGTGCTTCATTTAGCAGGACCGGACATCCAATCCGGATGTCCAGACCCGCTAAACATCTGGATCACCCCACCAGGAAAAGAGCTCCCCATATATATAGCCAGGTTGTACGGGGAGCTCTGTTCATGGGCGGGAGGAGGAAGGACATGGGAGGGGCGAGGGTGAGCAGTGGGCGGTGCAGCAACCCCAGACATTCAGGATCGATTCTGAGGTCGACCCTGTACATCTGGGCTAGGCCAGTTAGACAGGGGACTTATTCCACCTTGAATGTGGAATAAGTCCCCTGGACGTCGGGGGATAGCTGCAGATGGCGGTGATGGAATGGTAAGGGACGCAGAAGGTTCCCCACAGCCCAACTTGGGCCATGAGAGGCCAGACTGGGAGTTGGGCTGTTGGGAATGGAGCATCTCGGCGGCAGCAGGTGATCGTAACTCCTGAATGGAGCCGTCTGCATCATATTTGTTCAATCCTGCTGCTGGTCGGCCCATTGCTCCACTAACCTCTCTAACATGGTGTACGTGGAATTCCACCAGGTGGCAACATCCTGTTTGAACTGCTGCATAGGTGCCCCTATTGCTTCCTGTTTATCAGGCAGCTCATGCCTGCCCTTCACACTGATGAAAATACCCTACTATTTTTTGACACTTTTAATCAGTTGCCTCAGGACAGGGCTGTTGCTTTCTTTGCTCCCCAGGTTAGGGAGTCTCTGAGAACCAAATGCAGCAAATGTGAAAAGCAACTGATCCCCTCAAAGTTCCCCTCCTTTACTGCTTTGATCATATTCATCTCACAAGCTGTTGCAAAGAAATCTGGAAGCAGAGTATTGTGTTTGTGTTCTGTGTACCAGAACCACAGCATTGTTCGTCTTTCTCCTAAGATGTGAGCCCAAGTATGGCTGTCATCCATTACTTGGCTATGCAGCACAGTCCACTGGTACCCTCCTCCTGTTGCTCCCTTGTTGGACCTACAGCCTGTTCCTGCCTCAGCTACCTGTCACCAGTGTGCTATCAGGGAGAGATAGGTGTGTGTAACATTCTAACTAGTTCAGATGTCAGTGGTGAACTGTAGGCCACTAGCGGATTCTGCTTTTCCAGCTCTGCCTCCAGCCGGTGATGCAACTGAATACAGAACTGGGGATCACCAGCTTGCTAAAAGTTGTCCTTCAGGGCATGAGTAATTAGGATCTAACAGATGCAGCAACTTCTTAAACCCCCACCTTCTCAGCCATGTTCAGTGGATGGTCATCCAGGGCTATCTTTTCCCCAATGCACTGTCATCACTTTCAATGCTGCCTCCTGCCTGCCTGCCACATAATAGTGCTGCCTAACATTACTCCATCTCTTTCATGGTGGCTTGCCTTGATGCATGTTGGACTTGCCACCATGTCCTCTGACTTGCAGAAGAAACTAGAGAATCTGCTTGGGAAAGGGATTTTGTTTCTCCTCTACCTTTACCACCATTGCTATTCCCACTCCTGGATGGAGTCCCCTGCCTAGGACCAATGCCCTCCTTTGTACCAAGCTGGAAAGGTTACTGTTTTGATAGATGATGCAAGTAGTATAATGGGTACACTACTCGTCAAACTGATTGACAGGTGAGATAAGGATGACAGGAGTCAATCAGAGTTCACTTCCTGTGTATGTCCTGCCTTAGGCCATGCCCCCTCCCATAGAAGTGAATGGTGAGTTAGCCCCGCCCACTCCTGCCCCAAACTGTTGACAGGTACCAATCAGCGTCCACTTCCGGTGTATGTCCTGCCTTATGCCACGCCCCCTCCCATAGAAGTGAATGGTGAGTTAGCCCCGCCCACTCCCACCCCCAGGCGTGGCCACCACCCCCCCACTTGACATGCCTCCACCCCGCCCCAAGGATGACATCATCCAATCAGCATCCACTTCCGGGTTTGTGCCACACCCACGCCCCGCCCCACAATATGGCATTAGCCAATCAGCACCTACAAAGGAGAGTGTTATTGTGCGAGTGTCAAAAATCACCCCTTGTTTGTTCAGCAGCATGCAGTACTGTATAAAAACGTTATTTTTGCAAACCATATGTATGAAAATACTTAAAAATGGTTCATTGAGGATTCATAAAGATGGCGGCGGTAACGGACACACGCCGGTAGGCTCCGTGTCCTGTTGGAGTTTTTGCCACTTTCCTTTACCTTTTATCCTTTTTGCTGATAGTTCTGTTTAATGCCGCACAAGGGCAGAAAGCGGAAAGCGAAGTTGGCAGCGACGGAGGATTCGGGTGCTGAGAAGCCGGTGGTGCGCGGTCCCATGGATTCTTACGTGGTGACTGTGGAGATTGGTGCTGTGACTCCGGAGCTCCCGCTTGGCGTTTTTGGGGCGGAAGGAAGGTCCCCTGACGCCATGGGATTAGAGGCATCTTTAAGCCCGGAACACCGTGTATCGCCACCCCAGCCCGAGGGTGAGATCTTGCTGGGGGCTGCAAATGCGGCTAAAGGAGGGGTGACTAGCCCTATTGTGCAGTCTCATCAGCTGTCTGCTGGCATGGAAGGTATCCCAGCCGGGCAGCGTTTATCGGATATGGTGGTTGGTGTTGAGGGGGCTGAGGAGGAGTGAGCCTCTCTGCTTCGGCTTTCTGGGTTGGCCTGTTCTTCGGGACTGGAAGCAGTTACTTCAAAATTTTGTCAGTCCAGGGACTCTCTCTGGAAAAACCCAAGGTTGTTACCTCTGAATCCTTGTGGGAAGCCTTCTCTGTTATGCATCTTAATATAACAGCGCAGCTCCAGTCCATTCTTCAGCAGTTCCAAAGTTTTGGGCAGCAATTACAGGTATACCAATTGGTTCAGACTGAGATGAATGCTAAAGTGACCTCTCTCGAGGGGTCCCTAGGGCAGATTAAAGATGTTTCCCAAGTTATGGTGAAAGATTTGTCGGCTGTACATAGGAGGTTGGAGTACCTTGAGAATGCTGCTAAAAGCCGTAACCTCCGAGTTTTGAACTTTCCTAAAGTTCCAGGTTTTTCAGCCTTGGACCTATTTAAGCAGTTTCTTACTGCTGTTTTGAAGGTATCGGCTGAAGCAATTCCTCCAATATCAAAGGCCTTCTATTTACCGACTTCGAGGATTGGACTGAGAGGAGACGGAGGTAACCTATTGATGTCTTCGGACAGTTTAGACCTATCTACCTTCCTGGAGCGGTCCCCTGCGGCCTCAGGGATGACTGCCACTTTGTTGGTAACCTTCGCCCTTGAGGTTGACAGAGATTGGCTCCTGAGATTGTTTTTTAGGTCTTCCAGTAAAGATTTCCTGGACTCTCATATAAGAATGTTTCCGGATGTCTCGAGAGCCACACAGAAAAGAAGGAAGCAGTTTCTCCTGTATCGTTCGGGTATTGTTCAGTTGGGGGGGTTGTTTTTCCTGAGATTTCCTTGTAAATGTTTAGTAAAATTATCTGGGAACAGATATATTTTCTTTGAGCCTTCCCAATTAGCCTCTTTTATTAATTCTAAACAGGTGAATATTTTGGTTCCTTCTTCTCCCTCCCCTCTGGATAGACCCCCCGATTAGGTGGGCTATCTACGGTTAGTATTTGCACTGTTCTGTTTTGTCCGTTTTTGTTTCCTACTGTCTGCTAGATGTTAATTTTTTCCTTTGCTTGTGACCCATTCTTGCCGTTATTATTGTGGACTTGTGGACCTTGAGTCTTTTTCTGTACAAGTTGTTGACTTGCTGTATTTTGAAAAATTGCATAAATAAAAAAAAAAAAAAAATGGTTAGTTGAGGAATACCTAGAGTACCAAAATACAATTCCTTACCATTTTGAAGAAAAAACACAAAAACCGACACCCGGGTCACCCCTGACCGTGTGCGCGGTTTAGTAAACGTACCCCATAGTCTCCCACTGTCCAGAAATTATGTTGGTGATTCCATCAGTAGATTTTGTGCCTATCAGTTTAGATATTCATTTCTCATGCTACGCCCCAGCCAAACTGAGACACGAAGGAGGCCATTTTCAACAGCGTTGGTCAGCGCTGTTAAAGCAGCTAACTGTCAGTGCTTTAATTTCAACCTGGATATTCAGTGCTGGGCCATTTGTGGTGATCAGCACTGAATATGCGGTTTGACAGGATTGCTATTTTGCAATTCAGTCATCAGCCATATTCAGCCACTAACCAGACTGCAAAATTGCCTAAAGTTAGGACAGCCTTTCACCTGTCCTAATTTTAGCTGTTTTAGCTAACCAGGTAGCATCTGAATATCGCCTCTAATTGCCTAGCTAATGGTTCTGACCCCACTCCATCCCCATTAATTGGTCAGTGACAGGGCATTTAACTGAGTTGTGTGTGTGTGTGTGGGGGGGGGGGGGTATTCAGTGTCTTTAACTGGTAGGAAGAATTTATGCAGTTTAACTCCATAAATCCCTTTGAATAGCATAAATCCCTTTGAATATGCCCTCCCCCCCCCCCCCACCTTCTTTATAATCTGTTCAGTAATACTGGTTTGTAATATGCTGCCCTGGTTAAATAAGTACCATAACTGACAGGTTGCAATAATCCTAGCTAGGAGTTTTCCTGCAGTTTCCCACTTCTACCTAAGTGACCTTTGAGATAACCATCCTACAAACACCACTGCCATCTTTGGATGTACCCAGATGGTAAAGCAATGGATAGCCATAAAGGGTCTGAATAGAAAACAATGTTGTGTCTTTTCCTATATAGACTGGTTTGTTTTATTTTTTTTATTCTTATTTAGCCCAATAAACAAAGCCATTTATGTAGGCAGTGGCATTCCTCTTTGATCATGTATTACTTAAACCATGATATTGTTCTTGCAAATATAGCATGACAAATTTATAATCGGAATTATCCAGCCTTAAAGCACTTAATCTCAGAAGAAATATTCTGGAAGAATACATAGCTTTAACAGTGTATAGGATAATTTTGCAGACTGTTAAGTTAGCCTATGGATGCCTTTCATAAATAGTTTTACAGGTCTAGTAAACTTCTATTTCCTGCATCTGATGAAGTGGACTCTAGTCCTCAAAAGCTCATGCCTCAGTAAACTGGCTTGCCACCTGCCTCTGTCATTTTTGCTAGTCCAGACTCTGAAAATTTTATGTCTCCAATGACTGTCTTCTTACATATTTATCTTCTGCAGCCTGCTATATTCATTTCATTGTGGATCCCCAGTGACAGCGGTTGCTAAAGTAGCAGACAGACCTTTACACTTTTGGAATGGGAAGAAGGGAAAGTTCAGAAGTTCTCAGTAATAATAGTAGCAAACCTGCCTGAACTAGCAATGCTGTTCTATTTTTTTACTGTTTGCAGCTGGTTTGGTCTCAGGGCATATAGTAACTTGTTCTTGGTGTTTATTGTTACTATAGCAGGGGCAGCTGGGAGTGACCTCTCTCCACCTCACCACCCTGTCACCAAATAATCAGACTATGCTCATTGGCACATAGATTGCTGTGTTGTAAACATAACACAGATCACAAACACATTATCCAAGCCAACCATCAACAGGCAAGAAAGTCACTCATACTATCACAAACCAAACTGCCCACAAGCTCACTAGCTAATCAGAAGCTGCTCAGGTAACGTACACCTTCCCTCCCATACTCCTAGCTCCCACCATATTATTAATTGACTTGTCTGCACTTGCCAAGCTACCATCAGGTTCCTGCAGCCTCTGACAGCAGCCAGAACCTGAGAATAGGCTTTGGACTTCACCAACTGTCTGGGTAATAACAATGATGATCCCCCCCCCCCCCATGACAACTAACAGAAGAACACAACCTAACAGGTGGGAGAGCTGATGATGCATGACCAAGGGCTGTGCAAGTATGGAAGAGGTGCTGATGTCATCATTGGGCTTCCAGGAAGCAAACAAGAGTGAGTTCCTGGGTGGGGGGTAGGGCATCAGGTTTGTGAGTCGCACCCGGCACATTTTTTAGCTTGGTACAGTTCTGGAAAGAAAATGCAGAAAAAGCACTAGAGCCCACCTTCTTTTCTCTTCTCACCTTGCCCTGCCCCCATGATCCACTTAAGGGCCTGTTGATAAGTAGTTGCAGCAGTCCTAAATATCACCACTCAAATCCAAACATCATCCTAGCAGAATATTCCGCCTCTCTATTCCCATTTCTGTTAAAGCTCATCACATCAATCTGTGTTTCAAGAAATGCATGCCAACTGCAGATTTTATACCCTTCCCGGCCCTCCCCCCCCCCCCCCGATAACCTCTCAGCTGACATGTCTGTACCCCCTCCATCCTGTTCATACTAATTCTACACCTCTTCCTCCCTGGTCTACCTTTGACTGATAAATAAACCTCATACCTGAATAGCAGATACTTTCTCATTCTTGAACTGGAGTCCCTCAGCTTCTCTGCTCAACTCCGAGACTGCTACCAACCTGCCCACCTGGAAAACCCTGAAGAAGTTCAAGGAAAATGTTGCTTGGAATAAACGTGATTTGAACTCTCCCTACAAACCCATGGTAACACATTCCAGGGTTGCTGCAGATGCCAACATTAATTGGCCTCTGTCAGCTTGGTATCCAGCCATCTGATAATGCCCAACCCTGCAAAAACTTCTTTATGCAAAATTGGCTCCAAGATTGTTCCACTCACAAACCTTGGCAAAAAAACAAAACTCTTAATAAGTGACTCCCCATGGCCCCTTTCAAATACCTTAACCCCTTTGATTTAAGCACATAGCTAATCAACAGCTTCTCTGATAACAATCTGTGAATGTCATTCATGAAAATGCAGACGCTAGCACTTTCAGGCATCCAGTTCTATAGGCACTCATGTAGTTAGTGCCAGGGGTCTGCACAGCAAATAATATGCTTCGTGATGTCAAGTCTCCATAGATAGCATAAACCTGCTGCCCCCTACTCATCTACTTCAATCTCTGAAGCTGACCCACTTGAAATGAGATAAAGAATTGACAATTCTATTTACATTACCAGAAGTTTGTTTTGCCTGCGTTAACTTCATATATTGCAGGGTTACGTTGATTTTAGGAAGAAGGTGAAAGCATTTTATTTTAGGAGAGTGTTTTGTTAAGAACACTTATGGGTGCTGAGGACAATTCAATTTTATGTTCTTTTGTTCTTTTATTTTTGATTTTCATGCATGATTTTTATGATTGGATTTTAATTTTTGTTTGCTTTGTTATAGATATGTTACCATATTTGTTTTATTTCATTTATTGTATGTTTGATTATTATTTATGTCTTATGTTAGATTGTAAATCGTGTAGGTTGTATAGGATCTGTAGTCAAAAGAAAATAAATAAATAAATAAATCACATTACTCAGGAACTGCAGCCGCAGCAGTAACTCCCTCAACGTGAGTCCACCTGGTTAAGAGTATTGACTGTGATATTCATCACCACCAGCCACATAGTGTTGCTGAATATCTCCACAGAATACCCCGACACTATTTGGTTAATGCAGGGGCAGTCCCAGAGGAATGAAGGCAGTGTTGGCACTATCCGAATACGTGTTGACTATATCCATTTAGCGGGATTTTCATTTGGCACTTATCCTGGCAACCTAGGCAGCATGAAAAGCTGTCCTAAGTGGTAATCTGGATAGGTATCAGTTGACAATACCATTATCCAGATAGCGCCACTCAGTTCTGATATTCAGTGGAAGCTCTTATCAGGACACTGCTACTTAATATCCCACCAATATTTAAGCGTCATAGTTGAAACGTCATAGTTGAACATAGTTGCTTTCTTTAGAAGCTCAGAAGCTCAGATGACAAGACTTCGACTTTCATACTTTGGACACATCATGCGAAGAGAGAGATCATTAGAGAAAGACATTATGCTTGGCAACATAGAAGGTCAACACAAAAGAGGAAGGCCAGCAATGAGATGGATCGATACAATAACAGCAGCTACGGGTACCAGTCTGTCAACAATGAGCCGCCTGACTGAAGACCGAACACAATTTAGGATAGCTATCCAGAGGGTCGCCATGAGTCGACTCCGACTCGACGGCACTTAACAACAACAACAGTTGAACACCGTGGCATCTAAATTTTGACCCTTTTGAAAATCAGGCCCTCTGTCATGTACAGTTGAAGTCAACATTATTGGCACCCTTGAAATTGAATCCCTTAATGTCCAATATCTCCTAAAAAAAAGTGACCAGTGAAATGGCTTTGGACTGTATATGCCCACTTATTTGACCCTTAAAAGAATCTAATAAAACAAGACCAATTAAAAAAGGAAATAGCAGGAAATAGTATAAAAACTGGGATATTGCCAGGACATGATTGTT
Organism: Ichthyophis bannanicus; assembly: GCA_033557465.1. NCBI lineage: Eukaryota > Metazoa > Chordata > Amphibia > Gymnophiona > Ichthyophiidae > Ichthyophis > Ichthyophis bannanicus. The sequence continues at coordinate 310,324,744 of CM066032.1, read as the reverse complement.
ATATTGATATATGGCTCAGTATGAAGAGAAGTAGGTCTATCCTTCACAATGGTTTAATTATATCTCCGTCTGGACTAGATTCTTGGATGATGTTTTTTTGTGTGGTCAGGGTCTGAAGAACAATTGTTAGAATTTTTTCAATGGCTAAGTTCCATCAAAATAAATGTACAGTTCATCCCTGAATACCATCGTTCGGAGATTCATTTTTTGGATCTCACAGTATATAAGGTTGGTCAGAAACTACATACCACTTTATATAGAAAACCTGTGCAGAGGAACACACTGTTAAAATATCATAGTTATCACCCTGTCCCTTTGAAACAGGGATTGCCATTGGGTCAATTTATCCGGATTCGTCGATTATGTACATCAAAGGTGGAATTTCATAGACATGCAAAAGATTTGTCATCGCGACTTTTGGATCGTGGATATCCAGCGGATGTGATTCGTAGAGTGTACAAAAGAGCCAATTTAATCATCCTGAGTGGTGGAGGCTGGATAAACAATCGACTAGCCCAGCCCCGAAATTGGGGATTTTACCCTATATGCACCTTACTGAGAAGATTAGTGGTCTTCTGAAGAAATACTGTGATGTTTTAAAGGTACACTCTTGTTTCCAAGGACCCTTAATGCTGGCCTATCGGCGAGGTTGGAATGTAGTGAACTTTGTTACGAGTCAGCGGGGGTGTTTTGCTAGCCATGATGAGGTTAGTGCGGGTCACACACCCTGTGGAGAGTGTGATATTTGTTCTACTACCATTCCAGGTCTAAGATGGACAGATGTATCTTCATGGATCTCCTACACGACATTGTTTTCTACCACTTGTAAAACATTGTTTGTGGTATATATGTTGATATGCCCTTGTTCTTTATAATATATAGGCCGTACAACTAGGCCTATGAAACAGAGATTGTTGGAACATCGATCCCGGCTTCGGAATCAGGTGCTGTCAGCCCCGATTGTGGCACACAGTGTGTTGAAGGGCCATACCTTTCAGGATTACCAATGGCGAATTGGCCATGTTCCCTTGTTAGATCGGGGGTGGGTGGGGGGGGAGACAGAATTCAACAATTGCAAAGTCTGGAGCAGAAATGGATCTTCCGTTTAGAAACAATAATACCCCATGGATTAAACTTAGAAATCGATTGGTGGAGTTTGTTATGACTCAGCGGAGGGGTGTAATGAGTGACAGAGGCTATGATTGGATCGGCAGGCAGGATTTTAAGGTAGCTGGGTGCTGATTGGTAGGTAATGAAATGACGTTGGATAAATTTCCCTATTAGAAGTGAACAGGGGAGGGGGTTTGTTATTCAGCCGGAACTTGAGCCTGAAGAAAGATCACGAGGATTCTCTGATTTGAAACATGGCGCTATGTTGCTGTGATAATCTGGTTGGCTATTTGCTGTGTTAAAGGACTGCTGTAAATCGCAGAGCAGAAGGCCAGAAGACTCGAGAAATGAGTCCAGCGTGAGCGGTACCTAGCAATGGATTTTGCGGTTTCTGCGAAGACATATTGAAAGCTAAGTTGGCATTATTTTATAAGAAACTGAAGTTTAGACATTGCTTTTTGCTTTTTGGGAGGAGATCACAGGATGGGAGTCTCCTGGAGATTTCACTGAGGGGGTGAAATTTTGAGTGATTTTTAGCTCATTAAACCGAATAAAAAGAACATAGGGGTATGTTTATTAAAGTTTCTTAACGTGTGCGCCGCGTTAGTCTGCAGGATGCCATATAAGGAGTGGGCGGTCCGGTCAAAAATAGCAAAACGGGATTAGCGTGCGCGCTCTTGTGCGCCGTGCACATTAGCGCACGAGTAATGCGCGCGGGAAGCATAAGCAGGCGCGCTAATGTGCAAACAGAGGAGCAGGGCTGCAGTACAATGGTGAAGACACTGACAGATGGCAGTGTGCAGGTAGGCAGCTGCCTATGGTGCGTGTTATGGGGTAGGGGTGCCTGCATAGGCGTCCACGCTTCCCCCCAACACCGCCTGCCAATGTTCTGTGCCCTTGGGGGTACCTGCTGGGTACTATCCCCTGTGACAATGTGATAGACACTCTCGTGCCCATGTTGGGCCCTCATCAGTTGCTGTCTGGCTGCTGTTCGGTTTCAGCATTCCTAAGTGCCATCTAGGCATCTGCCTAGTGCGCATTGTGCCTCAGCTGCACCACAGCATGTGCCGCCTGCAGCCCTCTGTATCCCCTTTCCCAGCATCTGTCCAGTTGCCCATTCCGACATGCCCGCCCTGCTGTTGTGGAACATGTGCATGCCATAGGTAACCTGTCCAATGGAGAGGGAAACCCTGATCAGTGCTATTTCACTGTGGGATCATTCACCTTGTATGGGGACAGAGCGTAGACCCTTCCAAAATTCATATTTATTTTTTGGGGCTTTCTTGGGAGTGTGTTTTGATGTTTCCTATTACTATCACTATTGCTCAGCTTGATTATGATTTTTTTTTATTTTGTTGGGGTCCTTTTCAATGTTTATTTGTACTTTTGTTTTGTGCACATGTATCACACTTATCACTTTTTTGTAGGTTTCCCTGGTTTTGCTGTACATTGCTGACAGAAATGGTTTCTCTTCCCTTTAAATCGGCTCTAACGCGAGGTTTTCACTTGCGTTATTTTTGGCCTCGAATTTCACCTCGCTAGTGTGCGGGGAGCCTCTCCCCTCTCACTCTCCACCCATTGACCCCTTCTCTCCGCCCCTGGGGAGCCTTCCTCCGCCCTCCGGGAGTCTTTCCCCGCCTTTAGCGCTCGTGTGCGCCGCTGCGCGCATTAGCGGGCACTAAAGCGCATTTTTGCCCTGTAAAGCATCATTAGTATGCGCTAAGGTACCTTAGCGTGTGCTCATGCGCGCCGCGCACATTAAGAAACTTTAGTAAACATACCCCTAAGTTTGCTACAGGAGAGAAGTTCTCTCAGGGCAACTGGTTTGACAAAAATAGGCTAAGTAAAATTATTAAGGATGTGTATGGGAGATATATAGGTTTGTTGTGATTTAGGTTATCTCCAGGGTTTTCTAGTGCATAGGACATGATTGTTGGCACTCTTATAGACAATTCAAATCATTTTGAGCAGAAGAACCACATTCCCATTGCAGTAAAATTAGACACACCTGTGATCAATTGTCAGTACTCACATGACTTGAATCAACCAATGAATGATGGCTCTAATATTTAAAATATCCAATTTACTCCCTGTTTCATTTTCACAATGGTGAAGACAAAAAAGCTGCCTAAGACCATCAGAAAAGCCATTATCACCAAACATCAAACTTCAAAGGGGTACAAGGCCATCTCCAAAGATCTTGGGATTCCTGTCTCTACAGTTTGAAATGCTATTAAGAAGTTTTCTGCTCATGAAACTGTCAAGAACCTCCAAGGATGTGGTGGGAAGAGGAAAATTAATCCAAGATGTCTTCAAAGGTTAGTGTGAACTGTTGGAAAAACATCATGTACAACATCCAAAGAGCTTAAGCCTGATGTGGAGCAATCTAGAATGGTGGTTTCAAATCGCACCTTACACCATGCACTAAACAAAGAAGGACTTCATAGGCAAAGGCCAAGGAGGACCCCACTACTTAAAGACAGACATAAAAAGGCATGCCTGATCTTTGCCCAAACCCTTCTTGAGAAATCATAATCTTTCTGAGAAAATGTTCTTTGGACATATGAAACTGAACTTGAGTTCTTTGGCAATGCAGACCAGCAGTACATTTACAGGTGAAGAAATGAAGCTTATAAGGAAAACACACCCTTCCTAAAGTTAAATATGGTGGAGGTTCTATAATGTTGTGGACTGTTTTGCTGCCTCATGAACTGAAGGCCTGGAACATATTGAAGGAATCATGAAGTCAGAGGACTACCAAGTGCCAGAAAGCTAGGTGTGGGTCGAAGGTCATGGGACCTCCAGCAGGAAAATGACCCAAAACATACATTCAAAAGTACAAAAGAATGGTTAAAAAGGAAAACATTGATTCTTTTAAACTGGCCAGCAATGAGTCCTGATCTCAATCCAATCAAGAGCCTTTAGAAAGAGCTGAAATCTGCCATTGGTAAAAAGAATCCTGGAAACATTCATGAGCTGAAACAAATCACAGTTGAAGAGTGGGAGAAACTACCAGCAGACAGATGTGCGAAACTTACAGATGGCTATTTCTAACTGCTCAATTAGCTACTGCAGCTTCCAGTGTGTGTAGCGATCTCTGGACATTCAATGCCAGGGCCGCATATGACCCTGGCATTGAATATCTGAAGTCAAGGGTCAGTGGGAAAGGCTATGTGCCTTAGCGGCGCATAACCTGCTGAGATGAATATTGGGCCCTTTATCTTTATTGTCTAGCTATTTTAGTTTTCTAATTGCCTTGATCCTGGTATTTGGTTTCTGCGTCCTCTGTTTTCTCTTAACTCTTTTCCAGAGTCTGCAATCCACCTGCCACTTCTCTCCACTCCTGCCTTCTTCACTTGCTCCTCTACATCCATCTCCGACATTGATCTTTTTCCTTTCAGCTTTTTTCCATTTATTTTTCTCTCTTGATTATCAACTCATATTTCATTTCTCTTTCTTATATCCTTTTCTCCATATCCCTCTTTTTATAACCCTCTCACTACATCTCTCTATCCTTACCCTGTCACTTATTCCCCAATTTTTAACTTTTTATTTTCTCTTTCTTTCTTCCATCCTTCCTGTGTTCAGATCTATTCACTTCTCTCCTGCCCTGTCTTGTCTCTCCCTCTCTCCCCAATCTTGCACTTCTCCCCTTTATTCACCCTATCCCCCCATGTCCAGCATTCCCTCTCTCTCCCTCACTCCGTGTCCAGCATTTCCCCATTTCACCTTACTGAAAAAGAAATACAGTGTAACCCTCAAGTTACAAAAACATGAAAACTCAAAAAGAAATACAATATAACCCTCAGCCTTAAAAGGCCATGCTTCTTCAATATCCTCTATCCAGTAATACAGGACTCCTAACAGGGTGCAAAGCTACAAAGTGTACTCACTTATCTATGTGTATATGTACTTAAAATTATTCCTATGTACTTCTCCTACCACCAAAACAAAAAATAAAACATTATATAAATATTTTTATTGCACATCATATTTCTTAAAAATATTCTTCCACATCACATACCTTTAAGCACAGTTATAATATATATCAATCCAATACCTTAACATAATTTTAATTTTAATTCATGTATATAGTCTATCTCATGTATATAGTGCATGTATATAGTTCAACCCTGTTATCCAAGTTTGTACCCCTGTTCGATGTAAAACCAAACAGACTGTGTGTTTTGGTCACTTTGTTATACTGTAAACCGCGCTGATGCCGAATAGTGCGGCATATAAGCAACTGTAATAAATAAATAAAATAAAAATAATCTCAATTTTAAACATATCATCAACCCAAATTATCCTCCAGTCATACATTCATACACCACATATACACACATAGATGAAACCACAGGTCTGCCATGTCCTGAACCTAACAGTAAGATTTGCTATCCCACCTGCCCCATCAAAACATTATTGTCTCTTAGGGGTATGTTTACTAAAACCCCGTTAGGTGCGCGCCGCGCTATTGTGCGGGATGCCATATAAGGAGTGGGCGTTTCAGTCTGAAAAAGCAAACCGGGATTAATCATGCGCTAATGTGTGCTGTGCGCTCATGTGCGCCGCACACATGAGTGCATGAGAAACTTGCACGGGAAGCATAAGTGGCGCGCTGATGTGTACACACAGGAACAGAGCCACAGTACAATGGTGAAGACACTGACCGATGGTGCAGGGATCATGGGATCAATCCCCCACTGTGCCCAATAAAGAAGGCTGGCTGAGGCATTACCTGTTAAAGGAAATATTTCAGTCTGAGGCATATTAATTTTATTTTAATTACTGCTACTAGCAAACGCACTCTGAAAGCACTGTAACATAAGGCGCCCCAGAAGGTACCCCAGAGGGCACATTTTAAAGTGCACTGTCCGCCACGGCACCCTACAATGTTGCTGAAAGGGTGGCCTATAGGGCGCCTTATAGGGTGCCCTATGAGGCACAGCAAGGTCATAGCACTGTGTTTGATGGCAGCACTGTGCATTTAAACGCATGGAAATCTGAAGTAGGTGCGCTGACATGCAAGGAGGAACAGCAGTGTAGCACAATGGTTAAGGCACTGACTGCTGATACAGGGGTCATGAGTTTGCTCCCCAGTGTGCCTAATACATAAGGTTGGCTTAGACATCAGCTTTGCAATGTATGTATTGTTTCCTGCAGCACTTTATTTGTATTTTATTAATTGCTGCCAGCAAACACGCCCTCACGTGCCGTAACTGAAGGTGCCGCATAAGGCACCCTATAAGGCACTCCATAGGGCACATTATAAAGTGCACTGTCCGCCACGGCACCCTAAAATGTCCCCTATAGGGCACCCTATAAGTCGCTCCACAGGATAACGCATAGTGCACCTTATATGGACGGTAACCATGAGGTGCCCTATAGGGCGCACTATAAAGCGCCCTCTGAGGCACCTTATGGGTACAGTACGCTGAGAGTGTTTTTGCTGACAGCAATAATGTACATTAAAAAGAGATAATGCTTTGGGCAGCCCTATCAAATAACCCCACTGTGGGTTTGAACCCATGACCTCTGGCTCCACAGGCAGGGAAGTAACCAGTGGGATACAGCTCTATAGCTGCTAGCAAGCCCCTGGCTGACTGCAGAGGGACTGCACATCACCACACAGACAGTCTGCTGTGGTCACCAGGATAGGGTTAGCCCACCCGTACCCATGATGCACTGCACATGCAAATAAGCTGTCCACAGATGAACACAAGATAGGGTATGCACCCCCACAGCACCTCGGCCTGGTAGGGGGAACTGACCATGTGCACCCCCACAGCACCTCGGCCTGGTAGGGGGTACTGACCATGTGTTTTACTGGCACAGAGTAGCTATACACCGTCACATTGTGCGGGTACTGTGCTCACCCTGAGGGTGCAGTGAGGCGCCCAGCACCAGGTCCACAGTACCTTCCATGGCAGAAATAGGCCATGCTGCCAGTCCCCAGCAGTGCCAATGTGTGAGATAGGTAGTTTCTGTAAAAACACCTTGGATATATCTATCTATCTGTCTGTCTCAGTCAGGTGTAGCCCCTATGGACCCCTAGGAGGATTATGTATCACCACCCTCCTTCTTCTCCAGGGCTGAGGGTGGTAAACAGGGTCTCCCAACAACAGATCCACATTCTACCTCCCTGCAACAGTGGCAGTAGAGAGGACCACCAACCCCAGTCCTGCTGGGGAACAGACACCCTACAGGTCAGTCAATGCAGCTCTATACACATCCATAACACAATAGCAGACAGACATTAGGCCTGGATATGCTAAGCTGCACCCCACCACTATCTGATATTCTCCTGCAGCAAGCCTTCAGCCGCTGCACCCTGCAAGGCACTCCATCAAGACACATACCAGCTGCAAGCAGTCTGCTAGCTAGTCCATAGTGCATGTTCCTGGTGGAAATGTGGTGCGCCCAGAACTGGGATGTCAGCATACACAATAAGCAGATAAGTCAGTGAGTGAGCCCCAAAAGGAAACCCATAAATATCACATGAAAAAAATACTGCATAGCACTATGGGGGTGCCTAGCCATGCTGTGGTCACTGCACAGTCAGGGTGAGAGTGGTCTCCCAGCAGGACATGCTGAGGCCACCCTGTCTGTGTAGGTGGTGGCCGGGCACTAAAATGTCCCAGCCAGTGCCCTATGCCCTGTGCAGGTGCATCCTGGCCAGGCCACCCTGTCCGGGCTATACCCATGGTACCTTGCTCCTCATTATGCACATTGGCAGGCCAATACTGGCAACAGTGCTGACAGTGTGGGCTGTGGAGGGTGTTTGCAGCCACCACACACTGGATAGACAGACACACACCCCCACACCTATGCCAGCATTGCGCTACTATAGAGGAGTTTAGCAGGCCTGGCCACCACACCAGTCCTGGGCACAGTACAGGCATGGATATGGTACGCAATACTGTTGGGGGTCACTCCCCAGGGTGGTAAACACTGTCAGAGACCAGACCTGAAGCACACACCACAGAGATCAGAAAGATTGTTATGATGGATCTCAATGAGCAAACTGTGCTTAACGTAGGAATTGCTATCTGCCAGTAATCATAGGAAACGTTTGATAGCTGTGTACCGTATACCCAGGTGTAGGGTGGCATTGCTAAGGTATGCAAGTGCTAGTATTGGGAGATGCATGCAGGGCCCAATGTCCTGCCTCTCCAGGAGGCATTGGCTAATGGGGCCTGTGGGTGTGGGTGTGGGTGTGTCTGCCCCTGTTGGCTGCTGCTTTACGGCAGAGGTTCCCAACTCCAGTCTTGGTGTGCCAAACACTGTTCGGGTTTTCATGCTGTCCCTCATGAATATGCATGAGATACATCTGCATACCATGGGGGTGGTGCATAGATATGCAGCACAGGCATCTTTATTAGAGGCAGCATGGAACCTGAATGGTGTTTGGCCCTCCAGGACTGCATTTGGGAGACTCTGCTCTAGGTAATGCACCTGTTATTGGTGTCTGTGCTCGGTGGGGTAAAATATAGGCGTATTAACCATGCGTATGTTCTCTGCAATAAAGGTTTGTCTTTACTAACACGGTTTGGTTGTGGGAAATATATGTGGACTGGATTGGCAGTAGCCCCAGCTAGGCTTTGAACCTGTGACCTTCTGTTCTTACACACCCTGTCTGTGTGCACTGCACCACTGTGTTGCCACAGTTATGCTGCATTCCCTGGGGAGTCCATGACTGTACATCCGACAGGGCCTGTTTGTTGCAGTGCACGGCACCCACCTGGACAGGGCTAGGCCATGGTCTGCTGTGGCCACCAGCTGCTGCCACCTCCACCACCAGTACCGCTCCATCCTTAGACTGGAGACAGCATAAACCCTGAAGGATTTGTGGCCCTCCAGGACTGCATTTGGGGGAATCTGCTCTAGGTAATGTGCATGTTTCTGGTTTCTGTGCTCTGTAGGGTAAAATAGAGGTGTTTGAGCCATGCTTATGTTCTCTGCAATAAAGGTTCATCTTTACTATCACTAGTTAGTTGACGGTAAAATATGGGGACTGGATTGGCAGTAGCCCCAGCTGGGGCTTGAACCTCTGACCTTCCGTCCCTAAACACGCTGGTTGTGTGCACTGCACCACTGTGTTGCCCTGATGATACCATGACTGTTTGTCCAGCAGGGCCTGTCTGTTGCAGTGTATTGCACCCACCTACACAGGGCTAGGCCATGGTCTGCTCTGGGCAGCTGCCACTGCCCCCCCTCCACCTCCAGTACCCCTGAGACACCATGCTGACATGCCCTTCTGCTGGTGGTGCTGGTGGTACGCAGTCTCAGGCCATCCTGTGTGCGGGTAGGCGGCTGCCTATGGTGCGGGTTCTGGGGTAGGGGTGACTGCATATCTGTCCGCACGTCCCCCAATCACTGCCTGCCAATGTTCTGTGCCCTTGGGGGTACTTGCTGGGTACTATCCCCTGTGACACTGTGCTAAACACTCTCGTGCCCATGTTGGGCCCTCATCAGTTGCTGTCTGGCTGCTGTTCAGTTTCAGCATTCCTAAGTGCCATCTAGGCATCTGCCTAGTCCGCACTGTGCCCCAGCTGCACCACAGCATGTGCCGCCTGCAGCCCTCTGTATCCCCTTTCCCAGCATCTGTCCAGTTGCCCATTCCGACCTGCCCGCCCTGCTGTTATGGAACATGTGCATGCCATAGGTAACCTGTCCAATGGAGAGGGAGACCCTGATCAGTGCTATTTCACTGTGGGATCATTCACCTTGTATGGGGACGGAGCGTAGCCCCTTCTAAAATTCATATTTATTTTTTGCGGCTTTCTTGGGAGTGTTTTATATATATATATATATATATATATATATATATATGTTTATTACGAATTTTCCACCAAAATATTACAACAGAAACAAACATATTTGCAATGATACTTAAAAGATACATAAATAGAGCCGACCGGCCCACTAGCACCCAGAACAAGATCTGAACCTATCATTATGTATCATATATGAAACAAGCTACATTACAGAACATCAAGAAAAGAAAGGAAAAAAGAAGAAATAATGAAAGAAATGAGAATAATGAAGGAAATGAAAAGAAAAGCGAAAAAACTCAAAAACCCCAAAAAACTCAGAATACCCCCCTTCCCACCCCAAACACAGACCTCCCGAGGTAACACCCTCGAGGAAGCAGGAGAACATCAAAAAAGGGGGAAATACCCCACCACTTCCCCCCAGTGTGCCGCAGACCCCTAGGTCATCCAAACAAACGAACATCTAATCCCAAGAGGAAGCCTGAGAGTGTACCACAAGTCTAGACCGGAGCAAACTAAGTCGCGTAATTATCTAGTGCGACCCATTTAGAGAGCTTGGCCCCGATCCCCTTAGCCTGTTGTGCTCTATCAGAAGCTTGTTCATATTTGGCGAACAGACAGATCTGGTTCCACCATTCAACATATGAGGGTTTACATGGGTTTTTCCAGCGCGAAAGTATACGTTTTATCGCCACCATGATCATAAAATTTAGAAGAAAACGATTATGCTTGTCTATGCCTGGGATTTTTGCTGCATTTCGGAATGCTATTATCTGCCATGATAAGGCCTCTGAAAAATTAAGGACTTTCTGAATTTTATCCCAGACTCTGATCCAAAAATTCTGAATGTGGGGGCATTCCTTCAGCATATGCCACAATGTGCCCACATCACTGTTACAGGACCAGCAGAGATTATTCTCTTTTCTATTGCATTTACTTAACCTATTTGGGGTAAAAAATGCTCTATGCGCCAAAAAAAACATAGACTGAGTGAGAGCTGCAGATCTCGATGCACGAATCGAGGATACCCAAAATTTCCTCCATTCCTCCTGTGACAACATAGTCCCAGTCTCTTCTTCCCAGATGCATCGCAACCCACTGTTCGGAGGTGCATAGTGCTCCATGAATAAAGCGTAAAAACGAGAAACTGTACCTCTTCTGGAGTTTATTTCTTCAATAACTTTTAGGAGTCCCCGGGACTCAGACAGCCCTTCCAAGGACGGGAAAACCGCCCCCAGGCAATGACGCAGCTGCATCCATTGAAAGTAGCAGGCGGATGGGAGGTTGAAATCTTGCTGTACTCTACAAAAAGTCTTCCACTGGGGTCAGTCCATTAGCTGACCAATTGACCAAATTCCCAGCTTCTGCCACCGCGGCCAGGTACACGTTTCTTTGGCAATTTTAAAAGCCAGATTAAACCAAATTGGGAGCAGCCGTGAAGGAGGGTTCCTCTCCCTAATGATCGACAGCAGTGCTCGAAAAGCTTGTTGCATGGAAATGATGACACTGCCAAACCCAGAGGAAACTGGATGCAACATACCCGCTAATAAGTGGATTGGGCACGGGGCAACCATGCGCTCTTCCAATCCTAGCCAAGACGGGGTGCAGACTTCCTCTTCCCACATAGTCCATTTCAAACCTTGACTCAACAGGAAAGATCGGTGATACCACAAGAAATCTGGGAAATGTACCCCTCCACTCACTTTGTCTGCCTTTAACTTCTTAAGCGCGATGCGTGGTGTTTTTCCTTCCCAGAGAAAGGCACACGTGATCCGTTCTATACCCCTGTATATCGCAGGGGACAGCAACACTGGTAACATGCTCAAAAGGTAATTTATTTTGGGAACTAAAATCATTTTGATGGCTTCTAAACGGCCCCACCAGGTAAGATGTAGCGGGGACCACTGCTGGGTATAAGACCGCGCTATGTCCAGTACTTTTTTTGAGTTCAGACGCACTGTCTCATCCAGAGAGGCAGAGTAGTGGACCCCTAGATATTTTATCAATGCAGCTTCCCATTGGAAAGGGAAATTATCCACCATTGAGGCATTTGCCCTTCTATTGAGGAGGAAGGCAACCGACTTTGCCCAGTTTACTTTGTAGCCCGAAAGCTTTGAATATTGAGCAATCACCTGCAACAGCGCGCCTACTGAATCCGGTTGAAGAAAAAACAACAGGTCGTCTGTGTAAGCAGAGAGCTTGATATGGAGATCTAGTAACTGCATACCATGGATCTTCTCTGATTGACGAATCTTCGCTACCAGTGGTTCTAGTGCCAAGTTAAATAGTAATGGCGATAAGGCACATCCCTGCCTGGAGCCTCGCAGCAGAAGGAGAGGCCAAGAAAGAGTACTATTGACCAGAATTTGCGCCGTAGGCTTTTCATACAACACCCGCACCATGGCCATGAACTCTTCGGGCAATCCGAACCATGCCATCACACTGTACAGGAAGGGCCATTCCAGCCTATCAAAGGCCTTCTCAGCGTCTATTGAGAGGCCCAGCAGGGGACTATCTAGGTTGGCTGCTATTTCCAGTACTTCACAAAGCAGTCTTCCATTATCAGCCGTGGATCTTCCTGTCACAAATCCACACTGATCCGGGTGGATCACTAGATGTAGCACTTTGCTCAGACGCTTTGCCAGAATACTAGAGTATACTTTATAGTCCGCATTGAGAAGGGAGATGGGCCTGTAGTTACTAACACTCGTTGGGTCTCTTCCCGGTTTCTCTAATACAATTGTAGCCTGAGCAAATGCGCCAGTTATCTGACCCTGTATCAGGAGCGACTGATAGTATTCCAAAAGCTAAGGGAGGAGGACGTCCGCAAAGGTTCTATAGAACTCAACTGGAATGCCATCCGGTCCGGCCGCTTTACCGATTTTCATACTCTTTAGTACCTCTCGTACCTCCTCAAGTGTTATGGGCTTGCCTAACTCGGCCGCCAGATCGGGCTGCAACACCGGTCTATCAATGGAAGCCAAAAAATCTTTGCAAGCCGTCTCATCAAAGGATATCTCCGAGGCATAGAGGTGGGTACAAAACTGGCAGAAAGCTTCTGCTATCTCACAGCTGTTGGTCAGAAGATCTTGCTGTCCATTTGAGATATGAGTAATATGTGCTTTACTCCTCCGGGCCTTCAAGTTCGCAGCTAATAGCTTGCCCGCCCTATTCTTTTCGGTATGGTATCGGGCTCGGCTATCAAACAATTGCTGTTCCACTTCCATGCTTAATATGGTATTGTATTGATATCTTAGTTTCTGCAGGTGATTCAGCACTGCCGGAGTGAAAGCTCTCTGAAGGATCCTTTCACCTGCTCTGATCTGCTCATCCAGCTCCTTAAGTGTGACTCTCGCCTGCTTAGCTTTAGCAATTGAGTAACTGGTGATCTGCGCTCTAATCGTAGCCTTAAAAGCTTCCCACCATGCCCAATTCGCTGTGTCTGCCTGAAGATTGCAACGGAAGTATTCCTCAATAGTTCGCTTCATGGCCTCCTGAAAGGGTATATCCGCAAGGAGAGTTCTGTTGAACGACCACACTTGCTGGCTGGTTATACTTCCCTCTAGGGTTAGATCAAGCACAACGGCCGCATGATCTGAAATATGAGTGCTGAGAATACGCGCATCATCCACAGCTTGCACTAAGGGTCTGGAGATTTAAAAAAAATCTATCCGGGAGTAAGAGCCGTGAGGCACTGAAAAAAAGGTATAATCCTTCTCCACAGGATGCAATATTCTCCATATATCCACAAGAGCTATTTCTTGTATTAGTGAGATTAATACCTGTGAGGCGCTGCCACCACGAGGCCTAATTGGGCTGCAGTCGAGCAGTGGATCTAGGATTCTGTTGAAATCACCCCCGATGATCACTGGGATAGGGGAACTCTCTTGTGCTACTTCTGCAAGGGTGTGAAAAAATGCAGGTTGATGACAATTAGGGGCGTAAGCATTGATTACAACCACCTGTTGGTTGCCAGCAGCCAAGTGTACTTTAGTCCACCGCCCCTCACAATCCGCCCAAGTGGACAAGACTTGCAGCTGCACCTTGTTATGTAACAGAATGGCTACCCCATTTTTTTTTCCCATAGCAGGTGAGTGGGCAATCACTTTGAAATGCTTCGATACTAGTTTCAGGGACTCTTTAGAGGACAAATGTGTTTCTTGCAGCAAAACTAAGTCTGCATTTTTCTTTTGGGCATACGCCAAGATCTTTTTCCTTTTCACAGGATGTATAACGCCCTTCACATTCAGCGACAAGATTCTAAGGGGGCGCATTGTCAGGGAGGCATTTGAAATTAAGGGCCAAGCTCTCCATGACCAAGTCTAGCATGCAACACTGAACCACCTCCCAAGCTTCCTGATCATCCCAAGGCAGTCTGCGGCACCACAACCTACCCCTCCACAATCGGAGCCACATCATTGGGTGAGACAGCAGAAGGGAAAATGGCTACACAGAGCAACTGCAAAACCCCAAGCCCTGAGAATCCCATTGTCACAAAACTTAATATTGCCTATGATTAGTAAATATTATAGATACAAACATGTGTAGCGCTATCATGCAGACCTTATTTAAGCAGGCATACTGCAACTCTGCGCTTAACAGTCTCTACTTTCCAGCTCAGAACATTCTCCATGCATTACCCATGCGACATACATAACCTAGTGCATCTACAGACATTCTCAGAAACTGTTAGGAGAAATATAAAGTCCATAAAGTCCTTACGTTAGGGGTCCCTTTCCACCTGCATTCTTAATGCCTCTTGGTCCTCTAGGAATCGCACCAGGCCGTTGGGATCCTCGAATGTTTTAGTGTGGTTGTCCAAAGTCACCTTAAATCTTGCAGGATAAAATAAGCCATACTTGGTCTGTAGATGTTGAAGATGGGGCCGCAACTCTAGGAACTTCTTCCTCTTATCCATCGTGGCCTTGCTGAGATCTGGGAAAAATGAAAGCTTGTGTCCTTCATACATGACTGAAGTCGACGCCCTCGCCGCGGCCATTATTTGCATGGCCTGTTGGTGCCGAAAAACGCACAGAATAAAGGGTCTTGGCCTCGGGCTGTGCCCTCCTGTGTGGGCCGGTATTCTATGGGCCCATTCCACCTCAAAAGGCTTGGTAAAGCTAATTCTAAGCAGCTTGGGCAGGAGCGCTTCAATGAAACCGATTGAGTCAGTACCCTCCGCTCCTTCTGGAATACCAACAATTCTTATATTGTTTCTGCGTGACCTGTTACTGAGATACTCCAGGTTCGCTTCTAGTGTGTCTACCTTTTTAAGGGCCTTAGAGTGATTCTGTAGGCGTTCCTCGTGCGCAGTGACTGTGGCGTCAACCCTTTCCAATCGAGCTGTAATGACCCGCATTTGCTCCTTGAGCTCCTGCATATCGTCTTGCATCAGGGCCAAAGTCTCTCCATTCGCCGATATTAATGATCGCAGTGACCGAATTTCTCCTAATATTTCTTTCGTTCACTCAGCGGGGCCTCGGTCAGGCGCCATCTTAAGAGGTGAAGGGGGATCCTGTTTCGCACGCTTAGACCCTGTATTACCCCCCGATGGGAACTCCAACTTTGTTTGTTTGACCGAAGTCATCCCTTCTCCTTACTACAATTATTGCTACCAAAAAGCGCTGCAACCACCTCCGATTAAGGCAAATTTTCCAGGAATCTGCTCAGGGCTTGCAGGAGACACCGCTCTATGCGTCCATCTTGTTCTCCGCTGGCTCCGCCTCCCCCTTGGGAGTGTTTTTTGATGTTTCCCATTACTATGACTATTGCCCAGCTTGATTATAATTTTTTTAAATTTTGTTGGGGTCCTTTTCAATGTTTATTTGTATTTTTGTACCGTGCACATGTATCACACTTATCACTGTTTTGTAGGTTTCCCTGGTTTTGCTGTACATTGCTGACAGAAATGGTTTCTCTTCCCTTTAAATCGGCTCTACCGCGAGGTTTTCACTCGCGGTATTTTTTTACTTGAATTTCAGCCCTGCTCGTGTGCGGGGAGCCTCTCCCCTCCCACTCTCCACCCATTGACCCCTTCTCTCCGCCCCCTGGGAAGCCTTCCTCCGCCCTCCGGGAGCCTTTCCACGCCTTTATCGCACATCAGCGCGCCGCGCACATGAGCGGGCACTTCAGTGCAATGCGCACCTGTACGGGGCACAAATACGCATCATTAGCGTGCGCTGAGGTACCTTAGCGCATGCTAATGTGCGCCGCGCACATGAGCGCGGTTTAGTAAACACACCCCTTAATGTCAAGATCGAACACTATGTCAAAGAAACTCAAAGCAATTTAAACATGACCATTATTTCAGGGACATCCGATGACTCCTCATAACACTCGTTAGCAATCTATGTGCAGCGTTACTCTCAACCTAAGGGCCAATGTCCCTCTCACCATCCAAGGTGAAGATTGTTTACAACTTCCAAAAAGAAAAAATACCCCAAATGAGGTTAATCTTCTACTGCTCTTCTACAAGTACCTCACCACGTACAACTTCCAAAAGGGTATCCCAGCTAGGTTAATCTACTGTTGTTTCTTCTATAAAATGCCTCAAAACAAGCCCCAAGAGAATTAATACACTGATACTGTTTGAGGTACACTCTATGCTCCGGGGGATTAACATCCAAATAATATATCCAACTAGTTCAGTTCTCACTCCGTTCCACAACAAACCAATTCGCATTACTGCATCATCCTCATCATCGCTCCATGCTTCATATTCCATGTTGCTTAACGATTATCAATCCAACCATGGACCATAGTTTCACCTCTCCAGCTTCCTCAGGAAATCTATTGCAATTCCTCCACACAGTTTCCAAAGGCAACAAGCTCCTTCCAAAAGATGTCTTTAATATAATGTTTTATTTTGTGTTTTGGTGGTAGGAGAAGTACACAGGAATAATTCTAAGTAGATATACACATAGAAAAGTGAGTGTACTTTGTAGATTTGCACACTGTTAAGAGTCTTGTATTACTGGATAGAGGATATTGAAGAAGTATGGCCTTTTAAGGCTGAGGGTTACATTGTATTTGTTTTTGAGTTTTTATATTTTTTAAATTTATTTTGGTGATTTGTTTTAGGTTACCCATTTTACCCTACCCCATGCCCAGCATCTGCCATTTATCCCCCTATGACCCCTACCTTGTGTTCAGCATCTGTTCCCCATCTCTTTATGGCCCCTATCCCATGTCCACCATTTGCTCTCTATCCCTTTAATTCCTCTACCATATGTCCAGCATATACCTCCACTCCATATCCACCATCTGCTCTCTATCCCCTTATATCCCCTATCCTTTGTCTGTCTCTACCTCTCCAGTCTGTGTCCAGCATCTGTCCACCACCCTCTGCCTATGTCCTGCATCTGCCTTCCATCCCCCGCACTGTTTGTCCAATATTTGGCTTCAATCCTCTTTTGTATCCAGCATCTGTCCTGTGTTATCACCTCCATGCTTCCTATTTAACATCTGCTCTCTGCCCCATTCATGTGCAACATTTTCTCAGCATTTCCCTTCCAGCCATTCCACCTCCTCACCTTCATGTCCATTTGTCCAGCATTTCCTTTACTACTACTAATCATTTGTATAGCACTACAAGGTGTACGCAGCACTATACAGACACATGCAAAAGGCAGTCCCTTCTCATCAGAGTTTACAATCTAGTCAAGACAGACTTTTCGGCCATTCTATACCCCCCATTCATGTCCATCTGCCCAACATTTCCTTTCCAGCCATTCCACTCCCCCTCTTTGGGTCCATCTTCCCAGCATTTCTCTTCTGACCAATTTACCCCATCCTGTGTCCATCTGCCTAGTATTTCCCTTCTTGCCATTCTGCTCCCCCCTCTTTGTGTCCATTTGCCCAGCATTTGCCTTCTGTACATTCCACCCTCCCTTGTGTTCATTTGCCCAGCATTTCCCTTCCAGTCATTTCACTCCTCCTTCATGTGCATCTGCCCAGCATTTTCCTTCCAACCTTCCACACACCCTCCTAACCCCTGCCCACACCCACCCACGCTGCTTCCCCTACCACTGCCTTTTAGGTGCCTGCAGTGGCAGTGGCAGATTGGCTTCCAATTTCAAAAAAAATTCCATGGTGTAAGCAATTCCTTGCTAGAAGGCTGGTCTGGTCCTGCCCCGCTCTGATGCATGCTTTGTGTCAGATGGGGCAGGACCAGATCAGCCATTCTAGCAAGGAAGTGCTTATCCCCAGTTTTTTTTTTCAAATTGGAGGCCAGTCTGCAGCTGCTACTATTGCTACTATTGCAGGCACAGAAAAGGCAGTGGTAGCAAAAGTAGCATAGGTGGGGGGGGGGGGAGAGGGGGGGAAGGCTGTAGCCGAATCGGCAGAGAGTCAGCTTGTTTCGGGGATCAATGCCCCCCTCACTCCCCCAAGCTATGCCCATGTTTGAAACAACATGGACAACATCAACAAAACTTCCTATTTTGTTTTATATCATTCTTAATCTGTAAAAGCACATTGAACAATCCAAAATTCATTGTCCCCTTCAGTTTCATCACAGGCTAGTCTCAAAGCAATAACCTTGGAGTTGGAAGGCAAACATCTTACAACAAAGCCATTACATCTCCATGAGGGCCAGCTCTAGGGAGCTTGTTCTTAATATTTGTATTGCTGATTATCTTTATTTCCTGTTTCCCGATAGGCCCAAAGTTTAACTGATAAGGAACTCTGTGGAAAATGCTAACTGGATTTTGTGCCTTTTGATTGTATTGACTCCTGCTGTAGAGATTTACTCCAAAGATTTTTCTTTTACCATGCTCTCATGCCAGAAATTCTGTGAAACCATGTCTAAGTACCCTATCAGAGACATTTACCAAGCCTAATCTAGATCCTGGTTAATTATCACTAATTAGATGACCAGGATCTGGATTTGGCTTGGTAAATGTCTCTGATAGTATACTTCGATAAGATTTCACAGAATTTCTGGCACAAGAGCAGGGGAAAAAAACAAATCTTTGGAGAAAATCTCTACAGCACAAATCAATAGATTAAAAAAGAAAAAAAATCCAGTTAGCATTTTCCATAGAGCTTCAGACCAGACAAGCTTTGAGCCAATCAGGAAACAGGAAGGAAGATCATGAGAAATACATGTTGTTTACCTTTTAGGAGCCTGACATATACTCGTGAACTGGATTGGCCATTATTAGAAACAGGATACTAGGTTTGATGTACTTTGGTCTGTCCCAATATGGCATATCTTATGTTCTTATGTTCCTTAGCAGGCTAGCTAAAGCCAACCCTCATGGAGATATGATAGCTCTTTCATAAATGTCTGCTTTCTATCGTAAAGGTCATCAGTTTGAGCCCAGCCTCTGACTGTGAGTAAAAAAATCAGATGAGTGTTTTATTTGCTTGAAACCTCTAGTAATATTTCAGCTATGTTTTCATTTGGGCAGCAGCCACAAGTAGCTATTTAATTTAATTTAAGAAACTGCCCTGAAATGAACATTTATGAAAACAAAGCAAAAATGTATTAAAATAAAATAAAATAAAACGAAACATCTGCAAATGACACGGGAAATTAAATGAAACAAGATTTTGTTGTCTGCACACCCCTATCAATTATTATACTGTAGCCTACTGGTGAAAATTCCCTTGCAGTGTTTTTTGGACATACAGTAAGAAAAAGGTTACCTTGCAAAATGCTAGAAATATTTATGCAAGAGTAATATCCAGATCACCACCATAGGTAAATGAGAGATTTTGATATGAGAATGAGATTTTAAGGATGGCACCAAGAGGAGATGCTGTTTGTAGATTTCTTCATCAGCCACGTGTTCGTTGGAGTCCACCTATGTTAGCTTTAGCTAGGAATGGAAACCTGGATTTGCTAGGAAGAGCATTTATTAATAACTAATGCAAAAGAGTGTGGGATGGAAATTGGGAGGTAAATTGTGGCTTGGGGATTAGGAAAAAAGGCATAGAATGAGTGCTGGAAACTGGGAGGGAGGGGGAAAGTATATATGTGATGGGGACTCGGAAAAGAATGTGACAAGTGGGATGGGGACTGGCTAGGAAGGAAGAGAGTGAGTGATGGGAACTAGAGGGAAGGGAGAGAGTGAATGATGGGGACTGGGACAGAAGAGACAGAGTGTGTGATGGGGACAGGCTGGGAAAGGAGAAAGATGACAACTGGGAGGGAAGAGAGAGAGAGAGAAAGAGAGAGAGAGAGAGATTATGTATGATGGGTTGCTGGCAGGGAAGGGAGAGGAAGTGTGATGGGGATTGGGTGGGGACAGTGAGTCAGGAGGCCTGGCTGGGAAGGGAAAGAGAGTAATTGGGCTGGAAGGAACAGTGGAGTGGAACAGGTAAATGTGAATTGGTTGTTTACTATTTTTTTAAAAACCTGTATTTAAAGTTTTCCAACAAATTACAAAACTCACAAAACAGAGTTAACGATTCCCTCCCCAATCAAGCAACAAATGAGAGAATGTGCCAATTTGCATCTTTCAAGATCAGCAGCGATGACCCTGATCCTTTTGTCATTTTGCCAACAAAACCAAAGTCATGAAAGCCCTATGGGCCAAAAAAATAGAGATTGTGTAAGAGAAGCAGACTTTGTGAAACAAATCAGTGACCCCCAGAACCTACCCATGAGGTAAAGATTCCCCCACTTCCAGTTCCCAAACCTTTTCCACACTCACTCATGGATGACCATACCAATCTCTAATGATGGAATAAAATTTTGAAGCAGCATTGGCTCAAGCAGCCGATGCACTAGCCATGTTCGATAACACCCAATCATCACTCAAATCATATAGATCAATACTTGCTTTTAATATGCAATGAAGCAGTTGAATCCACTGAAAAAAAGCATTTAGCTGGTAAACCAAAATCATGCTGTAATTCCACAAATGCTTAAATTGTATTAGAAGACCAAAGCTGCCCATATACCTTTATCTTGCCATACCCACCAATTAATCACCTCACAGTGTATCTTAATTGGGTCATGCCAAAGGTGTAGTCTATGCGAACAACGATTATCATCTTTAAGTAAACGAGAAACCTCATTAAATGCCAGCTGTGTGGCGACTACTACTGGAAAAACTCTCTTGACATTGAAATGATACATGGGGACTCAAAGGGACCAGAAAAACCATCCACTCTTCTAATGAGAGCCAAGAAGGCTTCATCTGTACAGGGAGTTCACCAACCAATTCCGAGCCTTGCTTAAGCAAGAAGGAATGATGATCCCATTTAAAATCCAGGAACTAAACGCCACCTGCGTCCTTCTGTAACTTTAACTTCCACATAGTTATGCGAGGGGTTTTATGTCTCCATAAGAAGGAGATAAATTCCTACTCTAATGTTTTGTAAAAATAATTTGGAAAGACCAAAGGCAACATACTTAAAAGATAATTAACTTTAGGAACTATCATCATCTAGACTTTAGGAAACTAACTTTGGGAAGATGGGTCAATACCTCAAGGAGTCATTAGCGGGATGGGAACAACTGGTGAATGTAGAAAAACAGTGGGAAAAACCGAAAGGGGATATTTTAAAGGCAACCAACATTTTTGTTAGAATGGTAAATAAAAGGAAAAGGAGTACGCTATGTTTATCAAAAGAGGTATCTGAAAAGGTGAAGAAAAAGAGATAGGCCTTCATGAAATACAAGAGATCACAGAGAGTGGAAGACAGACATCTGTATTTTGAAAAACTTAGAGAGGCTGGCAAAGTAGTCAGGAAAGCAAAGTTACAAAAAGAAGAAGAAATAGCCAATGTAGTAAAATGGGGGATAAGACATTTTTCAGATATGTTAGTGAGAGGAGGAAGGGCAAAAGTGGAATTATCAGACTCAAGAGTGATAGGGAGGAATATGTAGAAGCTGATGAGGATAAAACGGAATTGCTTAACAAATATTTCTGTTCTATGTTCATAGATGAAGGGCTGGGAGCAGGATCTCAGACAACACCCACAAGCAGGAACAAAAGCGAGGGTCATCTCAAACGATTTTCAGAGGACTGTGTTCATGAGGAACCAGCTAAACTAAAAGTGGACAAAGCAATGGGACCAGATGGGATACATCCAAGAATACTGAAGGAACTTTGGGACGTTCTAACAGCTCCATTGTCTGACCTTTTCAATGCCTCTTTGGAGATGGGGGTGGTGCCAGAGGACTGGAGAGAGGCACATGTGGTCCCTTTACATAAAAGTGGAAGTAAGGATGTCGTTGAAAACTATAGGCTGGTTAGTTTAACCTTGGTGGCGAATAAATTATGGGAAACGCTGCTGAAAGAGAAAATAATGAGGTTTCTGGAGTCCAACAGATTGCAGGATCCGAGGCAGAATGGATTCACCAGAGGCAGGTCTTGTCAGACAAATCTGATTGATTTCTTTGACAGGGTGAACAGGAGTTGGACAGAGGGAGAACCCTAGATGTGGTGTATTTAGATTTCAGTAAAGCATTTGACATTCTTCTGCACAGGCGACTTATAAACAAACTAAGCACCCTTGGGATGGTCCCTAAAGTTACTGCTTGGGTTAGAAACTGGTTAGCTGGGAAGCAACAAAGGGTAGAGGTAAATGGAGTTCACTCTGAGGAGAAGGAGGTTATGAGAGGTGTGCTGCAAGAATCTCTCCTTAGTCCGATTCTTTTTAACATGTTTGTTAGTGATATTGCGGAAGGGCTGTCAGGTAATGTTTGCCTCTTGGAGGATGATACCAAAATCTGCAAGAGTAGACACTCAGGAAGGTGTAATTAACATGAGGAGGTATCTAGCTAAGCTTGTAGAATGGTCTAGAATTTGGCAGCTGAAATTTAACGCAAAAAAATGTAGGGTCATGCATTTGGGCTGCAACAATCCAAGGGAGCGGTACAGCATTAGGGGTGATGTACTTCTGTCCACGAAAGAAGAACAGGACCTAGGTGTGATTGTGTCTGACAATCTCAAAGTAGCTAAACAGGTAGAAAAGGTGATGGCGAAAGCTAGAAGGATGCTTGGGTGCATAGGGAGAGGAATGGCCAGCAGAAGAAAGGAGGTGATAGTGCCTTTGCATAAGTCTTTGGTATGACCTAATTTGGAGTATTGTGTGTAATTCTGGAGACCACACCTTTCAAATGTCAGTGCAGAGGATGGCTACTAAAATGGTTAATGGTCTTCATTATAAAGCATAAGAGGACAGACTTAAGGACCTTAATACGATTTCTGACCTTAGCAACAGTAAGTGTTGCCAGGCGCCATCCAATGGTTCCATTGGAACACTGACATTGCTGAACATAACCTTATTCATAACATTTTATCATTTGAGTGCGATTTGTTGTTTACAGTAACTTGAAAAATTCATCTCGGGCGAAAAATGGAATTAACTCGTGAACATTTTCGTGCGATTAATTTTCATAACTTTCGACGTGGATTATCAAGACAAGAGTGCATCGATGAACTTAATTTTTTATACAACGATAAAGCACCATCCTACAGCACTGTAAAAAACTGGTATAACGAATTCAATCGTGGCCGACGTTCGCTCCAGGACGAATTCCATCAGGGTCATCCAAAATCGGTTGTTGTGCCAGAAAATATCGATGCTGTGTGTGAACTGATAAGGCAAGATTGTCATGTGACATACTGTGAGATTGAGGCATCTTTGGGCATTAGTATGACAAGCATCAATAAGATATTGCATGATCATTTGGCCGTAAAAAGGATTTGTTTGCGTTGGATCCCGCATAATCTGACAAACGCTCAAAAGAAGGCTCGTGTCAATTGGTGCAAGGAAATGTTGAAAAAATACGTTCAAGGTGCATCAAAGACTGTGTATAACATCTACACAGGTGACGAATCAAGGATCTATGCATATGAGCCCAAAACAAAACAGCAATCGACTGTATGGGTCTTCCAAGACGAGCCAAATCCAACAAAAGTTGTTCGCGGAAGAAGCACATTGAAGCAAATGGTTGCCTGTTTCTTCAGCATTACCAGTCACATGATGACAGTGTCATTAGAGCAATGTAGGACGGTCAATTCTGAATGGTACATGACCATTTGTTTACCAGAAGTCTTCTGAGAAATTCAGAAAAAGTCGAAGAGGCGGCGAATAATTCTTCATCATGACAATGCGAGCTCTCACACATCGGCTCAAACAAAGGAATTTTTGACCGGCCAAAACATCGAATTGATGGGTCATCTACCGTACAGCCCTGATTTGGCACCCAATGACTTATTTTTATTCCCGCACATCAAAAACAAATTACGTGGTCAACGATTTTCAACACCCGAAGATGCGGTTGATGCATTCAAAACGCATGTTTTGGAGTTACCTCAATCGGAGTGGGAAAAGTGCTTTGAAAATTGGTTCAAACGCATGCAAAAGTGTATTGATCTTCATGGAGAATATTTTGAAAAACAATAAAACCAATTTCGATCATAAATATTTGTTTTTTCATTATTAGGCCAGAAATATAAATAGCAACCCTTGTTTGAGACATTTAAATACCTCCATGGCATAAATGCACAGGTGGAGAGCCTCTTTTGATTGAAAGCAAGCTCTGCTATGAGGGGACATAGGATGAGGTTTAAAGGGGATAGACTCAGGAGTAATATGCGGAAATATTTCTTCATGGAAAGAGTGGTAGATGAGTGGAATAGTCTCTCAGTGGAAGTTGTAGAGACGAGGACAATATCTGAATTCAAAAAAGCATGGGACAAACTCAGAGGATCTCTAAAGGAAAAAAGGGGACTGTTGTAGTGTTTGATATGGAAGGGTAGACTAGATAGGCCATATGGTCTTTTTCTGCCATCATGATTCTATGTTTCTATTTTTCTATGATCGTTTCACTACGACCCCACCAGGATATATAAAGAGGAGACCATTTAGTGAGGAAATGCCAATGACTTGGATCAATTGATTTTGTACCCAGACAAAATGGAATACTGTTCTATAGCTGATAACATGGCTGGAATTGAGGAGAGATGAACAAACAACACAGGCAAAATGTTTGACTTGATCTTCACCTAGGTGTACTCCAACAATGCTAGATGTTTGTCGTATTAATAGTGCCAAAAGTTCCAAAGCAAAGTTAAATTGCAGGGGGTATAATGGGCAACTTGATGGGTGCATTTGCATCTATTTAAAGAGAATACACTTGATAAATTGGAGCTTGCACAGATCCTCTCAATAGGGTAAGTATAAAGCACCTTAACCATGTTAACAAACCCCATCCCTATTCCAAACCATACAACAAGTGGACCATTCCAATCTATCAAATGCTTTTTCAGCATCAAGTGATTACCCCACCATGGGTAAGGCTGAGATATAGGAAACTGCTAGTATATTACATTATCCATGGAGAAGCGACCCGCTACAAAACCACATTGGTGCAGATGTATCAAACTTGGAATAACCGTAAAAAATCTAGTAGCTAGAATCTTCACATAAATTTTGTAATCTACATTTAATAAAGAAATCAAGCGATAATTTTCTACTCCTTGGTTTTCCCATGGTTTCTCATGGACCACAATAGTGGCCTCTGTGAAAGAACGCACTACTGGGAATTGCCGAAGGAATGCAGGGTAAAGACAAAGCAACTTAGGGGCCAACCCAGAACTGAATACCCTGTAAAATTCTAAAAGAAATCCATCAGGACCAGAAGCCTTACCAGCAGGCATCTGCTTGATACCCTGAAAGATTTTGCCCAGTTGGATATCTTTATCTAACTCCTCTTTCTGTTCAGGTATCAAGGTTGGATGAGTCAAATGACTCATCAATCGATCAAACTTTCCCTGCTCCCTAGTTGTTTCAGAGGAATAAAGCTGCTCATAAAATTCATGGAATTATAGAATGATAGAGTCCTTTGTTAGCAAGGAATTAGCTCCCCCAATTAACCAATGATGTGGGAATTGATTTTCTGAGATTTCAAGGAATTCACCAACAATCGTCTCCTTTGCTTTCAGAAAAATATCAGCTTTGCTGAGAAAATATAATCTGACTGGCCTCTTCGCTCAATATGTTGTATTTATATCTAAGCTTTTGCAAATGTAGTAATATGGTAGGACTGGAGCCTTGAAGTAAGGCACCCTCACTAGTAGTACTGGAACTTCCCCAATTCACAAATTTCTTTAGAAATTGGATGAAAAAAGCCTGGCATATTGGAATTTGGTGCACAGATAGTGAAAACAAGCCAATTCAACACTCCAAATAAGGAGAAGTTATTTAGCCCATTTTCCCTCTATATCTGTTTTAATACTAAGAAGAGAGGTGGTAAGCGTTTTTATGTGCAAGTATCACAACTCCATTTTTCTTGCCCAGTACAGATGACCAAGCCAATGGAGGGATAGCCTAGTGGTTAGGGCAACTGTCTCAAACTTAGAAACTCAAGGGTTTGATTCCTACTGGCACTCCTTGTGACCTTGGGTGAGTTGTTTTACCCACCATTCCCTCAGAATAAAAGGCCTGGCCATCTACTTCCAGTGATACATTGGCAAGGAAGCTCAGAGGTAGCTGGGTCCTCAGGAGGCAACACTAACTTGATAGCACTAAAAAAAAAAATCCAGCTACTTTCATTTAAATAAGTTTCTTGCAAGTCAACATATCAACAGCCTTTCACTTACAATATAAAATAATCTTTTTGTGTTTGATAGGATTGTTAATCCCTCTCACATTGAAAGATAAAACTTTATATGAGGTAATCACTGAAACAGGAAAACACAATTCCTAACTTTCTTTTCACTAGCATCAAGCAACCTTCCTGTAAAAACACAGAAGAAAAAAGGAGAGAAATAAAAGTGAAAAGAAAACTTGCAAATACTTGAAATGGCCAGGGAACCCCCTATAATAATAAGAGATTTCTTCTATTTGCTTAGAGAGCCATCCCACCACACTGAATACAGCCATAGGAAGAGGCCCCAAAGTCAGATAAGAAGCCCCCTCCCCCCTGTCCCCAGCAGTACCAAAAGAAGCATATGTCACTCACTAACAATACAGTCTATACTACCACCACCACCCAAGATTGCAACAGTTGCTCTTTCCATTGAGGATATCATTAAGAATTTCACACACTAGTCGCCATACAACCTCACACTTATCAATGATGCACTCCCCCCCACCCCAAAACAACAACATTAAATTCCATTCAATCCTCGAATGCTTAACCCACCCTTCCATCACCCATACCATTCATACCCATTCCATAACCCTGCATACATCAATCAAAACATAAACGATTGCACTCAAAAAAGGGCCATTGTTAACAACAAAAGTGATTGCAAGTCTCAAATAAATCTTAGTAAGGGATCGAAAACTGCAGATGCGCAGTTTAGAAAATGGACCCAGATCCATATGTATGCCTCACGATCCACGAGGCGCCATGAACATCAGGAAGTCGACAGCACTGCATACCATACATTTCACAATATCAATCCATTCCTGTTTCTTCAAAGTTTTGAAGGAATGCCTGCAATTGCTCAGAATCTTCATGTCTGATTATGGAGAATAATCCGCATGTGAGATGGAAAAAGCAAGCGAAAGCGCACTTGTAGTTTCTGCAATTGCAGCCGAAATGCTAAGAGTTGTTTCAATTGATCCACTGTAGATTTATTGAGATCTGGAAAGAACATTACGTATGTCCCTCATATTTAACTGCGTTTTTTAGACGTGCAGCTTGTAAGATTTTTAAAGCTTGAGGATAGCGCGGAACCTTCAAAATGGCAAACCTCGGACATTTGGTATGCTGCACCCTCTGAAGGAACCCAGTGGGCTATTTCTATTGGTCTCTCAAATTTGATAATAGCTTCAGAAGCAAAGTTTCCAAAGATAATATTGGGTCTGATCCTTTGGCACCTTCAGGGATTCCCAATACGTGAATGTTGTTTCACCAAGATTTATTGCTGAGATCTTCAAGTTGTCACTCGAGCAGGATCACCCATTTGGTATTCTTTTGCAACAGACTGAGCCATTCCTCGTACGTGTTCTCAGTTACAGTATATCAAGCCAATCCATACATTGGTCAAGAGAACCCAGCTGGGACTTAACATCAGACAGTTCTGTGTGCATCATCTCCAAGACTCATCATTAGACATAACAAAATCTTTTTTTTATTATTATTATTATTATTTTTATTGTGTTTTTAAACATAACAAAAAACTACATCACTCCATGACACCTCCTCTATACATCAACTTCTTACCTATATAATGAGTCACAAAGCACACTCCACCCCCCCTTCCCACCCCCTCCCTATCCCTCTCCCGTTTCCCTGGGTGTATCCCTTCCTTTGACAATATCAAACCCACATTCTCATACCAGCTCTTCAATTGTACTTAGCCTTTGCCACATACTCATCCAAATAATGCCATTTGTTGACTACCTCTTGCACCTCATCATTTCCCGTCTGACTCTGCCTTCCTCTCAGGCCCCCTTGAGATGCCTCTTTATCATGCGCTTTTTCATATCGAGAGTATAGACACACCAGACTCCACCAAAGGTGGCCATCTAGCTTATCTATCTCCTTACAAAATTAAACAGGAAAATCTTTCCCTTTCCATTTATCTATGCACAATCCATGTTTACTAGATAAACAACACTTGTATGTAGCATTGTATTATTTCCAGCCAATCATATGTATAGAGTGTAAGATACTATAACTATTGTTCTATTGAACCATTGTTCTATTGCAAATTCTGATAACTGCATATATACTGCACCATATTTTGAAGCTAGCCAACTTCACGTGCTGTACGTATACTAGTGAGCTGGACACCTACTCCACCTATAGTATAATCCCAATTATTTACACCATAGCCAAGCCACCAGATAGCCTCCACCCTACTCGGCAGCGAGAGTTCTAATCTGAGCGTCTAAGAAAGATCATATCACACCCATCCTAAAACATCTTCACTGGCTCCCCATACAGTCCAGACTATCTTTCAAAATTCTGCTGCTTACTTTCAAATCAATCAATGGACTAGTCTCTACATCACTAGCAGAGCTCATTCATACCACACCATCCAACAGGTCCAGGAGATCGGCAGCGATCAACTCATTAGTTGTCCCAAAAGAAATAACCCACTGCACTCATGCTACAGTTAACAGAGCTTTCAAACTATGTGCACCGAGAAGTTGGAATTCTCTCCCACCCAACATACGAGCAATCACTGACTTGGTCCAGTTTAGGAAGGCAGTGAAACACTACCTATTCCTTCAGTACTACAAGATAGACGAAGATACAGTAGCATCACCTGCAGTCTAAGATAGATATTATGACTAAACCTACCCTATAAGACACTCATGAGTATAGCCTGTATAATATGAAAATCCGATGTAAATAGCTACCCCAAGTTATCCAAGTTTTATGTCCTGTTACCTGTAAACACAGTTCATTATATGCAACATGTATGTTTTATGTTTTATGTAAACCGCACTGATGTCGAATAGCGCGGTATAAAATAAATGTAAATAAATAAATAAAATAAATAAATAGTGCTAGCCCACTCGTGCAGGATCGGAGACTGACTACGTCCCATGTCAAAGGGGCCTGGATGTCCAATACTATTTTAATCTTGCTCCATACTTGCCACCGATATCTCTGAACGTATGTACAATCAAACCAGATATGCTTGAAAGTACCCAGAACTTCTGAACAGGACCAACACCTCTCCTGAGAATCTCAATCCCATTTGGCCACCCTGACAGGTGTCAGATAAGCCCTGTGGAGAAAAAAATACAAAGACTGTGTGAGAGCGGCCACCCTTGCGACTCTGTTTACTTTCCCCCATAATTGTATCCAAACATTTTGAGGGATAGATCGTCCCAAGTCAGATTTCCAGATTTTCCCTAACCCTAGCAGTGGGATTTTCACACTATCCCTCACCACCGCATAAAACTTAGAAATCACTCCTTTTGCACTGTGACATATATCCACTATCTTCCTCAGGTCGCATTCTTCCGCGACTACCTTAGGATCTTTTATGTTCTCCATTAGGGAGTATTTCAGATGTATCTACTGAAAATGACATGACCAGGGGATACTGAACTCACGCTGGAGTTCATCATAGGACTTCCATACTTTGTCTTTAATTAACTGCCCTACAGTCCATATGCCCTTATCTTGCCAGTTCTTCCATGCAAAGGACTTGCGTCCAATCTTAAACTTAGGATTATACCATATGGGTAGTGCTGCCGAAAAGTTTTCAGTACACCCAGTTACTTCCGCTAGAAAATGATAAGCTTCTTGGGTGGCCTGAATGATCTCAAGATTTTTGCTCTGTCCCGGTAGAAGCATTCCCTTCAAGATTGAGGTTGGAATAGGAGCCACTAGTCTTTCCTCCAATTACAACCATATCGCCTTTTGTACATGATAATTAGAAGAGTACCATTTGGCTCCCTGTTTCAATAGGGAAGCAGCATGGTACCACCTAAAATCTGGGAATTGGACTCCCCCGGCTGACTTATTTGCCTTTAACTTATTGGTCACAATCCGAGGAGGCTTCCCCTGCCATAAGAAATCAGTTAGCAATCTTTCTAAGGAATTATAGAATTTTGCAGGGAAAGATACCGGAATCATTTCCAGAACATAGTTTACTTTGGGAACCAGCATCATTTTTATAACATCAAGTCTACCCCACCAGGAAAGATGTAAGGGGGACCATTTCAACATAAAGGATTGGACCATATCTATCAACAACTTTATGTTTGATTCTACCATATCCTCCAGGGTGAATCTATACTGAACCCCCAGATATTTTATGGATTTTTTTTCCCAGATAAAAGGGAACTGTTCTACCGCTGATGAGAAGGTTGAATTGTTCATTGGAAAGGCCACTGATTTACCCCAATTTATCTTATAACCAGACAATCTGGAATACGAATCTATCACACTCATAACCTCCCAACTGACTGGGGGTGGACAAACAACAACAAATCATCGGCATAAGCCGAAAGTTTAACTTGCAAATTCTGGACCTCTATTCCCTAAATTTTGTCTGATTGCCTTATCAATATGGCTAGGGGTTCTAATGTGATATTGAATAATGGAGGGGATAGAGGGCACCCCTGCCTCGTTCCTCTTTTAGGCAAAAAGGGGATAGAAAGTGATCCATTTACCAGGATACGCATGGTTGGGTTAGCATATAGTATCTGGATCAAGTGGACAAATTTGCTTCCAAACCCCAAACCCCTTAAGACCTTATCTAAAAAACTCCATTCTATCCAGTCGAAAGCTTTTTCAGCATCGACAGTAAGCCCTACTACAGGTTCATTCATTTGTTCAGCCACCGCCAAAAGATTTTTAAAAAGCCTGGCATTGTCTGTCATAGACCGCTCTGCTATAAAGCCACACTGATCAGGATGTATTATGTAAGGAATGACTTTTGATATTCTGCATGCAAGAATAGAGGAAAACAATTTATAGTCAGCATTTAGAAGGGATATCGGATGATAATTTTCCACTCTTTGCAGGTCTCTTCGTGTTTTCTCCAGTACTACTACTATCGCTTCACTGAAGGATCCCGTCGCCGGGGATTGATCAGAAAGTAATTGAAAATATTACAAAATAAAGGATGCCAACTCCTCCGCAAACGTCTGATAGAATTCTACTGGGATTGCATCCTGTCCTGTTGCCTTACTCATGTCCTTGAGAGTTTCTTTTATCTCTGCTATAGAAAACGGGCTCTCTAGTTCCTCTATCTGGGAATGAGATAACACAGGATGAGAGAGTTGATCTGTCAGCCCCTGAAATGCTGTGGAATTTTCTTCCACTTCAGAAGAATACAGAGCAGCGTAAAACATTTGGAATGCTTCCGCTATCTGAGTATCCTTCAGGAGTAGACTCCCGCAATCATCCTTTATGGCCTCAATTTTACTTTTGGGAAGTCGAGGTCTAAGTGTGCATGCTAAAAGGTTCCCCGCTCTATTACTCTCCCTGTAATATCTTCCTTTCTGAGAAAGGATTAATCATTCAGCCTGCGTACTGATGATACTGTTGTATTGATATCTTAATCTCTGTAAATGGATAAGAACACAAGGATCTGTTCTAGTTCTTAATACCCGTTCTCCTGCCAGTATTTGCGATTCCAGTTCTATTAACCTGCCTTTCTGTTGACGATCCAGCTTGATTTTAAAGCTTGTACATTCATCCCGAATGCAGGCCTTGAATGTTTTCCACCAGGCCCACCCCAACGTGTCTACAGATTGGTTACTATCAAAATAATCTTTGATTACCTGTTTAATAAGATTGTGAAAATCTGGCTCAGACAATAATTCTCTTGGAAAGAACCAGGCCGACTTAGGGGGAGCATTGCCGCCATCTTCAAGGGATAAGGATATTGCCACGTGGTCGGAAATATGCATGCCACCGATTTCAGCGTGCAGAACAAAGGGAGCTAAGGATTTTGAAATTTTAAAAAAGTCTATGCGAGAATGGGACCTGTGGGGAAACGAATAAAAAGTATATTGTCTCTCCGTAGAATGTCTCAGTCTCCATATATCAGACAACCCATTTAGTTGGATAATAGAAAGGAGTGCAACCCCCGCCTTGGATTGTTTTTGAGGCCTATATGGTTGACGATCTAATAAAGAATCTAAAGTTAAATTAAAATCACCCCCTAAAATCAAGTCATGTGAGGCCCATTCATGAACCTCCACTGCTAGGTTTTGAAAAAATCTAACATCATCTTTATTAGGACCATAAATATTTATAATGGCCAATTTGTGATTCCCAATCTGCACCAGGGTTTTAACCCACCTTCCCTCCCTGTCAACTCTGGATTGTAAAATTGTTGGGGTTAAAACCTTATTTATTAGTATGACCACTCCATTCTTGTTTTTCTGTGCAGGGGAACGCCCAGCCAAAATATACTGCCCAAGGCTGAGTTTCCTCGACTCCGCCGTAGTCAAATGGGTTTCTTGAAGGAGGACTATATCCGCCCTTTCCTTTTTACAGTAAACCAATATTTTTTTCCTCTTAATTGGGTTGATTATAACTTTGACGTTCAGAGACACGAAATTAAGTGGCTTCATGGAGCAGGCCTATTAGGATACTGTCAGACCAATTTATACACCCAGAATAATCCATCTTACCTTCCCCAACCAACCCTACCACGGGGCACCTAGGGAGACACCCTCTGCCACTCAACCTAAACATCTACGGGCGAGTCAGCACAGAGTAAAAAAAAAACAGTTGTGTCAAATTCCGCCCCTTTACTTCATCAAATTCCCCTTTTCTAATTTAAGTCCCAATTTATTTCCTTTTGTCTCGCCTCCCTCCTACATGCATCCTCTTTCTCTAAATCACAAACAGTATTTATCAAGACATCTAACATAGCAAACCTCTCCCTCCCCCTCCCCCCTCATTCCCCACAGAACTCTGATAAACAACAGCAACATTAAATCCCAAAATTTCTCTCCCCCCAATATTTAAGGGTGCTGATACCCATGCAACATCATTTATCCGAACACGCCAACACTGACATCATGAGAGAACTAAAGACTGCCTCCCCTTACAAACTGCGATAACTCTGATTTCCACCATGTTAGGAGAGCATCCATCCCCACATTAACAATTACAGGAGACCAGCTACATGTACCCCAGTCACCAATACTGTCGCTATTATGTCTCATTGCATCAGAGCAGACTCTTTCTCTTCCAAGAAGGCTTGCAGTGCAGATGGGTCCTCACAATTTCTTGTATGATTATGTAAAGTTATTCTCATCACAGCAGGAAAAAACAATCCATACCTTGCCTGAAGGCGCTGCAATCTGGGATGGAAAACCAGCAGTTGCTTATGCCTCTCAACAGTTGCTTTATTGAAATCTGGGTAAAATGCAACCTTGTGCTCCTCGAACTTTACCAGAAATTTCTCTTTGGCCGCAGCCATAATTTGAACGACCTGCGGGTAACGCAGGACTCGCATGATCATCGGGCGAGGATATCTTGCCCGGGGGCCGATCTGTGATGGAACCCGATGGGCTCTTTCAATTTCAAACTGCTGGGTAAAATCAAGTTGCAGAATTTTAGGAAGGGTTTTTTCTAGGAACCCCACAGGATTCGTGCCTTCCGCTCCCTCTGGAAGGCCCACGATTCTTATATTGTTCCTATGGGACCAATTACTTTGCTCTTCCAAACTTCGTTCTAGCGCAGCAATCCTCTTGTTGTTATTTTTGACCAAGTTCAAACGTTCCTCTTGCACCGCCATTTTAAACTCTACCTCTTCAACTTTAACTTTCAGTGATGTTAATTCCTCCTTCAGCTCCTTTAACTCCAGAATATCTGCTTGAACTGCATTTAGGGTTTCACCATTTGCAGCCACCATTTCCCGTACTGCATGAATTTCCGCCAGAACCTCCTGCAGGTCCTCCGTATTCTCCCTCGGGTTCACCATCTTCTGCGGGGAGGGAGGGTCAGGTTTCGCTCTCTTTACTCTGGTATTTGGGGCAGCTCCGTAGTCTAATCTTGTCGGCTTACTCGCTGCCATCTCAACGAGCGCCCCTGATCCCACAAGAGGAGGACAAGCCAAGGATTACACTTGAAAAGGCAGGATTTGTGCAGGATTCAGCAGAGGGCCAAGATTAAGCAGCCATCTCAACTCAATGCAGGCTCCGCCTCCCACTCGACATAACAAAATCTTTAACTTGGCGAATCTCTACAAGGATAACTAGCAAGCTATCATCAGGTTCACGGCTGGCAGCCATTTTGCTTGGAGGAGGATCCTGTTTAGAGCATTTCACTCCTTTTGTGATGGAGGGTAATCAAGTTTGGCAGGTTTTATTGTGGTCATGTTAATTGAGCAAGGTATGCAAGCAGAAGGTCCCTTGAGGGCAATTTAGGTGTAGAGATCATCAGGATTCAGTTAAGTATCTCATTGCAAGTCTCTTAGGCTGCCGTCTTGGATAGTGACCAGCTCCGCCCTCTGGTTGTTTACTCTTTTAAAAAGTACAAAAAACAGGGAACATACCATGAAATTATTAAGTAAGACATTTTAAACAATTCAGAGAAAATACTTTATTACTCAATATATAATTAAGATCTGGAATTTGTTGCAGAAGGATATCATAAAAGCAATTAGCATAGCTGGGTATAAAAATATTTGAAGAGGTTCCTGAAAGAAGAGTTCATAAATCATTATTCAAGTAGACTTGGAGAAAGCTGCTTTTTATCTCTGGATCTATGTAGCATGGAATATTGCTATGTTTGGGGTTTCTCCAAGGTAATTCTTATCTGGATTGGCCACTATCAGAAACAAGGTACTGGTCCAACTAATTATAGCAATTCTTATTATCTGATATAAGAGAAGAAGGCTCAGAACAGAGCCCCAGGGCATGCAAATTGACAATGTGATAGCTGTAGGACAGGGATGTGCTTTCATTAGTGCATATTTGGCCCATTAGTGCATCTTAAAACATGCAGCTTGCACTAAAATGATTTAATGTGCACCAGCCTATGAATTGATGCATGTTAAGCAGATTAGTAAGCATCAAAATGCTATAGTGCATGTTAAAAAAGAATCACTATTGCAAGAAATACATAGAACTAACTGAAAAAAAATACTGAAAAATCAGGAAAAATTAAAACTAACCAAGTTTGTTTTGTCAACACATATCCCTGTTGTACAGGAGGATCCACCAAGAGGTAAAGGAAAGGTGTAATGGGACAAATACAAGGAGAAGTAAGATAGACACCCAAGTGAGTTCAGTGCATTAAGAAGCCAAACGTGATTATTCATATCGAAAGCAGAGGATAGGTCAAAGAGGATGAGGATTAAATAGAGGCTTCTTGCCTTGTTGTTGTTGTTAAGTGCCGTTGAGTCTGTGTCAACTCATGGTGACCCTCTGGATAGTTGTCCTAAACTGTGTTCGGTCTTCAGTCTGGTGTCTCATTTTTCACAGCATGGCACCCATAGCTGCTATTATTTTATCGATCCAGCTGATTGCTAGCCTTCTTTTGCATTAACCTTCTACCTTGCCAAGCATCATGTCTTTCTCTAATGATCTCTCTCTTCGCATGATGTGTCCAAAGTATGAAAGTCAAAGTCTTGTCATCTGAGCTTCTAAAGAAAGCTTAGATTTGATCTCCTCTGGTACTGACTGGTTTGTTTTCGAGCAGTCCATGGTATGCACAGTATTCGCCACCAGCACCATAATTCAAAGGCATCAATTTTCTTCCTATCTTTTTCATTGTCCGACTTTCGTATGCATATTATGATTTACAAAAGAAACTCACCATCAGGCACATTCACAATGAGCATGATTACATTACGACTCTAACAGATAATATAACTTAAATAATTTATAAGCTCCTTTGTTTGAACTGTATATAGTTACCCTGTTACTTCCAAGTTACAATCCCTCTTACAATGTAAGCAAAAGATCTTGTTTCTAATGCAAAATGTTGTTATTATGTAAACCGCACTGATATTAAATAGCGCGGTATATAAGAATTTGTAATAAATAAATAATAATAAATAAATTATGTTATTGAAAATGCCATGGCTTGAACGAGTCAAATCTTTGTGTGTAGAGAGACATCACTGCTCTTGAGAATGTTGTCTAGGTCCTTCATAGCCATTCTGCCAAGAGTGATGTGTCATCTGATTTCTTGACTGCTTGTTTCTTTATTGACTAAGTAGGTTAAAGTTGTCCACTATTTCAATTTCTTCTCCATCAATGATGAATTTATTGATTTTGCCAGTTGTTGGGATCTTTGTCTTCTTTACATTAAGGTGCAGGCCCATTTTAAGACTATGTTCCTTGATCCTGAGAAGCAAATGTTTCAGATCGTCTTCACTTTCAGCCAGTAATGTGGTATCAGTAGCATAGTGAAGGTTGCTGATGAGTCTCCTACCAATCTTCACACCTCTGTTTTCTTCATACAGTCCTGCTTATTTGATGATTTGTTCTGCATATAAATTAAACAGGTAAGGGGAAAGTATACAGCCCTGTTATACACCTTTGTTGATTTTAAACCATTCTGTTTCTCCTTGTTCGTTTCGAACTGTTGCTTCTTGATCAATGCAAAGGTTGTGCAAGAGAACGATCAGGTGTTCTGGTATACCCATACTTCTTAATGTGGCCAAGAGTTTTTCATGGCTTACACAGTCAAAAGCCTTGTTGTAGTCAATAAAACACATATAGATACCCTTTTGGTATTCTTTAGTCTTTTCAAGGATCCATCTCACATCCACAATGATGTCTCTCATTCCTCGCCCTTTCCTGAACCCTGCTTGCACTTCAGACAGTTCTCATTCCAGTTATGGTTGTAGTCTCTGCTGAATAATTTTCAGTAGAATCTTGCTGGCATGTGGGATCAGAGCAACTGTGTGATAATTTCCGCAGTCAGTTGGATCATCATTCTTTAGTGTTGGTATAAACACAGATCTTTTCCAGTCAGTTGGCCAAAAATTTGTCTTCCAAATTTTCTGGCAGAGCCTAGTAAGTATGGTAACAGCTGCATTAGACTGCTGTAATACTTCAATGGGAATGCCATCATTGCCTAGTGCTTTGTTCTTTGATAAGGCTTTCAATGCTACTTTGACTTCTTCTTTCATCACTAATGGTTCGTGATCATAAAGTACAGGTTGAAACGGCTGTTGGACTACTTGATCTTTATCATATAATAACTCTGTGTATTCTTTCCACCTTTCCTTAATCTTCTCAGCATCATTCAACATGGATCCTTGAGCATCTTGCAACATTCCAGTTTGAGGCTGGAATTTTTTCTTTAATCTTGTTCTTCCTCTAATAGTTTCTGCTTCTATTTCCTTGCATGTGTCATTGTAATACTTTTTCTTGTCTTGTCATGCTATATATTGGAAATCTCTATTGAGTTCTGTGATTGTTTCTCTTTCTCCTCTGGCTTTAGCTTCTCTGCATTTCTGGGCAATTTTCAGAGTTTCTTCGGTCATCCATTTTGACCATTTTTGCTTCTTTACCTTTTGTAGAGATTTCTCTCTTTCTTCCAACACAGCCTTCTTGATGTCATCCAATAACTCTTCTAGAGCTCTGTTATTTGTATCTAAAGAGCAAATCGACTTTGCAGACAGTATTTAAATTCTGGTGGTATATTCTTAAGGTCATAATTGCTACATTCATGAGTGGCTTGCTCTTTTTCAACTTTAGCTTGAATTTGCATACTAATAGTGGGTGATCTGTACGACATTCAGCTTCAGGTTTTGTCTTTGTTGATGTTACAGAGCTTTTCCATTGTTGACTTCCACAGATGTAGTCAATTTGATTTTTGTATAATTCATTGGGTGAAGTCCATGTGTACAGTTGTCACTTGTGTTGCTGGAAGAACATGTCTGAGTTGAATAGATCGTTAGTCTTGCAGAATTCTATCAGTCTTTCTCCAGCTTCATTTCTGTTGCCACATCCATATTTTCCAACCACTTTGCCTTCTTTGTTGCCAGCCTTTGCATTCCAGTCACCCATGACTATCAGGATATCCTGTTTGCATGTTCTGTCAATTTCAGCTTTCATAGAACTCATCAACTCTATCCTCTTCTACAGCTGTTGTTGGGGTATATACTTGAATTATAGTTGTGTTGATGGGCATTCCTTGTAGATAAATAGAAATTAAGCATTCACTGATTGCATTGTATTGCATTACAGTTCTTGCAAGTTTCTTCTTAATTATAAATGCAACACCATTTCTTCTTTGTCTTTCATTTCCAGCATAGTAAACCTTGTGATCATCAGATGCAAAGTGCCTAATGCCAGTCCATTTCAGTTCGTTGACACCCAGTAGATCCATTTCTACACATTACATTTCATTCTCGACCACCTCCAACTTCCCTTGGTTCATGTTTCATATGTTCCATGTCCCAATATGTAATACATCTTTGCAGCTACTGACTCTCATTGTATGTGCATCTACATCAGCAGTCAGACATCCCAAGGGCTTTGATCCAACCACATCATAAATGCTGGCTTTACTCTGAAAAGTCTTCAGCTCCTCCCTAGTAGCCAATTGAGTGCCTTCTGATCTGGGGGTCTCATCTTCCAGCACTATAGTGCAATTTGTTTTGTTGTGACTATCCATTAGGTTTTTGTGGCAAGATACAAGGCCTTTCTTCTGCGCAATTTAATTTAGTATTGTTGCTGTTGTCACAAAAATGTGATCCTCTGCTGCCAACACTGTTCCATTCTGCTGCTGCCCAGATGGGTGGTTTGTCTTGATCTGGCACCTCAGCTGAGACATGTCCATCTTGGGAAACCCTGCCAGTAGTTAAACTACCAATAGCTTAGCCCTCAGGATCACTGATGCACACAAGCCCTCACAGCATGACAAGCTGCAAACCAAGTGAGAGGCCTTAGCAATGCAGAAATATTGGCAAAGGCTATCTCAATGGAATGGAGAGAGTGGAAACTAGATTGGCATTCAAAATAGCCTGGGATTCATGAAAAACAAGGCAATGAAGGTAGACAGCACATTCAAGTAGCTTGGATGTAAACATCAAGAGAGAGAAAGAGAACAATAGCAGTGAATCCATTAATAGGCATCTTTAAGAAAATAAAATAGTTTGACAGGATGTTACACTAAGGGGCATGTTTACTGAACTGCACTGAGCGCTACTATTAGCACAGGTGCACGGTAACCAAAGTCTTTCATTCACCCCTTGACCAGGTGCAGCGCAGGAAAACATGGTGCAGGCTTCCTCACCCTGCCTTATCTGTGGACTTCAAGCCTGCTCTGGGGGGTGGAGGGACAATTCAAATGCTGAGATGCTAATGCATTCTCGATACTAGTGCAGGTTGTGACTTCTCTGTAAACACTAAACAAAGTAAAACACCAAAAAAGAAACAAGTGAACAATAAAGAATTTATGAAAAGTGTATTAAATCATGAAGATTCTTAAAATGCACTTTCCATAAAACTGAACATGGATATGTTCAGGCTTCTGCCTGCATGAGTATTATAAAATAACCATGATCTTTGTTAAAACAGAATCTCTAACAGCCTTTCCTGAGGGGTGGCTTCTTTTGTTGGTTTTACTTTTTTTTTTGTTGCTTCTCAATTGCAAAACCTTGCCTCTTGGGGTTTTTTTTCACTCTCTACTTAATAACATCTTTGCCAATCAGTGCCAAGTAGTGAATTATAGTGATGTCAGTATCTGGCCATTGGAAATGAACGGAAAACGCTAACATGCTTTACATAGACTACTGTATGGTTTTCAGATGTTAATGCCTTCCAGTCCATATTTACAAACTGGGTTATTATTGACCAATTATGTGTTAATTGCCAATCACATGTGTTATTGGTCAATAACGCATCTTTATACAAACAATTTCACCCCAAAGTGCCTTAAAAGTAAGCTGTTTTGCAGGTAAAGCAGCTTAATATGCCAAATGAATAATGCATCCTGTATTAACCTTCCTAAGCTGTTATTGACAGAAAGTTAACAATACCTCCAGAGATGTTGGAGCCTTTCTCCTGGAAATATTGGCTCACTAACATGTGGGCCATTGTTCCCAGGGATCAACTTAAAGGTGCCAGTGAAAATAAAAAACAGCCCTAGCCCAAATCCCTTTATAAAAATTTAGAAATTTAGCATACTCCTCCCCAGACCCCTGATCCCTTTGTAAAAATTAACATCCTTCGGGACCCTTCCAACCTGATGCCTTTTTAAAAATTAGAGTACCTCCAAATCAACTCTGAGGCCCTGATCCCTTTTTAAAAATTAATGTAGTTCCCCAATCCTCTCCACCCTCATAGTATCCCCTGGCACATCCCTGGGTATCCCTGGTATTTAGTTAGAAGCAGGAACAATCCCCAGTTGCTCCTATCCTGATGGATCCATTTTAAAAAATGGTGCCCTTACTGGTAGTATTGAGGTAGTACCAGCAGAGATCAAGTTATGGTAGTATTGAGGCCCTTAGTGGTAGTATTGAAGTAGGACCAGCAGGGATCAAGTTGCATAATTTTTTTAACTTAGTACCATCAAGTCATTGCTGACTCTTGGCAACCCAGCTGCCTCTGAGTTTTCTTGCCAATGTATCACCGGAAGTAGATTGCCATGTCTTTTCTTCTGAGGGAATGGAGGGTTAAGTGAGGTGCCCAAGGAGTGCCAGTGAGAATTGAACCCTTGCTCTTCTAGGTATTTGCTCTAACCACTAGGCTACTCCTTCATAAATGCAGAACCTTATTTTTGAAAAAGGATCAGACAATGGGCTCTACATTTTCAAAAGGATCATGGTGAGGTTGGGACCAGGTAATGTTAATTTTTAAAAAGGACGTGAGATGGATAGACTACATTTTTACGTTCACCCTTTAAAAGACAGTGGGCTCAAGCTAGTTCCCAGTATAGTTTTGTTGTGGCTGAAAACACATGATGTCCTGGGCAATAGCAATGCAAAATAATTTACTGCTTTATTTTATCGCAGGGAACTATGTTTGAACTGTGCTGACTTTTACGAGTCCACTGAACCATCTAGTCTCCTAACAGCACTCACCTAACCAAGCACTCTATAAAGATGAATGTGTTATCAGCTTCTTAAACAAATGATTTTGTGTTTTGTGTTCTGAAATGATCGGGCATTAAAATTAACAGGGTTTAAAAAATGAAGGCATTTCTCAAGGATCAAAAATGCAACATGCATAGGATAAAATAAACAGATGGTTTTGACCAAGTATGATAGGCATGAACACACAAGTTGGAATCACCAGACATGCTTGCTGGGAGGTGCATACACAGACATTATATACTCTCTTTAGAGCATGCATTGTACTGATACAGGCATGACCTCTAAATATGCAATCCTTCTTTTTTTTAGTGCCTCAAGTCAGTGTTGACTCATAGCAACCCAGCTACCTCTGGGTTTTCTTGGGAATGTATCACCAGAAGTAGATTGCCAGCCTTTTCTTCTGAGGCAATGGAGGGTAAAGTGACTTGCCCAAGGTCACAAGGAGTGCCAGTGGGAATTGAACCCTTGATTGTCTGGGTACTAGGCTGTTGTTCTAACCACTAGGCTACTCCTCCATACAAGTAAGCAAAGCAAACAAACAAAAAATTATTGCAGGGAACTATGTTTGAACTGTGCTGACTTTTACGAGTCATGCTGCAATCCTTCATACATCACAGCATTTGCAGAATCTTTGTAGAAGACCCTTCGCGCATCCTATTGAGGCTTTAGAATCTTGTGAGACCATCGCCATCAGTATGAACCTTACCAGAACTGAGGAGCCCAGTGTACCTCCTCTGACTAGTGGTAAGCCTTTGCTTCATTAGCAGAATAGAAACTAGATGAAAAGAAAGCTAAAAGTCTCATTTAGTACATTATCTGAAAGTTAAGCATTTTTCTAATTCCCTTTCTCTTTCTTCCTCTGCTGAATCACATGATTCAGGGGTTATAAATAAGGAATCAATGGACTATTTGACGTTTAAACCAACAGTTTGGGTGAGTTTGTCAAATTATTGCACAAACTGCATTTTAAAAACTCAGAGGTTTATTCTGTCCCGTGAATAGCGGGCATGGATGCCTTGTTGGGATATCCATCCCTGCTATTCACCCCCTTTGTTCCCGGCAGATGCCTCCCTGAACAAACAAGGAGTTTGTATGGGGACACTTGGGGGCGGGAGGGGATATCGCGGAGGCGGAGTGATGGCGGTGCAGGGGCGATCTGCGACACCGGACATACAGGGCCGATCTCAGTATTGGCCCTATATGTCCTGGATGTCAGGGGACAGCAGGATCGGATGGCGTCGAAAAGGTGAGGGGGTGCAGGGGATTCCCCGTGGCCCGACCCTGGCCATGGAAGGTCAGATCGGATTCAAGATGCGGGGAAAGGAAAGTGTGGCCAGCAGCTGGGGATCGCAGCTCCTGAATGGAGCCATGGTGCCATGGCAATGGGACACCATGGCACCGTGGCTCCATTCAGGAGCCTTACTGCGTTAGCCGGGCAGGGGTCTGTATGTGCAGGCTGATTGGAATCAGATCCCGGCCTGCACTCACAGACCCTAAACCAAATTCTGATCGTGCGGGGCAAATCTATCCCCCGCGGGATCAGAATCAGGTCTGCCTCTGTGCATCCCGTTCCGATTGGACGCACAGGGGCCTCTCAGTGTTTTTCAAAGAAGCTTGCCTTTCTCGCTGATATACAATATATAGCTTCAAGAAATCTTGTGAATGCTTTCCTTATTCACTCCCTTGTTCTTGCTGGACTCTCCTCAGTTTGACTGTCGTAATCCATGTCTACACAAATACATATCATTGGCTACATGGTTGTAACAGTTTCATAGATGTCAAGTATCCAATTTAAAATTGTTAAAGCTAAACAAATGTATAAAATATTTGTGTTTACTGCATTTCAATGCATGGTAACCATTAGTGCTGGTCTACAGTAACAGCTACCATGCATTAGAAACAGCCAGTGCAGTAAAAACCTACATTAACTGCTTAAAGCGAGATGAGGTGGGGCCTGGGCA
Source organism: Ichthyophis bannanicus (assembly GCA_033557465.1). Lineage (NCBI taxonomy): Eukaryota > Metazoa > Chordata > Amphibia > Gymnophiona > Ichthyophiidae > Ichthyophis > Ichthyophis bannanicus. The sequence continues at coordinate 310,281,490 of CM066032.1, read as the reverse complement.
GAGAGTGGGCATGGATCGTGCATTGCAGTTAGCGCCCGATACTTACCATGCGCTATCAATTTTGAGGTTAACCCAGATGAAGATAACACCACCTCACTAAGTGCACCTGTGCTATTACACTTGGGTTACTTTAGAAGCCTTAGTTGCAGTTTACACCTGTAAATATCAGCACTTTCACCTATAAGTGGCATCTATGTGCCAATGGCAATTTTAGAAAGGTCTGAATTTACATGTGGATGGTCAAACACAAAAAAGGCACCATACCGCCCAACAACAGACAAACAAAAAGGCCAAAACATGGCGATGTAGGCTCCGATGGTTACTTTCTGACTATGGGTCCGGCAACACTCTTCGAACTGTGGTTTAATAAAGAAGATTGCTCTGGACTTTGGTCAGCTGCATTTTTGTTTTTACACATGGATGACTTTATTACATGTAAGTTACATGGGATATGTTGGGGGCGTGTTTAGGGCATGGTCAAGGAAGGTCAAAAATCTACACATGTATTTCCTATTTTATATGGAGAATACACGTCTATGACTGAAAATGTCCACATTGGGATTACACCTGCTGCCTGCATGTTTAGATTTTTAAAAAGTGCTCTTTTTATCCAGCCCTTTACAGGGGGCATTATGGGGGCTATGCTCCTTAATCCTCCATTTTATTTTAATTTCCCTCTCTATGTTGAAATTAACTGGTGGCATACATACGTGAGGCTTGCAAAATGGCTCACGAACATGTGTGGAAGAGTAGAAGAGTAGTTTAATGGTTAGATCACTGGCTTGGGAACCAAGAGACCAGGATTTGATTCCCAACTGCGCTCCTTGTGGCCTTGGGCAAGTCACTTAACCCTCCATTGCCTCAGAAGAAGCCAAGTTATCAATATTCCTATTTAATGTACATTACCAAGTTTAAGTTACAAACCGCTTTGACTAAAATGATAAAGTGGTATAAAAAAACTGTTAAATAAATAAATGTGTAAGTGCATGGCACCTTTACATGTAAGTCACAAATACTAGCCTCCTAGTGTAAGAGCAGGAATTTACATGTGTACGTAGTACCATTTACACGTGTTTCCTCCATTGCTTTTTCCTCATGTATAAGCTTGCAAAATGGCTTCTCCTGCTGTATGTGGATGGATTTCCACGTGCATTTGTACTTCCTTCTAGGTATTTTAGAAAGGCCCCACGTTTAACAGAGCCCTTTTCACAATACCACTGGAACTGTAAATGTTGTGATGCTGAGATCTCAGTTCTGATCGCCATGTCTTTCCTAAAATGTGCTTTTAATGCCCCCAACAATTAGTACATGGCCTTTGCACTTATCACACTCTAGTGAAAGGGCCCCTAAGTGACTAGTGCTGTATAATAGCCTGCTTTGTGCAAAAAATAATTAAATGCACAAATAAAAATGGTTTGATCACGTAAGTACTTTCAGAAAAAGCAACTATATTTCAGAGGAATGCTCTTCTCCTTTTCTCTGTGCTTGCATTTTGCTTACATAAATGCCTAGGCGCCAAATCCATCTTCAATGGAAGCCAAAATAATTTCATGCAAGGGTGAGCTGGAGGTAATCCAAATATTATAAGCTATGCTTTGAAACCTCACTCTTTCTTCTTCTTCCTCTCCAGTTCCTTCCTTCCCCTTCCTTCAAGCTTCAGCAGGTTTAAAAGGCTCAAGTTATACACAGTTTTTCAACAAATCAAACTTCAGTTTCATTAAGGGTCATAAATCCCATATCCCATTTCCTATGAAACCTTGCCAGAAGCATTCTTTTCTGTCCCCAAATATCATTTTGGCAGACAATTAGCAAGTTAAACCATCCACTAAAAAGAACATTTTTTTGTATTTTGTGCTTTGTAGCTATATCAATACAGGCTTCTAATAGATGTCTACTCTCGATAACATTTTAATAAGCTAGATTTAAAAGCTTATGCATGCACAACATTATTTTTAGGATGTGATTAAATAGGCAGATAAAATCATTGCAGTGTAAGAAAGAATACAAAAATAGATAAGAAATAGTTTGAAGATGAATTCTGACAAGAAATATCACAAATATATTAATGCTTGGTATATTGAAGCATTTTTATCTGCTCTGATTTGATCTGGTGCAAACATGATGCCAACACATAAAATAATCTAAGGATAGACAGCTTCTGGTGTATGTACTACAGCATCCACGGATACTCAGTGCTATGAGGTCCATTATTGTCATGGTATGTACAAAATAACCCATTTGGAGAGGCTGCCTCTAGGACACATGCAATGGTGAAGCATTCCGGGACCAAACATGCATTCTGGGACATGCAATGGTGAAGCTCTCCGGGACCAAATCCTTCTCAAGTGGTTTGAATTTCTTCTGGTTCAAGTGTTGGTATATCTCTAACAGCATCATCAGGAAAAGATTTAGGACATGTTTTATTAAAGAATGCCCCTTCATTGGTTTCACTTTTGCACTGTGCAAAAAACCTAAGACCCTAATATTTAAAAGCATTTATCTGGTTAGAGGGTACAGCTAACTGGATAAATTTGACTGATCTAAGCCAGCCACTGATTTTCAGCAGCACTATTTGGACATGTGAAGGCACATTTTAGAAAGGCTGCAAAATTGGAGGTCCAAGTCAAAATGTTTGATATATAGCCAGAGGGGCAGATGAAAAGGTGGTCACATGTAAGTGCCTTGAAAATTCAACCTTTTTTCTAGCCTGAAAGATACGTGTGTCCGCTGCATAAAAGCAAAAATGGGGACGCACAGAGGTATGAGTTGGACACGTGCAGGATTTCAGAAACTTGCACGTACCATATATGCTTGTCCATAGAAGAGGTAACATAGACATGTACGTGGCCCTATTACAGAATGTGACAATGGATCTCTCCCCCCTTATACGTCCCAGCATGCCATTTTGCAAATGAAGATCAGCAGCAGCATGGAAATCTGTAGAAATGTTTTTTTGTTCTTACTGACATGCATCTTTCAAAGGGGTGAAAACTATTGGAGAGCAGTGAACAAGCATTTCCCTCTTCACCTTATTGAGTTGCAGAAACAAGCACCTTCAATAATCCTATTCATGCCCTGGAGCAGGTATAGCCATGAATGTTCCTGATGGCAGTTTCAGACATGCAGTGCTAGTCTGAAATCACATCTGCATGTGTATCTTTATTGGCACACCCCAGCCACACCTGCAGGTGTGCTCATGGCCAACTTGGATGTGATTATGCTGGAAACATGAATCGTTGGGCTTTCTACAATGGCTCTGGGAATGTCTTTGTGATTTTCTCATCTGAGTGCCTGTTTTCAGATGTCCAAATAGAGCTTCTAAAAAGACCCTGTTTGTCTTGGACTTTCTCAGATCACGGCCTGATTCTCGTACTAATATGTTATGTCAGGCCAGTGAGGTCCAGTTGCTGTAGGTGCTTCAATGTTTGTACTGCATGGTGTGGAATTTTTGGAGGTGGTCCACAAGGCCCTGGCCAAGTTTGTAGAATGTAATCCTTGGATGAGGTGGCTCCATGGATACGGTGGGCTGCTCTGAAGGTATTTTTACATGGTCATATTATAGGTAAACTATACCATTGCCCTTAAAAGCTGAATTTCACTAGGTGCTACATGTTGGAGACTAAAATCAAGAAATTGGAGCAACAACACAAATTTATTTATTCCCACATGGTGTATCATGCATTGCTGTCTACATGGGCAGAATTGGATAGCCTTCCAGACTGGCAAAATGGAACAGAACATGTGTTATTTAAAACAGTACTTTTATGAGCATGCTAAAAAGTCATTGACCTTATTGGCTAGATCAGTCCACAAGCAGAAGAGCTGTATGGTTATAACTCATATTTGGAAGGTGAGTAGGGGCTTGACATCTGATATGCTGAAATTAAGGAGGAGTTTCAGGTATAATTTTCCTCTTTGTATACAAGTGAGGATTCTCCCTCTTTGGAGCATTTGCAGGAGCTCTTTTCAAGGTTGCATCTACCTAGGCCAGAGTTTCTCAACCAAGTCCTAGAGACACATATAGCCAATCAGGTTTTCAGGATAACCACAATGAATTTGCTTGAGAGAGATTTGCTTACAATGAAGGCAGTGCATGAAAATCTCTTTCATGCATATAGGCTAACTAATGATCAACAGTAGCTACTCATGGGAGATGTTACTGCTGGTGAATTGTCTTAGGTGATTAAGCTCTTGTCTGGAGGAAAGTATCTTATCTTTATCTTTATCTTTATTTAGGCACTTGATAAACCGCCCAGGCCGAAGCATCAGGGCGGTGTACAATAACAAAAATGACAGCTACTGGAAATAAAGAAAGAAAGGAACGCCAAAAACAATAGGACAGAGAGGGACAGCAAAACAGATAGAAGACAGAGGAGGCCTGTAGAGAAACGGACGGGAGGAGAAAGGGGAAGGGGGGAGAAACATGTGGGAATCAAGGGGGATGGGGGGTACGACTAGGGGATGAGGCACCATCAGCAAGGGGAGGGAGATCAAAGGCCTGACAGAAGAGATGTGTCTTGAGGAGGGCTTTGAAATGAGTATAGGACAGTTCGGTGCGAAGAGGGAGAGGAAGAGAGTTCCAGAGAGCGGGACCTAGGAAAAAGAAGGCGGAATGACGGGTGGACTCCAGGTGAGCCTGTGTAGGAGAGGGGAGGAAAAGGCGATTACCGAGAGACGAACGAAGAAAACGGGGGGAAGGCTGAAAATGAATAATGTTGGCTAGATACTGGGGGGTATAGGTGTGGAGAGCCCTGTGGGTAAGAATTAATAGTTTGAAAACAAACCGGAACTTAATTGGGAGCCAGAGCAGGGTGAAAAGACATAGGGACACGTGAGAGCGAATAGGAGATAGGGTGACAAGACGGGCGGCAGCATTTTGAACGTGTTGGAGACGACGAAGTTGAGAAGAAGGAAGACCAGCATAGATAACATTACAATAATCGAGACGAGAGATAACCAAAGACAGAACGAGAGTGACAACCGAAGACGGGGGAAGAATGGAACGAACAGCCTTGACACGACTTAGGTGGAAAAAAGAGGAACGAACGACGGAGGAGATGTGTTCATGAAAGGAAAGGGACGGGTCCAAGGTAACGCCCAAGTAGTGGAGGGAAGGCACCAGGGGGATAGAGTGGGGGCCCATGACAGGTAGCAACTGGGGGGGGGGGCGGAAGACCAAAGGAAACCCAAAGTGCGGAGGACTTGGCAGGATTTGCATGCAGAAAATTAGACTCGAACCAAGAGGTGATAGAGGAAAGACAAAGGTTGAGCGGACCAAGGTCTGGGGCAGAAGGAGAAGTATGGTGGACCAAGAGGATGTCATCGGCGTATATGTAAAAGGAGAGAGCAGACTGTTGAATAAGCAGGGCCAAAGGGGCGAGAAAGACATTGAAAAGTAAGGGAGCAAGAATAGAGCCCTGAGGAATGCCACAGATGGAGGGGGAAGGGGGAGAGGCCGAAGTACCAGAGTGGACTGAAAAAGTACAACAGGATAGAAAAGAACGGAACCATCGAAGGACAGTGCCGTGGACACCAAAGTTGGACAGACGAGACAGAAGAGTGCGGTGATCGACCACGTCAAATGCAGAGGACAGATCCAGGGAAACCACGAGGGAGATGTCACCACGGTCGTGAGAATGGTGGAGGTCAGAGAGCAAGGCTGTGAGGACGGTTTCGGTACTGTGACCGGTGGGGAAGCCAGATTGGTGGGGGTGAAGGGCGTGGGTGGAATGTAGGTGGGAAGCCAATTGAGAAAAGACAAGCTTTTCAAGGACTTTGGACAAGAAAGGGAGGTTGGAAACGGGGCACCAGTTAGCAGGAGATGTAGGGTCAAGAGTAGGCTTCTTCAGGAGGGGACGGACAATAGCATGTTTCCAATGGGAAGGGAAGAGACCGGAGGAGAGACTGGAATTAAAGATAGAAAGGATAAAGGGCACAAGGGAAATGTCGGGACTGAGCAGCCAGGTAGAAGGCAAAGGATCGAGGGGACAGGTAGTTTGAGTCTGGATGGTTTCCCAGGCTACTTTTATAAAGAGTTTGCTGAAGAGTACTATTGTGGATTAGGAACTGGTTAAGACAGAAAACAGAGAGTAAGGCTAAATGGCCAATTTTCTCAGTGGAGAAAGGTGAATAACGGAATGCTCCAGGAATCTTTGCTGGGCCCATTGCTTTTTAACATAGCCATAAATGACCTGGGAACAATGAGCGAGGCGATCAAATTTGCAGATAGCACAAAATTTTCTAAAGTGGTTAAAGCACAAGAGGATTGTGAAAACCTGCAACCTTGAGAAATTGGGAGATGGGTGTCCAATGGCAGATGAAATTTAATATGGACAAGTGCAAAGTTATTCACTTAGGGAAGAACAACCCAAATTACATGATGCAAGGTTCCATATTAGGAATCACCACTCAGGAAAATGATTGGGTGTCATTGTGGATAAGACATTAAAATCCTCTGCTCGGAATGCAGCTGTGGCCAGGAAAGGAATAGAATGCTAGGAATCATAAGGGAAGGATGGAGACTATAAACAAGGATATTGTAATACCTCTGCATCACCCCATGGTGCAACCATACCTGGAATACCTTATGCAATTCTGGTCATCATATCTTTAAAAGGATATAGCAGAATTAGAAAAGATATGGTGAAGAGGCACCAGAATGGTAACGGGAACAGAAGGATGCCCCTATGAAGAAAGCTTAGGGTTCATCAGCTTGAAAAATAGACGACTGAGGAGAGATATGATAGAGGTCTACAAAATAATGAGTGGAGTGGAACAGTAAACATAGATTGGTTGTTTACCTTTTCAAGAAGCAGAAAGACTAGGGGACACATAATGGGATACAATGTAGCACATTTAAGGGATATATTTACTAAACAGCGGTAACGTCACCAGCGGTAAGGGCAGAGCTAAGGTTCCCGAAGCCATATAAGTCTATGGGCGGGTGTGGGCGTTGCAGTGTAGAGGGAGCTATGGGCCATGAACGCACAGAACAGGGCACCCTGACCATTTAACTCGCGATAATGGCACATCTCACGTTAAGGTGACAAGCATTAAAGTGCCCAAAGGGTTTAAGGTGCTTCAACCAAAGGCACCTGAGTTTAAAGCACCCTGAGAGGTTAAGGTGCATGAAGTTAGGAGCTCTGAGGGTTTTAAGGCACCTGAGTCTAAAGCGCCCTGAGGAGTTAAGGCGCATGAGGTTAAGGTGCCCTAAGGGATTTAGGCGCCCGAACATCTTTATTCTTTATCTTTATTCATAAGATGGCCAAGGGTTTCAAGGTGCTTCAAGTTGACAAGCATGCATCTAAAGGCAAGAAAAATGTCTGTAACCCTAATGCTGGATAGTGCACCACAGAAAGTCAATGTAAAGGTGATGGAAGGAAGGACAGGTGGGAGCTGATGGACCTACCATATTGGTTGGCACCCTATGTGGCGGCCAGTTAGGTAGACGAGCATGTGGGAGGCAGCTATACTGATGCAGAGGGTGGTGCCAATGTAAAGTGCTGCAATGTCAGTGTGTGGCATAGGGTAGGGAAGACGTGTATCCCAGCCGCACCAAAAGCGGCAGAATGTTTGCAGCCACAGGAGCACAGAGTGGTAGTGGTGACATGAAGATCAGGCACAGGAGAGCCCTGACTATCACAGGCATGAAAATGACCTGAGTAGCACACATTCGCAAAAAGAGCAAGCAGGAATCAAATACCTGTCTCCTGCCTATGGGGACATTGTTCTAATCAGTATACTATACCGCTTGAGCCTACAATATCTGGAATTGAAGAGCCTGCAGGTCTCTGCCTAAATTGTCTGCTGTGTGTGCTGGTATAGGTTAACCCCTCCAGTACCCATAGTACACTGCACACACAGAACAGCATTCAGTCACCAAACAGAGAATGGACAGATACATCACATCAGCTCAGTATGATGCACTGACAGTGTGTACTACAATCACATAACAGTTACAAACTGTGCAGTTTCAGTGGTCACTCTGAGGGTGAGAGAACAGCTGCCCAGCACCTGGTCCCCAGGACTTGCAGTGCTAGAAGCAGTCTCTGCTGCAGATTCCCATTGCTGCTAGTGTGTGGTAGCTATTGTCTGCAGTGTATTCCACTAGTCACCTTGCTGCACTAGTCATATCTGGTCCTATGACCAGTCCCTGTTGATGGGGGATATCTAGGCTTGCAGGGCCTACCATTACTTCAGGGAGTAGGGCTGGAACATCTAACAATCACCCACACCAAGCACAGTCAGACTGCACATCACTGTGCTTTCCAGCCATGTGCATAGCAACTGTGGATAGTCTGCTGGTCAGGAACACATTGAATGTGCACCAAACAATCATGGACACCCATGAGTTGATTAGACAACCAAGCCCCCAAGACAGGATATGCACCCACATCAACAGAACCAGACACTTTGTAGCAGTATGTGGATACATAGTTGTGCCATGGTCACTGCTTGGTCAGGGTGAGAGTGCCCTCTCAGCAGGACATGCTGTGGCCACCCAGGCCATGCACTTGGCTGGTGGGCACTACAGTGTCAGCCATTGACCTTGCCTCCGATGCAGACCCATCCTAGCCAATCCACCCTGTTTCAGGCTGGGTTGGCATTCCTGCCTGCTACTTTTGTCCTGATATCAGCTCAAGCATTATTAATGTGTGCTCCTTGTGCAGGAGCTAGTAGCATGTTCTGATGTTAATGTCCACTCAGTGTGCCAGTGCTGTCAGCCTGACTCTCCATCCAGCTGAGGATAGTGGAGCCTGTCTATGTGGCTGATGGGTGTTTGTGCCCTTGATGGCTGTGACTCTGAGGGCATTGTATTGACCAGTATGCTATGCCTTTTCTTATAGCATGGGCTGACTACACAATCACTGCAGGTCAACCCAGTAACTGTCAGCAAGCTTACCGGAATCGGGTAGACCCCCAGCTAAGGCACTTTACAGGGTACCTTAGGTTTTCCAGCTGAGGTGATGGTTTATTTTTGGTGAGCACACTGCTATTTGCTATGGGGTATGTGTACTACACCATCCTAATGTTACCGGCGGAACTCCCAGCGATAATGTGAGCAATGCCATATAGGGAAGTGGGCGTGCCGGCATCCAAGTAGCATGCACTGTGTATCGCCCGAAAGGAGGTGCATTAGCTGTTTATGCACGGTAACCTTAACTTTGTGGCAGCGCTGTAAGAATACGTGTAGAGCTGTAGCCCACTGGTTAATACAACGACCACCAAGCCAGAGGTAATGGGTTTGATCCCTCAGAGGTCTCATCAGATGTTTCCTGTAAAATAGTTATCTCCAAGTTATAATGCCCTGTTCAATGTAATTTCAGTTTGTTCAATGTAAACCACACTGATGCAGAATAGCACGATATATAAGAGAATGTAAATAAAAATCTAATAAGGCTGTCTGAGGCAATCTCTTTTGCTGCATGTAACAGTCAGACACATCTCTACAATCTGTGCTGCCAGCAGAAACACCATCACCTACAGCACCCTATAGGATGGGGGGGGGGGGTGTCTGGACCCACATGTGGATTAGGGGGCACCGCCTACCAACCCACCCTCTCAGGGGCAGGGTGGGGGGACAGGATCTGCTACCAACAGACTCACACTCTACATCATTGCAATGGTGTGGTGGAGGGACATGATGAAGGGCTGTGGGACCAGCAACCCCAGTCCTGCAGGAGAAAGGGCACCCTCCAAGGCAGTCACTGCAGATCTGTTTGTATGACACAGGGCAGTGGCAGAAGGCCTGGAGACACTCAGATGCCCCCACCACCATTTGACATTCACCAGCAAAGGGCACAGTCAGTCTTCACCCGCTGCACCCTGCAAGGTGCTCCATACACACACTAACTGCAGACGGTCTGCTAGATAGTACATACCGCATGCTCCAGGTGAAACTGTGTGCACCCAGAGGTGGCATATCAGCGATTGGGCCCCAACCAGAAAAACTCCCAAACATCACATAAAGAAACATCAGCCACTGGCAGAAACATCAGCCACTGGCAGAAACATCAGCCACTGGCAGAAAATCTACAACACATAGTGAACCAATCCCTCTTGCAAGGCATAATGCCTGATGCCTTAAAACTCACAACACTTAGACCAATATTAAAGAACAACAAGCTTGAATCAAAAGACCCGAACTCATACAGACCCATAGCCAGCATCCCATTTATAGCTAAAATAATAGAAAAAACTATTCAAATACAGTTACAAGAACACATTGATGAACATAAACCACTTGACCCACACCAATTTGGGTTTCGCCCATTCCACGGAGTAGAAACTCTATTAATCACCCTAATGGATTTCCTCATCAGAGGTACAGATGACAACAACCAAGGCTTCCTACTTCTGTTCATAGATATTTCTGCCGCTTTTGACAATATTAACCACTCCATACTGATCAACAGACTACAAAGCTTAGGTATAGGCGGGACTGTCCTTGATTGGTTTAAGTCCTACATATCAAACAGACTAATACGCGTACAAATCGACCAAGAAGCATCTGAACCATTCCCTCAAGGCCAAGGAATACCCCAAGGATCAGCCCTCTCCGCCCTCCTATTTAACCTGTATCTACAACCAATAACAGATATATTTAAAAAACACAGGACTAACCACTTTATATACGCCGACGACATCATGCTCGCTATCCCTATAACCGCTAAAAACCCCTCATATGACACACTATCTGAATGTATGTCTGAAACCTCCTCCTGGTTAGAATCTAACTACCTCAGCATCAACCTCAAAAAAACGGAAGCAATGTTCGTAACAAGGTCATCATTCACAGAGAACACCTTCCCAGAAACAATCACAATTAACAGAACGTCCATACCTGTTAGAAAAGAAGTAAAATATTTAGGTGTGATAATAGATCACACACTCACCATGCTACCCCACATAAAACAAACCGTAAAAACCATCTACTACAAACTAAAAACTATACAGCACCTCAGGCCACTCCTAGAAACTCAAGATTTTAGATCTGTAGTAAATACACTAATCACCCCCCACTTCGACTACTGCAATAGTCTATTAATAGGCCTCCCTCAAAAATACACATACCTTCTTCAAAGAGCTCAAAACATCTGTGCAAAAGTAACAGCCAAAGCACGTATAACAGACCACGTAACCCCAATACTGCTAGAACTACACTGGCTCCCAATCAACAGCCGAATCAGATACAAAACTATCCTAACAACCTTTAAACTCATAAAAGACATAGCCCCCTCACACCTTTCCACACTTCTACAATCACCAAACAAAACTAGATCACACAGACAAAACGAAGCCCACTCTCTTATCACACCAAAAGCCTTCAGGAAGACAAAGAAAACTACCAGCTCCAGAGCATTCACATTCACTGCCCCTACGCTCTGGAACGACCTCCCAATAGACCTTCGTGTCATAAATGACCTCCATCAGTTCAGGAAAGAGCTAAAAACTTACCTCTTTACTGAACACTTTGAAATCCCATAATCCCCAAAACACCTCCATAACCATGATAATACACACATGAACCCCCTTACTCAAAACTAAATAACTCCCCCCCCCCTGTCTGAATCCCCAAACACACCCCCGATTTACGTCAAAAAAAAGGAAATAAATTCCAAAACATACACAACCACTGTAAATATCCAATGTAAATAAGTTAATGGATGTTTGTATTATTAATACACCTTGAAGTTGAAGTTTTGTTTAATGTAAATAGTTACACTCAACCGTTCATTGTAAATAGTTAAATCTAATTGTTCAATGTAAATGTATACATCTGTGTACAGTTGTTAAAATGTTCCTTGTAAACCGCCCTTGATCGCTGGAAGGGGCGGTATAGAAATATATACATAAATAAATAAAAAGAAAAGAAAAGAAAGCACTGTATAGCACAATGTGGGGACCTAGGCATGCCATGGTCACTGCTCAGTCAGGGTGAGAGTGCCCCCCCCCCAGCATGACATGCTGTGGTCACCCTGTCCATGCAGGTGGTGGTCAAATGCTACAATGTCCCAGCCATTGCCCTATGCCCTGTGCAGTTGCATCCTGCCCAGGCTGCCCTGTCCGGCCCATACCCACAGTACCTTGCTCCTCATTATGCACATTGGCAGGCTAACACTCGAAATAGTGCAAGCATTGTAGGCTCATTAAGGTGTGGGCAGCCACAAAACACTGGATAGACATACACACACTCCCATACCTATTTCAGCATTGTGCAAATATAGAGATGGTTGACAGCCCTGGCCGCCACACCAGTCCTGGACACAGCGCAGGCATTGCTATGGTACTCAATACTGTTGGGGTCACTTTCCGGGGTGGTAAACACTGTCAGAAACAAACACCGAAACACACTTCACAGATATCAGAAAGGTTGCTCTGATGGATCTCTGTTAACAAATTGCATTTAATGTTAGACTTGTTATCTGACATTAATCATAGCAACCGTTTGATATATGTGGAATGTGTTTCCAAGTTTATGACGGCAATGTTGAGGTATGCAGGTTCTAGTATTGGTAGATGCTGCTCTGTTCAGGGCCCAACAGCCTGACTCTCCATGGGGTTTTGGATAGTCGAGCTGGCCGATGCTCTGGTGCAGAGGTTCCCAACTCCGGTCCTGGTGGGCCCAACATGATTCAGGTTTTCATGCTGTCCCGAATGAATATGCAGGAGCTACATTTGCATACAATGGGGGCAGTGCATAATAATATTCAGGATTATCAGGTTATAAAATTAATTGGTCAAAGTCTGTAGCATTCCCTTTAAACTCAAGGGTTTGCAGGGCGGATCTAGAAGATTTTCCCTTTGTGTGGGAGTCTAAAATGAAGTACTTGGGAGTCCATTATTGTTATCCACTTAGTGATACTTTACTGTTCAATGAAGGGGAGCTCCTTTCTACGGTTCGTAATATTACTGCGAAGTGGTCGCCGGTCTATCTTTCTTGGTGGGGTCGTCTTGAAGCAATAAAAATGACTATCACTCCTAAAGTGAACTATGTGCTAGAAATGTTGCCAACTTTTCTTACAAGTAACACTTATCGTCAAATTGAAAGGATTCTTGTCTAATTCTTATGGAAGAATAAACTGCCTAGAATTGCTCTTAGGAAGCTTAAGTCTAAAAAAGAGGAAGGGGGTGTGAACTTCCTTGATTTTCAGGCCTACCATTGCGCTTTTCTACTAAAACAAGGTTCAAAACGGGTGGAGGGGGGCTGGTGGAAAATTCCCAGTATGGCTGGACCTGGAAGAGAGATTAAGGGGTATGTTTACTAAACCGTCTTAACGTGCACCCGGTGATAGTGTGCAGGCTGCCATAAAAGGAGTGGGCGCTTCGGTCTTAATGTAGCAAAACAGGATTATCACGCGATAACATGCGCTGCGCACATTATTGGGCGAGACGCCGCTAAGCACGTTAATGCGCGGTAATCTTAAGTAGGCGCGCAGATATGCAAACATAGAAATAGAGGTGTAGCACAATGGTTAATACACTGACTGATGATACAGGGGTCATGAGTTTGATCCCCAGTGGCCTAATGCATATGGCTGCCTGAAGCATTAGCTGTTATGTCTAAGTATTGCTTTTTGAGGCATGTTATGTATATTTTAATTAGTGCTGCCAGCAAACACACCCTCACGTGCTGTAACCGAAGGTGCCGCATAAGGCACTCTATAAGGCACTCCATAGGGCACATTATAAAGTGCACTGTCCACCAAGGCACCTTATAATGTCCCCTATGGGGCACCCTATAAAGCGCTTTATAGGACACCTTATAAGGCACCTCATAAGGCGCTTTATAGGACACCTTATAAGGCACTGTAGAAGGTGCTTTATAGGGTGCCTTATAAGGGGCCTTATGAAGCAACTTATGGCTACAGTACTCTGAGGGTGTTTTTGCTGGCAGCACTAATGTACATTAAAAACAGACAATGCCTCAGACAGCCCTGTCAAATAACCCCACTGTGGGTTTGAACCCATGAGCTTTGGCTCCACTGGCAGTGAAGTAACCAGTGGGCTACAGCTGCTAACAAACCCCTGACTGGCTACAGAAGGACTGCAGGTCACCACACAAACTGTCTGCTGTGGTTACCAGGATAGGGCCAACCCACCCGTACCCATGATGCACTGCACATGCAAATCAGCAGTCTACAGATGATCACAAGAAGGGGTGCTGGTGGAGCGCAGTCTCAGGCCATCCAGTGTGTGGGTAGGCGGCTGCCTATGGTGCGGGTTCTGAGATAGGGGTGCCTGCATAGCTGTCCACGCTTCCCCCCAGCACTGCCTGCCAATGTTCTGTGCCCTTGGGGGTACCTGCTGGGTACTATCCCCTGTGAGACTGTGGGAAGCAAACATGCCCATATTGGGCCCTCATCAGTTGCTGTCTGACTGCTCTACTGTTTCAGCATTCCTATGGGCCACCTAGGCATCACCCTAGTCCGCACTGTGGCCCAGCTGCAGCACAGCATGTGCCGTCTGCAGCCCTCTGTGTCCTCTTTCCCTGCATCTGTCCAGTTGCCCATTCTGACATGCCCGCCCTGCTGTTGTGGAACATGTGCACGTCATAGGAAACCTGTCCACTGGAGAGGGAAACCCTGATCAGCGCTATTTCACTGTGGGATCATTCACCTTGTATGGGGACGGGGCGTAGACCCTTCCAAAATTCATATCTTTTTTTTGGAGCTTTATTGGGAGTGTTTTTTGATGTTTCCCATTAATATCACTATTGTCCAGCTTGGTTATATTTTTTTTATATTTTGTTGGGGTCATTTTTAATGTTTATTTGCCCTTTTGTTCCGTGCACATGTATCACACTTATCACTTTTTTTTGGTTTCCCTGATTTTGCTGTACATTGCTGACAGAAATGGTTTCTCTTCCCTTTAAATCAGCTCTAATGCCAGGGTTTCACTGGCGTTAGTTTTCAGCCTCGGATTTCAAAGCGTTAGTGTGCAGAGAGCCTCTCCCCTCCCACTCTCCGCCCAATGACCCTCTCTCTCCACCCCTGGGGAGCCTTCTTCCATCCTCTGGGAGCCTTTCTCCGCCGTCAGCGCTCATTTGCGCCACTGCGTGCGTTATCGCATGCTAAGGTACCTCTGCGCCGAATAAAGCGTCATTATTGCGTGATAAGGTACCTTATCACATGATAACATGGGAGAGCGCACGTTAAGACTGCTTAGTAAACATACCCCTAAATCTTTACCTGAAGAATGGGGGTTGATGAACATTATAGGGTCAGCCCAAATGGGTTCTGGGGTGGCTTCTTACTATTATAAATTGGTTGTTCAGAACCACACCCCACAGTCCATAGATGTTCAGCAGATATGGGAACATGACACAGGGGAGACTACTTCTCCGGAATCATGGTGAAATTTTGGAGCAAGACAAATAGAATATCTCAGTCTGCCTCTATTTCACAAGCTTTATTTTTTTTCACACACAGAGCTCACTTTACCCTGATAAAGATTGCTAAGTGGGATAAAATGGCTGGAAATGAATGTTGGTCTTGTCAGAGTGATGTTGGCACTTTAAGACATGTGGTATATGACTGCCCTAATGTTCACTCCTATTGGATTTTGATTTGTAATCGAATCCAAGAGGTCTTGGGATTCAGGGCCACTCTCTCCTGGTCTGTGGTCGTATTTTGGTCAACAATTGGCATCTCGTCGTTACAGAGGGATTGCCATTTTTTATTTGACTTCATGATGGGAGTGTCTCTGCATCTCGTTATTGCAAACTGGAAACATTCTGCAGAGCTTAGCTGGCACGAATGGTGGATCCATTTGTGCTTATGCTGCAAATATGAACAAATTCCATGGTATGGTACAACTCTCATGCCTTCCACCCTCCTCAAGTGGAAACCCTAAACACATCTCTAAAGCACGATATGGTGCACATTAAAGGGTAAACAGTCACGCTACCATGTTCTTACATGGTGAGGAGTTGGTGTGGAGTCATAGCCCTTGTAGGTCCCCCCCCCCCTTTTTTTTGTGCTTATTTCATTTTTTTTTTTGATGATCGCATGGGGAAGGGAGGGAGAAGGTTAGGATAGGCTGTTAAAGCCTTGTTTTTGATTTTATGTTTAAAGAATATTATCATGTTCATTGTAATTTTTGTTTTTGTTGTAATTTGAAAATGTAAATAAAGAAATTTAAAAAAAAAGAGGGGCTGTCTCTTCACAAAGGCACTGTGGGTGCCAAAATGCTAGCAACTGGGGGAGTTCAAATAACAGCCAAATGTACTACCAAGCATGAGAAGTACTAGCATCAAAAAATTTATGACCAAGAGAATGCAAGAAGAAGTTCCATTAACTTTGAGCGATTTTAGATACACTGTGTTTTTGTTAATACCTGGAGTATATGATGCGCCTTACAAAAATATTCAATATTTAAAAAAATATTGTGAAAAAATAAAAGAGGATCTTAATAAATTGGAAGACTGGATGTTCAAATGACAGATGACATTTAATGTGGACAACTGCAAAGTTATGTACCTAGGAAAGAACAACCCAAACTATGGTTACACAATGCAAGGTTGCACATTAGGAACCATCACCTAGGAAAAAGATTTAGGTGTCATCGTGGATAGCCTGTTGAAACCCTCCACCCAGTGTGCAGTGGCAGCCAAGAAGGCAAATAGAAAGCTAGGTATCACAAGGAAAGGAATGGAGAATAAAACAATGGATATTATAATGCCTCTGTATCATTCTATGATGCGACAGCACCTCAAATATTGCGTGCAGTTCTGGTCGTTATATCTTAGAAAGGATATAGCGTTATTAGAAAAGGTCCAATGTGCCACTTTTTAATTTTATTTAACAGTATTTATATTCCACCTTTCCTTAAATCAAGGTGGTTTACATAAACTCAGATGTTTACATTGTAACAATATGATTTACATTCGATAACTTGTATACATTGTAATATTTTGGGAAGGGATGTACATAGTAGGAGATCTCAAACAATCATTTTTGATTCTTAATTTATTTACAAGTGCAACTTATTTACAATTGGGTGATTTTTTGTGCTTATGTGGTAAAGGTCCTTATTCATTGTCTGGTGCCTGAGTGGAGGGAGTGTTTGTATTATTCTATGTGATGTTGCCAAACCATTCAATAAGCAGGAATGTTTTTAACTTTTTCCTGAAGTCCTTGGTGTCCTTCGTAATTCTGACATCCTCAGGGAAGGCGTTCCATAAACTTGAGGCATACAGTGATAAAGCTCTGTCAGTGGTGGTCTTCCTTGTTTTGGAGAATTCAGCTGGTGTAGTTAGTGTGTTTTTACTGTTTGTTCTTATTGGACAGCTTTCAGAATATCTTGTTATTAGTTCTTGAAGTGACTCAACTGATTCATTCTGCAGTATTTTGAATATGTTCATTGTTGCCTTGAATCTTGCATGACTCTTTTTCATAAGTCAGTGTAGCCGAGCCAGTATTGGGGTTACGTGTTCTTGTTTGTTTGTTACTGTGAGGATGTGGGCTGCAGTGTTTTGTACTACCTTCAGCAAGTGGATGGTAGTAGCTGGTAGACCTTGGTACAATGAATTGCAAAAGTCAAGTAGTGGCATGACTGTTCTGAAGTCATTGTGATCTAGCAGGGGCTTTAGTTTCTGGATAGCTTTTAGTTTATAGTATGAATTCTGTGTTGTTCTGTTGATATGTGCTTGTAGGTTCAGGTTCTGATTGAGGATAACCCCTAGGTATTTCACCTTGCCTTTGACAGCTAAGTGCCTGTTATTTGGGGCTATAGTGTGAGGAGGAGTGAATCTCTTGTTCCTTGTTATTGTGAGTGTTTTTGTTTTGTTATAGTTTATATTAAGGTTGTGGGTGTTGAGCCATCCTGAGACTTCGGTGAGGCATTCGCCTATTGCTGTGTAGTCTGGGGTTTCGGTATCAAAGGATTTTTACAGCATGATATCGTTGGCATAAATTTTATAGTAGACGTATGTTTCCATATGACCTCACAAACTGGCTGAATGTATAGGTTAAATAGCAAGGCTGATATTGCTGACCCTTGTGGGACTCCTTGCTTTAATGTGAAGGGAGAAGACATGTCTCTTCCACATTTAACATACTGTTGTCTGTCTTGTAAGTATGATTCGATCCATTTTAACGTGTTGTTTTAGAGACCAATTTTCTTATAGCGTTTCAGCAAGATGGTATGTGACAGAGAGTCAAATGCAGCTGATATGTCGAGAAATATTAGAATCATGCCCTTTTTTACATTGTCTATTCCTCTGATAATGTAGTCAATGAGTGCTGTTAGTAATGTTTCCACCCCATGGTTTGGCTTGAATCCAAGTTGGTTTGGATCCAGTGGAGCATGTGCATTGATATGGTCCTGTAGTTGTAGCTATACTATCTTTTCCAGGATTTTCATCATGAATGGTAAGCTTGATACCAGTCGGTATGATGTGGGGTCCGCCTTGTCAGCTTTCTGGCTTTTTAAGATAGGCTGACTGATGACAATTTAAGAGTTGCAGGCATTTATGCCTGTGCGAGGGATGTGTGAATTATTTTGTGTATGAAAGGGGTGAGCTCTTCCGTAGCTGATTTTATCTATGTGACTGGACAGGGATCGTTTGGTGAGGTTGTTGTGTTCAGGGTTGTTATTGTGTGTGCTACTTGTTTGGTAGTTGGAATAATGAATGTTCTCCATGTCCTGTTGTGGCTAGGTTGGCTTTCATGTTCAGATGATGTTGATGTCGGTTTTGGCTGGGTTCTGTTCTGTTTCATTATGAGGTAATCTGCTATTTGTTGCAGATTTATATTAGTTGAGTTTTCCTGTGAGGGTTCCCTTGTTAGCTTGTGGGATATTCCAAATAGCTCTCATGGTTTGTTTACTGCCTTCATCACCAGATTTGTGTTATATTCTTGTTTGCATCTATTGATTGTGTTGTTGTATCCAATCTGCATAGTTCTGTATTTTTAATGTATTTTGGTCCTTTGTTCGTCTCAATTTCTACTCTATTTTCCTAAGGTTCCTTTTAGCTTCTCTGATTTCTTTTGAATACCAAGGGGTTGGTTGTCTCTTTTGTATTTTAGCTGTTCTGTGGTGGGGTGCAAGTTATCCCAGAGACAGCACATGTGCAGGGCGTGCAGTCCCCTGTGACCTACTACATACACTGTGATAGGTACACCTGCATACCCACTGAACACAAATCACATTACTGACCAATGCAGTCCATTGCAGACCAGCCTGCCCTCCCTGGGGGGCCATGCACATATCTCCCACCATCATAGATGGCAAGCAGGTACTGGGCAATGCCTCAGTAATCACAGTTGCCACTATGGCTGATATTACTGCTCTTTGTGCTGGTATAGGTTATCCCCTCCATTACCCATGATGCACTGCACATTCTGAACAGCTTTCTGTTACTGATCACCAAAGGGGGAATGCTCTATGATCATTCCCATCATGAGGGCAAGACTTGGGGTGTTCCTATGTCTGCTGTGCTGTCTGCTGATGGGGTATGTTAGGCAGGTGTGTGAGAGGGACGTCTTATGAAGTCTGTATGTTGCACAGTCTTGCTATGCTCCTGGTGCAACTGACATGTACGTCGTACATATTGGATTAGTCCAGTCAAAGGGGCAGGCCATGATATCTGAACACACACATTCATAGCTCATGGTTGTCCTAGCAGAATGACCAATGTACCCATTGTATGGTGTGTGCATGTGGACAGGTCATAGACTACTCTCATGTTGCAGGCCACAAGAGATAATCTGGATTCACATGTGGCTCAGATGGTTGTGATCACTGTTCCCTCTAAGCTGTGCGCATGTGCGTGCGCACACACCTCGCCGAGCGAGCGCACATACTTTACAACAGAGCGCACAAAAATTGCGGCTCTGATTCTGCTAGAAAACAACACAGACGTCTTAAAATTTAAAAGTTATGATTGTAATTACTAGAAATTTCCCACTTCATTTAGTAATTGTCCATTTTCATTTAATTTGATTAAAATCAATGTGGTGTACATACTGTATTCTGACATGGAGTCAAATTTTAAAGTATATAACTCCGAGTGTTGTTATGTGGCGCACAAAAATTTAACCTTCCTTCAAAAGCTGCACACAGCTGATATTTTATGCGCACACAGCCTACAGAAAATTAGAGGGAACATTGGTTGTGATTGACTGAGTGCTGAGTTCTGGAAGGGTCACTGGAGCACACACAGATTCTGGTCATCATTTCCCAGGTGAGAGAGCAGGGTGCTCATTTTTTCCTCTAACACAATAGACAACATTTTGGTGGTGGTGAGAATCAAGGAGCAATGTGACAAAGTCTATCTACCCTTTTGATGTCTAGGACATCTGTACCTTGTGCACTCACAATCTTAAATGACAGAGGTGTAAGGCAGGGGTCTCCCAATCCAGTACTGGAAGGCCACAAACCAGTCAGGTTGGGAGGATATCTCTAATGCATATATATCTCATGCATATTCATTAGGGCTATCCCAAAAACCTGCCAGGATTGCGGCCCTCCAGGACAGGTTTGGGGACCCCTGCTCTAACATGTGTTGTTCTCATATTGCATAGTATTCCTGGCTCAGTGACACCTTTATGCACCACATGCACATAGCCACTCAATATGCACAAGTGGGGGGCATCCTGCTCCCTGGCCCAGCCCATCCAGTAGGAACACTAGCCATGTCCCAGGGTCCACAGGGTCCTCCCTCCATGCAAGCATGCCCCAGCTGCCACCTCAGTGCTGCCAGTGGTCTTATTGAGGTAGCACACATGCAGCTAGTCACACTATGCTGCTCCTGCCCCTTTTCACCAGGGGATGTGGGCACAGGTACTTCTGCCTTAGATCTCAGGAGGGAGGGAGAAGGATTTGCTCCACTGTACCTGCTGCTGACATGCTTGGCATCCCACTGACAGTGGAAGCTGCAGTGTTGCACCTGGCACACAGTGCAAGGCCACTAATTTCTCCAGCAACAGGCTGCAGCCACTGCACAGCAAACCCAACTCTCGCACAACACTGACATGGCAGCATGGTGGCAGTGGGGGTGGCAGAACTCTCTTTTGACTGCGGCAATATGTATGTGTGCTGCCACTGTCACAGCAAAGTCATAATAACAATCAAAGATGTTCTCCCTAGGCAGCTGTCTTGTCAGCCTAATGGACCTGTCATCCCCTCAGCATCACCCTCATGACATCTCCTTTGCCAAATTTGCACCATCAACATAGTACTCTGTCATAATAGGGCACTATGCTGTCGCTGCTAATGGAACACTACTTTAATGGGATCCTCTGTATGTGAGTCACAATGCAGACAATGAAATAGGCTCTATCCCCTCAGAATACCCCTTTCTGCAAAGTTTTAGTTGACGTTAGGGTTCCCAGAACTGAGGGCTGTAACGTGTGATTGCACAAGCTGGTGGTAAGGGAGAACACACTGTCAACACCCACTCTCTACCCCATTAACACCCACTCTCCATCTCCTTTTCCCTTAATGCTGAGGGCCCCGCTAACTCTCATTAATGCAGTATTATCGGTGCTTTCTCTGGCATTAACTGCTCCCGGGCACTGATAACGCACATTAACGGCACACTTGCTCCCTTATCGCCCTTTAGTAAACATATCCCTAGGTGTTGCAATGGCACTTCTAACCTGCCTGACACCCCAGTTGTTTATGGAGTATTCTAACCTGCTTGTATCAATCCCGTTACCCTGTAGCTTGCATCTCTCTGACTTAGAAACATAGAAACATAGCAACATGATGACAGAAAAAGACCACATGGCCTATCTAGTCTGTCCTTCCATATCAACAACTACAACAGTCCACTTTTTACCTTTAGAGATCCTCTGTGTTGGTCCCATGCTTTTTTGAATTCAGTTACTGTCCTCATCTCTACCACCTCCACTGGGAGACTATTCCACGGATCCACTACTCTTTCCGTAAAGAAATATTTCCGCATATCCCTCCTGAATCTATCTCCCTTCACCCTCATCCCATGTCCCCTCATAGCAGAACTTGCTTTCAATTGAAAGAGGCTCTCTCCCTGAACATTTATGCCACGGAGGTATTTAAAACATCTCAATCATATCACCTCTATCCCGCCTTTCCTCTAAGGTGTACATATTAAGATCCTTAAGTCTGTCCTCATATGCTTTATAATGAAGCCCACTAATCATTTTAGTAGCCACCCTCTGCACCGACTCCATCCTGTTCACATCCTTTTGAAGGTGCGGTCTCCAGAATTGCACAATATACTCCAAATGAGGTCGCACCAAAGACTTATACAGAGGCATTATCACCTCCTTTTTTCTGCTAGCCATTCCTCTCCGTATGCACTCAAGCATCCTTCTAGCTTTTGCCGTCGCCTTTTCTACCTGTTTAGCTACTTTAAGATCATCAGACACAACCACGTCTAGGTCCCGTTCTTCTTTAGTGGACAAAAGTACTTCACCTCCGATACTGTATTGCTCCCTTGGATTGCTGCAGCCCAAATGCATGACCTTACATTTTTTAACATTAAATCCCAGCTGCCAATTCTAGACCATTCTTCAAGCTTAGCTAGATCCCTCCTCATGTTATCTACACCTTCCTGGGTGTCTACTCTATTGCAGATTTTGGTATCATCTGCAAAGAGGCAAACCTTACCCGACAGCCCGTCTGCTATATCACTAACAAAGATGTTAAAAAGAATCGGACCAAGGACAGATCCCTGGGGCACACCACTGGTAACATCCTTCTCCTCAGAGTGAGCTCCATTTACTTGTACTCTTTGTCGCCTCCCACCCAACCAATTTCTAACCCAAGCAGTAACTTTAGGGTCCATCCCTAGGGTGCTCAGTTTGTTTATAAGTTGCCTGTGAGGAACAGTGTCAAAGGCTTTACTGAAATCTAAATACACCACATCTAGAGCTCTCCCTCGGTCCAACTCCCTGGTCACCCAGTCAAAGAAATCAATCAGATTTGTCTGACAAGACCTGCGTCTGGTGAATCCATGCTGCCTCGGATCCTGTAATCCGCTGGACTCCAGAAACCTCACTATTTTCTCTTTCAGCAGCGTTTTCAATAATTTACTCACCACCGAAGTTAAACTAACTGGCCTGTAGTTTTCAACCACATCCTTACTTCCGCTTTTGTGTAAAGGCACCACATGAGCCTCTCTCCAGTCCTTTGGCACCACTCCCGACTCCAACGAGGCATTGAAAAGGTCAGTCAGTGGAGTTGCTAGAATGTCCCCAAGTTCCCTCAGTATTCTAGGGTGTATCCCATCCGGTCCCATCACTTTGTCTACTTTAAGTTGAGCTAGTTTCTCACGAACACAGTCTTCTGAAAATTGTTCAAGATGTCCCTCGCTTCTGTACCTATATGTGTGTGTTTTCTGAGGTCCTGCTCCTGGTTCTTCATCTGTGAACACAGAACAAAACTATTTGTTAAGCAATTCCGCTTTATCCTTATCAACTTTTACATATTCCCCCCCTACACCCTTGAGTCTGACAATACCACTTTTGCCCTTCCTCTTCTCACTAATATATCTGAAAAATGTCTTATCCCCCCATTTTATTGCATTGGCTATTTCCTCCTCCTTTTGAATCTCTGCCTTCTTGACTACTTTGGTAGCTTCTCTAAGTTTTTCCAAATACAGATGCCTGTCTTCCTCTCTCTGTGATCTCTTGTATTTCATGAAGTCCTCCCTCTTTTTCTTCACTTTTTCAGCTACTTCCTTAGAAAACCATAGTGGTCTCCTTTTCCTTTTGCCTTTATTTACCATTTTAACAAAAAGGTTGGTTGCCCTTAAAATATCCCCTTTCAGTTTTGCCCACTGTTTTTCTACATCCCCCAGCTGTTCCCATCCCACTAACAACTCCCTGAGGTATTGGTCCATCTTCGCAAAGTTAGTCTTCCTAAAGTCTAAGATCCTCACCTCGGAATGGATTCTAACAGCCCTAGTCCTAATACTGAACCACACCATCTGGTGATCACTGGATGCAAAATGATCTCCCACTACAACATCAGAAACACTTTCACCATTGGTAAGCACCAAGTCCAGTATGGTCCCTTCACGTGTGGGGTCTGTTACCAATTGCCTGAATAGTTCTCCCTGTAGAGAATCCAGGATCTCCTTACTTCTAGATGATACTGCAGCAGGAATGTGCCAATCAACATCTGGCATATTGAAATCTCCTATCAGTAGCACTTCCCCTTTCCTAGCAATGCTGCGTATGTCTTCAATTAACTCTCTGTCCACCTCTTCCTCTTGTGAGGGAGGTCTGTATATCACACCAATGCAAATAGATTTCTCTTTCCCTCTTTCTAGTTTAACCCACAATGCCTCCTCTCTCCCTTTTAAGCTCTGTAATTCCAAAGCTTTAATAGTAGTTTTTACATATAGTGCCACTCCTCCTCCCCTTCTTCCTACCCTGTCCTTTCTGAATAAAGTATAGCCAGGTATAGTTACATCCCAGTCATGGTTTTCTGTGAACCATGTTTCTGTAACTGCCACTAAATCCAAGTCAGCCACTCCCACCAAAGCTTCAACATCAGGGATCTTATTTCCCATGCTACGGGCATTTATACACACTGCTTTCCATATGTTACCCCTGTTACCCATTTCCATAAAGGTATTTAATGTATCACCTACCTGGGGGCTTTCACTTACCTGGGGGCTTTCTTCACCTATCCCCAATGAATCTAGTTTAAAGCCCTCTTCAGTAGATTAGCCAGTCTACTACCGAAGATGCGTTGACCTTTCTTGGACAGATGGATGCCATCTCTGCTCTGCAACCCTTGGAACAGCATCCCATGGTCTAGGAAACCAAAACGCTCTCGATGACACCATCCACGCAGCCATGCATTCATCTCCAGGATGCGAGCCTCTCTGCCTTGGCCTTTACCCTCAACAGGGAGGATTGAAGAGAACACCACCTGTGCACCTAATTGCTTCACCCTCTGTCCCAGAGCCATGAAGTCACTTTTGATACGTTCCGAGGTATACCTGGCAGTATCATTTGTTCCAACATGGATTTGCAACATTGGGTAATAGTCAGTGGGCTTGATGAGTCTCGGCAAACTCTCCGTAACATCTTGGATTTTGGTACCAAGCAGACAGCATACCTCTCTGGACATCAAGTCTGGTCGGCAGATGGACTTGACAAAGTATTTGATCCTCATCATCTTCCTTCTGTCAGTGCATGATGCTGTAGCCCTAAGCATGCTATAGATCTGTATATGGCCACACTGGATAGACACTGCTTCCCTCTGGAGCACATGATAGTTTCTGGCAGAGGGGACACCATTGATGCAGTAAAGCAACCTCTAAAAATCTCAGATAGCTCCCAAATCATGCATCCTTGGAAACAGTCCATAGATTATCAATTGATGGGTGATGTGTCTTCTCGAGACACATCATTTCCAAAGACATTTTTCATTAATTAATGTATATTAGCAA
This sequence comes from Ichthyophis bannanicus, assembly GCA_033557465.1. Lineage (NCBI taxonomy): Eukaryota > Metazoa > Chordata > Amphibia > Gymnophiona > Ichthyophiidae > Ichthyophis > Ichthyophis bannanicus. The sequence goes on along the minus strand of CM066032.1, from coordinate 310,256,094 downwards.
TTTGATAATTAGATAACAATGAACTGTCTCTTATACAAGGGACTGGATGATTCTATCAGGTGATGCCAAAGCTGTAAATTTGGGCATCACATGAGTAGAAATTGCAAGGTGGGGATAGTTTGCTGTAGACTGGGAACCAGAAATGAAGGGCAAGATATGTACTTAATACTCAGGTTCAATTTTTGCATTTTATTGGTAGTAATTCAGAAATTATCTGCTAGTTTATAGTGCCTAATGATTTACCCTCAAACCTAATGTACCTGTGTTTAATTTACAGAGCAGTGGATGGACAGACTTTGACCTGCAATTAGCAAATAGAGGTACAAAATGTTCCCACTGTGAAATATCACTTGATACATTCAATACTTCTATAAATGTTTTACTAGTATTACTTTGTCATTGTTTGTTGATGAGAGTTGCCTTGAAATCTCAGAAATGCAGAACAGTACTCCCACAACCCCACCTACCCAGAGTATTTCAATTTATTCTGTGTCAGGAATTGCTAGAAAATATGAAAATTCTTCATTACCCACACATTGCCAGAAGAATACCATAGGCCTTCCATTTTAAATAATGTAGCACTGCACCAAATAATATAGCATTGCATAATATCAATTTATTATGCATTTGTTTGATTTTATACTGTGTTTAATGCTGCTGGTAATTTTTGATTATTACTGGTCTAAGGTTGGGTAATTTTCAGAAGCATTTCCTTGTGCAGAATGGTGCTTTATCTGCACAAAAGAGCTTTCCTAAAACTGCTTGCACAATATATGGGTGAACTTAGCCTATATGTGCATAAGTTTACCTGGACTAAGTAGAGACATACCTGGGAATGCATTTGAGGAAGGGTCTTACTTCTACTACTACTATTAGTCATTTGTATAGTGCTACAAGACATATGCAGCACTGCACAGAGACATTTAAGAGACAGGTTTTCACTTTGAAAATTCAAGTATTCATGCTCAAATTAACCCTGAACATATATGAATGGTAAAGAGAGGGGTAAATGTTGGGGTGATTTTATAAAGTATTTCCATGTGTACAGCATGTTTTATGCGTAGAAAATGGCTTTTTATTATACAGGGATATACAGGTATAAAAACAATCTGAAAAGCTCACACTTACAATATGTCAAAATGGTATGTTTCCCCTTCTTCTATTTACAAACTCAAACATGTCTGGGGGGGGGGGTGAGAGAGGTGAAGAGACATGGAAACATGTGTCTCATTAGGGTAGCAGGGGCTGTGAAGCTAAATGTGTCACTTTTATGAGTGGTGCCATGCATATATTTGTGTCTGTCTTGAAATAGAGTTTGCGTATGTAGAGAGAGGGGTGTGGTGGGAGTGGTGGGCCTGTGTGTATACTGCAGGCCCAAGGTTTGTTAGGTCTGGGGCTCTATGGAAAATATGTAGCCTTCTTAATCTATTGACTTTTAGGGGCATGATTACTAAATGGCGCTAAGGGTCCCAATATGCATTAAAGGACGGAGTGGGGAGTAGGCATTCGGGTATTAAGTGGGCTAGTGGCTGGTTAGTGGGCATTAAGTGAATAGTGGGCATTAAGAGCACCCAGTGTGCACATTGACGCTCGCCGTAATGTGGGATAAGGGAGATTTTCTGCAAGTCACATTTGTGCAGCTGGATGGGAGCAAAGGTAATAGCTGATGAACATGTCACATCCATATGTCCCTTATGTGTGAGACAGTGAGTAGGAGAATGTGGGAGGTGGTTGGACTGTAGCAGTGAGGGCTGCACATGTAATCCAATGTGATGTCTGTGGATGGCATAGGAGTGGCCATGGAGTAGCCACCATGGCCTTGATGTAGGCATAGAAATAATGCCAGAGTGACACTGGTGACATGCAGGTGAGATGGGAGTGATACACCCCAATGAGTGGAATGCCGCCATGTGGGCCAGGGTGTAGCAACTGGCAGAAGAATATTTGACTGAACATGATGGATATATGCAGATGGTTGGGCTGAAGGATGGATAGGGGTAGATGAGAGTGCTGTATGGCCTCGCTGCCCCAATGTACTCAATGTGACCTCACAAATGCAGCTAACCTCAGTTGTAGTGTGTGTGAAATATAGGTGTGGGCCACAGGGAAGGTCTAATACCATCTATTTAGGTTTCACAGCTGTCTCAGCTCCTTTAACCCTCATTCAATCTTCCTGACACATATGCATAAAACTACTGCACAAGTAAGGAGCCTATGATCAAACGACATAAAAGCCACACATCTGTACAAGCTGCATACAAATGCAAAGTGCTCTTGAACAGATAGAGGCTGATTCCGTACTGGCTGCCTCCCCCGTGTACGGCTGATCAGAATCGGAGCATTCAGAAGAAGACCCAATTCTGATCCCACGGAGGCTAGACATACCTGCGGGATCAGAATGGGGTCTATGGCCTGGACATGCAGGCCAGGCCCCGACTCTGAATGGCCGCACATCCAGCCCACATATCTGGCTAACTCAGCCATGTTCCTGAATGGAACCACAGTGCCATTCAGGAGCCGTGATCCTGAGCTGCAGCAACTAATCTTCTTTCCCTGCAGCCCCCTGATCTGGCCCCTGATCTGGCCTCCTATGGCCAGAATCGGGCTGTGGGGAACCCCCTGCACCTCCTTGACCTCCTTACTGGGCCTTTCTGCATCATTTGGTTCTGTCCCCCGTCTCCATGACCGGCCCGACTTACAGGGCCAAACTCGGAATCAGTCCTGTACGTCTGGGGTCGGTCTCCACCCACTTCCCGCCCCTGCTCCACCTCTGCCCCGCCCCTCCCTCCCAAGAACAGAGCTCCCCATACAAATCACCTGTTCATACAGGGAGCTCTGTCCCCAGCAGGCTGCCCAGCTGTTTAGCAGATCTGGATATCCAGACCTGTTAAGCAGTGTTCAGGATGACCTTGATAAAGTCTACACACATAGGACCCGATATTCATCTTGGCAGGCTATGCACCGCATCGGCACATAGCCTGCCTGCCTGCCAATCCCCTTAACCTGGATTTTCACTTCCGTGGTGATGGAAGTGAAAATCCAGGTTTGGTGGGTATGCTCAGAACCGCTGAGGATAAATGGGTAGCAGCGATTTTTAGTGGTACCCGCTTAGCCCCTGCGCCTTAAAGATAGGCAAGGAAAAACCTCTTTCTTTAAGGCGCAGAGGGCTAAGCGGGTAGCATCGAAAATCACTGCTACCCATTTAGCCCTTTCCTCCGCCCCCGCTCTGTCCTGAAATGCCCCTAAGACACTCCGATGCTAACTGCATAGCATCTCAGGATTTATGGACTTATCCAGGATTTTCCAAAGGCACTACCCATGTAGGTGCCTTTGTAAAATCTCGGATAAGGCATTTACATGAGTAACTAGGACAGTTGCCCATGTAATTCATATGCGGCCTAGGCATTGAATATTCATGGATTGCCGCAAAAGCCAGAAGCCACAGTAGCTAACCGGGCAGCAGTGATATTGCAGTTGCCCGGTTAGCTCTTAGGCCTTAAAGAAAGGCGAGGGCTTTCCTCATCTATCTCTAAGGTGCAGATTGCTAACTGGGCAGCATGCAATATTACTGCTGCCCGGTTAGCACTTGATGCCACTTCTGCTCTGCTCTGCCTTGGAACGCCCCCAACACGTCCCAGATATCATAGGGGTGCGTAGGGGAGGGGATATTCAATGGCACTAACCATATAAGTGCTGTTGAATATCCTCATTTAAGGCATTTACATGGTTTACTGGGCTGTAGACACATATAAATGCCTTTCTAATATTGGCTCTTGGCGTGCATACGGATATGGGATGATCTGTGCAGGAGTGTGACGTGCCTGCATGTACTGCATATATAAGATGGAACAAATGATGTTCATTCACAGTTATCATGACAATTTTCAATATCACGTACAATTCTTTTTAACATCTTTGTTAGTGATATAGTGGTAGGGCTGTCGGGTAAAGATTGCCTCTTTGCAGATGATACCAAAATCTGCAATAGAGTAGACACCCAGGAAGGTGTAGATAACATGAGGAGGGATCTAGCTAAGCTTGAAGAATGGTCTAGAATTTGGCAGCTGGGATTTAATGCTAAAAAATGCAAGGTCATGCATTTGGGCTGCAGCAATCCAAGGGAGCAATATAGTAAAGGGGGTGAAGTACTTTGGTCCACTAAAGAAGAGCGGGACCTAGGCGTGGTTGTGTCTGATGATGTTAAACTAGCTAAACAGGTAGAAAAGGCAACGGCAAAAGCTAGAAGGATGCTTGGGTGCATATGGAGAGGAATGGCTAGCAGAAAAAAGGAGGTGATAGTGCCTCTGTATAAGTCTTTGGTGCGACCTCATTTGGAGTATAATGTGCAATTATGGAGACTGCACCTTCAAAAGGATGTGAACAGGATGGAGTCAGTGCAGAGGGTGGCTATTAAAATGGTTAGTGGTCTTCATTATAAAGCATATGAGGACAGACTTAAGGATCTTAATATGTACACCTTAGAGGAAAGGTGGGATAGAAGTGATATGATTGAGATGTTTAAATACCTCCATAACATAAATGTTCAGGGAGAGAGCCTCTTTCAATTGAAAGCAAGTTCTGCTATGAGGGGACATGGGATAAGGGTGAAGGGGGATAGGTTCAGGAGTGATATGCGGAAATATTTCTTTACGGAAAGAATGGTAGATCCATGGAATAGTCTCCCAGTGGAGGTGGTGGAGATGAGGACAGTAACTGAATTCAAAAAAGCATGGGACAAACACAGAAGATCTCTAAAGGAAAAAAGGGGACTGTTGAAGTTGTTGATATGGAAGGACAGACTAGAGAGGCCATGTGGTCTTTCTCTGTCGTCCTATTTCTATGTTTCTATGTCATGCATCTACAGGGTTACATTGGATGACCCTTTGCAATGTGCTGCAGGAGAGTCAATAAAGTCATGCTGTCAGATGGCTATGACTGTAATCTCCATGTTTGCAGAACCAATGTGCATAACACATAAAAAAGAATAATACTAATGTGTGCCCTCAAATCAATACTGATTCCTGGTGACCCAGCAACTCCTGAGTTTTCGTGGCAGTGTGACCAGAAATATATTAGCAGGCCTTTCTTCAACCGCAATGAAGAGTAAAGTTACTTGCCCAAAGTCACAAGTGTGATTTGAACTCTGGGTGGTTCATTCAATGACCAAACACAGAGTGGAGGAAACAAAGCCACATCACATCAGAATAATCTTCACACAACTGGTTTTATTTGGTGACTCAACTTGGCCAAGTTTCAGCACTCAGGACTGCATCAGGGGTCAGTCTGATAGTATGGAAACATCAAATGAGAATGCAGAATTTATTTATTCATTTATTTATTTGTAGTCTCTTTTATACCGCGCTATTCGACATCAATGCGGTTTACAATGAACATAAGAGTTGCACATCTCAATTTCATGATTTGTGCTTACAGTGAAACAGGTATAATAACTTGGGTATACATTAAACAGGAAAATTAAACTTGGGTATGCATTAAGCAGGTATAACAGGTAAAATAGGGTATAAATAACCAGTCACTTAACAAGGAGACACGATGAATAAATACAGTCTACTTTATGCAACAATATAATGAGTTATGCGGCACTGCATAAGTTTCTCATGGGGTTTGGAGGGGAAGGTGTGATTGCGAGTGATCAGTCTGGGAATGTGACGTGCATGAGTTTGAGGTGCTGCATTGAGATGTGAGAGTGGGTGAGTGTGGGGAGAAGACCGCATCATCGTAGTGATTAAGAAAGAGGTGCCGTTTCAGTGCCTTCCTAAATTGGGAGAGTTCACTGATGGTTCTGATAGTTGCTGGTAGTGCGTTCCAGCAGGATGGAGCAAAGAAGGAGAAGGCTCTGGATCTAGTGAATTGAGAACACTTCGTGCTTGCCTTAGGTAATATGAGAGTATTTGCAGCATTCGATCTCCTTGCTCGATTGGGAGGTGTGATTGAAATTAGATCAGTAATGGCAGTAGCAGGGTATTTATTGATGGCTTTATGGGTCATAATTAGGATCTTGAATGAGATCCTGGCTTCTATGGGTAGCCAGTGCAATTGTTTTAGTATTGGGGTAATATGAGAACTTCTTGAGGCTCCATGAAGGATTCTTGCAGCTGAATTCATTGCAAGTTGTAAGGGGTTAGTCGTGCACTTAGGTAGACCATACAAGATCGCATTGGCATAGTCAAAGTGAGGCATTATTAGGGCCTGAAAGACAGTTTGGAAGTCATCAGGTTCTAACAGTTGACGCAGATTGCGGAGGGTCCGGATTTTATGGTACACCGACTTTGTTATGTTTTTGATATGAGCCTTCATATTAAGTTGCTGATCAAGCGTTACACCTAGGTATCTTACTGTAGTCTTGCATATGATCTCTGCGTCGCGAACCTTGATAGACAGGGGTGGAGTAAAAGCCGGATTCCTGGTTACGAAGAGGGCTTCTGTCTTTTTGAAATTTAACTTAAGCATTTGTGCATTTAGCCAGTCTGTGACAGCGTCAAAGCACCTGATAAGTGGGGATAGTTCAAGATGTTCTGTCGAAATTGGCATGTACATCAAGACGTCATCAGCATAGACCAGGCAGTTGATATTAAATGATTGGATGAGATCACAAATGGGTTGCATATAGACATTGAATAGCAAGGCGGATAGAGATGAGCCCTGTGGAACACCTTTAGTTTGGGGGAAGGAATCGGAGTTGGAGGGGCCAGAATGGACATGTTGCCAGCGATCAGTGAGGTATGAAGCACACCATGACAAAGCTGAAGCTTGAACTCCCTTCTCTCTGAGGCGTAGCAGGAGAACTTCGTGGTCTACGGTGTCGAATGCGGCAGCAATGTCCATGAAGATCAGTGCAAAGCCTTGTCTGATGTTATCGAGACCTAAGGTTATGGTGTTGAATAAGGTTGTGAGTAATGTTTCAACACCATGTGCTTCGCGAAATCCATGTTGGCAGGGATGCAGGGGTGCATTAGTATCTATGTGATCTTGTAATTGGCGTAGGGTAATCTTTTCAATGATTTTCGATAGGAGAGGTATGCTGGTGATAGGCCTGTAGGATTCCATCATCGAAGGGTCCAACTTACTGTTTTTAGGAGTGGTCTGATAGCCGTCTGTTTCAGGCTTCGAGGAAATGTTCCAGTAGAGAATGATACATCAATCAATTTGGATAGGAATGGGCTGAGCTCGGCACGCAGGGCCTTTATCCAGAGAGCTGGACACGGATCGGAGGGTGCTGTTGTAGTGTTTATGTTTAGGATAGTGTCTTGAATGACTCTGTCAGATGGAGTAGAAAATGATGTGAAAGTGTGTTGGGACCCACTCAAGAAATGACCAAGAGGAGGTTGTGGGATGGAGAAAGGTAGGCTGGCTGGTATGGGGGGCTTAGCAGTGTGGGCAAGCTGATTACTTTTGTTACGCAAGTAATAAGCATATTCTTGTGAGTCTGGGTAGGGTAAGTTCTTTTGAGATGGCTCCTTTGCTAGAGATTTCACAATTTGGAAAAGCTCGTGGGGTTTGTTCAAGGAGCGTTGTAGTCTTTTTGCATGATATTGTTTCATACTTGATGCTACAGATAACCGATGTTTTCCTAATTGTGCTGTGAATGCCTCATGGCTCTCAGCTGTTCTTGATCGTCGCCAGCATCTCTCAAGTCGTCTGAGTTGAAGGAGCGAATTACGTAGTTCTTGGGAGTACCATGGGGCATTCTTTTTCTTATGTGGTGCTTTGTTCGTGGTAGGTGAGTGGATCACGGCATCTAGGCTTGAGTTCCAAGCGGCGACCATGTCATCGAGGCTTTGAAGAGGAGGGTCAAATAGATTCTGTGTCCTCTTTAGAATATCTTCTCTGTTAAAAGGGTGGAAGCGCTTTAAATGTTCCAATATGGGTTTATCTTCAGGTATGGATTTGGAGGAGTTGGTGCAAATTGGAATCTGGAATCTTATCAGGAAGTGATCCGACCAGGGAACCGCACTTACGTTTAGGTGAGACTGGTGCAAATGTGTGAGGGCTGTTTGTGGTGCAAAGATAAGATCAAGTGAGTTGCCTTTTATATTGGTAGGGGTATCAACAAGTTGAACATAGCCTAGATCACTGAGAGCATCAATAAAGGCATTGGTGTGGCTGTCCTGAATGACTGGGAGGTTGAGGTCACCTAATATCCAGTTTAGAGAATGCGAATTCGTGGTGTTGCAAGCAAGATCAATTATTGTTGCTAAGTCATCTGGAGATGAAGATGGAGTTCTATAGAGCAAGTTAATAGTGATTTGCTTATTTGTAATGGTAACAGAGTCAAGGGTAGAGGTGCTGCTTGAGGCGGCAAGCCGAAATTTGAGGTCGGCTTTCGTTAGGATAAGTACTCCTCCGCCACGACGGTCAGCTCTGTGACAAGAGTGGACTGAGAAATTAGGCGGGACACACTGGTGAAGGATCACGGCGTCAGCGGCTGAAAGCCATGTCTCGGTGACACATAGGATATCAAGGTTATGAGCTGAGAGCATATCAGTTAGTGCTGGCCATTTTTTCCTTATTGATCGTGCATTTATTAGTGCACATTTAAGGTCAGGGGGATGGTGGGACTGTAATCGTCGAGATAGATTTTGCTGCTGAAGGTCCACATAGATAACATGTGGGCCTGGTGTGCGCCGAAGTGTTTCGTATTGATGGTTGGGGGAGTCAGGAAATCTCCAACAAGATCTATGGAGGACTGGTATAGTGTTCTGAGGTGAAGTAAGGGCTAGGGTGTAAAAGGTCAGGGCTATTAAAATGTAGCACATAGCAAGGGTAAGGGGGTATGGGAATACCCAGTGAGATAACATGATGACTAATGTATATAGTAGATCCAGGAATGTTGTTAGCTAGTGAAATGTGCACAGTGTGGTGGTACTGGAAATCTGTTAAGCATCTGTGTAATGAGGCAATATGTACTCAGAGTAATTCACAATAAGGTAGTGGTATCTGCACAGAGTGGAGGTAAAGGATATCTGTTAAGAACTATGTGGTTAGGCAATATTCACATCAGAGTAATTCACAATAAGGTAATGAAATATGCACAGTGTGGTATGTACGGATATCTGCTAGGCAACTGTGTGGTAGGTAATATGAACATCAGAGTAATTCAATAAGATAGGCCCAAAGGCCAGATGGAAAGTAGTTTGCAAGCAATTGGTTGAAGAAGAGCATAGATTAATATATACGTTGTATAACTAAATCATTGGGGTGAGAGTCATGTGGAAGGGTAGCAAGATGCTGTGGAGTTATGTTACCAACTTGATTGATGGAGATGTGTAGACTGATGGTGGTTGATTCCTTCTCATGGTATTTAGGGAACTGGAGCTCTTCTCTTTTCGCTGAAGACAAAGTGACGGATGTGGAACCACAGTGGCCACGGACCACAGCCTAAGGGCCACGCCAAAGGGCCCTCTGGCGAGGCCCTCAGGCGCGGGCCCAACAGGCGTGGGCCCACCTGAAGGCAGCTGCTTTTGAAATGGAGCTGACTCCTCCCCCTCTCAGACAGCCCCAATTAGGCTGCAGTTCAGTAAGCAGGACAGATGGATTTCTGCTGGGCTGTGTAACCCCAATCAGGGAGCAGAAGCTGATGACAGTTAGCTCTTTACTTGCCTGAAGGCAGCTGCTTTTGAAATGGAGCTGACTCCTCCCCCTCTCAGACAGCCCCAATTAGGCTGCAGTTCAGTAAGCAGGACAGATGGATTTCTGCTGGGCTGTGTAACCCCAATCAGGGAGCAGAAGCTGATGACAGTTAGCTCTTTACTTGCCTGAAGGCAGCTGCTTTTGAAATGGAGCTGACTCCTCCCCCTCTCAGACAGCCCCAATTAGGCTGCAGTTCAGTAAGCAGGACAGAATGTTGTTGAAGGGTTAGTCATAACCATCAACCTTGCACACCTTGTGCGAAGATTATTCTGGTGTGGCTGTGGTATTGTTTCCTCCACTCTGTATTTGGTGAGTACTGAATATGGAGTATCCTTCTCCTCTGTTTGTTGGTTCTTTAATGAATCTGTGCTGTAAAATTCCGCTACAGCTCCACACTTTTCTTTGTACTACTACGACTACTACTACTATTACTGCTAATCATTTATATAGCACTACAAGGCATACACAGCACTGTACAGACCCATATGAAGATGGTCCCTGCTCTTCAGAGCTTACAATCTAATCAAGACAGAAAATTCAATAGATGAGATCAAGAGTACAGTAGGGAAGGGTAATGAGACAGAAGGAGAACAAAAATCAAGATCCAAAAGTGGCCTGAAAGAGGTGAGCCTTTAGCATGGATTTGAAAAGGGGGAGAGATGAAACCTGACATAACAATGCAGGTAGTTTGTTCCAAGCATAAGGAGCAGCAAAGTGAAAGGATCAAAGTCTGGAACTGACTGTTGAAGAGAAGGGCATAGAGAGAAGCAAGAACAGAGTTCATGAGGAGGGGTGTAGAGAGAGTGAGGAGAGAGGAAAGGTAGTGAGGAGCAATAAAATGAATGCATTTATAGTTCAGAAGGAGAAGTTTATATTGATTATAGAAATGGAAGGGAAGCCAATGAAGTGATTTGGGAAGAAGGGTTATATGAGTATATTGGGGCTGGCAGAAGATTAGCCATGCAGCAGAGTTTTGAACAGATTGAAGGGGAGAAAGATGACTCAGAGGGAGAGCAGTAAGGAAGAGGTTGCAATAGTCGAGGCGAGAAGTGACTAAAGAGTGGATAAGTGTTTTAGTAGTGTGTTCAGAAAGGAAGCTGTGCAATTTGTTAAAGTTGTAGAGAAAGAAATGACAGTTTTTTTGCTATCTGTTGGAGAAGGAGAGGGAGGAGTCGAAGATGACTTCAAAGTTGCGGGCTGAGGAAACAGGAAGCAGAAGAGTGTTATCAACAGAGATAGAGAAGGGAGGAAGAGGGTTTAGGGGGAAAAATAAGAAATTTGGTTTTGGCCATGTTCAATTTCAAATGGCAGTGAGACATCCAGGCAGCGATGTCAGATAGGCAGGCAGATATATGGACTTGGAGTGTAAGAGAAATATCAGGTGTAGATAGATCTGAGAGTCATCTACAATAAAACTGATATTGAAAGCCATGGGAGGAGATGAGATCACCAAGGAACTGGGCATAGAGAGACAAAAGGAGAGGGACTAGAACAGACCCTTGGGGTACACCAACTGAATGAGGGATAGCCAGGGCTGGCCCAAGGGTTTCTGTCACTCTAGGCAGAAACCTCAGCCGAGCCGCCCCTGCCAAGCCATGTTTCTGCCCCCCCAGCTGCCGCAATCTCCCCCAGCTGCTGCAATCTCCCCCACCTGCTGCCACTGATTCCGTCTCGGGGTGGGGGGCAGCATCAGTATTTCAAAAGGCAGCGGATTTTTGCTACTGCCATCTCCCCCTTGCAGTATGGACTGCACTGGACACTTAATACTCCAGCTGTATAATAGAAATACAGCAGCAATAGTAATCTCTTGTACAAAGACCAAGTCATATGTGATGGCAAGATGCCGCCACTGTATCCCCTAAGCCAAACAACATTCGAACACAAAGGTCCGCTGGGCTGCAGTGTGGCACTAAGCCCCGAGGCAGCACATGCATTCCCTTGTGACCTGCTCTACACTACAAGATAAGTACTTTTGCACATACACCAAACTCAAACCTCATTCATAACCCATGAAATCCATCCCAGACCATCTTGCCCTCTCCAACGGGCCATGCACACTTGCTCCTTCATCATACAAGACAAGCAGGTACTGGGCACCAATATGGCTTCAATTTGGCTATGCGGCCGGTATTGGGTGGCCTCTTTATTTCCCAGGATGCTACTCACATCTGAGCACCAGTACACTACTTTTTACCCAATGGAGAATGTTCCCTCGTAGCAGAGCTTGCTTTCAGTTGAAACAAACTTGCACAGTCTGCCAAAATCATAGCCACCAGCACATTAGAGGCAGCCTAGGAAAACAGTTTTTTTTTCCTTGCAGAGAAATCTAATCTGCTAGATCCATTGCAACCTGCAGATGCTGTACAACACTGTTAGCCACTAACATACCATCTGTGCCAGGTGGACTAATCATCACCCACTGCAGGTACACATAGTCACAACAAAAATGTTGACTCCACACAAAAATCATGGACAGCAAACAGTCTGACTAGACACTGTTCTACCCTAACAAAAACAGTACCCATGTCACTATAGCCTGACTGTGGATAGCACTATAAAGATATATAGACTTGACATGGTCACAGTGAGAATGGCCTCTCAGAAAGAATAGCTGTGTGCAATCAGGCCATACTCATGCCGGTCCCATGTTTTGATGTCTCAGCTGTTTACCTATCCTCAGATTCATGTACATCCTCTGCAAACCACTCTTTTGTAGAAAATAACCAGAATCCTCTGGTCCTCATTTGTATGCCTGTTTCATTTGAACTTAGGGACAGCTAATGTGATGCCAAGAGCACTGGAAACTGACCCAGAGACAGCCTGCGAGTGCATGTTGGACCACAGTGGCCTACATCTGTCACATACCAGAAGATTGTGTCCCCCTACACAGCTTTTGGCAGTGAACATTGAACATAGTGCCATGCTCGTGCTCCCATATTATGTCATGTCCCTGGCCATTGACACGGCGAAAATGCCCAGTGCAGCACATGCACTCTCCCGTGCTTCGTACACAGTTCTCCTATCACAACAAGAGCACGTGGAAGCATGGCAGGTTGGACTCGGGGTTATAGGTTAGTATAGTTGCTGACTATACCTATGCTGCCATCCACAGCCTCTTTGTACTCTAACAATGTCCTTGTGGCTCTCCCACTTGGCACCCATGGAGACTGTCATGCAGGGCCTCTGATGTGAAACATGCAGATATTGGTAGGTAATCAGAGCTTTTATGCATCTGATCAGAGCCTCTGGCTGGCAATGCCACCTAGCAGGAGTACGTTCAAAACAGATATGGACTGTTCCCCCTCAACTCCACCCCAGTACTTACCTCCAGGCACTGCCTTCCTATATGTTGCCAGGCAATGCAGAGACAAACATGACATCTTTTGGCACATTCCTCCTGCTGGAATTATGCATGCACCACTCAGAGATCAGTGTCCCACTGTCACAATCAGGCAAACCAGTGCATGTTGTTTCATAAACATAAGGCTGGTTGTTGTTTTGGAGTAAAACATAATGTCATGCTAAATGCTGTGGTCAATAATCAGTAGACAGTGTTGAGATAGTGTATATTGTGGGCAGATGTGCCTGAGACAGATATGCTTGTATGTGCATACTGTGCATGGCGCTACGAGACCCCCAGATTGCACTCTTCTGTCTGCAACTTAGGACAAGAACAAAGTGCATGTTACATGGCAGATTTTTTCCTGTTTCACCAACTCATTGACTCCATTGGACAGTCACAGAGGCCAGGCCTCCATCTGATCCTAGCTCTCAATAGGCTGCAGCTGCACCAGGGAGCTGACAGCTATTGTGGCAGTTGGCATTAATCAGGCCTCTTACCTGTGTAGTTAGGTGTGCCCTAAGGCCTGGAGGCTCAGTCAGAGGTAAGGTTTGCTGCACACACAATGTGATGGAGCTCTCCCTGGTGAGACCATATCCCCTCAGCTCACTTCAGTGAAACCAGCAGGTGATATGGGAGCTGTACAGCAGTGTCATGTTGAACATAGTGTAGGGGCATGCTGTGAAGATGGCTCTTGATGATGGTATATAATTAGGAATGCATTTGAGTGTCATAGCTTTGAGGACAAGATGTGCACAGGCACAGCTAGTCAGCCACTGATTCCCACAGGTTGCAACTACTTACTGGAAACTAACCTTCTGCCCATAAACGGTGTCTCACACAGTCTGTGGAGATGCAGAAGAACTGACCATGCAGCATATTGTATGCACAGCCATAAAGCTTGAGCATCACACAACAGTATAGGGGGTGAAGTACTTCTGTTCAGTAAAGAAGTGCCGGGCCTAGGAGTGATTGTGTCTGATGATCTTAAAGTAGCTAAACAGCTAGAAAAGGCGAAGGTGAAAGCTAGAAGAATGTTTGGGTGCATAGGGAGAAGAATGGCCAGTAGGAGAAAGGAGGTGATAATGCCTCTGTATACGTTTTTGGTATGACCTCATTTGGAGTATTGTGTGCAATTCTGGAGACTGCACCTTCAAAAGGATATAAACAGGTTGGAGTTGATGCAGAGGATGGCTACTAAAATGGTTAGTGGTCTTCATAATAAAGCATATGAGGACAGAATTAAGGATCTTAATGTGCATACTTTAGAGGAAAGGCAGGATAGAGGAGATATGATTGAGACTTTTAAATACCTCTTTGGCATAAATGCACAGGAGGAGAGCCTCTTTTGATTGATAGCAAGCTCTGTTACGAGGGGACATAGAATAAGTGTGAAAAGGAATAGATTCAGGAGTAATGTGGAGAAGTTTTTTTTTTACGGAAAGAGTGGTAGATGTGTGGAATAGTCTCCCAGAGGAGGTAGTAGAGATGAGAACATTATCTGAATTCAAAAAAGCTTGGGACAAACATAGAGGATCTTTAAAGGAAAAAAGGGGACTGTTGTAGTGGTTGATATGGAAGAGCTGACTAGATAGGCCATGTGGTCTTTTTCTGCCATCATGTTTTTCTGTTTCTATGCACAGTGCATTACTACTGTTCACAGTCCACTGGACAACACACACCTACAAACATATGACCCCACTGTCCAAAAGAGGCGTAGATTAGTATTATTATTTGACCCCTAGGACTCCTTTAATGCTTGGACTTTGCTACTGCTTGCACTGAGTAAGCACACATTGGTAAGGCCTGCTCAATGTGTGGGAGCTATTAGTGCAATCTGCCATCCAGTAGGTGTTGGTGCAGCTTCTCAGTGTGGCTGGAGACTACCATGACTTATGCTAGATGAGATAGGGAGGATTGCACTTGGGGATTCAGGTATATAAATATACTGTAGGATAAAGTTAACATACCTAAACACATCACTCTTGATCCACAGGCTGTCTTGAACCCATGATGCTGCTCTCTTACACACAGTGACTATGTGCTAGGAGCCACAGAGCAGACATGTGGGAGTGTGGGCACATCGCTCCATGTGTATATATGTGGTCATTGCCGGACTGCATGAGGGCATAAGCTGGGGTATGCCTCTGTCTGTGTGGCTCTCTGCAGGCTCTGAGCCATATCTTTCTGACAGGGTATGTTAGGCAGGTGTGGGAAAGGAACATCTGTTAGGTCTGTATGTAGCACTGCATTGATATGTTGCTGGATCAACTGACATTCATGTCTTACATATAGGATCTGTCCTCCCAGAGGGTTAGGCCAGAATACATAAACACACACATTCCAGTCCATGGGTAACCTAGCAGAGTGACCAATGCAACTATTTCCTGATGTGTGCTCATGGACCAGTCCTGGACTACTCTCATAGATGGCAGACCACAATGAGTAGTTTAGATCCCTCCCTCCCTGTAAGCATGGCACAACTGTTGCTTCAGTGCTGCAAGTGGTCTTAAAGCAATAGCGCACATGCTGGGTTGTCCCAGCATGCCACTTCTGCCCCCCTCTGATGCGTCAGAGGAGGCCAGGAGCGGCATGCTGTGAGCACACGTGATGCAGCATTTAGCCTTGCCAATGCACGACAGGGAACAATTGCCATTCTGCCCTCCTCTCCTAAGTGAGACAATGGGTGCTGGGAGGGGTGAAGGCATGGGGGATCCTCCCTTTCAAACAGTGTGAAACCTCAAGCAGCAGTGGGGGGGGGGGGAGAGGGGGGAGGTTGCACAAGGGATGGCAGATACCCTTGGCCTGGCCCTGACAGTACAAACAGCAGTATAGCATCTGTCACACAGGGCAGGGACAATTATATTTTCTGCACCAGGCAGAAGCCACTGCCACTCCTACTCCTTCACGCTGCTAACATGGTTATGTCATCATGCGTGTGCCACTGCTGTCACAGCAGAGTCTCACCAGACATCACAGATGTATACCCTAGGCGGCCACCGGGTCCACCTAGCAGACTAACCGGCCCCGCTCAATCACTCACATTGCACCCCCTTTGGCACTTTGACATCAACAACATAATACCCTTTATTAATAGGGCACTATGCTGTGACTGGCAATGGACCACTACTATCACTGATTTCAGGGCTCCAGTCTGGGAGGTGCACACTTCATACATGTGAATGGACTCCCTGTGTGGTGTTTCATTGCCAAAAATGGCTCGCTCCCTCCAAAATGAGCTCTTAACACCAGCTTTGAGCTGCTGTTACGGTTCCCAAAACCTGTGCCTCTAACACCCATTAATAGCACCTGCCATTAAGGGAACACATGCTGTCTCTGCCCACACTCTACCCAGTGAACACCCCTTCTCCACCCCTTTGTACCTTAATGCCTCTTAACAGCTGTTGGCCGTTAAGCCTGCATTGTTTGCTAGCGGGTGCTGATAATGCCTGCTAATGGCACCTTTGCACCCTTAGCGCCTTTTAGTAATCATACCCCTTTCTGTAGAGATATACTCCACAGAATGATATTTAGGAATGTTCATGCACTAGAAATTCTACGAAAGTATGTCTAATATGCAACGAAAGAAATTTCTTAAGTCCAGACCAGATCCCAGCTGTCCATTTAATGCTGCTTACTATTTGGCAACCATGATTTGGATTATTTATTTATTTGTATTTATGTTACTGGTTTTCTATACTGCTTAATCAAGTAATCAGAGCGGTTTACATAGAACAATATAAAACAACATAAGTTTACATGGAATGCAGAACTCAGATTAGACTGGTAAATGTCACTGGTACATACTTTGATAGATTTCCTGTAACAAACATTGTTCTTTAAGTGTTAGATTATATATGGGAACTTTACATCATCTATCCAGAATGCTGAGAACCAATGAGGAAGAAAACAAATGGTGATTTGGATAAGGATTAGTGTCCTGTAACAGGAAAGGGAAATTGGATTTAGCTCACTCCTTTCTCAGAAGTTCAAGGCAAGTTACGTTCAGATACTGCAGGTATTTTCCTTCCTCGGGGGGCTTAAAATCACAGTTAAAGTGGCTGGCCATCACTGCTTGAAATTACCCCTGGATATTCAGTGTCAGGATCAAATCCTGCCAGCAGCACTGAATAATCAAGTTTCACCGGAAAGTGATATACTGTAGCTATCTGATCAGCGGCAATATTCAGCCTCTGGTCAAATAGCTAAACCAGCATGTTAGACCAGCCTTTTTTCTTCCTAATTTTAGCCAGTCTAGGTTAGCTGGTTAGCAGCTCAATATATCCACTGACCAGCTAAGCAGTTAGCATCAGGGCATTTTGCTAGGTTATGTGGGAATATTCAGTGGCGCAAACCAGGTATGGACCACTGAATATTGCCTGAGCAGCATTTACGAGGTTTGCAGGCTCCTTTTTCTCCATAGAGTTCCCCAGTTCTTCAATAAATATAAAGCCCTTCTTCTGACACACATTCAGACTCAGCAACACAACTTGTGCTGAGAGCGCCACATGTGAAGCTCAAAGCATTCCTGAGAATTCAATGCTAGAGCATCTGTGTTTCCATCTTCTACAGAGATGAGAAAGTTTGACTACCAGAACCTCTTTCTTGTACCTTCTCATGTCACTGATAACAATATCTTCCACAGCAGTCTCACTATCTAAAATCTTAACTACTGTAGGTGACCTGTGAGCTCTGTTACCTTTGCACCAGTCAAATTATCTCCATGTTCACTAAGCACCTAGCTATCTGAAGTGCTATTTGTGATTTCCGCATCTGAAAATGCCCATTCAGGCGTGGAACTCATATGGCCTGAATTTACACATGTCTAACATGATCATGTCCAGGTCAGACAGAGGCTTGGTGGAGACGTGTCAGGGTATTCCTACAAAAAATGAAAGTGTGCATCTGATTTTAGAATGGTGCCACATGTCTGAAATAGCCAGTGGACACATCCAAGGCTATACTTGCTCTCGGGCACAATTAAGCATCAAAAAGTGCTTATTTTGGTAATCTAATACTTGTCAACAGAAGACGAGAAAGCTCTCTTATTCCCACAATACTTTTTGCTATTAAAAAAACCCCTGCAGGTAAATAAAATATGCATTACCTGGCTGCCATTCTGCTGCATGTCTCCATTTGCAAAATGGCCGCCCAGGACATGTATGCACATGCCTGTTTTGAAATTCCATCATGGCCACATCTATGTTGTCTAGATTGCCATTCTCCATGCTAGACATGTGTAAGTTTCTAAAATCAGTCATCACCTTGCCTGTGTCCAGCCTATCATTTAGCATGTCCGTGTTTCTTTATGTTTTGAGAGATGTCTATCCTTTAAGGTGGAGACAAGTCAATTTTAGAAGGCCCTTACGTGTGCTCACCTTCACTGTTGCCCCTCCCATGGAATTTTTGACATTTTGACTTGGATGTCCCAGATTTCACCTACATGGCCTTTCTAAAATATCCCTTTCTATTCCTAATGACTGAATCAATATGCCAGATGTGGATTGGCACATCTCTGCTGCAGTCCATATAGAAGTAAGGAGATCCTGTTCAATGTAAAACCTGACAGTTTGTCGTAATGGTCGTTTTGTTATGATGTAAACCGCGCTGATTCTAAATAGCGCGGTATATAAGAAACTGTAATAAATAAATAATAAATAAATCCTGGATAACAAGGGCAGTCCTATTCCTATCCAACTGAGCAAACAATAGTTGATTTATTAACCTTCTTTTATCAAGGGTTTACTCCCATTCTGTGTATTCATGAAAATATACCTGAATAAAACAGCTCTTTATGGCTTATTTCATCAAGACTGGTGCAGGAGTATTAGATGCCCTAGAAGAATTTTCAGACTTGCACCCCTTCCGGTATTTTTCATGTCCTAGATCTCCCAATAGATTTTCGTGATTAACCTCAACAATCATGATCAGATTTTCCCAGCATTGCTCATGCCAGAACAATCCTATAAAAATAGATAGATGGACAGCACACTATTTTCTATGTACATACATAACGAGGAGAAATTCTAAAAGCTATTTATCTAGGTGAATGGTTGTTTATCTGGGTATATGGTATATTTGAAAATCATTCAACCTCCTTGCAGGTAAAAGTATATGTCGGTCATTTTTTGAGTTTGTGTGGCAGTCAAGATCTATTGTTTTGCTTTTACTGCCCCTCATAAGCAGCTTCCCTAGGTGACTGCCTATTTGCCTAATGATTAAGCCAGCCCTATCTTTCATTATAGCAAAGGCCATGTGTTGTTGACATTAAAGGAATTATGTAAAGGGAGAATTTAAGAAACCATAAGTATGTAGTAAAGCTTAAAATTAAAGGCTGGTGGCTTCTGGCTTGGGTGCTAAAAATATGAATACCATCAAGGCAAGATAAATGCTTCATTCTGTGTGTCATGCTTGTTACCAGAAGACATTGGACTAAAACATATTTTTTATGAAAATTATAAATTAGCACAAAATATATGTTTTGTTTATTGTTTTGGCACAACAAATTTGTATTACCATAGCAGCCTGCAAGACTGGTTCACCATGTTCCTTTGCTTGGTCTTTGCATGCACATGTTGGTGGAAAATATTGCTGGAAAAAAGCTGGAAAAGGCTGTCCCATTCAGTGGTAAACAAACTTTTAACTCATGCTGAAAATATATGTTATCAAGAATGGCAGTGCCTATCCTAGCATGACATCCTGTGTTGCTTAGGACTCTTGGCTTACAGTTAAACACAGAGTAGAAATGGTTTATTCTGGACAGATATTTGAGTAGTCAATCATAAAAAGAAACACAAAGGAATTAATGAAGAAGCCAGCTATTAGATTTTTCTGTTAGATATCTTCTCATTTTTTCTGTCAACTTGCACTAGTCTGATTGAGAATACCTGACAGTGTAAACTGTTCTTTACATAGTTCATATGAAGATAGACTAGAAATCAACGGTTTATTTAGCTCATGCCTTTCCAGAAGTACATCAAGATGAGTTACAGGTATTTGCCTGTCTTCAGAGGGCTTACAATCTAAGATTGTACCTGAGGCAATGGAGGGTTAAGTGGCTTGCCAAAGGAGCCAGTGGGATTCAAACGGTGGTCTTTCTGATCCCAGGTTGCTGCCCTAACTACCAGGCTACTCTTCCACTCCAGTTCTCTAGCTTGCTTTGGGACATGCCCAGACAGTCAGATTTCCAGAATATCCCCAGTAAATAAGCATGAAATACATTTGCATACATTGCCTCCATTATATGTAAACCTCTTTTATGCATATTTATTGTAGATACCTTGAAAATCTGATTGGTTGGGTGTGTCCTGAGATTGGCTTGAGAACCCCTTAGAATATCATTACATTCATGAAAAATACTCTTTCTTTGGGTATGTTTACTAAAGAGCATTAAGGGAGTATGTGTGCCATTAATGCCTGTTATCGGCACTCTTGCGCACTTAACATGGCGGAAAGGGGTTATTATGCTGCGTTAATGAGCATTAGAGGATCCCGCAGCATTAAGGGAAAAGGAGGTGGAGAGTGGGTGTTAATGGGGTGGAGAATGGGCATTGACAGAGTGTGCTCCCTTACCAACAGCTTGCATAATTGTGTGTTAGAGCCCTTAGCACTGGAAACCCTAACGCCAAGTAAAACCTTGCAGAAAGGGGTACTTTGAAGGTGAGAGAGCCTATTTAAATGTCTGCAATGTGATGCACACACCTGGGATCCCAAGAAAGTGATAGTAGTGCTCCATTAGCAGCAACAGCAAAGTGCCCTTTCATGACTGGGCACTATGTTGATGGTGCCAATATTTTATTTATTTATTTATTTATTTATTTAACTGCATTTATATACCGCTTTTCACCGGGTCAAAGGAGGTGTCATGTGGGTGCTGCTGTGGGGCTGGCAGGTCCACCAGGGTGACAAGGTGGCTGCCTAGGGAGAACATTTCTGATGGCTGGTATGATTCTGCAGTGCCGGTGACAGTACACATACATGCTGCTGCAGTCTGCCCCCCCCAACTGGCACCATACCAGCATTGTGTGAATGTTGGGATGGCAGCATAGTGGGTGCAGACTGCAGCTGGAGAGATCCGTGTGCTGACAAGTGCAACATGGCATTCACCACTGTCAGTGGAATGCCAAGCATGTCAGCAGCAGACACAGTGGAGCACCTCCCCCCCCAAGGTGTAATGCAGCAGCACCTGTACCCATAGCCCTCAGTGGACAGCAGCAGGAGCAGCATGGTGTGACTATTTGCAGTTGGGCTATCTAAATATGACCACTGACAGCACTGCGGTGGCATGTCTGCAGGGAGTGATTGACTGGCCAGTATGCTGCCTACCATCATGCCACAACCTGGTGACTGAAGAGAGATCTGATGGGATGGTCTCTGGCCAAAAGATACAGGGCACAAGGCCCAAACATGACTGGACACTCCAGCATACCTCAATCGTACAGACAACCAAGTGACTAACAGCAAACTGGCAGTGATGTAGATCTGCTTGGAGACATGGGGAGTCCAGCTATTACCATGCATGCCCTGCCCCCTCACAATCAAGGTGACCCCTGCAACTGGTCTGTAACACAGTTTGCATATGTAATGCGCCAGAAGCACACAATGTCCCTATGCAATCCTGGCCAGATGTGATGGATCATAGCATTCTCCCATTGCTGATCACTTGCCTAGAGAAGTTCAGAATGTGCAATGCATCATGGGTAATGGAAGGGGGCTAACCTATACCGGCGCACAGAGCTGAACTTGCAGCTGTAGTAGTAACATAGTAACATAGTAAATGTTGGCAGATAAAGACCAGTATGGTCCATCTAGTCTGCCCAGTAAGATGGCAAGAGTAGGTGCACCTGCCGCTCTGTGCAGGTCACCCCTCCCTATGTCTTTGTTTAGGGGTGAGCCCACCACTCTGTGTAGGACACCCCTGTTTGCTGAGAAAGTAGATAGGGTTTTTTTTGTTTTTATCCTGTTGCTGTAAAGGGATCCACTGTGTGTCCCATGGCATTTTGAATTCTGTCACTGTATTTGCCTCCACCACTTCCATCGGGAGGGCAGTCCAGCATCCACCACCCTTTCAGTGAAAAAGTATTTCCTGACATTGCCTTTCAGTTTACCCCCTTGCAGCTTCATGTTATGCCCTCTAGTTTTACAGCTTCCCTGTCTTTGGAAGAGGTTTGTTTGTTCATTATTTCTCTTTAAGTTTTTAAAGGTCTGAATCATATCTCCACTATCCCTCCTCTCCTCCCAGAGTGCACATATTTAGGTCTTCAAGCCTCTTCTCATAAGGCTTCTGCTGCAGGCTCCAAATCATTTTGGTCGCCTTCCTCTGAACAGTTTCCAGTCTTTTTACATCCTTTGCAAGATATGGTCTCCAAAACTGAACACAGTATTCCAAGTGAGGCCTCACCAGTGATTTTTACAGTGGCATTAGTACCTCTTCCTTTCAGCCGGTACAGTAATTCCTTTTTGTATGCAACCCAACATCCTACTGGCTTTTGCTACTGCTTTGTCGCACTGTTTTGCCACCTTGAGATCCTCAGAAAAAATCACACCAAGGTCCCTCTCCTGGTCCATGCACACCAACCACTCGCCCCCTATCGCATACATTTCCTTTGGATTTCTGCTTCCCAAGTGCATGACACGTGGGAAGCAGTAATCCAGTGTCTGTGCTCACTGGGGCATTGCCCTGTATGTGCTTGTTGTCTATGATGGTGGGTGACACTTGCGTAGCCCTAAGGGAGCCCAGTATGGTCTGTAATGGACCGCATGGCTCACTGATGTGGTCTGCATTTGGTGTGTATGCAAGTGTACCTACCTCGGCATGTGTAGCAGGTCACAAGAGTCTACATACTCTGCACATGTGCTGCCACTGGGGTGCATGTCACACTGAGGCACAGCTGCCATGTGTGTGCATGTTGTTTCCCTTAGGTGGAACAGTAGAGGGATGGTCATCTTGACCCCACATGTGCCTTTGCCTTTGGACAAGGACTGTATCCTGTGGTTTGTCTATTGAGCAGCTACAGTACTGTGTTTCCTGTTCATTATGCAATGCTTGTGAGTTGCTGTAGGCAGGGTTTATCTGTTGCTTACCACGGTCTCACAATGTGTCAGGCATGTTGTTTCATGTGCCTGATCTTGCCCATTGCTGGCAGGGATCTGCAATCTCTTTGAGTGCAGAACTTGCAGTGGTGGCTTGCATGGAGGTGTAGCCTAATGGTTAAAGCACTGGCTCTGTAAATTATGGGCAAGGGTTTGATCCACACTTGTTCTCTTTGTGACTGTGGTGGTTCATTTTGATGGCAGAAAAAGTGCAGGGTCAGCTTTGCATGGCGGACATGCACTTGTATGCTTTATGATGTGTTCTGGGAGCACATTGGGTCTGTGCACATACTATTTGCAATCATGGCCTTCTGAGAACATGTCTTTATGGGTTCTGCTGCAGGACATTGCAAAGGGTCAGACATGCTCACTCTGCAAGTACATGCCACCTGAATCCAGGTATAGCCCAATGGTCCAAGCAGTGACTTAGGCACCAAGAGACAAGGTTTTTGATTCCCACTAGTACTCTCTGTGTGACTGGTAGGAGCATTTTGCAGAGGCACTTTATGTATGTATAATCCTTTGAAGCATGACCTCTATTCCTTGTAGCCTTGGACAAGTCACTTAACCCTCAATTGCCTCAGCATGATCCAAGCTATCACGGCCCCTGTTTGTTAGGTACTTTACCATATTAATGCTACAATGTGAACAGCTATGACTGGAATTATAAAGCAGTATCCCAAATACCATGTATGTAACTAAATATCTACCATACATAGCAAACATGAATCAAGTCTTTCATCATCACTGTGACTCCCCAGCTTTGGCTCCATCACCTCTATGCATAACATGCTCCCATATCCTACCCCTAGGATGGTCACCTGTAGGGCTAATCATACTTCCTTAAGTACTCCATATGATCAGTGTGAGTGACTCTTCTTCCGTTGTTGAATGCACATTTGTCTGGAGAGTTGTAAGGTGTTGGGTGGCTGTGCCAGCTGTGCGACCAACATAGCTGGTCTTGGGGATTTCACTTGGCATGGGCACATGTTTATCTGACACACTACAACTGCATTGGTGTTGTCACATCAGGTACATCAGTGCTGAAACCACATACCACCATTTCATCTACTCTCATCCTTCTTTCAACCCATCTATCTGTATCTGCCAGCTATGTGCAGTAATGTATTCTCTTGCCAGCTGCTACACCATAGACCACACAGGTACATATTCCTCATTTTGATGTATCACTCACGCCTCTACTAGTATTACAACTATTTGATAAACTGAAGAGTAGCAAATCACCTGGATCAGATAGTATACATCCAAGGGTGTTAAAATAACTGAAATATGAGACTGCAGATCTACTATTAGTAATCTATGGGCTATCATTAAAATCATCTGTAATACCTGAAGATTGGAGGATGGCCAATGCAACTCCAATTTTTAAAAAGGGTTCCGGGGTGATCTGGGAAACTACAGGCCAGTGAGCCTGATGTCAGTACCAGGAAAAATGGTAGAAACCTTACAAAGAACAAAATTACTGAACATATAGATAGTCATGGCTTAATGGGAGACAGCCAACTGGGCTTTAGCCAAGGAAGGTCTAGTCTTACTAATCTGTTATGTTTTTTTGAAGGTGTGAATAAACAGGTAGACAAAGGTGAGTCAGTTGATATAGTGTACTGTATCTGGATTTTCAGAAAGCCTTTGTCAAGGTCCCTCATGAGAGATTCTTGGCGAAATTAAAATGTCATGGGATAGGAGGCAGTATATTATTGCGGATCAGGAACTGGTTAAAAGATAGAAAGCAGAGTAGGGCTAAATGGCTTATTTGCTCAGTGGAGAAACATGAATAGTGGAGTACCCCAAGGATCTGTGCTGGGTCTGCTGATTTTTAACATATTCATAAATGA
This sequence comes from Ichthyophis bannanicus, assembly GCA_033557465.1. NCBI lineage: Eukaryota > Metazoa > Chordata > Amphibia > Gymnophiona > Ichthyophiidae > Ichthyophis > Ichthyophis bannanicus. Next base: position 310,231,155 of record CM066032.1, on the reverse strand, counting down.
CATGGAAATGGGAATAATGAGTGAGGTAATCAAATTTGCAGATGACACAAAATTATTCAAAGTTGTTAAAACCCAAGAGGATTGTGAAAAATTGCAAGAGGACCTTGATAAATTGGAAAGCTGAATGTTCAAATGGCAGATGAAATTTAATGTGGACAAGTGCAAAGTTATGCATCTAGGAAAGGATAACCCAAACTATGGTTACATGATGCAAGATTCCACATTAGGAACCACTACCCAGGAAAGAGATTTTTGCATCATCATGGATAACACGTTGAACCCCTCTACCCAGTGTGCAGCGGCAGCCAAGAAAGCAAATAGAATGCTAGGAATAATATGGAAAGGAATAGAGAATAAAACAAAGGATATTATAATGCCTCTGTATCGTTCCATAGTGTGACTGCACCTTGAATATTGTGTGCAATTCTGGTCACCTTATCTTAAAAAGGATATAGCAGAATTAGAAAAGGTACAGAGAAAACCCACCAAAATGGTAAAGGGGGTGGAAGGATAACCCTATGAGGACAGGCTAAAAAAGTTAGGGCTCTTCAACCTGGAAAAGAGATTGCTATGGACCTTTCCTCCAGGAGCTTGTCCAAACCTTTTTTAAACCCAGCTACACTAACAGCTTTTATTACATCTTCCGGTAACAAATTCCAGAGTTTGATTACACATTGGGTGAAAAAATATTTTCTCTTATTAGTCTTAAATAGGTTACCCTGTAGCTTCATTGCATGTCCCCTAGTCTTTCTATATTCTGATGATGTAAACAATTGATCTACGTTTACCCGTTCCACTCCATTCATTAATTTATAGACCTCTATCATATCTCCCCTCAGCCGTCTCTTTTCCTCTTGCAATTTTCCACAATCCTCAAGGGTTTTAAGAAATTTAAATAGTTTTGTGTCATCTGAAGATTTGATAACCACTATTCACCTTTCAACATTGGGGAAATTGGCCATTTAGCCTTACCCTCTGCTTTCTATCTTTTAATCAGTTCCTGATCCACAATAGTACACTGCTTCCTATCCCATGACTTTTTAGTTTTGCCAAAATTCTCCAATGAGGGACCTTGTCAAAGGCTTTGTGAAAGTTCAGATACACTATATCAACTGACTCACCTTTGTCTACCTGATTATTTACACCTTCAGGAAAACATAACAGATTAGTAAGACACGATCTTCCTTATCTAAAGCCATGTTGGCTGTCTCCCATTAAGCCATGACTATCTACATGTTCAGCAATTTTGTTCTTTATGATGGTTTCTACCATTCTTCCCAGTACTGAAGTCAGGCTCACTGGTCTGTAGTTCCCTGGATCACCTCTGGAACCCTTTTAAAAAATTGGTGTTACATTGGCCATCCTCCATCAGGTATTACAGATGATTTTAATGATAGTTCACAGATTACTAATAGTAGATCTGCAATCTCATATTTCAGCTCTTTTAACTCCCTTGGATGTACACCATCCAGTCCAGGTGATGTGCTACTCTTCAGTTTATTAAATAGTTGTAATGCATCTTCCCGGTGTATTGATATTTCTTTCAATTCTTCCACAGTATCACCTTTAAATAACACTTCAGTCATGGGTAACATCCCTACATCTTTCTCAGCAAAGAATTCATTCAGTCTAGCTGCTATGGCCTTGTCCTCTCTTAATGCCCCTTTACCCTCTATCATCTAATGGTCCAACTGACTCTCTCACAGGTGTTTTGCTACGAATGTACCTGAAAAAGTCTTTATTACATGTTTTTGCTTCCACAGCATGCTTCTTCTCAAATTCTCTCTTTGCCTGCCTTATCAATGCCTTGCATCTAACTTGCCAGTGCCTGTGCTGTATCCAGATTTTGTCATTTGGCTTTTATTTCCATTTCTTGAAAGCCTCTCTGACCTCACCTTTAAACCATGTTGGCAGTTTTTTGGTCTTCCTTCCACTTTTCTTAAAGCATGGCATGTAGCTGGTCTGGGCTTTCAAGATAGTATTTTTAAGCAACACCCAAGCTTGATGTACGTCTTTAACCTTTGCAACTGCTCCTTTTAGTTTTTTTCTTTACTATTTTCCTCATTTTATCATAGTCTCCCTTTCAAAAGTTAAAAGGTAGTACTGTGGATTTCTTTACCATCCCCCTCCATTAATTAAATCAAACACGATCACGCTATGATCACTATTGCCAAGTGGCCCCAACACCCTTATCTCTTGCACCAGATCTGGTGTTCCACTAAGGACTAGGTCCAAAATGGCTTCCCCTCTGGTTGGTTCATGAAACAGCTGCTCTAGGAAGCAGTCATTTATTTTATCTAGAAACTTTATCTCCCTAGCATGTCCTGCTGTGATACTGACCCAGTCAATACCAGGGTAGTGGAAATCACCCATTTTATAACTGTGCTGCAACTTTTGTTAGCATCCCTAATTTCTTTGAGCACTTCATCATCCATTTGTTCATTCTGGCAAGGCGGTCGATAGTACATCCCCACTGACATCGCCTTCCCCTTTTTTCAATCCATAGAGCAAAGTTTATTTCCAGCAAAACTTTAATCCTTTCTGACTCAATGCCTTCTCTAACATAGAGTACAACCTCTCCACCAATCTGATCAGCTCTATCATTACGATATAGTTTGTACCCAGGTATCACAGTGACCCATTGGTTGTTCTCCTTCCACCAGGTCTCTGAGATACCAATCATATCTAACCTCTCATTTAGTGCTATATATTCTAACTCTCCCATCTTATTTTTTAGACTTCTAGCATTTGCATACAAGCATTTTATTTATTTATTTATTTATTTATTTATTTATTTAACAGCTTTTCTATACCGCGCTCTTCAATATCAGTGCAGTTTATAAATAACAAATTCTTGCAAAGACAAAGGGAACAGCCTTGTGCATACAATGAAACAGGGTCAATAACTTGGAGCTGCAACTAGGTGAACTATTTACATATCCAGCCACTCAAGCTGTGGTAGGGTAACTATTTTCAAGTTATCTATTAGACCCGACTGAAAGGTTAGGACTGGGTCTTGACAGTTATTACAGTAGACATTATGGATTATCAGTATAAGATTACATCATGGATTATCAGCATATGATTAAAGTGCCAGATGGATGGATTTTAGAGACTGTATTTTATTCATATTAATCTAGCTATTGATAGGAAGGGGTAATTTGGAATCTTTAAGCTCTGTCTGCTCCGTACTCAAGGGCATTTGAGCTACTTTTGTCTTTATTGGAACCTCTTTGCTGATATGCCCTAACTTAATTTTTTTGGTAGTATCCTTCAAGGATACATTGTTCTGAGCCAGGGCCGGCCCGTCCATTGAGCAAGAATGTTGTTTGCACAGGTCCCCATGTTTCAGGGGGCCCCGCGCAAACAACATCCTGAACACCGGTGGCAGGCAGGGCGGCTTAAGATGGAGCTGGAGAGACCCTGGCTCCCTCTAACAGCTGCCGAAGTGAAGCACGTCTTTTCCCTTCACTTTGGCAGCTGTACTGATGTTTAGAATACTGTCATGCTGAGCGTTGGAAACAGGAAGTCCCCTTTGACATCAGTGTGACAGTGTTCTAAACATCAGTATAGCTGCCAAAGTGAAGGGAAAAGGCGCGCTTCACTTTGGCAGCTGTAGAGATGAGCCGGGGCCTTTCCGGCTCTCCCTTAGCTCGCCGCGGGACTCTTTGGAAGGGGAGGGAAGGGGAGAGCTTATACTGGAAATGGGCTGGGGGGTTACTAGGACTTGAAATGGGCTGTGGGGGGGAGGGTTACTAGGACTGGAAATGGGCTGGGGGGTTTGCTAGGACTGGAAATTGGCTGAGTGGATGGGGGGCTTGAACTACAAATATTAGATGGGGAGGGGGCTTGGATTGGAAATGGGCTGTGGAGGGAAGGCTTGAACTGGAAATAGCTGATGGGGAGGGGGTTTGGACTGGAAATGGGCTGTGGGAGGGGAGCTAGGACTTAAAATGGGCTGAGTGGGGGGAACTAGGACAGGAAATGGGCTGATGGAGGGGCTAGGATAGGACTGGACATGGGCTGTTGGGGGGGGCTTGGATTGAAATGGTCTCATGGAGAGGCCAGGAGTGGAAATAGGCTCATGGGGGGCTTGGATTGGAAATGGGATGTGAGGGGAGGGAGCTAGGACTGGAAATGGACTGTTGAGGGAACGCTTGAACTGGAAATAGCTGATGGGAAGGGGGCTTGGACTGGAAATGGGCTGAAGGTGGGGCTAGGATAGGATTGGAAATGGGCTGATGGGGTCTAGGGTTGGAAATGGGCAGATGCAGGGACTAGAAGGGAGTGGATGCTGAGTGGGGCTGGAACTAGAAGGGAGCTGATTTTGGGGGAAGATTAGAATGGGATGGTGCTGGGAGAGTGAAATGGAGAGGGGAAAATTATTTTGTGTGGGAGGGAAGAAAAATCTACAATTGGACGGGTATTGGGAGAGTAAGTGGCAATTGAGGATGGAGGGGTAAAATTTGAGTGGATGAAAAAGGAATAAAGAAAGAGATGGAGGAAAGAGCAAAGGAGAAAGATTATTATGTTAAAGCAGATGTAGAGAGAGAATGGAAAAAAAACTAGAAGAGAGAAGAAAGGACAAACGGACAGCAGACAATGGAGAGTTAGCAGAACACACGAAGAAATCAGAAAAAAGTGGCTGGACCAATTGCAACTGAAAAAGAAATGCACAAAAGGTAGAAAAATATCTCTTTATTTTGACTTTATTAACTGGACTATGTCAGCTCTGGGAAATGTGCATCATTAACATCTGCACTTTGTTTAGTGCAAGAGGAAATTCATTTATTGTTTTATTTCTACAGTTTGTTGTACATTCCAAGTGTGGCTTATGGGGTTCCCAGTTTAATTATTGTCTTCCTATTTCTAAATTGTGATCCCTTGTTCTTTGTTTGGTGATGGACTATATTCTGCATGTGTAAATGAGCTGAGATATTCTGTTTATGTAGTTTCTATTTGACATTGATACTTGTTCTCTTTCCCCAGTAGGTCATATATTGTTATTCTCTGAAATGTATTGGTTTAATATTTGCAGTGTTGCCTTTTGATAGGTAGAGTATGGTGCTTTGTGAGTCCTGATAGTGCTGTTACGATATGGCGGGTTTGCTATGGGTTCTAAATGGGCAGTGTTTGTAGTAGTTCCTAATGTGCCTGGAGGTTGGCACTGGATTATAGTAATGTAGAAATCTTTTAGTCTGTCTTTATCCATATACCAACTTTTAGTAAACATGCCTCTTAATGAGTATGTTAACATTATGCAAATGAGGTCCCTTATGCAAATGAGGCCCCACATCAAGTCTCCGCACATGGCCCCGCACCCCCCCTTGGGCCGCCACTGTTCTGAGCCATGCACTCTTGGGTGACTGTCAGCTCTCTCCTATTATCTAGTTTAAAAAATGCTCTATCTTCTTTTTAAAGGTTAATGCCAGCAGCCTGGTTCCATCCCAGTTAAGGTGAAGCCCATCCCTTCAGAAGAGCTCCTCCTTTGCCCATAATGTTTCCCAGTTGCTAACAAATCTAAAACCCTCATCCTTGCACCATTGTCTCATCCACACATTGAGACTCCGGAGCTCTGACTTCTTTTGGGTCCTGTGCATGGGACAGGAAGCATTTCGGAGAATGCTACCCTGGAAGTTCTGGATTTCAACTTCCTACCTAAAAGCCTACATTTACAGGCATGTTTACTAAAGTCCGTTGCTGTGCGGGTCCCCGTTAGTGTGCTGGTGCCATATAAGGAGTGGGCGGGCCAGGCAGAAAAAGGAAAAAAACGGACCGTAGGTTTGTGAGTCGCGCTAATGTGCGGGTCCCACATTAGCGCGTGAGAAGGCTAAGTGGGGTGCTGCTGCACAACCAAACAACAAAGCCGTAGTACAACGGTGAAGACATTGACCTATGGTGCAGGGTCCAGGGGTTCAAACCCCCATTGCACCCAACAAAAAAGACCAGCTGAGGCATCAAATTTTATGGGCAAAAGTGGTGTAGGAGGCATATTGATTATGGGCGGCAGAAGGCGGCGCACCTATTTTTTTAAACGGCATGAGACGGCGCACTGTTTATTGTGGGCGGCAGAGGGCGGCGCGCTGTTAAGGTTGGGCGGCAGAGGGCGGCGCACTGATAAAATTGGTCAACAGAAGGCGGCGAGCCGGTGGGCAGAAGGCGGCGCGCTGATGTGTGAGGGGGCAGCCCAATAGTGGGAGGGATAAGTGGCGCGCTGATGTGAAAATAGCAGGAATGGAGCCATAGGACAATGGTTAAGACACTGACCACCCATGCAGGCATCATGGGTTCAATTCCCCCCAGTGCCCATTGAAGACAGCTGGCTGAGGCAGTATTTTAAGGGGCATGCCCATGTTGGGCACTGTTAATGTTACGCGCCAGAAGGCGGCGCGCTGTTAATTGTAATTTTGTGCGCCACAAGACGGCGCGCCAATGGCTACAAGGCTGCGCGCTGCTGATCAAACACAGGAACAGAGCCACAGCACAATGGTGAAGACACTGAGCAATGGTGCAGGGGCCATGTGTTCAATCCCTCACAAAGCCCAGAGAAAAAGGCTAGCTGAGGCAGTATGTTTTATGTTGGGGAGAGCTGTAGGAGGCTCTATAATTTTAGTTTTATGATAACTACTAGCAAACGCACTCTCACAGCATATTAATATAGGGCCGCCCATAAGGCACATGTTACAGTGCACCGTCTGCCAAGGCACCCTAGAATGTCCCCTATAGGGCAGCATGTATGTTGCGACACAGGATAATGTATGGTGCACCCTATATGGATGGCAACCATACAGTGCCCTATAGGGCGCCCCATAAAGCACCCTCAGAGGCACCTTATGGGTACAGTACACTGAGGGTGCTATTGCTGACATCAACATATGTACAGTAAACTAAAAAATATGCTTTGAACACCTGTCTCACAGAACCCCAATGTGGGTTTGAACTCATCACCTCTGGCTGCACAGGCAGTGACCTAACCATAGCTGTATGGAAGCCCCTGGCTAGCTGCAGATAGCCTGCATGTCATCTCACAGATAGTATGCCAGGGTAAACAGGATAGGGTTAGGCCACATGTACCCATGATGCACTGCACATGCAAATTAGCTGTCCACAGATGGACACAAGATGGGAAATGCACCCCCACAGCACCTCGGCCCTGTTGGGGGACGTTACCGGGTGCACCCACACAGCAACTCGGCCTGGTAGGGGGCACTGACCGGGTGTTTTACTGGCACAAAGTAGCTACACAACGTTACATCGTGCTGGTTCTGGCCTCACCCTGAGTGTACAATGAGGCGCCCAGGACCAGGTCTACAACACGTTCCATGGCTGATGGAGGCCAAGCGGGAGTTCCAAAGCAGTGTTAATGTGTAAGCTAGCTAGTTTCTGCATCAAACACCATGGATATCCCAGTCAGGCACAGCCGTAGCCCCCCCCCCCCCCCCCAGGGCTGCCCCCAGAGACAAACATGGTCCCCCATCAAGAGATCCACACTCTACCTCCCTGCAAAGGTGGCAGTAGAGGGCAACATCAACCCCAGTCCTGCTGAGGAACACCCCCCCACACACAGCCATAACACAATAACAGACAAACATATGACCAGGTATGGTAGGTTGCACCCCACCACCAGGTATTCCCCTGCAGCAAGCCAACTGCACCCTGCAAGCCATTCCAGCAAACCACATACCATCTACAAACAGTCTGCTGGTTAGTCCATAGTGCATGCTCCCAGTGGAGACACATGCACACAGAACTGGGCTGCCAGCATACACAGCAAGCAGATAACTCAGTGACTGGGCCCCAAATAGATACCCATATGTATCACATGAGAGAAAGACTGTACAGCACTATGGGGGTGCCTAGCCATGCTGTGGTCACTGCACAGTCAGGGTGAGCGTGATCTCCCAGAAGGACATGCTTTGGCCACCCTGTCTGTGTAGGTGGTGGCCGGACACTACAGTGTCCCTGCCAGTGCCCTATGCCCGGTGCAGATGCATTCTGCCCAGGCCACCCTGTCCTGGCTATACCCATGGTACCGTGCACCTCATTATGCACATTGGCAGTGTGGGCTGTGGAAGGGGCTTGCTGCCAACACCCACGGTATAGACAAACACACACTTCCACACCTATGCCATCATGGTGCTACTATTGAGAAGGTAATCAGCCTTGCCCACCAAGACCGCTCCTGAGCACGGCAAGGCATGGATATGGTAGGCAGTACAGCTGGTGGCCACTCCCCAGGGTGGTAAACAGCGTCAGAGGCCAGGCCTGGAGCACGCACCGCAAACACCTAACAGATTGTTCGGATGGGGTCAACTAGCAGTATGTGTGGAACTAGCAAACATCTCAGAGCTGTGTATCATATACCTCAGGTGTAGGGTGACATTGGTAGGACATGCAGGGTTCAATGGTTTGCCTCTCCAGGAGACATTGGTCAATGAGGCCTGTGGGTGGGTGTGGGTGTGGGTGTGTCTGCCCCTGATGGCTGCTGCTTTACGGCACAGATTCCCAACTCCAGTCCAGGTTTGCATCACACTGTTCTGGTTTTCCTGCTGTCCCTCATGGATATGCATGAGCTACATCTACATACCATGGGTGTGGTGCATAGATATACAGCACAGGCATTTGTATGAGTGCCATCATGGGACCTGACTGGTGTGTGCCCCACCAGGACTGCATTGTGTGATTCTGCTCTGGGTACTGGCCCTGTTCATGGTGTGTGTGCTCAGTGGGGTAAAGATAGACGTATTGCCATTGCATATGTCCTCCCCAGGAAAGGTATGCCCTTACTATCACTGTTTAATTGGGGGAAAAAGATTAGCGGTTGCCCCAGTTGGGCTTTGAACCTGTGACCCTCTGCTCTTGTATACAGTGTCTGTGTGCACTGCACCACCGTGTATCCACAGATTGGGTGATTTCCCTGGAATGTCCATGACTGTGGATCCGGTAGGGCCTGTGTTGCAGTGGACTGTGCCAGCCTGCACATGACTGGGCCTCTGTCTTCTGTGGCTAGCAGCCACTGCCCCCTGCACCACATGTCCTCGTCCGCCAACATGCTGGCATGAGCTTCTCTCAGAAAAAGCAGATGACCTGATTGCAATGTGGCAGTACGGGACTGCATTTGGGTGACTTGGCTGTAGGTAATGCCAATTGTTGTGGTGTGTGTGCGCGTTGTTGGGTAAAATATGGGTGCTCTCCCCATGCTTATGTTCCCTGCAATACAGGGGTGTCTGCGCTATCTGTGTTCAGTGGTGGGTAAAATATAGGGATTGGGCTGGCACGTACCCCAGCTGGGCTTTGAACCTCTGACCCTCTGGTTCTAGAGGTACTGACTCTGTCCGCTGCACCACACTATGGCCACAGAAACAGTGCAGCCCCTGGAGGTAGTAAGCTTAGCAGAATGGAGTCACAAACCCTGCTCTATGCAATTTTACTGTGGGCATATGCACCCTGTCTGGTGACAAACGTGCACATAAACCCCGGAAATGGCTACGGGAAATGGGGGACAAGATATCACCGTGCTGGGCAACAGTGATATTAATGGGCAACCATACCAAACACTCCCAGGAAAGCTCCAAACAAAGGAAATGTTTTTTGGAAGAGACTCGGCTCCGTAAACCCTTCAAAAGTTCATTTCTTTTTTCTGGAGTTTTGCTGGGTGTGTTTTCTGTATTTGCCCATCACTATAACTGTTCCCCAGCTGAATTACTGTTTTTAATAGTTCTGTTGTGGTCATTTTCTATTTGTATTTGCACTTTTGTGCTGTGCACATGTATCACACTGCTCACGTTTTGCTGGTTTCCCGGTTTTCCTGTACATTGCTGACGGAAATGGTTTCTCTTCCCTTTAAATGCTTTCTACCGCGAGTGTTTCACTCGCGGTAGTTTTTACATGCAAATTCGGGCCCGATACTGTGCGGGGAGCCTCTCCCCTCCCACTCTCCACCCATTGACCCCGTCCCTCCGCCCCTCCGGAGCTTCCTCCGCCCTCCTTTCGCCGTTCCACGCCTCTATCGGAAATTTGCGGGCCGCACTTGTACGGGGCCCGTTAGTGAGCCGCGTACCTGTGCGGGGGTGACACGCACATGTGCGGGTCGTTTAAACGCGTTTCTGCGCGTTTCAGTGCCGCGTTGCCGTGTGCTATTTTGCGGGGCGCTATTTTGCGGACTTTAGTAAACATGCCCCTTAGCCTCCAGAGCCTCCCTACCACATTTTCCTATGCCATTGGTACCAACATGTACCAAGACAGCAGATGCCTTCATTCTAAAGAGTCTCCTATACGTTTCGGCAGTTGCCTTCTTCGGGGGTATGCAGCTTAAAACATAATATAAAGACAGTAATAAAATATAATTTAAAAAATATAATTAAAATCATAATTAATAATCAATAAAATAATGAATAACTAAATAACATATAAATAAATAATGAGAAATAAAAATAAAATAAATAAAAAAAATTTTAAAAGTAGAAACAGGCGTGACAATTATAAATGATTAATCGCTAGGCAGGTACATATGATTAAAAAGAACATAAAAACTGTGGGGTATGTTTACTAAGCAGTCTTGACGTGCATCCGATGCTAGTGTGCAGGATGCCATAAAAGGAGTAGGTGTTCCGGTCTAAATGTAGCAAACCGGGATTATCGTGCGATAACGAGCACTGCACACATTATCTGGCAAAAGATTGAGCTATGCGCGTTAACGTGCGTTAATCTTAAGTAGGCGCGCTGACATGGAAACAGAGCAGCAGAGGTGTAGCACAGTGGTTAATACACTGACTGATGGTACAGGGGGAATAGGTTCAATCCTGCAGTGTGCCTAGTGAATAAGGCTGGCTGAGGCATTGCCCTTTATGTTTCAGCAGTGCTTTGTGAGGCATTTTATTTTTATTTTAATTAGTGCTGCCAAAAAACACACTTTCATAGTTCCGTAACCTAAGGTAACGCATAAGGCGCCCTATAAGGCACTCCAGAGGGCACATTATAAAGTGCACTGTCCGTCAAGGCACCCTATAATGTCCCCTATAGGACACCTTATAAGGTGCTTTATAGGGCGCCTTATAAGGAGCTTTATAGGGCAGCTTATGAGGCGCCGTATAAGGTGCCTTATAAGGCACTTTATGGGGCACCTTAAGGTTACAGCACTGTGAGGATGTGTTTGCTGGAAGCACTAATTTACATTAAAAATAGACAATGCTTTGGACAGCCCTATCAAATAACCCCACTGTGGGATCAAACCCATGACCGCTGGCATCCACAGGCAGTGAAGTAACCAGTGGGTTACTAATACACCCCTGCCTGGCTACAGAGGGACTGCAGGTCACCACACCAACTGTCTGCTGTTGTTACCAGGATAGGGTTAATCCATCCATACCCATGATGCACTGCACATGCAGATCAGCAGTCTACAGATGATCACAAGATGGGGTATGCACCCCCACAGCACCTCGGCCTGGTAGGGGGAACTGACCGTGTGTGTTACTGGCACAGAGTAGCTACAGACCGTCACATTGTGCGGGTACTGTGCTCACCCTGAGGGTGAGGTAGGGCAACCAGCACCATGTCCACAGCACCTGGTTTAGTTGAGTTGGCTATACTGCAGGTTGCTATTAGTACTACTGTATGATAGGTAATCTTTGCAGACATACCTAGGATACATCTGTGTTCATCTATATTTCCCAGCTGCGTTTAGACCTTGTGGACTATGATGCACCCAGAATAGTGCATATCCTGTGTGGGTGCCATGGTCACATGATTTAAGTGACAGGGTGGTCTTTGGACCCATAGGCGGATTATGTAGTACCACCCAACCTGCTCTCTGGGGCTCAGGGTGGGGGACAGGATCTCCCACCAACAGATCCACATTCCACATCCCTGCAATGGTGACAATAGAGGGGACCATCAACCCCAGTCCGGCTGGGGAACAGACACCCTACAGGGCAGTCAATGCAGGTCTGTATGCATCCATAAAGCAAGAGCAGACAGACAGTAGGACTGGAAATGCTCAGCTGCCCCACCACTATCTGACAGTCTCCTGCCGCTGCACCCTGCAAGGTGTTCCAGCCATACACATACTAACTGCAGACAGTCTGCTAGCTAGTCCATAATGCATGTTCCTGGAGAAAATGTGTGCACCCAAAACTGGGATGTGAGCACACCCACCAAGCAGATAAGTCAGTGATGAAGCCCCACCCCAAAAAAAAAAAACCATACATATCACTGAAGAAAAATTCAAAATAGCACTATGGGGGAACCTAGCCATGCCATGGTCACTGTTCAGTCAGGGTGAGAGTGACCTCCCAACAGGACATGCTATGGCCACCCTGTCCATGCAGGTTGTGGCCAGGCACTACAATGTCCGAGTCATTGCCCTATGCCCTGTGCAGATGCATCCAGGCCAGGCCACACTGTCCAGGCTATACCCACAGTACCTTGCTCCTCATTATGCACATTGGCAGGCTAACACTGGCAACAGTGCAAGCAGTGTGGGCTGAGTAAGGTGTTGGCAGCCACTACACACTGGATAGACAGACACACACTCCCACACCTATGCCAGCATTGTGCAACTATAGAGGCTCTTGGCAGCCCTGGCCACCGCACCAGTCCTGGGCACAGTGCAGGCATGGCTATGGTACGCAATACTGTTGGGGTCAATCCCCAGGGTGGTGAACACTGTCAGACCCCAGACCTGACACACACTCCACAGACATCAGAGAGGTTGGTATGATACAGCTCAATGAGCAGATTGTGCTTAACTTAGGAATTGCTATCTGCCAGTAATCATAGCAACCTTTTGATATATGTGTACCGTATTCCCAGGTTTAGGGTGGCATTGCTAAGGTATGCAAGTGCTAGTATTGGGAGATGCATGCAGGTCCCAACATCCTGCCTCTCCAGGAGGCTTTGGATAATGGAGCCTGTGGGTACGGGTGTGTCTGCCCCTGCTGGCCGCTGCTCTAGGGCAGAGGTTCCCAACTCCAGTCCTGGTGGGCAAACACTGTTCGGGTTTTCATGCTGTCCCTAATGAATATGCATGAGATACATCTGCATACCATGGGGGCAGTGCATAGAAATGCAGCACAGCCATATTTATTAGAGGCAGCATGGAACCTGAATGGTGTTTGGCCCTCCAGGACTGCATTTGGGAGACTCTGCTCTAGGTAATGCGCATGTTTATGGTGTCTGTGCTCTGTAGGGTAAAATGTAGGCATTTTGGGATGTTTATGTTATCTGCAATAAAGGTTCTGTCTGTATTACCACGTTTTATTAGAGGGTGAAATATGGGGACTGGGTTGGCAGGAACCACAGCTGGGACTTGAACCTGTGACCTTCTGCTCCTGAACACACTGGCTGTGTGTATTGCAACACCTTGTTGCCGCAGAGACAGTGCATTCCCTATGGATAGCATGACTGTTCGTTAGACAGGGTCTGTCTGTTGCAGTGCAGGGCACCCACCTACACAGGGCTAGGCCATGGTCTGCTCTGGGCAGCTGCCACTGCCCCCTCCACCACCAGTACCCCTCTGCCACCATGCTGACATGCCGTTCTGCTGGTGGTGCGCAGTCTCAGGCCATCCAGTGTGCAGGTAGGCGATTGCCTATGGTGCGGTTCTGGGGTAGGGGTGCCTGCATAGCTGTCCACGCTTCCCCCCAGCTCTGTGTTTTAAAAGAACTGTCCATGTATTTTAAAAAAACACAAAATACCCCGACCATCTGTTTTAAAAAAAGGGGGAGACTGAACTTCTTTTAAACACATTGGGGTATGTTTACTAAACTGCGGTAACGTTACAGACCGCGCATTAGGTAACGTTAACGATCATCAGGTAACGTTAACGCGTGGTAGGTAATGTTAACGCGCGTTAATGTTACCTAACGAGCGTTAGCGTTCCTGGCTGAGGGTGGAGAGAGGGAAGAGAGAAGGGGTCAATGGGCGGGGAGTGGGTGGGGAGAGGCTCCCTGCACACTAACGCGCTGAACTGAAGGGCTGAATCCTACCGCAAATGAAAACCTGCCGTTAGATGCACATTTGCAGGAGAGAGAAGCCATTTCAGTGTCAACAATGTACAGCATAGGCAGGGAGCCCAAGAAACGTGATAGTAGTGCTCCATTTTCAGCAACAGCATAGTGTCCAAGTATGAAAGGCCACTATGGCGATGGTGCAAATGGGGCATAGGGGGCTGCAGGCGGGACATGTAGCGGGGGAAGCTGGGGCACAGGGTGGACTAGGCGGGTGCCTAGGTGGCACATAGGAACATAGAAACCGGAAATCAGCATGACAGCAGCTGACAAAGGCCAAACACAATCCACCTACATCTACCTGGTCTACCCAAGCTAACAGTTGCCAGGGCACTGACCTAACATCCCCCCAGCCAACCCTCCCCCAAGTGGAAAGGACATACTATTGGTAGGCGGTGATGGGGGGGATGTGAGGATGCTCATATGCCCCCTGCCAAAAACCCCGCTCCCTAGGCGACCACCTACCCACACAGTGGATGGCCCAGGACTGCGCACTACCAGCACCGACAGCATATGATCATGTCAGCATGGCAGGGGTGTGTGTGCCTGTGCTGGAGGGGGCAGTGGCACCTTCCTGCAGTGGACCTAGGCCAAGCCCTGTACCAGTATGTGATGTGCAGTGCAACATAAAAGGTCTGTCTGAGGAAAAGTACAGGTAACCCTAGGGACTACCACACATGTGTGGTACAGTATACCCAGCCAGTGTGTCCAGAAGCAGAGGATCACAAGTTCAAGTCCCAGCTGTGGTTCCTGCAGAGCATGGCCCTATATTTTACCCTACAATGCAGATACAACAGCAACATGTGCAAAGCCCAAAGCAGCAGCGAACAGGGGTACAAACACCCACTCACACAGGTTCCATAATCCAAAGATCCATGGAAAGTCAGGCTGTTGGCCTCAGCATTGAGCTGCAGTTATCACCAAAGCACTACTACTACCTCCTGCACAGTTTAGCAATGTCAGCACTGTGATCAGGACCAGTGTGGTGGGCAGGATTGCCAACCACCCCTATCTTTTCACAATGCTGCCATAGGAATGTGTGTGTGTGTATGTCTATCCATTGTTCTGTGGTGCCCACCCCTCTCTGGGCCCAAAATGTCCCACTGCTACAAGCGTTAGCCTTGATATGTGCATAATGAGGAGCAAGGTGTTGTGGGTATGGCCCGGACAGGGCGGATTGGCCAGGATGCATCTTCACAGGGTGTGGGGCAATGGCTGGAACACTGTAGTGCCTGACCACCGCCTGCATGGACAGGGTGGCCACAGCATGTCATGCTGGGAGGGCACTCACTCTAACTGAGCAGTGACCATGACATGTCTAGGTTCCCACGTAGTGCTCCATTCTTATTATCTTTAGTGATACTTTTGTGGTTCCAGTGTTTGGGTTTCAATCACTGAGATGCCTGCTTGGTGTACATAGTTCCTCTGTGAGCATGCACTATGGACTGGCTAGTTGACTGTCTGCAGTTAGACTGTGCTTGGTTGGAATACCTGTAAGGTGCAGTCTGATTATGCTGTCTGCTGGTGACTGGCAGATTGTGGTGTGAGGCAGTTGGAGTTTTCCAGAGCTGACCCCCAGCATTGCTGCTGGTATGCCACTGCCCCAACCACAGGTATGGCTCTGGCCCACCAACCCTGGAGGGCTGTGTTATTCCAGCAGGATGGAGATTGTTTCATGGGGGCTGGGGCACCTGTTCCTTACCTACAAAGAGGGGTGATTATGAGCCCTTTGGGGTATGTAGTGTATACCACTTAGACCTATAAAGGCACTGCTACAGAAACCCCTCTGCCCTGATAACAGCTGCCCATGTCAGCCAGACCCAAACACAGCCATCAATTAAGGGTTTTTAGAGCAATATAACCAGAAAAATTAGAAAATTGCCCAAAATATTGCAAATACTGATATACACAAACTTAATATATCAAAATGTGATCAAAAACATATAACCAAAAATTTTGAATTTTTTGTATTTGGATATAGGTCTCAGAATGAATGGGGGAGGATAGCTACAGGCCACAACAACTGAAAAGCATGAGAAATTCCTGACCCCTTCCTTACATCAAGGACCTTTACAATCCAATTTTTTCTTCTAACTAAAAATGTCTTTTAGAACTTTAGATTATCAACAGCAGATTTAACAAAAGTATGAGCTCTGCAAACTCTCTTCAGTAGATGACTACTAACTGATCATCTGTTGTTTTACTTATAACACATCAAGAGAGAGACTGTTGGTTTTTGAAAATAAGTCCAGGTTATTAACATCCCCTCTATAGTAGGAGAAAAGCCAGAGCGGTTTCACAACTCCCTGAATCCTTTCCGTCATAAATGACCTATGACATTTCAGGGCCGAGGCTATTGGCTTGAAAGAGTCCAAACGACTTATCTGTGATAAAGATGAAAAATCCAACCAAGTCTCTCTATTCCCAACGCAGACTTCCAGCGCTGACGCGTTTCACCGCTTCCGCGGTTTGCATAACACGCCGTGAGAACCCTATCTCCCCCGATGAAACCGCGGAAGCGGTGAAACGCATCAGCGCTGGAAGTCTGCGTCGGGAATAGAGAGACTTGGTTGGATTTTTCATCTTTATCACAGATAAGTCGTTTGGACTCTTTCAAGCCAATAGCCTCGGCCCTGAAATGTCATAGGTCATTTATGACGGAAAGGATTCAGGGAGTTGTGAAACCGCTCTGGCTTTTCTCCTACTATAGAGGGGATGTTAATAACCTGGACTTATTTTCAAAAACCAACAGTCTCTCTCTTGATGTGTTATAAGTAAAACAACAGATAATCAGTTAGTAGTCATCTACTGAAGAGAGTTTGCAGAGCTCATACTTTTGTTAAATCTGCTGTTGATAATCTAAAGTTCTAAAAGACATTTTTAGTTAGAAGAAAAAATTGGATTGTAGAGGTCCTTGATGTAAGGAAGGGGTCAGGAATTTCTCAGGCTTTTCAGTTGTTGTGGCCTGTAGCTATCCTCCCCCATTCATTCTGAGACCTATATCCAAATACAAAAAATTCAAAATTTTTGGTTATATGTTTTTGATCACATTTTGATATATTAAGTTTGTGTATATCAGTATTTGCAATATTTTGGGCAATTTTCTAATTTTTCTGGTTATATTGCTCTAAAAGCCCTTAATTGATGGATTTGTCTAGTACAAAAATAGAAGGGGCATGGAAGGAAACAATGAGTTTCACAGAAGCTTATATTTCAGATATGTGTAAGGACCCGACACCTTTTACAGTTCATGATTCACCAGCAGATGATGGAGAGTTAGCGGATTGGGATTCAATTTTGAAACTGGAGAAACGTATTGCTAAGTTAGAATTACACTGTTTTTCTTTCATTGAATATCTTCGTCGCCAACACATACCTCGTGGACTGCGTGTCTACAAAGAACCTAAAATGTTTCAGACTGACTCCGTGTTTGTAACAAAATGGAATCAAATACTTAGAAAGTGTTCACAAGACCTCATGGTATTGTTAGTCGAGGCTATAAAACCATTGTTAGATGATCTACAATTAGAAGTTCGAACGTCCTTAGACAAATTGAAGACCTCGACCTCTCCAGAGAATTTTTCAAAGCATACGAGTGAACGAAACACACAAGTAGATAAGATCCGAGATGAAACTAAAAAACTCAAAATGCAGAAATTAGCACGGGACCAAGCAGATCATACCACTGGGTATGTTTACCCGTGGATGAATCCTAAAAGAAAAATAAAGGCCTCACGTCGTAAGGTAGAGCTTGACACTCAATCAGAAGATTCTCAATCCACTGGGTCCACCAGAAGTGCCAAGAATGATTTTTTAGGCAACGGAGAGTCAGATTTCAAACGAAAAAAAGACAAATTGAAAGAGAAGCCCAAAGGGCAGAACAGAGTTTCTCCACATCACAAAGCTCAAGATCAACATTAGATCAGTCCCTAGTGGTAAATATTTCTTCATTTCCTCTGTCTGATGCTCAGCATAGTCTTTTCAATAAAGGCCTTTCATACATACCCAGCATTAGACATGATGAGTTTCAATTTCGCTTAGATTTTGAACGGTTTATGCGAAAGCTTCATTTAAAAATGTATTTTTCGGAGGCACCCACTCTTGGTCCCTATGTCGAGTCACCTATAGAGGAGGAGTCACCAGGCCGAATATCATTGCCACTTACTTCTACTTGGACTCCGCCGGGTCCTGTTCCAGCTCCTCTGCTGTTATATAGAGACCTAGTATTAAGAGATGTTAGCCAATTGGAATGTAATTCTCGCCTTGTGCGTAATACTCTTTCTAAAGATGAGAGAGATGCTCTTTCTTCATTGAAAACAAGCACTGATTTAGTAATTCGAAGGGCAGATAAGGGAGGGGCGATTGTCCTCCAGGATCGTACACACTATCTTGAAGAGGCTCAACGTCAGCTGTCAGATACTTCCACCTATTTGATTTTGAACCAAGATCCTACTTATGAGTTGCAGGAGGCCATTAGACAATTAACAACACAAGCACTGCAAGACAAGTTGTTAACAAAAAAAGAATGGACTTATCTTAATGTGTCTGATCCTAGTTTTGCCAAGTTTTATTTAGTACCGAAAATTCACAAACAGCTTCATAAGCCCCCAGGTCACCCCATCGTTTCCACTAAGGGCACGTTGCTTGAGCCATTGTCCACCTTTCTTGATTCCTATCTAAGGCCACTGTTGCGATCAATCCCTTCTTACATCCGAGATACAACGCATTTTCTTCAACAACTATCACAATATGACCAGCTAGCAACAGTTCCTACCACGTTATTAATAACTTTAGACGTCGTGTCGCTTTATACATGTATTCCTCAAGCAGCGGCGTTGTCTAGTGTGATGACTGCTTTGGTTGACAGAAAGGATCTGTCAGCCAATCAACTTTCATTGTTGGAGCGCCTTGCCCAGTTGGTTTTATTTCAGAATTTTTTTCTTTTTGAAAAGGTTCTTTATCAGCAGATAGCCGGAGTGGCGATGGGGGCTACGGTGGCCCCGTCAGTAGCCAACTTATTTATGGCCGATTTTGAGAGGACATGGCTTTATCCTTCTGAATTTTGGTGCCATATTCCATTCTGGGGCCGCTACATAGATGACGTATTTATGTTATGGACAGCCTCTGAAGCTCAATTTAATCTATTTTTCCAATGGCTTAATCAGTGTGATCCCAACATACAATTTACAAGCACTAGAGCTTTTGATAGGATCACATATCTCGATCTGGAAATTCACAGAGGTCTATCATCCTGGGAAACAACGGTATTCAAGAAGGAAGTGGCTAGAAATGCACTACTACATTATGATAGTGCACATCCTATTCCGCTTAAAAATAGTCTACCTTTCTCTCAATTTTTACGGTTTCGACGGAACTGTTCAGATTTACAAGATTTTCGGTCTCATTCTAAACAGTTGCAACAAAATTTTTGTGATCGGGGATATCCTAGAGAGGTGGTGCAACAAGCTTATACCCATGCCTTTTTTTACAATCGCACTTTGCTGTTACATGAGAAGCGCTTAGAAGTTGCTAGGGAAGAACATATTAATTTTGTCTCTAAATTTTCTCCGTTAAGTATGAAGCTTAAAAAGATTCTAAACCGACATAGTAATATTCTTAGTCATCTGCCAGGCTTAGAGGATAAATCTATCCGCTGTGTTTGGCAACGGAACAGAAACCTCAAGGAATTACTGAGCCCTACAGAGCTGCGTCCACTCCCTCAACTTAGACCCCCCGGAGTAGCTACTATTCAGGCTGGCCATATTAAATGTGATAATTGTGCTATTTGTAGCATCACGTTGGAACTTACACAGTTCGTTTATCATGGCGTCACATATCAAATACATACTCAGACAGATTGCACCTCCACGTATGTAGTGTACGCCATACAATGCCCCTGTCAACTTCTCTATATCGGCAAAACCATTCGAGCATTTAAAATACGTATGGGTGAACATCGTAGTCGCCTTCATTGCCGAAAACTAGAAGCGCCGATAGTGGCTCATTGCTTGGCCCTGAGTCACCGGTTTGACCAGCTCCGCTGTTTTTGTATTGATCAGACCCTCAAAGGGTCGATGGGAAAACCCAGGGATCAAAGTTTGATATTAAATGAACAACGTTGGATTTATCGTCTACAAACAGTTAGCCCAGGGGGTCTCAACTCTCAGATAGACTGGTCAGTATGCACATAACAGACAGTTTTTGGTTTTCATCTTCTATCTATTATTTTTTATTGGAGCGATGAAGAATTTCCCTATTGGTGGGCTAAACTTCAGAGACTGTTTTGGCCTCCCATTTTCTAATCACAGTTCTAATTACAATGCATATAATGTAGAGAGCTGTTTGTTGATAGGCTGCTTCCGGTTTACTCTGGATTGCTTAAAAATTGGCAGCGGACATGCTTTCATACGCATGTGCGGCGTCTTTTTGGCTCTGGATACAATGTTGCAAGGTAAAGCCAGGAGGTCTGTCCGTTTGATCTCATGAACAATTCCATAATGTGTTAAAAAGAATATAGAGGGGTCTGTTCTTACTGTATTTGCTATAGTTTTGCATTTCATTACTGGTTCATATTCTCTTTTTTCTAAGCTGTTTATTGAAAGATTTTTTACAAACCTGCACAACATGCCGTGAGAACCCTATCTCCCCCGATGAAACCGCGGAAGCGGTGAAACGCGTCAGCGCTGGAAGTCTGCGTCGGGAATAGAGAGACTTGGTTGGATTTTTCATCTTTATCACAGATAAGTCGTTTGGACTCTTTCAAGCCAATAGCCTCGGCCCTGAAATGTCATAGGTCATTTATGACGGAAAGGATTCAGGGAGTTGTGAAACCGCTCTGGCTTTTCTCCTACTATAGAGGGGATGTTAATAACCTGGACTTATTTTCAAAAACCAAAGGTCTCTCTCTTGATGTGTTATAAGTAAAACAACAGATAATCAGTTAGTAGTCATCTACTGAAGAGAGTTTGCAGAGCTCATACTTTTGTTAAATCTGCTGTTGATAATCTAAAGTTCTAAAAGACATTTTTAGTTAGAAGAAAAAATTGGATTGTAAAGGTCCTTGATGTAAGGAAGGGGTCAGGAATTTCTCAGGCTTTTCAGTTGTTGTGGCCTGTAGCTATCCTCCCCCATTCATTCTGAGACCTATATCCAAATACAAAAAATTCAAAATTTTTGGTTATATGTTTTTGATCACATTTTGATATATTAAGCTTGTGCATATCAGTATTTGCAATATTTTGGGCAAGACCCTAACACAGGACACACACTAATCTGCATGGTGTCTGGTCCAAGAAGATCACATGTGACTGCAGGATACAGATAGACATCAAATTACCATCAGCTGCACTGCAAGGAACACCTGTCACACTGGTAGTGATGAGAATGTACAGCAGGGCCTATCTCTAGCACCACATGTACTGCGGACCTAGTGCTGGGCACCCATCCTATCCCTCAGGGTGAACACAGAACCTGCACAATGGCATGGTCTGTAGCTACTCTATGACAGTATCACACACTGTCAGTTTGTCTTTCCAAGCTGAGGTACCAGAGAGGTGCAGACCCCATTTGCTGATCAGCTGTAGACAGCTATTCAGCATGTGCATTGCATCATGGGTACTGATGGGGTTACCCTATCCTGGCACTCAGAGCAGACAGTTTGTGCGGTGACCTGCAGTCCTTCTATACCCAGCCATTGCTGTGACATACACCACGGAGGTATAGCCTACTGGTTAATACAATTCCATTCTTGGCAGTGTTCATGGGTTCAATTCCTCATTGTTCCCTCCTCTCATGCCTGTCCTACTCAAATAGTATGCATGCTTGTAACAGGCAGATTTGTGCTGCCAGCCCATAATACCTTCACCACAATTGCCAACATTCTCTCGGTCCGTCTATCTGCTTCTGTCAGCTGTGTAGAGTCCTGTCTGCTGTGCAGGCTGTCACCCCATGTCCTGCACTGCTACCCTTTCCTGCATTGTGCCTCTTCATGCTTGCCTCGCCTGTGCCTGATCTGCATGGCACCACCACTCCTCTGTCCACCCATCATTGTAACTATCCTTCCTCCTTCACTGGGGGACATGTATTCCCATCGTCTACCACCAACTGTCTTTCCAGTACTTTACATTGCCAACACCCTGTGCTGTGGTACAGTTGCCCCCACCATGTTTGTCATCAGTACTGGCAGCCACATGGGATGCCCGCAGATATGGCAGGTCCAGCAGCTCCCAGCTCTCCCTCCTTCACTCACCTGTTCATTGGCTTTCCTGAGTGATCTATCTAGTGTTAGGGCTACATCTGTCTCTGTTCCTCACAGGTCATGCATGTCATCCTGAGACACCTTTCAGCCCTTAGGTAACACTAACCTAGGGCACTGTAACCTTGTTAGGGCACATTAACCTATGGTTCCATAGCCCACGGTGCCTTGCCCAGGGGTGCCTAATACGGTGCTTAGTCTAAGGAGCCCTATAGGGCACCTTATGAGGCACCTTACAAGGCACCTTATAATTCACCTTGCAAGGCACCTTATAATACACCTTACAAGGTGCCCTGTAACGCGCGTTAGTCTAAGGTGCCTTGTAACGTGCGTTAGCTGATACGGCTTGCTGTAACAATGCACTGCCCATGCCTTTATATGGACATCTGTACCTTTATCGCGGAACTTAACGTGAGTGACATTATCGCAGTTTAGTAAACATACCCCATTATGTTCATCTATCTTGAATACTACTGAATATCAGCATGCCATATTATGAGGACTCGATATAAACATATCTTTCCATGCCACAAAATAGACTTTGACTGGTGGATAAAAAAAATATAAGAACCAATAGAATGGCATAACTATATCAAATTGTGTATCCTTCCATATTATACGAGTATGTAAATTTTATATCAGGTATCGATCCTATTCAGTGCGATTAAATATAAACAATGAAAGGGAATAATCTAGTGGCTGAACAGCAAATAAAAACCAAGGGGACATCCAATCCTGTCTTAACTAAGGTCTATACAACACAGCATAAATAAAGGAATCAAAATAAGAGTAAAAATAAAAATAAAGAATGAATCGTGTAAGTGAAACGCTGAGTTGCATTTTGTCGGGCTCAGCTGTGTTGGCTGGAATCGCCATCTCCTGCACTAGAAAACTTTCATGTTAAAGATGTATTTCAAATAAGCATGTGGAAAGAAATATTTATATAAAGTTTTTGGAATGTGGACTGAAAAAAGTAATTTTAAATCATGAACTGAAACGATGAACAGAGGAAATAAATACAGCATTGGGCTATATTCCAATGTGGGTTGAACACTGAGTCGGCAGGACGTATTGTCTCATACATTGAACCTCTCTTGTGAGAAAATATTTAAAAGAATAAAACAAGCGTATTTAAAAGTAAATATCTAAAAAATAAATTAAAAAATACTGAATCATTAATATAAAACCACAAGCTCAAACAGATAAATAAAATGTGAATGAGGCATGGAGAGAGGTTCAAGCTGTAGAGGTGGGAAACGCCGATATCAGCTGTAAACATTTTTGTATTAAAAGAGTATTTAAAAATATATTACAAATGCATTAAGACCAAATATTCTCAAAAGGGAGTTAAGAAATCAACAGACATTAGACCAGACCTTTATAGAACAATGGACTGCTTACTTCTTTCATGTAGTATGAACCTCTAGCAGTAACAGGTTCTATACTGATGCGACAGATTTTACACTTACATATAGCTTTCAGAATCATGACAAAAGAAGGTTAAAGTTTAAGGAAAAGATGGAGGGGGAGGAAGGGGAAGGGGAGGGAGGGGAAGGTGGGGGAATGGGGAGGGAAAAGAAAAAGAAAGAGAAGAAAAAGAAGAAAAATGGAAAAAAAAGAAAGAAAAGGGAAAAGAAAACAGAGGGAGAAGGAGGAGGAGGGGAGAGAGGAGGGGGAGGAGGGAAGGAGAAGGGGAGGGGGAGGAGGAAAGAGGGGGAGAAGAGAGGGGGAGGAAAGGAGAGGAGGGAAAAGGGGAGAGGGGGAAAGGAGGAGGTAAGGGGAGGGGGAAGGGGGAGGGGGAGGGGGAGGGGAAAGAGAAAGAGAGAGAGAGATGGAGGGAAGGAGAAGAGAGCGAGGGGGAAGTGAAGGGAAGGGGAAAGGAGGAAAGGGGGAAGGGAAGAGGGAAAAAGTGGGGAGGAGTGGCAGAACCACACAGAGAAAGGGGTTGTATTGAAAAAACTATAGGCAATGGTGTCAAAAGCACCAAATGAGAGGTTAGATATAATTGGAATATCAGAGACATGGTGGAAGGAGGACAACCAGTGGGACACTGTGATACCTGGGTACAAACTATATCGTAATGATAGAGCTGATCAAATTGGTTTAGGGGTTGTGCTCTATGTACAGAGGGCATTAAGTCAGAAAGGATTAAAGTTTTGCAGGAAACAAAATGTGCTGTAGAATCTCTATGGATTTAAATTCCATGTAAAAAGGGGAAGGTGATGGCAGTGGGGGTGTACTATCGACCGCCTGGCCAGAATGAACAAATGGATGAGGAAATGCTCAAAGAAATCAAGGAAGCTAACAAAAGTTACTGCGCAGTAATAATAATGGGTGATTTCAATTACCCTGGTATCGACTGGGTCAATGTCACAGCAGGACATATTAGGGAGATAAAATTCCTAGATGAAATAAATGACTGCTTCTTTGAGCAACTGGTTCATGTACCGACCAGAGGGGAAGCCATATTAGACCTAGACCTTAGTGAAACACCAGATCTAGTGCAAGAGATAAGGGTGTTGGGGCCATTTGGCAATAGTGATCATAGCAAGATCAAATTTGATTTAATTAGTGGAGGAGGGATATTAAGGAAATCCTTTTAACTTTTGAAAGGGAGACTATGATAAAATGAGGAAAATAGTTAAGAAAAAACTAAAAGGAGCAGTTGCAAAGGTTAAAGACTTACATCAAGCTTGGGTGTTGTTGAAAAATACTATCTTGGAAGCCCAGACCAGCTGTATTCCACGCTTTAAGAAAAGTGGAAGGAAGTCCAAAAAACTGCCAGCATGGTTTAAAGGTGAGGTCAGAGAGGCTGTTGTTGCAAAAAAAGGATCTTTCAGGAAATGGAAAAAAAAGCCAAACGACGAAACCTGGAAACAGAACAAGCACTGGCAAGTTAAATGCAAGGCATTGATAAGGCAGGCAAAGGGAGAATTTGAGAAGAAGCTTGCTGTGGAAGCAAAAACGCAAAATAAAGACTTTTTCAAGTACATTCGTAGCAAAAAACCTGTGAGAGAGTCAGTTGGTCCATTAAATGATAGAGGGGTTAAAGGGGCACTAAGAGGTGACAAGGCGATAGCGGAGAGACTGAATGAATTCTTTGCTTTGGTCTTTACTGAGAAAGATGTAGGGATGTTAGCCATAACTGAAGTGGTATTTAAAGGTGCGGAAGAATTGAAGGAAATATCGATACATCCGGAAGATGTATTACAACTATTACATAAACTGAAGAGTAGCAAATCACCTGGGCCAGATGGTATACATCCAAGGGTGTGTAAAGAACTGAAATATTGGATTGCAGACCTGCTATTAGTAATCTGTGAACTTTCATTAAAATCATCTCTAATACCTGAAGATTGGAGGATCGCCAATGTAACGCCAATTTTTAAAAAGGGTTCCAGGGGTGATGCGGGAAACTACAGACCGGTGAGCCTGATGTCAGTACCGGGAAAAATGGTAGAAACCACCATAAAGAACAAAAT
Organism: Ichthyophis bannanicus; assembly: GCA_033557465.1. Lineage (NCBI taxonomy): Eukaryota > Metazoa > Chordata > Amphibia > Gymnophiona > Ichthyophiidae > Ichthyophis > Ichthyophis bannanicus. The sequence goes on along the minus strand of CM066032.1, from coordinate 310,205,410 downwards.
TACTGAACATGTAGATAGTCATGGCTTAATGGGAGACAGCCAACATGTCTTTAGACAAGGAAGATCTTGTCTTACTAATCTGTTATGTTTTTTTGAAGGTGTGAATAAACAGGTGGACAAAGGTGAGTCGGTTGATATAGGGGAATGTTTACTAAAACCCCGGTAAAGTGCGTGCCCCGGTACTGTGCAGGTGCCATATAAGGAGTGGGTGTTCTGTCCTGAAAAAGAAAAGCCGGAATTTACATATGCGCTAAGGTGCGCGGCGCCCATGTGCGCCCCGCACCTTAGCGCATGAGATAGCTGTGCGGGAGGCATAAGTGGCACGCTGAAGTGTAAGAAAATATGCAGAGCCACAGCACAATGGTTAAGGCACTTACCAATGGTGCAGAGATCAGGTGTTCAATCCCCCACAGTGCCCAATGAAGACAGCTGGCTGAGAAGTTAATTTATGAGGCGCAGAAATACTGGGCCACATAAGGTGGCATGCTATTGCTTTTGGCGGCATAAGGCGGCGCGCTGATGTTTATGGAGGCATTATAATACTGGGCAGTATAAGCAGCGTGCTGATGTGCAGGCCAAAAAAACAGAGCCACAGCACAATGGATAAAGCACCTGCCAATGGTGCAGGAATCAGGGGTTCAATCCCCCAAAGTGCCTAATGAACAAGACTGGCTGAGGCATAACATATTATGGGGAAGATTGCTTTAGGAGGCATTTTATTCATATTTTAATTATCACTACTAGCAAACGCACTCTGAAAGCGTGTTAACATAAGGCGCCCTATAAGGCACATTTTAAAGTGCACTGTCAGCCAAGGCACCCTAGAATGTTGCTTATAGGGCGCTTTAGAGGGTGCCGTATGAGGTACCGCAAGGTCAGTGTACTGTTTTTTATGGCAGCACTGTGCAGTATAAGGAATGAAAGGCATAGGTAGGTGCGCTGACAGGCAAGGAGGAGCAGCAGTGGAGCACAATGGTTAAGGCACTGACTACTGATACAGGGGTCATGAGTTTGCTCCCCAGTGTGCCTAATACATAAGATTGACTTTGGCATCAGCTTTGCATTGTACATATTTTGTCCTGCAGCACTTTATTTTCATGTTATTAATTGATGCCAGCAAACACGCCCTCACGTGCCGTAATTGAAGGTGCCGTATAAGGCACCCTATAAGGCACTCCATAGGGCACATTATAAATTGCACTGTCCGCCACAGCACCCTAAAATGTCCCCTATAGGGCACCCTATAGGTTGCGTCACAGGATATTGTATAGTGCACCTTATATGGACGGGAACCATAAGGTGCCCTATAGGGAGCCCTATAAAGCACCCTCAGAGGCACCTTATGGGTACAGTACACTGAGGGTGTTTTTGCTGGCATCAAAATATGTACACTAAAAACAAAAAGGCATTGGACAACCCTATCAAATAACCCCACTGTAGGTTTGAACCCATGACCTCTGGTTTCAGAGACAATGAAGTAGCCATTGGGCTTCAGCTCTATAACTGCTAGCAAGCCCCTGGCTGGCTGCAGAGAGCATGCACATCACCACACAGACAGTCTGCTGTGGTCACCAGGATAGGGTTAGCCCACCCATACCCATGATGCACTGCACATGCAAATCAGCTGTCCACAGATTAACACAAGATGGGCAATGCACCCCCACAGCACCTCGGCCCGGTAGAGGGGTACTGACCGTGTGTTTTACTGGCACAGAGTAGCTACACACCGTCACATTGTGTGGGTACTGTGCTCACCCTGAGGGTGCAATGAAACCCAGGACCAGGTCCACAACACCTTCCATGGCTGAAAAAAGCCATGCAGGAAGTCCAAAGCAGTGTTAATGTGTGAGATCGGTAGTTCCTGCACAAACACCTTGGATATCTCTGTCTGACTCAGTCAGGTGTAGCCCCTAGGTGGGCCATGTACCACCACCACCACCATCCACCCACCCACTCTCCTCCTCCCCCAGGGGTGAGGGCGGCAACCAGGGTCTCCTGTCAATAGATCCACATTCTACCTCCCTGCCAATGTGGCAGTAGAGGGGTCCATCAACCCTGGTCCTGCTGAGAAGCAGACACCCCCCACAGGGCAGTCAATGCAGCTCTATACACATCCATAACACACAGACATTAGGCCTGGATATGGTGAGCTGTACCCCACCACTATCTGATATTCTCCTGCAGCAAGTCATCATCCCCTGCAAGCTGCTCCATCACAACACATAGCAGCTGCAAACAGTGTGCTACTTAGTCCACAATGCATGTTCCCAGTGGAGATGCATGCACTCAGAACTGGGATGTCAGCATGCACAGCAAGCAGATAAATCAGTGACTGGGCCCCAAAAGGAAACCTATATCTATCACATGAAAAAAATACTATATGGCACTATGGGGGTGCCTAGCCATGCTGTGGTCACTGCACAGTCAGGGTGAGAGTGATCTCTCAGCAGGACATACTGAGGTCACCCTGTCCGTGTAGGTGGTGGCCGGGCACCAAAATGTCCCAGTCAGTGCCCTATGCCCTGTGCAGATGCACCCTGGCCAGGCCACCCTGTCCGGCCTATACCCATGGTACCTTGCTCCTCATTATGCACATTGGCAGCCCAATACTGGCAACATTGCTGGAAGTGTGGGCTGTGGAAGGTGTTTGCAGCCACCACACACTGGATAGACAGACAGCCACCCCCACACCCATGCCAGCATTGTGCTACTATAGAGGGGTTCAGCAGCCATACCCACCACACCAGTCCTGGGCACAGTACAGGCATGGATATGGTACGCAATACTGTTGGGGGTCACTCCATAGGGCGGTAAACACTGTCAGAGACCAGACCTCCAGCACACACCGCAGACATCAGAATGATTGTTATGGTGGAGCCCAGGGAGCAAAATGTGCTTAACGTAGTAATTGATATCTGCCAGTTATCATGGGAAACATTTGATAGCTGTGTACCATATACCCAGGTGTAGGGTGGCATTGCTAAGGTATGCAACTGCTGGTATTGGGAGATACAGGCAGGGCCCAATGTCCTGCCTCTCCAGGAGGCATTGGCCAATGGGGCCTGTGGGTGTGTGTGTGGGTGTGTCTGGCCCTGTTGGCTGCTGCTTTACGGCAGAGTGTCCCAACTCCAGTCCTGGTGTTCCAAACAGTGTTCGGGTTTTCATGCTGTCCCTCATAAATATGCATGAGCTACATCAGCATACCATGGGGTGGTGCATAGATATGCAGCACAGGCATCTTTATTAGAGGCAGCATGGATCCTGAATGGTGTGGGGCCCTCCAGGACTGCATTTGGGAGACTCTGCTCTAGGTAATGCGGCTGTTTATGGTGTCTGTGTCTGGTGTGGTAAAATATAGGCGTATGAACCATGCGTATGTTCTCAGCAATAAAGGTTTGTCCTTACTATCACGGTTTAGTTGTAGGAAAAATATGTGGACTGGATTGGCAGTAGCCCCAGCTGGGCTTTGAACCTGTGACCTTCTGTTCCTGCACACACTGTCTGTGTGCACTGCATCACCGTGTTGCCACAGATATGTTGTGTTCCCTGGGGAGTCTATGACTGTACATCCGACAGAGCCTGTCTGTTGTGGTGGATGGTGCCAGCCTGCGCAGGTCTAGGCCACTGTCTTCTGTGGTTTGCAGCCACTGCCCCCTCCACCACCTGTACCCTTCTGCCAACATGCAGACATGTCCCTATCTGGGAAAAAGCATATGACCTGATTGAGTTGTGGCACTCCAGGACTGAATTTGGGGGACTCGGCTGTAGGTAATGCCCATTGTTATGGTTTGTGTGCGGTGTAGGGTAAAATATAGGTGTTGGAACCATGCTTATGTTCTCTGCAATAAAGGAGTGTCTGTACTATCACTGTTTAGTGGTGGGTAAAACTAAGGGGACTGGGTTGGCAGGAGCCCCAGCTGGGATTTGAACCTGTGACCCTCTGGTCCTACAGGCACTGGCTGTGTCCGCTACACCACACTGTGGCCACAGAGACTGTGTAGTCTCTGGAGATAGGAAACCTGGCCGCACGAGTCAGACACCCTGCTCTGCACAGTTTTACTGTGGGCTCGTTTACCTTGTATGGGGACAAAGATGCAAATAAACCTCAAAAATGACCTCCAAAAAAGGGGAAAAAAAACAAAACCAAGCTGGGCAACAGTGATATCAATGGGCAACATAAAAAACACTCCCAGGAAAGCTCCAATAAAATGCAGTGATTTTTGAATGAGTCTACGGAGCGTAGACCCTTCCAAAAATCATTTCATTTTTTTTGGAGCTTTCCTGGGAGTGTTTTTTAATGTTGCCCATTGATATCACTATTGGCCAGCTGCATTATAATTTTTCTGGAATTTGTTGTGGTCATTTTCAATTTATATTTGCTATTTTGTTCTGTGCACATGTATCACACTGCTCACGTTTTTCAGGTTTCCCCGGTTTTGCTGTACATTGCTGACGGAAATGGTTTCTCTTCCCTTTAAATCGGCTCTCACGCGAGGGTTTCACTCGCAGTATTTTTTTTGCCGAAATTCAGCCCCGCTCCTGTGCGTGGAGCCTCTCCCCTCCCACTCTCCACCCATTGACCCTGTCCCCCCGCCCCTCGGGAGCCTTCCTCCACCCTCGAAATGCCTTTCCATGCCTCTATCGCACATCAGCGCACCGCACACTTGCGCGGCCCCGTCAGTGTGAGGGGCACGTGTGCAGGGGCCCATTAGTGTGACACGCACATGTGTGGGGCGCTTAAGAGCACTTAAGTGCATCATTAGCGTACGCTACTGTGCGCCACGCAAGTGTGCGCGGTTTAGTAAACATACCCCATAGTGTATCTGGACTTTCTGAAAGCCTTTGACAAGGTCCCTCATCAGAGACCTTTGGCAAAACTAAAGAGCCATGGGATAGGAGGCAGTGTACTATTGTGGATCTGCAACTGGTTAAAAGATAGAAAGCAGAATGTAGGACTAAATGGCCAATTTTCCCAATGGAGAAAGGTGAATAGTGGTGTACCCCAAGGAACTGTGCTGGGTCTGCTGCTTTTTGACATATACATAAATGACCTGGAAAAGGGAATAACGAGTGAGGTTATCACATTTGAAGATGATACAAAACTATTTAAAGTTGTTAAAACCCAAGAGGATTGTGGAAAATTGCAAGAGGATCTTGATACCTGGTGAAAAGTGGTATATAAAAGCAGTTAAATAAATAAATAAAATAAATGATAAATTGGAAGACTGGGCATCAAAATGGAAGATGACATTTAGGGGTATGTTTACTAAACATTCCTAACATGCGGGGCCGTGGTAGTGTGCCTGTGCCATATAAGGAGTGGGCGGTTCAGGCCGAAAAAGGAAAAAAATGACCGTACGTGTGCGCGTCGCGTTAATGTGCGGGGCCCACATTAGCGCGTGGGAAGGCTAAGTGGGGCGCAGCTGGGCACATATAGGAACAAAGCCATAACACAATGGTGAAAACAATAACCAATGGTGCAGGGGCCACGGATTCAATCCCCCAGCGTGCGCAACCCAAAAAGGCTGGCTGAGGCACCACCTGGAATGTGGAAAAGTGTGTCAGGAGGCAACGTAATTTTGTACGGCATAAGGTGGCGCACTGTTCATTTTGGGCGGCATAAGGCAGCACACTGTTCATTTTTGGCGGCATAAGGCGGCGCACTGTTCATTTCAGGCAGCATAAGGCGGCGCACTGTTCATTTCGGGTGGCATAAGGTGGCGCACTGTTCATTTTGGGCGGCATAAGGCGGCGCACTGTTAATTGTGGGCAACAGGATGCGGCGCGCTGATGGGCACAAGGCGGCATGCTGATGCTAAAGCAAAGGAACACAGCCACAGTACAATGGTTAAGACACTGACCAATGGTGCAGGGACCAAAGGTTCAATCCCTTGCAATGCCCAGTGAAAAAGGCTTGCTGAGGCAGTATGTTTTATGTTGTGGAGTGCTGTAGGAGGCTTTTTAATTTTATTTTGTGATAACTACTAGCAAACGCACTCTCACAGCATGTTAACATAAGGCAGCCCATAAGGCACATGTTACAGTGCACCCTCCGCCAAGGCACCCTAGAATGTCCCCTATAGGGCAGCATGTATGTTGTGACACAGGATAATGTATAGTGCACCCTATATGGATGCCAACCATAAAGTGCCCTATAGGGCGCCCCATAAAGCACCCTCAGAGGCACCTTATGGGTACAGTACGCTGAGGGTGTTATTGCAGGCATCAACATATGTACAGTAAATTAAAATAATGCTTTGGACAACCCTATCACAGAACCCCACTGTGGGTTTGAACCCATGACTTCTAGATGCACAGGCAGTGACGTAACCATTGGGCTACAGCTCTAAGCAAGCCCTTCCCTGGCTGCAGATAGCCTGCACGTCACAGCACAGACAGTCTGCTGGTGTAAACAGGATAGGGTTAGGCCACCCGTACCCATGATGCACTGCACATGCAAATCAGCTGTCCACAGATGCACACAAGATGGGAACTGCACCCCTAAAGCTCCCCGGCCTGGTAGGGGGAGGTGTCCGTGTGCACCCACACAGCACCTCGGCCCGGTAGGGTGTCCTGAGTGGGTGGACAAACGGCAAAGAGTAGCTAAACACCATCACATTGTGCGGTTACTGTGCTCACCCTGAGTTTCTGATGTTGCGCCCAGGACCAGGTCCACAACACCTTCCATGGCTGAATGTGGCCATGCCAGAGCTCTAAAGCAGCAATAACCTGTGAAATAGGTAGGTGTTGCATAAAACATCCTGGAGATCTCTGTCTGCCTCAGTTAGTGGGGAACACCCCCCCCCCCCCCCCAGCAGAGCAGACCAGACCAGACCAGACCAGACCATCAACCCCAGCCCTGCTGGGGAACAGACACCCCACAGGACAGTCCAAGCAGCTCCACACACATCCATAACACAATAACAGACAGACATTAGGCCTGGATAGTCACAGATGCACCCCACCACTATCTGATATTCCCCTGCAGCAAGCCATCAGCCACTGCACCCCTACAAGGCACTCCATCAAGACACATACCATCTGTGCACAGTCTGCTGGTTGGTCCTGATGGAAATGCATGCACCCACAACTGGGGTGGCAGCACACACAAGCAGATAAGTCAATGAAGAGACCACAACAGGAAACCCATATATATCACATGAGAGAAACACAATACAGCACTATGGGTGTGCCTAGCCATGCTGCCGTCACTGCACACTCAGGGTGAGAGTGATCCCCCAGCAGCACATACAGAGGTCACCCTGTCTGTGTAGGTGGTGGCCGGGCACTACCATGTCCCTGTCAGTGCCCTATGCCCTGTGCAGCTGCATCCTGGTCAGCCCACCCTGTCTGAGATGTACCCATGGTCCCTTGCTACTCATTATGCACATTGGCAGGCCAATACTGGCAACAGTGCTGGCAGTGTGGGCTGTGGAAGGGGCTTGCAGCCAACACCCCCTGTATAGACAGACACACACTTCCACACCTATGCCATCATGGTGCTACTATTGAGGCGGTAATTAGCCTTGCCCACCAAACCGGTCCTGGGCACGGCAAGGCATGGATATGGTACGCAGTACTGCTGGGGGTCACTCCCCAGGGTGGTAAACACCGTCAGAGGCCAGGCCTGGAGCACGCACCGCAAACACCTAACTGATCGCTCTGATGGGGCCAACTAGCAGTATGTGCGTAACGTATGGATATCTATCTGCCAGTACTCCTAGCAAACGTCTCAGAGCTGTGTACCGTATACCTCAGGTATAGGGTGACATTGCTAAGGTATGCAGGTGCTAGTATTGGGAGATGCATGCAGGGTCCAATGTTCTGCCTCTCCAGGAGACATTGGCCAATGGGGCCTGTGGGTGTGGGTGTGTCTGGCCCTGTTGGCTGCTGCTTTACGGCAGAGATTCCCAACTCCAGTCCAGGTTTGCATCACACTGTTCGGGTTTTCCTGCTGTCCCTCATGAATATGCATGAGCTATATCTACATGCCATGGGGGTGGTGCATAGATATACAGCACAGGCATTTGTATGAGTGGCAGCATGGAACCTGACTGGTGTGTGGCCCACCAGGACTGCATTTGGGAGCTTCTGCTCTAGGTACTGCCCCTGTTCATGGTGTCTGTGCTCAGTGGGGTAAAAGATAGACGTAGTACCATTGCATATGTCCTCGCCACGAAAGGTGTGTCCTTACTATCACTGTTTAGTTGTGGGAAAAATATGTGGGTAGGATTGGTGGTAGCCCCAGCTGGGCTTTGAACTGGAGACCTTATGGTCTTGTATGCACTGTCTGTGTGCACTGCACCACCATGTAGCCACAGATTGCCTGGATTCCCTGGAATGTCCATGACTGTGGATCCAGCAGGGCCTGTCTGTTGCAGTGGACTGTGCCAGCATGCACATGGCTAGGCCTCTGTCTTCTGTGGCTTGCAGCCACTGCCCCCTGCACCACATGTACTCGTCTGCCAACATGATGGCATGAGCTTCTCACATAAAAAGCAGATGACCTGATTGCAATGTGGCAGTACGGGACTGCATTTGGGGGAATTGGCTGTAGGTACTGCCCATTGTTGTGGTTTGTTTGCAGTGTTGTGTAAAATATGGGTGTTTTACCCATGCTTATGTTCCCTGCAATACAGGGGTGTCTGCGCTATCTTTGTTTAGTGGTGGGTAAAATATAGGGACTGGGCTGGCAAGTGCCCCAGCTGGGATTTGAACCTCTGACCCTTTGGTTCAAGAGGTACTGGCTGTGTCCGTTGCACCACACTATGGCCACAGAGACAATGCAGCCCCTGGAGGTAGTAAACCTGGCAGGATGGAGTCACAAACCCTGCTCTACGCATTTTTACTGTGGGCACATGCACCCTGTCTGGTGACAAACGTGCACATAAACCTCGGAAATGACCACAGAAACTGGGGGACAATATATCACCACGCTGGGCAACAGTGATATTAATGGTCAACCATAGCAAACACTCCCAGGAAAGCTCCAAAAAGGAAATTTGTTTTGGATGAGTCTCCGCTCCGTAGACCCTTCCAATATTCATCTGTTCTTTCTGGAGCTTTCCTGGGTGTGTTTTCTATATTTGCCCATTACTATAACTGTTCCCCAGCTGAATTACTATTTGTGATATTTTTGTTGTGGTCACTTTCTATTTTTATTTTCACTTTTGTGCTGTGCACATGTATCACACTGCTCACGTTTTGCAGGTTTCCCCGGTTTTGCTGTACATTGCCGACATAAATGGTTTCTCTTCCCTTTAAATGTCCTCTACCGCGAGTGTTTCACTCGCGGTAGTTTTGCTTTGGGATTCGGCCCCGATAATGTGCGGGGAGCCTCTCCCCTCCCCTTCCCCACCCATTAGGCCCGTCTCTCCGCCCCTCAGGAACCTTCCTCCGCCCTCCGTTAGCTGTTCCACGCCTCTATCGGACATTTGCGGGCCCGTACTTGTGCGGGGCCCGTTATTGTGCCGCGCACCTGTGCGGGGGTGACACGCACGATTGCGGGGCGTTTAAGCGCTCTTAAGTACCGCTTTTAGTGCGCTATTTTGCGGCGCGCAAATTAGCGGTTTTTAGTAAACATGCCCCTTAATGTGGACAAGTACAAAGTTATGCACCTAGGGAAGAACAACCCAAACTATGGTTACACGATGCAAGGTTCCACATTAGGAATCACCACCCAGGAAAAAGATTTAGGCGTCATTGTGTATAACATGTTAAAACCCTCGGCCCAGTGTGCAGCGGCGGCCAAGAGAGCAAATAGAATGCTAGGTACCATAAGGAAAAGAATGGAAAATAAAACAAAAGATATTATAATGCCTCCATATCGTTCCATGGTGAGATCGCACCTTGAATATTGTGTGCAATTCTGGTCGCCGTATCTTAAAAAGGATATAGCGATTTTAGAAAAGGTTCAGAGAAGAGTCACCAAAATGGTAAAGGGGATGGAAGGATACTCCTATGAAGAAAGGCTAAAAAAGGTTAGGGCTCTTTAACCTGGAAAAGAGATGGCTGAGGGGAGATATGATAGAAGTCTATAAATTAATGAACGGAGTGGAACGGGTAAACGTATTTATTTATTTATTTATTTATTTATTTAACAGCTTTTATATACCGCACGTTTACGTTATCAGAATATAGAAAGACTGGGGGACATGCAATGAAGCTACAGGGTAAACTATTTAAGACTAATAAAAGAAAATATTTTTTCACTCAACGTGTAATCAAACTTTGGAATTTGTTACCGGAGGATGTAGTAAAGACTGTTAGTGTAGCTGAGTTTAAAAAAGGTTTGGATAAGTTCCTGGAGGAAAGGTACATAAACCATTATTAAGAAGGGACCCAGGATATCAATGCTTGACCCAGTACAAGCATTGTGGAACCTGTGTCTTTTGGAGAAACTCCTAGGTACGTATGACCTAAATTGGCCACTGTTGGAAACAGGATACTGGGCTTGATGGAACTTGGTCTGACCCAGTATGTCATATCTTATTTTCTTATGTTCTTAAGTAAAAGCCAATCAAAAAATTACAATGAATAAATGGATATATTAAAAAGGAATTAAAATTATTAATAAATTAAAAATAATAAATATTGAGAAATAAAAAGTTAAAAGTTAAAATAATAATAATAATAATAATAACATATTAAGGTTGAAAAATAAAAAATGGGCAACCTAAAAGGGATGCAGGTAAAAGAGATAAAAGTGAATGTCTTCTTAAAGAAAAACTGTTAAATTTACTTCTTTGTTCAAACCTTTTGGCTCCAAAGTGTTCAATTCATAAATGTAGCATAACTCCAATAACATTTTATCCACATAATCAGCTCCCCCCTCCAATGGGGTATCACAACTTTCAATACCAAAAACTTCAAGTCAGTGATGTTATGGCCCACATCTATCCAGTGTGCCACAAGGGTTTATCAGATTTGTGTCTCTGTAGACATCATTTGTTTCTATAATGCGTGTACGAACCTTTCTCTTGGTATTGACTATGTACATCAAATTGCATGGGCAAAGGATTAAATAAATAACATTTTCAGTTCTACAGTTTGAATGTTGTTGCATATAGACCCTCTTATGAGAAATGAGATGATCAAAAAAATCCTTAGTCACCAGAGTGTTATTGCATACTTAACACTGTCCACATTTAAAATGACCTTCAATCTTGGAAGTAGGTCTTGGTTTTGTTAATGCTGATGGTACAAGGATATTAGCCAAATTGTGATTACGTTTGTAGGCAATAGTTAATTGCTTAGTGGCAAATATTGGTAAGGTGCCATTCCTGTTTAAGAATGCAAACTATGGGGTATGTTTACTAAACTGTCTTAACGTGCGCTCTGCGACATTATCACGTGATAAGGCACCTTATCGCGCAATAATGGCGCTTTATCGGGCACACAGGTACCTTAGCGCACGATAACGCGCTCAGCGGCGCAAACGAGCGCTGAAGGAGGAGAAAGGCTCCTGGAGGGCAGAGGAAGGCTCCCCAGGGCCGGAGAGAAGGGGTCAATGGGGGAAGAGTGGGAGGGGAGAGGCTCCCCGCACACTAACACTGTGAAATCCGAGGCTCAAAACTAACGCCAGTAAAACCCTGGCGTTAGAGCTGATTTAAAGGGAAAAGAAACCATTTACGTCAGCAATGTACAGCAGAACCAGGGAAACCTACAAAAAGTGATAAGTGTGATACATGTGCACGGAATAAAAGGGCAAATAAACTCAGAAAATGTACAGAAGAAAATGTAAAAATAAAATAATCAAGCTGGCCAATAGTGATATCAATGGGAAACATCAAAAAATACTCCCAAGAAAGCTCCAAAAAAAAAGATATGAATTTTGGAAGGGTCTATGCTCCGTCCCCATACAAGGTGAATGAGCCCACAGTGTAATTGCGCTGAGAAGGGTTTCCGACTCCATTGGCCAGGTTTCCTATGGCATGCACATGTTCCACAACAGCAGGGCGGGCATGTCGGAATGGGCAACTGGACAGATGCTGGAAAAGGGGACACAGAGGGCTGCAGGCGGCACATGCTGAGGTGCAGCTGGCCCACAGTGTGGACTAGGGTGATGCCTAGCTGGCCCATAGGAATGCAGAAACAGTAGAGCAGCCAGACAGCAACTGCTGAGGGCCCAACATGTGCATGAGTGTGCTTCCCACAGGGTCACAGGGGATAGTACCCAGCAGGTACCCCGACGGGAACAGAACATTGGCATGTGGTGCTGGGGGGAAGCGTGGACAGCTATGCAGACACCCCTACCCCAGAATCTGCACCATAGTCAGCCGCCTACCCGCACACTGGATGGCCTGAGATTGTGCTCCACCAGCACCACCAGCAGAAGGGCATGTCAGCATGGTGGCAGAGGGATACTGGTGGTGGAGGGGGCAGTGGTAGCTGCCCAGAGCAGACCGTGGCCTAGCCCTGTGTAGGTGGGTGCCATGCACTGCAACAGACAGGCCCTGTCTGACAAACAGTAATGGTATCACCAGGGAATGTGCTGTCTCTGTGGCAACACAGTGGTGCAGTACACACAGCCAGTGAAGGTCACAGGTTCTAGTCCCAGCTGTGGCTCCTGCCAACCCAGTCCCCATATTTTACCCACTACTAAAACATGCTAATACAGACAGAACCTTTTTTGCAGATGACGTAAACATGCCTAAAACACCTACATTTTACTCTACAGAGCACAGACACCATAAACAGGCACATTACCTAGAGCAGAGTCTCCCAAATGCAGTCCTGGAGGGCCAAACACCATTCAGGTTCCATGCTGTCTCTAATAAAGATGCCTGTGCTGCATTTCTATGCGCCGCCCCCATGGTATGCAGATGTATCTCATGCATATTCATGAGGGACAGCATGAATACCCGAACAGTGTCTGGCCCATAAGGACTGCAGTCGGGAACCTCTGCCCTAAAGCAGCGGCCAACAGGGGCAGACACACCCAGACCCACAGACTCCATTATCCAATGCCTCCTGGAGAGGCAGGATGTTGGGCCCTGCGTGCATCTCCCAATACTAGCACTTGCATACCTTAGCAATGCCACCCTAAACCTGGGAATACGGTACACAGCTATCAAAAGGTTGCTATGATTACTGACAGATAGCAATTCCGAGGTTAAGTACAATTTTCTGAGTGAGCTGCATCATAGCAACCTTTCTGATGTCTGTGGAGTGTGCTACAGGTCTTGTGTCTGACAGTGTTTACCACCCTGGGGGGTGACCCCAACAGTATTGCGTACCATAACCATGCCTGCACTGTGCCCAGGACTGGTGGGGTGGCCAGGGCTGCCAAACACCTCTATAGTTGCACAATGCTGGCATAGGTGTGGGGAGTGTGTGTCTGTCTATCCAGTGTGTGGTGGCTGCAAACACTCTCCACTCTCTCTATGCTCCCACCCGCTGGAATGTCCTACCCTCCGCGATCCATGCCATCACAGACCTGACATCTTTTAGGAAGGCGTTAAAGACATACTTATTTCAGCTAGATTATGACCAGCCACCCTGAATTAAGACTTTTCTCAGATTGCTTCTAGTCCCCCACCACATTCTCCAACTTCAGTTCCCTGTATTTCATCTAATGTAGCCCCCTGTTATTATTTGTTACCTACTGTTACTTGTTAATAGCTCAATGTTTATAGTTCTATGCTAACTATCCTATAGATGTTCTGTACAAATTGTTCTATGTAAACTGTTATACTGTTTTGTTATATGTAAAACACACTGATTTCAAAGAGTGCGGTATAGAAAAGCAAATAAATAAATAATAAATATAAGGTGCTGTAACTGAAGACACCCAAGGTGAAAGTGCCCTGAGGGGTCAAGGCACCTGTAGGCAAGGTGCCCTGAAGGGTCAATGTGGTCGAGGTGAAAGGGCCCTGAGGGGGAAGATGCTGGATAACGGAGCATCAATGTAAGACAATCAGAACGTTAGGGATGGACAGACAGGCGGTAGTGTGTAGACCAGATGATCCCTGTCCATCCGATATTGTAGTCAGTAAGCGGGATGTGGGTCACAGCTTAGGCTGCACATTCTGCCTGTCACATAGGATAGATTGAAAAGGGCATACATAAAGTAGCTCACACAGAATAGATGCAAAGGTGCCTGGGGCCATGATGAACCTGCACCCCTTTTGGATGGTCCTTGTACCAGCCAAGAACAAAATGAACAGAAAAACCACCAGCAGTAATTGAACTGGCTCTCCAGGGTGTCCAAGCACAGTGACACACCACCTGGTATGGGAAGACCTACTAATAAATGAAATGTTTGTAAGTATGTATGTATCTGCCTTTAATGTATCAGCAGGTTCCAGCTCAATCTCACCGGACATTGATTGACCTGTGTGTTCTGCACATATTGGCACATACATACAGATGCAGCAGGATGTCTTACACTGAATGTAGGTGAGTAGTCGCATGTTGCATACCAACAGGTGTACCTCCCACTCTGCGGTGCTGTGTACAAGGATAGTGCAGGAGCCCTGATGCTAGGCCCCTGCAACGTTTAACTGTGAAATCAGAAAACAATGCAACAGCATGTGCCTGCCTGCAATGTGTGAGCATGTAGGCATCTCCCCATGTCAGCAGTTGATGGGCTGGTGTGTAGTGTAGAGATGGGAAAGACACAAGGTCTCTTACCAACAGGTCCCATATACATCCAGTGTTCTGTCCAAAGCTCATCCTCAGGACAGATGCCGAGTAGGAGCTGCATTATGTGTATTGCACTACATGGCCCTCATTGCAGTCCATGGTCTGCAGGCCTGAATGTACAGAGCATGTGTAGACAGAATGTTGCCAGTTATGAGTCACCAACACTCATTATATATGTCACGCCCTATATAACATTCCTGGCTGGCATGTTAACCATGACAATCTAGCACATGCATACCCTGCAACAACAGTGGAGGTGTATGTAGCGCTCCAGATGTGGTAGGGATGGTGTGTGTACCAGAAGGTAAAAGTGGGGGCTGTTTGTTGCCCATCAACCTGGATAGCCAGTGCCAAATATGTCATAGACCATCTATGTCCCTAACGGGCCAGTCAGATGTGGATGTTAACTTACCAACAAGTTGTCCCAAGTCATCCTGCCTGGGGAGAAATACATGTGGACAAATTGAAAACAAGACAGGAAGGGATGCAGGAGCCAACATTCAGCTGAATACTGTCTATGGCTGACATATTGTGGCTCTGGCAGCATGGCAATAACAAGGTTGTTAGTTGGCCTGGATAAGAGCACCATAATGGTGCTGCACAGACATGGAGACAGAACCAGATGCAATTTCCCTGGACATTATGGGGCCCTGCTGTATCAGCTGTGAATCTGCTTGCTGTGGACCTCATGAAGATTGTGCCATGGAATGCCTGTTCTGTCTTTAAGGCTACATACCGTGCATGTGCACACAAAGTACATCTGTTGTACCACTATTGCATCTCTTGTAATATTGCCCAATGAAGAGCGGCTGTACAGGGTTTGGATGTGTAGCATGCACTGAATAGCTATGTGTGAACACAACACAATGTGAGGGCAGCTGGAATAATTAATGTGTACAGTGATGTTGTTAAGCAATCATGTAGATGATGCCTCGCATGCCCCTCCATGTTATCTGGGATAGTCCCCAAAGATCTATTGTATGGGCACAGTTAATGTATGTACATATGCAGTGGCCATCTGCAAAAAGGCTGCTGCTGACAATCCAACATGTATCACAGGGGTTATGGAGAGCAAAAAAGCGGAGCCTGGACTGACAAGAATTGTAAACCTTGTTTATTATGCCCCAACGCGTTTCGGCTCACAGCCTTCTTCAGGGGGACTTAAAAAGAACACACCTTAACTTTGTCACATGGAACGTTACCATGAACCAGACATGTGAGATGCTAACAGCGTAAAATAGCGTTCTGCACAGCTAACTGCTTAATCACGCTGTGCATGGTAATGTTCCATGTGACCAAGTTAAGGTGTGTTCTTTTTAAGTCCCCCTGAAGAAGGCTGTGAGCCGAAACGCGTTGGGGCATAATAAACAAGGTTTACAATTCTTGTCAGTCCAGGCTCCGCTTTTTTGTTCTCCATATTGTTGTGCGGATCCTTTTGCTCTTTTTGGTACTGTTGTTCACAGGGGTTATGGACCATGTGAAATAAATGGTAGGCTCAGCTAAATATGAGTATACTGTACACATGTCACCCATGCCTCAGACACTACTACTTAACTGACAACATTTCCTACTAAGCATGGGATGTCTTAGTGAACCACAGGTCAGATAGTAGTAATCATGGCCCTGTTGGGGTATGATGTGTCTAGATATATATGGACATCAAAGCTATCTCTGAGAGATGACCAGCTGAAAGAGAAATGGTGTACTTCAGCAATGGCTGTGATTGTGTGAACTGACACATTGAACACACATCTGAACATTAGAGGTGGGAACCTTAATACGTATGTGATGTCTCACAGAGATCTGAGCCATGCATAGCACATTTGGAAAACTGTGCTTCCACATATATGTGTGTTATATATCTCCACAGTGGCCAGTGAGGACATTGTTGCTCTAGGGATGTCATTGTGGTGAGTGAGTTGGAGGGCATGCAATGATGTGTCCTGCATCATCCCTGGAATTTTCATGGAACATATGGGACATGACTGGCATTTGAACATAGTTGTTGTGAATGTGTGTGCATGTATGAATGCCATGTGCAAAAATACATAGTTCACAGATTTTCATCTAGGTGGTGCACAGTGATATGTCGGTGCATTGCATGACTGCCATCTGTCTAACCTTGATGTGAATCATGTGGTCATATGTGGCCTGCCTATTGAAAACCAGGGTCCACACACACAAATGAGAGGGAACAGGGTCTAGCCAGGTATGACATAATTGTCTGCCACACCACAGAGATCCTATGCCGAAAAGTTAGCTCAGGAGAATTAGTGCCAAGAGGTCATGCACAGATCCATATGTGTGTTGCCTAGAAAAGCATACCCACCTGCCAACCATGTTTATTTGCTCTAGTGTTGCCACACAATCACCCTAACACACTCAGATGCCACTCACACAGCATGCGGGTATATTCAGGAGCCACATAGCATCTCAGAGAGCCAGTACATGAGTAGGTGCTGTGCCAAAACTACCCAGAAATCATGTGCACAGTTAACTACGGCATTCACCGCTATGAATGCCTTCTATCATCTGGGCTATGACCAACAATGTTGATATGGAGCCAGTAATGATAATCACATATGCTGGCACAGTAAAAACCATGTCCCACACAGGTGCAGACTCAGCAAAATAACATAGCTTTGGGGTGTCACTGTATTCCCCTATGTCCATGAGGTGAACTGGTCTGAGAATGTGCATGCAATATACAATGTAAGTCATGTGAGAGAATACAGATAAGCAGATCATTAAATGCGCCATGCCATGTGTGTGACACATCATGAGAGACACAGAATGAAGCACACATGTGACTGTATAAGCTGTAAACATATCAAGATGTTGCTTTATTAGGAAATAAAAGGATCAACATGGTATGTGACCCAGTCAAGCATGAAAACCATGGTACAGTAACATTATCTGATGTCACTGTGTCACAACATATTCATGCACACACATATGCACTGTAAATCCCAAAATGTCACCGAGACACCCTGTAGGCAGAGTAGCATACCTGGATATGGCCAAACAGATATGACACTTATTGTAGTGGTGCACCTATGGGGGATGCACAACATCCTGCCATGGTGAAAATGGCCAGCACAAGGGTGACAAAGGAATAACACACCCCATATACAATGTGCCTCTGCTGCTACACACCCACTGTGAAGCTGTGTCCTGCAAAAACAGTTGTTGTCACTCATAGGCCATGCAAGTGACATGTTAAGACAAGCAAAATGTAAATGACAGTCAGGCGTGCCAGACCACAGTTGCTGCTGCTGCTGCTGCTGCTGCTGCTTGACTGTATCCTGCATATAGTCTGTTTCCCTGGCTATAATGTCATGTGGAGCATCACAGCTATCTTCAAGTCATGTCTTGCGGCCATGGGTGCTGACAGTGAGGTCTAAGGTTTGCCAATGATGAAGGCAGAATCCATTTATCACAAGATTAATACTCTTTGACACCTAAAACCCATGTTAAACCCTGATGATTTCCACACAATATTCCAAGCGCTAGTCACTCCACATTTTGACTATGCGAATATTATCCTGCAAGGCCTACCTAAATCTACGCTTAATCCATTACAGCTTGCTATGAATGCAGCAGCTAGATCACTATGCGGAATTACAAGGAGACAACACATAACCCCCATTCTAATGGAGCTTCACTGGCTCCCAATAATTTGTAGATTATCTTATAAAACACTTCTTATGACCTTCAAAGCATTCCATAATATTTCACCTCCTTCAATCTCTGATCTACTCATTCATACCCAAAACAACAGAAGATCTACAACTGAAAATACTCTTGTGATTCCAAATGAATTAGTAAAATGTACTCAAACTACCATTAACAGATCATTTTCATCCTTTGCTCCAAGGTGCTGGAATAAGCTTCCATTAAACATCAGATTGATAAAAGATATATCGCAATTTAGGAAAGCTTTAAAAACCCACCTTTTTTTACAGCACTTCTCTTACATCAATATTTCCCTTCCTCTCACCCCATTATCTCAACTCAGCAATAATAGTTAAATGATGATGTTAGACCGTTCCACCTTATGATATTTCACTGTATATACCTGCTCTGTTAAATGTTATTTATTTATTTTATTTTTTATTTATTTTTATTTACATTCTCTTATATACCGCGCTATTCTGCATCAGTGCAGTTTACATTGAACAAACTGAAATTACATTGAACAGGGCATTATAACTTGGAGATAACTATTTTACAGGGAACATGACATGTCTCTATATCCACTCAAGATCTCTAGTCTGATGTAATTGCTTTTATTTAATTATTCATACGCTATTCCCCAGTTAATCCTTGTTTTATTCCCGTTACCTGTAACTTGGACAAGTTCTCTAAATCTGAGTGTATTTTGTTTAATGTAAACCGCACTGATGTCAAATAGCGTGGTATATAAGAACTGTTAAATAAATAAATAAATAGTAAGGGACTGTGACAACTAAGGTGTGCCAAGGAGCCACTCAGCACAAGCAGTGGGCTGTCTTGACAGCCCAGTATACATCCTCTGAGCGCACCAATTTGCCACTTGGATAGCAACGTCCAGCATTGGCATGTGCTCCACAACAAAAGCTCCTTTACTGTATGCAACCCCTTCTCAGCCATCATCTCCTGTTGTTGCTGTCTCATCCAACCTGTGGGCGATGATGACTGCAAAGGCACTGTTGGGCCCATTTGCTGTGGCAGGCCCATGCTCTGTGAAAAATATAATAGGAAGGTTGGTATGTCTGTCATCACATGTCATGAGTTACTATCCCAGTGTTTGCTAGTTGTACATGTCAATTTGGAAAACTGTAAACATGAAACCAGCACATTTCCATAGAACAGCTACCATTGAAGGTGTAGGGCATCAAACTGAACAGTACAGGACATGTTCATATCTGCCCAGCCACATAGACATGTCCATGGCCATGTGGAATGGGTGTGCAATAGGTCCCCATCATATCTATTAGCGCAGCAGGGCAATGACATCTCAATATTGTCTGAGTACCAAACCAGCCAATGACATACAGGATATATGATGATACTAGGCAAACATTTTCCAGTATTGAGGACATCTTGTGTATGCTGCATGTGCTGGATAGGGACTGCCTAAAGATTATATTGTGTGCAACCTGTCATCCCTGTCCCAGAGGTGTCAGTTGCAAAGTGTGAAAGAAGTGAGTGTGGATGTTAAAACATCATTGCCTGTTGTCCAAAGTATTCTGTCATGTGACAAATGTGAATGATGAAATATGTACATATGCCATCAGACAAAACGTATAACAGTTCCCAGAAGGAACACAATGCTGGCCATGATCACAGCACTGACATGGATTAGTCTGAATGTCAGCATCAGTACTGTTATGATATGAACTGGGCCAATCACACCTCTCACCAGAAACCGATAGATAACATATGTCTGTACAGTGTATCTGTACAATGGTGATAGCTCTGCACACACATTGCAATATACAACATAGATGCACTTGGTTCCAGGTCCCCTGTCTGCTTACAAGTTGAGCCTAAGCGGAACAATGCCATGAGCCCTTCCAAGGCCACAGTCATGCTGAATGTGTGAACAATGGTAGGAAATGGTCAAATGCAATGTACAACTCACCCACTCCTATCAGATGTGTACACTCAACATCACAGTTGGCAATGTCATCCACACTATGGTGTGTAATAACCACCTGCTAAAATCCCAACAGATACATAAAGGGTAAATCACAGACATGGGGTGCATGTAGGCATGCAAGAGAGGTTTACAGCACATTATGTAGGAATACGAGGGAACATCACCCATGTCATATGTTGTTCTGTGCCCTCAATGCAGGCAGGTTAAGTGGCACAACAGCATCAGTACATCATAGAGATATCTTAATGGAACATATGCAGGTATGTGATGTAAAAAGCCTACATCTGATGCCTCTGTGTTTGGTGCACCAGTCCCAAATCCCTGCCATGCCCTGTATGGAGCTGTACCATAGTCGGCTGCATGTCGATCCTCTTGGGCCAATGAGGAACCTCAACACAATAGCAGGAGTGAAAGCCTGCTAAACACATTCTGAAGAGTCACAAAGCAAACACACATATGTTAGGTTGTAGTCATGAAACACACAGAATAGTAAGCACATTTGTACACATATACCCTTCCCCACATATACGTTACTTACATGAGAAGAGCTGCTCAATTAGATGTTGCCAGATTGCTGTGCCCACATGTGTGTACCCACAGCTACATACAGGAGGGCACACAGGATCTTCCTCAAGATCTGGACTAATGTTGACTGGGATATTGTGCCTGAGAGCAATGTTGTGCAGGATGCACCAGACCAAAGGTATCTGTGCCACAGTCATGAGTTGGTATTGTAAGGCCCCACCGGTCTTATCCAGACACCTAAAGCAACTTTTTAACATGCCAAAGGTATACTCAATGACAGAATGGGTGGAGGCATGGGCTTTATTGTACCTCATCTCTGCACGTGACCGTGGAAAATGTACAGGGATCAGCAATCAGGCATGACACCCATATCCAGCATCACCTGCACACAGAAAAAGTAAGAACATAAGAACATAAGACATGCCATACTGGGTCAGACCAAGGTCCATCAAGCCTAGTATCCTGTTTCCAAAAGTGGCCAATCTAGGTCATACATACCTAGCAGTATCCCCAAAAGACACAGGTTCCACAATGCTTGTATTGGGTCAAGCATTGATATCTTGGGTCCCTTTTTAATAATGACTTATGGACCTTTCCTCCAGGAACTTGTCCAAACCTTTTTTCCAAACCTTGGTGACCAAGTTATATAGCAGCACACATAATGTCTGGATGTACATGCCTGTAAATCTCCATTGCAGCCTGCCCTTCCCCTTCACACATGCACTCAAAGAATGTAGCCATAACATCTAGAACATACTATATTACAACAAACACAAAGCAGCATTGGATAACCTGTGTCCCTTAGACACAAGATCTCAGACTAATGAGAGACATACCATTGATCTCCTGTCAACATGCTACCACAAATATGCATGCCTGTGTCAAACACATTTCAAGAATGCCATAATAATATAAAAAACCTGTGCCATCAGTTGTAGAGGAACAAACTCTACATAGTACAATACATCTCTGCAAATATTGCAGCTACACATCTCTCAAAACATGAACACATCACCTACTGGTGAAAGAGAAGCAGTGCCACTGTCACATAAACAACATGAGCAAATCATCTCTGCTATGTTAAACATCCCAAGCATAGTCTGTCAGCAAACCAACAACCAGGGAGCTGAAGCTACAAACTGAAATACAACAATTATTTGGGCAGTAGACAAACTGCAAACATGTGAACAATGCACATATCCTAAACCAGACAAACAGGAGCCAAACAACATTTACATAACAGGTATGTGCCTACCTTTGCATTTCAGAAATATGAGTGTTCATGGGAACGGTTCCTGTCACCTTCATCTGGTGTCAGCATGTCCTCTGCTAGCTCACCATAGTCTGCTGTCTGACATGTCCTCCCACATCAGTTTTCCTACCATTCACCCTCAACATCTGCAGCAACCTAGTCAACCATCCCCTTTTGTCTGCACCACACAGCTCCCTCTACACTCTGTGTTATCCACTCAGATGTCACCCCGCCATCCTCAGTTTGACCCTATTCTCCACATACATGGACAATCATAGAGCCTTCCCTGATCACAAACAAATACTGTTTGCACTCTGCATGTCAATTCCTCCCTCCCCTATCACATTCTAGCCCTCCCCCAACAGCAGCTCATAGCACCCCATGAGTCTACCTAGCATCCCCAACTGACAACTCCTATCCCAGATTCACACACAAACAGACCATTCCCTGTCCTGGGCTCCACCCTCCAGCCTCGAGGGGGGCCGTGCATGACAGATTGGCTGTACAGGAGGCCAGCCAGGCCACACCTTGCCTGTCTACAGCTGCTGAGGTGAAGATTGATGTTGCTCTCGAATGTAGTATTGCAGTTCAAATGTGGGCCACAGTTGCAGTGTGCATTGGGAGGTGCCAAATGGCATAAACCCAG
The DNA here is from genome assembly GCA_033557465.1 of Ichthyophis bannanicus. NCBI lineage: Eukaryota > Metazoa > Chordata > Amphibia > Gymnophiona > Ichthyophiidae > Ichthyophis > Ichthyophis bannanicus. The sequence goes on along the minus strand of CM066032.1, from coordinate 310,182,697 downwards.
CATGCCAGTGCCCCACACATGAACACCTCTACCTGATGGAAGGAAAGGTGGTGCAATTCATCTGGGCAGCTGTACATAGATGAAATGGGGGCTGGGGGCTCCCTCTGAGGATGGCACCCCTGGTAGAAAAAAACACATTTGTGTAATGTCGGTAGGGCAGACCTCTTTAAAATGCTGGGCCCTGTTCAAACACTACACCTGAATCCAGGTCATGAGAGGCGTACCCAGCAGATCTGATGTCCAGTGCATGCAGGAGAATAGTGCACGATGGCCACATCACATGTTCTGAAACATGCTGAGGCTCAAAGAACACTCAATAGGGATGGGGTGTGGAAGACATATCTAAACCTCATGGCTGCATGGTTCCACAAATAACACAGTAGAGGTAAACTGAAGACACATGTCATTGTGAAAACACAGACAGTGATGGGAAGAGGAGTCAGGAGACAGTGATGTGCTGAGATAGCAGCAGCAGTTGCCCGACTTGGTGCACTTCCACAGCACAAACAGCAGACATATGAAAAAGGGGAGTCCCATGTGCTGCTGAAGTCCAGCTACAGAAAGCCATGTAAGCTCTGGCTGTGATTTGACGTGCCATGCCTGAAACATCATTGTGTACCATGCCAGACATCAAAACACTGTTTCCACAGTAGGCCATGTGTGGTTTCACACTGAGATTCCCAGACATACATGTGTCAACCAGGACCGCATCTTAATCTGACCTATCTGTGATAGTGGTCATGCAAACAGTATCTTTGCGCAAAAGCAATCCGAAAAACTACGCCATTTGTCAGACGGGTGCCTGGGTGAGAATGTTCACAGTCTTGGCAAAGGCATATATTAATATGATTTGCAAGGGATTGTGGGAAATGTAGTCCATTCACACCAGACACAGCAGTTCACAATAATTAGTTGTGCTTGAGTGTAAAGCCAATAAGATATTTATTTATGGGGTTATTTCTCCCAACACAGATATGCTTGGTAGCACATAAAACAGGATACTTGCTTTCAGTGTTAAACTTAGAAAAACAAAATCAGGAAAACAACAGTTGAACTTGTCAGGCAATCAAAGAAAAAGAATAAAGACCTGGTTGGTAACAAACTGGTCTTTTCTGTAGGCTTTAGCTAATATTTTCTTAGCAGTGTTTCAAACAACAAGCAAAACCCACAAAAAAGGGAAAAACTGTTCTTTTCAGGTTAACTTCTTATATCTTCACACATAGATTCAGAAGTGATTCCCTCAGAGCTCACAAGCAATTAGGTAAGGCTCAATTGCTAGCAGTTACCCAGCTGAAACCCCTTAGCTGGCTTGCTTTCTACTGCGTGGCTCAAATCCTACTTCAGGAGCTTTTCTGAGTAGATTAAAGAACAAGTTTGTATTTCTTTGTGATGGTTGTTGTACTTTGTAACAGAAAATTACCAAAGGAGTTTAGATAGAGAGCAATCCGTATATTCACAGCCTGTATCTAAGACCGCTCCCCCTTCTTCAACAATCATGGGTTCAATATCATGAATTGGCACAGAGGAATTTCTCAGTGTAGCACTCTCAGGAGAATATTTGTTTCCCTGCTGTCTTTCAAGGTTATAGCTAGGGCATAGATCAGTGTTCATACCTGAGCTTCCATTGCTGTTAGAGTTCCTCTCTAAATAGCCTGGCCAGTATGTAGTCCAGTTCTTTTGTCCAGCCTTCCAATCCAGATCCCTGGACACTGGATCTCTCTTCACATACCTTCTGGCACGGGTCTTAGGGTCCCTTCCAAGTGCAGCCGTCTCCCTCACAGGTACCGTCTGGAGATTCCTAGCTCTGCAGCACCACCCCTCTGGTTTTCCCCAGTCCAATGGTGTATGCTGGCCTTTTGAATGTCTCCCAGTATACGTACTGCTCTGGACTCCTTTAGACCTCCCAAATGCTTTTCTCTTCTTTCTTCCAAAGGGTTTTTTGCCCTCTCTGTCCGTCCGCTCTGGCTTCTGCTTCTGATGATCCTCCCGATGATGAAGCTGTCCAAGATCATGAAGATGATTCTCTGTAGAATAAACTCTACCTTTATTCTGCTTAGATGAGTGCTCCACCCTAACACAGCGCAGCTGTGCTGAATCAGGCCCTGCCCTTTGAGATGAGTGCTTGGGGATTACCTCATAACCCTCCTGATTGAACACACATTTCCCCACTTCAGCTCCTCTAATGGCTGTTGGAAACCTGGTGCATTCTGGGACTGGTAGTCTTTTATGGAAAAATTATGTTTTCTTATTTCTACCAGAACTGACAGGTTGCTTGTTCAGAGTCACTTCACCTTTACTATAGCTCCTTCCTGAGCTATGATAAGCTTCCTTATCACATACCCCCCTGCTTAAGTTATTACGGACTGGTGTAACTGGTGAAACCTCTTCTCTACAGTCCGTAATACGGGAAAGAGCATCCGCATTCTTGTGTAACTTCCCAGCACGATGTTCCACTTGAAAATCAAATGCCTGTAAGGCCATGTACCAGCGTGTCAACCTGGCATTGTGGTTCTTCATTTGCTGCAACCACTTAAGTGGGGCATGGTCTGTGACCAACTGGAACTTTCTCCCTGTAAGGTAAAACCTTAACGCCTCCACTGACCACTTTATAGCTAAACATTCTTTTTCTATTGTGGAATACTTTTGTTCAGCCGGTGACAACTTCCTGCTCAGGTACATCACAGGATGCTGTTCCCCTTCATGACACTGGGATAGAACCGCTCCTAGCCCTACATCCGATGCATCGGTTTGAACCAGAAAGGGTTTCCTGAAGTCCTCCCCTTTCAGTACCGGTCCTGTACACAATTTTCCTTTTAGGACTGAAAATGCTTTTTCAGCTTCAGGTGTCCACTTTAGCTGATTTGGACAATTCTTCCGCAGCATATCCGTGAAAATTGCACTTTTCTCTGCAAATTGCGGTATAAATCTGCGGTAGTATCCAATAAGTCCCAAGAAACTTCTTAGTTGTTTCTTTGTTGTTGGAGGGGGAAAATTCCTGATGCTATCTACCTTACTCATTAGAGGTTTAATTTTTCCTCTTCCCACTAGGTGGCCCAGGTATTTTACCTCCCTATTTGCAAAGGCACACTTCTTCGGGTTTAAAGTGATTCCCGCTTGCTTCATGGAGCACAAGACTGCCCTGATCCTCTTTAGATGCTCCGCCCAGGTGTTACTATGGATTATGACATCATCCATATATGCAAAAACATAATTTTGGTGGGGTCGAAGTACCTGATCCACTAACCTTTGGCAGGTAGCCGCTGCTCCATGCAGTCCGAAATGCATCCTCTTGAACTGGAAAAGGCCAACGGGGGTGCTGAACGCAGTCTTCGGCTTCGACTCCCTGGTTAGAGGGATTTGCCAATATCCTTTTGTCATATCAAGGGTGGTTAAGTATTGAGCCTGTCCCAGCTGGTCCAACAGCTCTTCAATTCTTGGCATTGAATATGCATCAAAAACTGATATTGCGTTTACCTGCCGGAAGTCAATACAAAATCTAAAAGATCCATCAGGCTTCGGCACCAGGACTATGGGGTTATTCCAGGGACTCTTTGACTCCTCTATTACTCCCATGTCCAACATCTCCTGGACTTGTGCCACTACTTCCTGTCTCTTGGCTTCAGGCAAGCGGTATGGCCTTTGACGAATTAATTTCCCAGGTGGAGTTATTATTTCATGGGCAACCAAATGTGTCTCCCCAGGTATGGGTGTCAACACATCCGGGAATTCTTTAAGCAATTTCCTAATTTCTTCCTGTTGTACCACTGTCAGGTCCTCACCTATTTGGGGCTCTGATTTTTCTTTACAATCAGATACCTGGGGTCCCAAATCTTCTTCTTCATTCACCTCCCTCTCTCGGGCACAGGTGACAGCTAGGCTTTTAACCCCTTTGACGTCAGTAGAACCAAAGCCTTTGGTTCCACGCTCAGAATTTTCCAGGGATGTGACCTCCTCCACAGGTGGAAAACCCAGTCTCTCACAGATCAATTGGGCAATTCTGTCTCCTGTCTTCACGTGATAATCATTCTGTCCAAAATTAAATAACAGAACTTTAATATTGCCCCTGTAATCGGGATCAATTACTCCCGCACCCACATCGATGAAATATTTAAGGGCTAATCCGGACCTTGGGGCTACTCTCCCATAGCATCCAATAGGTATTTCCACTTGGAGACCAGTGTCAACCAGGGCTCTCCCTTGGCTAGGTACAGTCACATTTTCTATACTACACAGGTCAAACCCAGCAGCTTGAGGGGTTGCCCGCTTAGGAGCTTGGGCCTTCTCTGTGACCCTATGGTACTTTAAGACAAATGTCTGCTTCGGGGTAGTTTGGTCTTCTGGACGCTTAACCATCTTTTTAGCCTGGGGTCTGAGGACTTCCAAATAAAGGCCCGGGAGCTATTACCATTAAACCTTTTCCCTCCTTCTTTCCTAGTCCTTCCACTAGACCCTGTTTAAATCTTGGCCAGTCTCTTCCTAGAACCAAATCAAAGGGTAGCCTAGGCACCACTGCTAACAAAACTTCCTCTTGTTTCCCTAGGCACTTAACCTTTAGCCTATAGGTGGGATATGATGTTGCAGCACCATGAATGTACTTGATGTGAACTTGGCTTTCAGGGGTTCTAGGCACAAATCTTTCTTGGGCCTCTATTCTCTTCCAAAGCCTTTTTGACATCATACTCTGGTCTGCCCCAGAATCTAACAAAGCATTTGTGGTAATTCCTTGCACATCAACCATCAAAAGAAATCCTTCTTTGGGCTGTTTTAAATCCACACCCATTAAGCTAGTGTGTGTCTGGCAACCCTTTTCTAAATGTCCCCATTTTCCACACTTGAAACATTTATTTTCATTCCACTGTGTCATCTGGTTTGGCACAGTACATTTATTTTCAGAAACATTTTTAATTGTTTTCTTTTCTGATACAGCACAGCTTGCCTCAGCACCCATCTTCCGAGGGCCACCCATACTATGGCAAGCCTGCGTGGCTTCCAAGAATCTCTCTGCTAGCATGGTTGCCTCTCCAAGATTTTGGCAATTTTGCTGTATAAGGAAAGTGTGCAAATCTTTAGGCACAGCAGACCTAAATTGTTCAAGCATAATAATGTCTAATTACATTTCCACCGTCTTTTGCTCAGGCTCCAACCATTTTACAGCTAATCCTCTAATTCTCTGACTCAGAGCCCTGGGTGTTTCACCCACTCTCAATGTAGTAGCTCTAAACATTCGCCTATACTCTGAAATAGACAACCCTAGGCGATCTCTAATAGCAGCCTTTACATCCTTATAATTCAAAGCCTGGGCTGCTGGCATTGCTCTATAAGCTGCAAGTGCCTCTCCAGTTAATGAGGCTGCTAACCTTACTGCCCACTGGGTCTCTGGCCATGCTAATGCTTGTGCCACTCTCTCAAAAGACTCTAGAAAATCATCAACATTATCATCTGGAGTTAGCTTCCCAAAACTAAATGCCCCAATTCCTTGATTGAGTCCCACACTGTCCACATGTGGTGTACCAGTATTTACTGCTGGTCTTGCATCTGGTCCACTTTGGTTCTGTAGTTTAACTAGGGCTTGCACCAGATCAAGCACTGGCCTCTGCTGGTCCACTAAGGCTTTCATAGCAGTGTCCTGAGCCTGCTGTACTAGCTCCTGTTGCCTGCTAAACTGGGCTGCCATCCAACTAGCCATCTCCCTCAGATCCATCTTGATCCCTGCAAGAACACAAAAAACCCCCCACAGTGCACCACCTTCCAAACAGGTGTTTTTTTTCTTTCTACTTTTTTTTTCAATTACCCCTGTGCCTTACTCCCATCCACCACTAGACATGCCCAGGTACTTGTTACCTTATGCCAGTGTTGAATCCAGCTCTGCACAGGGTCTTTTCTTCCTGGAACAGCTACTTGGAACAGCCACCTCTCCTCCAAAGTGCAGTTGAGGGAAAATCTTTTTTTTCCAGCTTTCAAACTTGAACTTTCTGGTTTCTTCAGACTTCAGTTGTAATCCTTAGCAAGTAAATCCTTTGCGCAAAAGCAATCCGAAAAACTACGCCATTTGTCAGATGGGTGCCTGGGTGAGAATGTTCACATTCTTGGCAAAGGCATATATTAATATGATTTGCAAGGGATTGTGGGAAATGTAGTCCATTCACACCAGACACAGCCGTTCACAATAATTAGTTGTGCTTGAGTGTAAAGCCAATAAGATATTTATTTATGGGGTTATTTCTCCCAACACAGATATGCTTGGTAGCACATAAAACAGGATACTTGCTTTCAGTGTTAAACTTAGAAAAACAAAATCAGGAAAACAACAGTTGAACTTGTCAGGCAATCAAAGCAAAAGAATAAAGACCTGGTTGGTAACAAACTGGTCTTTTCTGTAGGCTTTAGCTAATATTTTCTTAGCAGTGTTTCAAACAACAAGCAAAACCCACAAAGAAGGGAAAAACTGTTCTTTTCAGGTTAACTTCTTATATCTTCACACATAGACTCAGAAGTGATTCCCTCAGAGCTCACAAGCAATTAGGTAAGGCTCAATTGCTAGCAGTTACCCAGCTGAAACCCCTTAGCTGGTTTGCTTTCTACTGCGTGGCTCAAATCCTACTTCAGGAGCTTTTCTGAGTAGATTAAAGAACAAGTTTGTATTTCTTTGTGATGGTTGTTGTACTTTGTAACAGAAAATTACCAAAGGAGTTTAGACAGAGAGCAATCCATATATTCACAGCCTGTATCTAAGACCGCTCCCCCTTCTTCAACAATCATGGGTTCAATATCATGGATTGGCACAGAGGAATTTCTCAATGTAGCACTCTCAGGAGAATACTTGTTTCCCTGCTGTCTTTCAAGGTTATAGCTAGGGCATAGATCAGTGTTCATACCTGAGCTTCCATTGCTGTTAGAGTTCCTCTCTAAATAGCCTGGCCAGCATGTAGTCCAGTTCTTATGTCCAGCCTTCCAATCCAGATCCCTGGACACTGGATCTCTCTTCACATACCTTCTGGCATGGGTCTTAGGGTCCCTTCCAAGTGCAGCCGTCTCCCTCACAGGTACCGTCTGGAGATTCCTAGCTCTGCAGCACCACTCCTCTGGTTTTCCCCAGTCCAATGGTGTATGCTGGCCTTTTTAATGTCTCCCAGTATACGTACTGCTCTGGACTCCTTTAGACCTCCCAAATGCTTTTCTCTTCTTTCTTCCAAAGGGTTTCTTGCCCTCTCTGTCTGTCCACTCTGGCTTCTGCTTCTGATGATCCTCCTGATGATGAAGCTGTCCAAGATCATGAAGATGATTCTCTGTAGAATAAACTCTACCTTTATTCTGCTTAGATGAGTGCTCCACCCTAACACAGCGCAGCTGTGCTGAATCAGGCCCTGCCCTTTGAGATGAGTGCTTGGGGATTACCTCATAGCCCTCCTGATTGAACACACGTTTCCCCACTTCAGCTCCTCTAATGGCTGTTGGAAACCTGGTGCATTCTGGGACTGGTAGTCTTTTATGGAAACATTCTGTTTTCTTATTTCTACCAGAACTGACAGGTTGCTTGTTCAGAGTCACTTCACCTTTACTATAGCTCCTTCCTGAGCTATGATAAGCTTCCTTATCACAGCTTATGATTGCGGAACACTTCCTCCCTGTCTCTGGGTGGGATAAGGGCAGCATGTGTGCAATCAATAGCTCCCCTCACATGTGATATCCTTGCAATTTGCTCAGATATCTGGTTCAGGGTCCCCCCATTGTTGCCTTCTCTCAGGAAATACAATGTAATTCCTTACCTGGTTGACCATGGCTCGCAAAACGTAGTGGAGATAGTGTGAGAAGGTGAGCCGGCTCATTCCACCTACTGCAGCCACTATGTCTGGAAGCAGCTAGAGGCAAAGAAATGTAGGGCACTCAGGAGCTTCACCAATCCTGGTATGGCATGAGTCCAGCCAGTTAGAGGCTCGAGGTCAAATCTCAGATATTCATAATGCTCTTGTATAGCTCCTTTGCTCAGACGATAGAGGGAGATGATCTGGCAAAGAAAAGCCAAGAAGGATAAGAAGAAAAAAGGAAGCCGGCATGCATCACCAATCCTCCCAACTGGAGAAAGCACAAACTGGTAAAGGTTAGTTGTGCCGCAAACATGCATGCCAATTACCACCACTTCATAGTTTACCTCACTCTGCTGCACACCCTAACACTCCAAACGCATGGAGCACAAGTCAACGCACTGTGGTAAGGAAGCCTATCCTGACTTAGGGAAAAGGTAAAAAGGCAAAGAGTTCAACCTAGTAAAAGGGCCCCTTTTGCAAGGTGAGGGTAACAAAACCACAATCTCACCTAGGAACCAGAAAACCCCCAGCTGGAACAGGTTTCATGTCTCCCCTAAGGGAGAGTGAATACAGACCTAAGGTCCAAGACCCCTACATCAGTAAGCTCCCTGATTACTCAGGTGACAGAAGGCATAGTGATCTCCGTCACCTGGGAAGAGAGGAGATGGGGCTAGAACCATGGAGATATAAGCCTATGCTAGATTATAGCAGAAGGGAGAGGTTGGAAGGAACGCCAGAAGCAAGGGCAGAGGCAAAGGCAAGAAGAGGAGAAAGAGGGATAGAAGCTGATACAAGCCGAGGCACAGGTACGAGCCTAAGAAGCCTGATTAATGCTGAGCAGAGCAGGAGAAGCCTGACTAATGATGGGCAATGCAGAGGAACAGGAGACGCTCTCAGCTCTAACGAGAGTCTGTTAGCCGAGCCCGGTGAGCCAGAAGTTGAGTCAGAGTCCATGCAGCTAGGAGAGCCTGATGCTGAGCTGAATGAGGAAGACACCCTCATGGATTGCTCTTTGTGCCAAGCCTTAGCTACAGAATGGTTGAAGGAAAGCCAGCCCTGAGAGGAAGCCCTCCAGAGAAAGGTAACCATAAGAAGCACATAGATGGATTGTAAATTCCCACGAGGTAAAGAGGGGAAGTTTTATTAAGACGTAAGAACAAGCTGGAGTTGTGAATTGTGCTTGTTAACCACCTGTGAAGTGAGACGGCAAGAAGCCAAATTAACTGTGAGGAAAAAGCTTTCTTTTTACTCTTGAGTTTTCCTGAGAAACCTGAATAGAACTTTGCTTGTACGTTGAAGATTTGTTCCTGTTTGGTGCTTTTGTTTTTGCTTGTTAACTGAAAAACAGCCTGGAAAGGTTTGAGACTGCAAAAGAAGGCAAACTGCCACAGAGGAAAGCCTGTTTTGTGTTATGTGTTTTAACCAGCAAGGCTAAAGGAAGCTGGTAGCCTTGCTGTTAAAAGGCTATGTTTTTCTAAGCTGAAGAATACTTTAAGCTGCCACTTTGGTTTTGGGTTTTTGTTTTGCTTATAACCTGTTGTACTTTGAAGAAGCCTGGAGAAGTATGCCTGAATGTGGTATTTATGAACCTTTTTGTGCTTAATAAATGTCTGTTATTGCTTTACCCCAAGGAGCCCGACTACAGCTTTCTACCTGAAGCCCATATATAGCGCAATTAAACTACATTTCCCAGAAAACATTGCAGGAATTAGTCAGTTAAGGCTGAAAGGGGAAAGTTCCTCATACAACCACGCCCCTCTAAGCTAGAGGCGAGTGGTGAGGGCGTGACAGCGCACATGCCAGTATACCCTCTCCTGCCCATTCAACCTATACAAATGCCCACAAGGGTACCGGTGTCCCAAGAAATCAGCATGCAAATCACATAACATCGCTCATACACTACCCACATATCCCCCTCAAGACTCAAACAGTAACCTCATCATTGCATCTACTATCAAATGTGCACTGTTGCATGCTAAGTCAATCAGAAATAAACCAAATACCATATATGACTACATTCTGGCCCAGAATCTGGATATCATATGCATCACTGAGACTTGGCTCACTGATACGGACCAGGTCATCCTAAACCAAGTCACCCCACTAGGCTTCTCAGCATTCAACTGCCCCACAAGAGAGGGAGTGGAACCCTAATACTGACGAGAAAAGACTACAAATTTAAGATTATCTCTACAAGCACCTCAACCGAGTCCAACACAATCATCATATCTAATAAATACCTCAGCATCTGCTCACCTATAGGCCCCCTAATGCCATGACTGAACATCTTTCAACAATACTTGAGTCAATATGCGCATATGGCAGCCAGCATAAACCGCTCATTGCCCTAGGTGACTACAACTTAACGTCCACACCCATCAAGGAAGTCAGAGCATTTCTTAAAGTCATGGAATCATTAAATTACCGCCAGATGGTTGACTCCCGACACATCGACATGGAACCACTCTGGACCTCGTCTTCATCCCAATACAACTAGAAGAACAGTATCAGGTCGCAACCACAACAATCACCCCAGTCCCATGGTCGGACCATCATGTACTCACCTTCTCCTTGCTCCTGGACTATCCCACTCACCACGCAGATGGGGAGAACAAAGCCAAAAGATTCAGAGCCTACCACAAGGAAACTTTCCTGAAGGAAACAATGCCACAAATCCAGCAAGAGTGTGACAACCTAGATAAAACCATAGAAAAATGAAACTTCACAATATCCAAAGCTGCATCAGCTCCACACAAAGTGAAGCCATATACATGCAGGAAAGCCAATGCTCCCTGGTACTCAAATACAATCAGAGAAGCAAAGCATTCACTTAGAAAGCTGGAAAGGAAATGGAGACGAGACAAGTCACAGGATACTATGCTCCAATATAGAGCCAAGCAGCTAGAATACAATAACCTGATCAACGATCGCAAGCAACAATACCATACCAACCTAATCATGAAATCAGCTAACAAACCAAGGGAATTGTTTAACATTATGCAAAAGCTCACTAGAGACATGACACTTCTCTCCACACCGCCCACCAAATAGGCCCTCAAGAATTTGCAAATTACATAATGACCAAGCACTCCAAGCAAACACACACCCCACCCCCCTCAACATACAACCTGACAATGACGGAACCCCAACAAACCTGGGATGACTTCAGTATACCAACAACTCAGCAAATAGAAAACATTGTGGACACCCTGAATACAACAACCTCGCCATCTGATTCATGTCCAATGGCATGGATCAAAGTCACCAAAGACCAACTAGTCCAACACCTCCACAAAATTGTAAAGGAGTCCCTCCAGCAAAGACACATGCCACAGATGCTCAAGCAGGCTATGATACGACCGATCCTCAAAAGCGCCACACTAAACCCCTCAGATCCAAAATCCTATCACCCCATCTCAAGCCTACCATTCCTCTCAAAGATCATCAAAAAAATGGCACAGAGACAGCTGCAGAATTACTTTGACCTGATTGCTCCACTAGACACCCACCAACATGGCTTTAAACCACAACATAATGTGGAACCTCTGCTTACCTCCCTCTTCGACAACCTCCTAAAAGGTATAAACAGCATAAAGAATGGATTCCTTCTAGTTTTCATGGACATTTCAGCGACCTTTGACACAGTGTCTCACACCATACTGTACAATGGCTACAAGAGATCGGACTACACAAAAACACTCTAAAATGGTTTACCTCCTATCTGAACGATCAAATGCAGCTAGTCAAATGCGGCGGGAAGAAATCAACACAGTTCCCCATCACACAAGGAATACCTCAAGGATCAGCACTCTCATCTATACTATTCAACATATATATTCAACCCATATGCAACATCATGAAATGGCACAAGATGCATTACCATCGTTATTTTATTTATTTATTTATTTATTTACATTCTCTTATATACCGCGCTATTCTGCATCAGTGCGGTTTACATTGAACAAGCTGAAATTACATTGAACAGGGCATTATAACTTGGAGATAACTATTTTACAGGGAACATGGGCTATGGAGGGTTAAGTGGCTTGCCCAAGACCAATGAAATCATGGTATATGCCCAAATTAACCTGCTTGCACCAGACCTGACTCCGATTACCAAGTGTCTTGAAGACATGAACACCTGGCTTGCCAACAACAACCTGATGATCAGCTTTGACAAGACAGAGGCAATGTTCAATTCTAGAAACTCCACATACAACCCACCCCAAGCAATCACTATCCTAAACACTAAAGGACTATCATTAAAGGACTATCACTAAAGGACGAAGTGAAATATCTGGACAAAAATCTAAATCTCCAATCGCACATAAACAAAACTGCAGCAAAAGCCTACCACTGATTAAAGCTCATCAGGAGACTCAAACCAATTCTCAGCCAAGACCATTTCTGCATCGTATGCCAAACAGTTATCACCCCAGTATTGGACTATGAAAACTCATTATACCAATGTCTACCCAAGCAGACTATCCACCCACTTCAACTGGTGCAGAATACTGCAGCGTGCATAGTCACGGGCACTGCCAAGTCTGAACACATCAGGCCCATACTACAGCAACTGCACTGGCTGCCAATAATTGCAGAAGCAAGATTCAAAGCAATCCTGAACATATTCAAAGTCATCTACTACTGCTCAGCAGACGTGCTCCAGGACATAATAACCAAGGACATAAGTAGCAGATCTAAGTGAATCAACAACAGTAATGGACTCTGCACACCCGCAGGATATCATAAAATGAAGCAAACTAAGTCCAAAAGAGCTTTTTCACTCTCAGCACCAGCCCTTTGGAACTCCCTCCCTAAAGAACTAAGAGCCCTAGATGACCTCAAGGACTTCCACAAGGCTCTCAAGACCTCCTGTTCACGGATTCCTATGGACAAGTGACATAAATGGTCAAGCACCAAAATTCTGTTACAAATGGCCTATCCACAACCTGCACAATTAAATAAGAACTAAATGCAGATAGTCTGTATGTATGTCCTGTCATATCCTACCCTCCTGTCAAATGTATACCTCCAGTTGTGTTGTTAACCACTTTGATTGAAGGATAAGATGGTATACAAAACTGGTTAAATAAATAAATAAATTGCAACTGAAAAATAAAATTCTCAAATGACAAAAGGTAGGAAAAAACTATTTTATTTTGAATTTATGAACTGGAATATGTCATCTCTGGAAAATGTCCATCACTAACGTCTTTGCATTTTGTTTAGTACAAGAGGAACTTAATTTATAGTTTTATTTCTCCAGTATTTTGTTAATTTCAAGTTTAGCTTTTGGGGTCCCCAGCTTAATTATTGTTTTCATATTTCTAAAGTGTGGTCCCTTTTTCTATCTTTGGTGATGGTTTATGTTTTACATGTGTAACCAAGCTGTGGTATTCTGTGTGACAGTCCCATTTGTTCTCTTTCCCCAGCAGCAGATGTATTGGTATTCTCTGAGATGTATTGGTTTAATATTTTCAATGTTGCCTTTTGATAGGGTTTGGTGCTTTGTGAGTCCTGGTAGTGCTGTTATGATATTGCGGGTTTGCTAAATGGGCAGGCTTTATAGTACTTCCTAATGTGCCTTGCAGTTGACACTGGAGTATTGTTGTTGTTGTTAAGTGCCGTTAAGTCAGTGCCGACTCATGGCAACCCTCTGGATAGTTGTCCTAAATTGTGTTCGGTCTTCAGTCAGGCGGCTCATTGTTGACAGACTGGCACCCGTAGCTGCTGTTATTGCCTGGAGTATAGTAATGTAAAAATCTGGTAGTCTCTTTATTTTCGCTACCCATGAAAATGATATTGAGGTACTCATTAAGAGGCATGTCTACTTAAAGTTAATGCGTGTTCACAAATGTTAATGTGTGCTAAGTGCAGCAATGCCCATTTATTTCTATTAGCGTAGTGGCATTTAACGTACATTAATATTTAGTAAACATGCCCCTAAGTCATTGCCAGGAGAAAAAAAGAGGCTTGTGAAGGGCTTCTTTGAAAGCTACCTAAAATTTTAGATGGACAAGATATACATTTTAAAATAAAATAAATTAAATGTATGCAAATGAGGTCCAGTGGATATGCAAATGAGGCCCTGAAATGAGTCTCCACACATGGCCCCACATTACTTTGGGCCGCCGCTGCCTATTGCCATATTAAGTTGTATTTGATTGTTAGTTTTAAATGCTAACTAAAAAAAACTGGACTGTTCATAAAATATAATATATTTATTTATTTAAGCATATTTTTATACTGCCTTTCTACCATCAAAGCAGTTTACAGTTGAACAACAATTAACATGACCATATGGTACAATGTTTTACATGAAACTGAAACAATAGAACAGTAAAACATTAACTATGAACACTGGGTATACTAACTATGAACTACTTACAGCATAGTGTGATTGTGAGTGTCTTGTTGAGTCTTTGCTGTATTGCTGATGTTTGCATAACTGGGCTTAGGATTTTTCAAAAGGGCTTTATGGTGGATGGATTTCAAGGTTTTTTATTTATTTATTTACAGTTTCTTTTATACCGCGCTATTTGACATCAGTGCGGTTTACAATGAACAGAAACTACACGTCACAAAAATTGATCAGTGCTTACAATGAACAGGACAATGAACTGGGTATACATTAAACAGGTTTCATAAACAGAGAACATAATAAAACTATGTACAAAAAGCAACTATGTACAAAGCAGCTAAATGCAGCTAATGTTTCTTGATGAGAGGAGAAGCAAGGTGAGATTGCAGGTTTGCGGGTAGTTTGTATTCTTCCCTAAAGATGTGAGTCTTAAATTTCTTCCTGAACTCTAATAGGTCTGATAGCCCCCTTAGCACTGGTGGTAGATTATTCCATAAGGATGGAGCAAATAGTGTGAATGATCTTTTGCAGGTTGACTGATAGCTTTTTGTCTTTTATCGTGGAATGGCAAGTAGGTTGATGGTCAAGTTTCATTTTCATTTGGTAGCTTAATCAGATGGAGAGGTGTTAATGTATATTGACTCCTGTTTAATGCACAATTACACCTCTAGAAGTGTAGTTAACTTTCTCCCATATGATTTTCTATTGACAAAGGAATTACCTATGTGATTATTTAGTATATTGTGCATTCACAAGACTGTTAAAACACATTTTAAAGTTATCATGTTAATTGCTCATTTTAACATTTGTTAGCACATAGGCCCTTTTATTTTTTTATGTACCATCAAATCATGGCTGGCTCCTGGCAACCCAGCAGCCCCTGAGTTTTCTTGGCAGAGTATGAGCAGACCTAGATTGCTTTTTCTGAGGCAATGCCATTTGTCCATGATTGCAAGGAGAACCACTGGAAATTAAACCCAGATCTTTTGGGTATTAAGCTGTTGCTCTAACCACTAGGCTACTCTGCCACTCAAACAGACCCTAAGCAATTTAAAATTGAGTTTCATTCATCTGGGCCTGCTGTGTGCATGTGTATGTATCATATTGCAGACTTTTTTCATTTACTTTTAACACTGGAAAAAATGTTAAAGCTGAAATGTGAAGTGAAGAATGTGGTAATTCATACATTGCGTGCATATGTGGTTTTGTGGTGTGTTCCACTTGCACACATCACTTGCAGGCAACATTAAATCATTTTTGGCTACAAATTGCACACATCACTTCCAGAAAACCAAGGACGTCAACTCTTTGAAGTAACATTTTTCATAACCTTTTATTAAAGTTACGCAGGCAGAGTTCACAGAGGACATTTTATTTTCTTTTTTTACCATATCAGATACACAATCATCCTTTCATTCATATTAATTTTTATTTGATTTCCATTGCTCTGTTAAGATAATATTGGCTTATATTACAACTATCCACCACTTTAATGCTTTCTTAATAGCTACTGCTAAAAAGTTAAGACATCCTTTGTGGTATGCAGTATAAGCACAAAGAACCTGTGTGATTTTTTTTTATGTTCCTACTCTCTGGATTTGTTGCATGAACTGTCAGCTAGTAGATGAATGCATAATACATTCACAGGCCTGATGTTCTAGCAGGATACCTAAGAGAGAAATCCAAAAACGTGCCCAATATAAGCCTATTTAATAAAGGCAACATAGGTGCATGTAAATACAGATGCGCACATCTACCCCTGCGTCCAAGTTGGAGTAAATGAGTGCACGTGCTCCATGCATGTGCTCACTTGTTTTATAAAACTTACCCACGCTGCCCAGCCAGTAAGCCTTAGCCATACTCTGGAAGGGCCACCTCTAGGAGAGAGAAGGTTGTTCACTCTCTAGGCCTATGTAATGTTTTGGCATCTCTATTGAGTCTGTCGATAGTAGTGCTAATTAGTGATGTGGACTGTGCACTGGAAACCTGAGACCACTGACCCATTTTCCATAGACTTTCAGTAGCAAAGACTTTCATGATTGAACTGAGCTGAACTTGAAGTTGTCTTAAGATGGAAGGTTCTACCTTGGTAGCAATTACCTGAATCACTTATGGTTGGTTCTTCCAGGTTTCCAGAGCTGAGTAGCTTTTTTAGGGCAAGCTGGGGAATAAAAATATCTGCTATTCAGACTGAGAGTGGGGCCTACACGTCAGCCTTCTATGTGGCCCCTGTTTGAATAGCAGGCATTTTTATTTACCAGACTAACCAAAGAGCTGATCACCTCTTGCTAAATGGGAAATCAACTCTAAATGATATAGGGAACTGCTACAAAGGTCTAAAACCTTAAGTGGATCAGTTCAAGCCCAGCTCAGTTATTGCATCAGAAAGTCATTTTTTACATGTAGAAATGCCCTGTGACAAAAATTGCTCACCTGATATTTGGGCAAACCTATGCATATAAGGCATCATTCCAGAACTAGAATAAGCCCTTTGAATGTGCAGCATAGACATTTTTCTAGAAAAAACAACTTTTACCATATTTTGAAACACCTGTGTCCCTGAACATACACAGTGCTAGCACGGGGATCTCAGAATGTGGGCAGGAGGGGGCGGAATGGGGGCGTGGTCAGCAGCAGAGACATGCAATGCCTTTTCAGGTAAGGCCCGTACATGTTCAACGTGTTTCCTATGGACGTCCAAGTTATAATGGCAGAAATGTGGAATAAGGCCGGGACTTAGAAACTTTTCTGCTCTGCTCTGCAATGCATCCCTTAGAGATGAATGGCTGTGACAAAGATGTTTTGAACCAGTATCTCTGCAGTCTGGAAGACCACAAGATGCAGTTGTAAAGAGCAGAATGCAGAAGTGGGGGAAGGCTGTATGGTAAAGACACATTACTAAACACCCCTACAGAAATATTCAGAGGTGCAATGTGATTATTCTGGCTATGCTGACAATTGCTGTGTGAGCTAGAGGAGATGATCTAGGGCAGCCTAACAATCCCTGTCATCCGAGAAGTGGAACTGTTGATGTAGGGATTGTATGTGGATAAGTATATGACAGTTGCATGCAGGGGCGGCCCAAGGAGGGTGCGGGGCCATGTGCGGAGACTCGGTGCGGGGGCCTCATTTGCATAAGTGGCCTTATTTGCATAATTATTTGCATAATGTTACCATACACTAACTTTTAGTAAACATGTCTCTTAATGAGTGTATGGATAAAGAAAGACTAAAAGATTTCTACATTACTATAATCCAGTGCCAACCGCCAGACACATTAGGAACTATTACAAATGCTGCCCATTTAGAACCCATAGCAAACCCGCCGTATCCTGACAGCATTACCAGGACTCACAAAGCACCATACCCTACCTATCAAAAGGCAACATTGCAAATATTAAACCAATACATTTCAGAGAATACTGGGGAAAGAGAACAAGTGGCAATGTCAAATAGGAATTACATAAACAGAATACCTCAGCTCAGTTACACATGCAGAACATAGACCATCACCAAACAAGGAATCACAATTTAGAAACAGGAAGGCAATAATTAAACTGGGAACCCCAAAAGCCAAACTTGGAATGTACAACAACACTGTAGAAATAAAACTATAAATTAATTTCCTCTTGTACCAAACAAAGCGCAGACGTTAATGATGCACATTTCCCAGAGCTTTCATATTCCAGTTAATAAATTCAAAATAAAGAGATAGCTTTCTACCTTTTGTGCATTTTTTTTCAGTTGCAATTGCTCCAGCCACTGTCTTCTTGGTTTCTTCATGTTTTCTGCTAACTCTCCATCGTCTGCTGTCCATTTGTCCTTTCTTCTCTCTTCTAGTTTTTTTTCCATTCTCTCTCTCTACATCTGCTTTAACATACTAATCTTTCTCCTTTTCCTCTTTCCTCATTCCTATTTCATCCACTCAAATTTTACCCCTCCATCCTCAATCCCCACTTACTCTCCCAATACCAGGCCAATTGTAGATTTTTCATCCCTCCCACTCAAAATATTTTTCCTCTCTCCATTTTACTCTCCCAGCCCCATCCCATTCTAATCCTTCCCCAACATCAGCTTCCTTCTAGTTCCAGCCTCATCCAGCATCCATTCCCTTCTAGTCCCTGCATCAGCCCATTTCTATGCCTAGCCCCCCTCAGCCCATTTCCAGTCCTAGCTCCCCCATCCATTTCCAGTCTGAGTCCCTTCATCAGCTCATTTCCAATCCTAGCCCCCCATCAGTCCATTTCTAGTCATTTCCTAGCCCCATCATCAGCCCATGTCAAATCCTAGCACCCCTCCACCCAGCCCAATTCCAGTCCAAGCCCCCCCATGAGCCTACTTCCAGTTCTACCCCCTCCATGAGTCCATTTCAATCCAAGCCCCCACCACAGCCCATTTCCAATCTTAGCTCCCCCCAACAGCCCATTTCCAGTCTTATCCTAGCTGTTCCATCAGCCCATTTCCAGTCCTAGCTCCCTTCCCACTCAGCCCATTTCCATTCCAAGTCCCCGTCCCCATCAGCTATTTGCCGTTCAAGCCTCCCCTTCCACTCAGCCCATTTCCAGTCCTAGCAACCCCCCCAACCCATTACCAGTCCTAGCCCCCCATCAACCCACTTCCAGTCCTAGCCCCCCATCAACCCACTTCCAGTCCTAACCCCCCATCAGCCCACTTCCAGTCCTAACCCCATCAGCCCATTTCCAGTCAGCCCCCAATAGCCCACTGCCAGTCCTAACCCCCCCATCAGCCCACAGCCCATTACCAGTCCTAACCCCATCAGCCCACCTCAAGTCCTAACCCCTCCCCATCAGCCCATTTCCTGTCCTAGCCCCCCCCCATAGCCCATTATCAGTCCTAACCCCCCATAGCCCATTACCAATCCTAACCCCCCCATAGCCCATTACCAGTCCTCACCCCCAATCATCCCATTTCCAGACAGCCCCCATTAGCCCACAGCCCATTACTAGTCTTAACCCCCCATAGCCCATTACCACTCCTAACCCCCCAACAGCCCACAGCTCATTACCAGTCCTAACCCCATCAGCCCACCTCAAGTCCTAACCCCTCCCCATCAGCCAATTTCCTGTCCTAGCCCCCCCCCCATAGCCCATTATCAGTCCTAACCCCCATAGCCCATTAGCAATCCTAACCCCCCCATAGCCCATTACCAGTCCTAACCCCCCATCAGCCACAGCCCATTTCCTGTCCTAGCCCCCCCCCCTAGCCCATTACCAGTCCTAACCCCCCATCACCCCATTTCCAGACAGGCCCCATCAGCCCACAGCCCATTACCAGTCTTAACCCCCTATAGCCCATTACCAGTCCTAACCCCCCCAACAGCCCACCTCAAGTCCTAACCCCTCCCCATCAGCCCATTTCCTGTCCTAACCCCCATCAACCCACAGCCCACCTCAAGTCACGTCCTAACCCCCTCCATAGCCCAGGCCATTACCAGTCCTAACCCTCCCACATCGGCTCAGGGAAATTTAAAAAAAAAAAAAAAAAAGCTGGCTGCTGCTACTGCCGCTGCGGCAGCAGCAGCGAATGGAGTGTCCCGCGGGGCACCCTCCGCCCACTGAGCCCCTCTGCAAGGGCTTTCAGATTCGCGAAGGGAGAGTGTCTCCCTCGCGTCTCTGTTAAGCCCGCAGGGGCTAATGGGAAATTTCCCATCTGCCCCTTTAGACGCGAGGGGCTGATGGGAAATTTCCCATTAGCCCCTGCGGGCTTAACAGAGATGCGAGGGAGTCACTCTCCCTTCTCGAATCTGAAAGCCCTTGCAGAGGGGGCCCCGCGGGATACTCCATTCTGTTGCTGCTGCTGCGACAGCGGCAGCAGCCAGCTTTTTTTTTTTTAATTGAATTTTTAAAAAAGCAGAATGTTCTTTGCGCGGGGCCCCCTGAAATGCGGGGCCCTGTGCAAAAAACATTCTTGCTCAATGGACGGGCCGGCCCAGGCTGCATGTGTAAGTGAGAAACGCAGATATACTAGCTGTTTTCTAGAGGTGCAGGAAGTCTGTACTGCAGATGTATGTTTTGTGTGACTTCAAGTGAGAGAGTGTGTATGTGTGTGGTAAGAGGGATGCATGGGGGGCTTGGTGTCCACAACTTCAATTTTGGGGGGACACCAGTGCCTGGCCAGTACCTGCTCTGTAGGGTTGACTGCAGTGTGACCAGGTGCCAGTGTGATCGGCCAGGATACAGCAGTACAGGGTCTCTACGGCTGAATGTCAAAACATATCCTTGTCAGCAATAAGGGACCCTCAGAATGAGTGCATGCAAGAGAGCACACAGCACCATTAGTGGTCTCACAAATGTGCACATTTGTATAGACAGATGCTGATGCTCTTGGGCATCTAGCAGTGCTGTTTATGCTGGTGCATGCACTCAATCTGAGGGTCTCTATTTATTATAAGAGATAGGCTCTGACATTTAGCTGTAGAGGGACATTTCTTATTTTTTCTCATCCACACATAGCATTGTAAAGGTAAAAGGAAAAGGAGATCACTATGGTTTTTGAAAGAAGTAGCTGAAAAGGTGAAGAAAAAGAGGGAGGTCTTAATGAAATACAAGAGATCACAGAGAGAGGAAGAAAAAGCATCTATATTTGGAAAAACATAGAGAAGCTAGCAAAGTAGTCAGGAAAGCAAAGATTCAAAATGAGGAGGAAATAGCCAATGCAATAAAATGGGGGATAGTGAGAAGAGGAAGGGCAAAAGTGTTATTGTCAGACTCAAGGGTGAAGGGGAGGAATATGTAGAAGCTGATGAGGATAAAGCGGAATTGCTTAACAAATATTTCTGTTCTGTGTTCACAAATGAAGAACCAGGAGCAGGACCTCAGAAAACACCCACAAACAGGAACAGAAGTGTTGGGCATCTTGAACAATTTTCAGAAGACTGTGTTCATGAGAAACTAGCTAAACTTAAAGTAAACAAAGCGATGGGACCGGATGGAATACACCCTAGAATACTGAGGGAACTTGGGGACATTCTAACAGCTCCATTGACTGACATTTCCATTGCCTCGTTGGAGTCGGGAGTGGTGCCAAAGGACTGGAGAAAGTCTCATGTGGTCCCTTTACACAAAAGCGAAGTAAGGATGTGGTTGAAAACTACAGGCTAGTTAGTTTAACTTTGGTGGTGAGTAAATTATTGGAAACACTCTGAAAGAGAAAATAGTGAGGTTTCTGGAGTACAGCAGATTACAGGATCTGAGGAAGCATGGATTCACCAGAGGCAGGTCTTGTCAAACAAATCTGATTGATTTCTTTGACTGGGTTACCAGGGGTTTGGACCGAGGGAGAGCCCTAGATGTGGAGTATTTAGATTTTAGTAAAGCCTTTGACACCGTTCCTCACAGGCAACTTATAAACAAACTGAGCACCCTAGGGATGGACCCTAACTGCTTGGGTTGGAAATTGGTTGAGTGGGAGGCAACAAAGGGTACAGGTAAATGTAGCTCACTCTGAAGAGAAGGAGGTTACCAGTGGTGTGCCCAAGGATCTGTCCTTGGTCCAATTCTTTTTAAAATCTTTGTTAGTGATATAGTAGAAGGGCTGTTGGGTTAAAGTTTGCCTCTTTGCGGATGATACCAAAATCTGCAATAGAGTAGATACGAAGGAAGGTATAGATAACATGAGGAGGGATCTAGCTCAGCTTGAAGAATGGTCTAGAATTTGGCAGCTGAGAGTTAATGTTAAAAAAATGTAAGGTCATGCATTTGGGCTGCAGCAATCCAAGGGAGCAATATAGTATAGGGGGTGAAGTACTTTTGTCCACTAAAGAAGAGCGGGACCTAGGCGTGATTGTGTCTGATGATCTTAAAGTAGCTAAACAGGTAGAAAAGGTGCCAGCAAAAGCTAGAAGGATGCTTGGGTACATAGCTTGAGGAATGGCCAGCAGAAGAAAGGAGGTGATAGTGCCTTTGTATGAGTCTTTGGTGCGACCTCATTTGGAGTATTGTGTGCAGTTCTGGAGACCGCTCCTTCAAAAGGATATAAACAGGCTA
The DNA here is from genome assembly GCA_033557465.1 of Ichthyophis bannanicus. NCBI lineage: Eukaryota > Metazoa > Chordata > Amphibia > Gymnophiona > Ichthyophiidae > Ichthyophis > Ichthyophis bannanicus. Next base: position 310,160,522 of record CM066032.1, on the reverse strand, counting down.
GAGTCCATACAGAGGGTGGCTACTAGAATGGTTAGTGGTCTTCATTATAAAGCATATGAGGACAGACTTAAGGATCTTAATATTTACACCTTAGAGGAAAGCCGGGATAGAGGTGATATGATTGAGACGTTTAAATACCTCCATGGTATAAATGCACAGGAGGGAGCCTCTTTTGATTGAAAGCAAGCTCTGCTATGAGGGGACATGGGATGAGGGTGAAAGGGGATAGATTCAGGAGTGATATGCAGAAATATTTCTTTATGGAAAGAGTGGTGTAACTATGGAATAGTCTTCCAGTGGAGGTTTTAGAGATGAGGACAGTATCTGAATTCAAAGAAGCATGGGACAAATACAGAGGATCTCTAAAGGAAAAAAGGGGACTGTTATAGTGGTTGATATGGAAGGACAGAGAAGATAGGCCATCTGGTCTTTTTCTGTCGTCATGTTTCTATTGTAGAGATTGTTGTCAGAGATGACCAATGCAAGCAGAACTAAAATGTTCACCTACTGCCATGTATGTTGTGCTACAAGGTATGTCAGACAAATCATATCACTCTCTACTTGCTGTTGTACCATCTTTGAGTGCACAGTGATCACTTTGCAGTGACCTGGTCATGCAAAGGACTAGCTTATATGGTCTGTTTTGCCTCAGCACATCTGTGCCATCCATTTTCATGGATAACTGACATGGGCACCACGTCATTAGTGTGAGAAGCAGCTTCAGGGATGCACATTTTAGCTGAGTAGGTGTGGTTGCACGAAGTCAGGCAGCAGTAGAGCCATACAACTTTTCGGAATTCGCCAAGGCAGGGCATCTAGAACACTTGCTACGTAAACCCATGACCTGGGTTTGTGCATGCCACACAGAACATGTCTACGTCCTCAATGCCGGACCTTTGGGCATGTCCAGACCCGTGGGTGTGGAATTAGGGTCAAACAAGGCCCTTTTTTCATTTAGACTTGTTTGTGGGCTGGATGTGCACATTATAGAATCACGCTCATGGGGGTAATTTAATAAGGAGCTTACTCAGACAGTTCCCACCATCTCTTTCCTCACCCCCATGAGAAGCAGCCTGTAGTGGGGTAGAGGGCAATAAGGCAGTGTGGCAGCAGGGGATTCCTGAGGTCTTCTCCAGCCCAGGCACCCTTTCCTCTCTCATATTACAATCCCAGCCCGCTCCCCCACATACACTGCAGATATTCCTGAGGAGGTGAGGCTCCCAAGTTCCCCCTTTATCGTTCTTTAGCACAGCCCATAGGTTTTACACATGTCTTCTTCCATGGGTCACCCCTCCCCACCCCCTTAGCAGGAGATTGTTTTAGATTAAAAGAATAATTGTAGCTCTTCCAGCTCAAAAGTGAAGGGCTGCAAAGTAGCCCCTCAAAAAAAAACATTGTTCAAGTGTGAAACCCCATTTATTGGAGTAGAAAGGGCACAGGTACATGTTCCACTTAGACTTAGGGGTATGTTTACTAAAGGGCGCTAACGTTACAGCGGCAACGTTATTGCACGATAAGTGACGTTATTGCGCAATAACCGCATGATAATGTCACTTATCACGCGATAACGTCTCTGCCAGGGTTAAGGCACACAGAGGGTGGAGTAAGTCGTTCCAGAGGGCGGAGAGAAGGGGTCAATGGGCGGAGAGTGGGCAGAGAGAGGCTCCAGGCACACTAATGCTGTGAAATCAGGGTCTGAAAATTAACGCCAGTGAAAACCACACGTTAGAGGCACATTTGCAGGAGAGAGAAACCAGTTCAGTCAGCAATGTACAGCAAAAGCAGGGAGACCAAGAAAAGTGATAGTAGTGATACATGTGCAGCAACAGCATAGTGCCCAAGTACGAAAGGGCACTACGGTGAGGCTGCAAATGGGTACAGGGGGCTGCAGGTGGGACATGCAGTGGGGAAGCTGTGGCATAGGGTGGACTAGGCAGATGCCTAGGTGACACATAGGAATGTAGAAACGGAAAACCAGCTAGCCAGCAACTGACCAAGGGCAAACATGTCCACGAGTGTATGTCCCACAGTGCCATAATGGACAGTACCCAGCAAGTACCCCAAAGGGCACATAACATTGGCAGGCGATGCCGGGGGGGGGGGAAGCATGGATGTCTATGCAGGCACCTCTACCCCATATCACGCACCATAGGCAGCCGCCTACCGGCACACTGGATGGCCTGGGACTGCGCACCACCAGCACCACCGGCACAAGGGCATGTCAGCATGGTGGCGGAGGGGTGCTGGTGATGGAGGGGGCAGTGGCATCTGCCCACAGCAGACCAAGGCCAAGCCCTGTTTAGGTGGGTGCCGTGCACTGCAACAGACAAGGTCTGTCTGACGAACAGTCATGGTATCCCCAGGGAATGATCTGCCTCTGTGACAACAGTTTGGTGCAGTACACACAGCCAGTATATTCAAGGGCAGAAGGTCACAGGTTCAAGTCCCAGTGCTAAACTGTGGTAATAAAGACGGAACCTTTATTGCAGATAAAATAAACACACCATAAATGCCTATATTTTACCCTATAGAGCACATACACCATAAACATGTGCAATCCCTAGAGCAGAGTTTCGCAACCGCAGTCCTGGAGGGCCAAACACCATTCAGGTTTATGCTGTCCCTAGTAAATATGCCTGTGCTGCATTTGTATGCGCTGCCCCATTGTATGCAAATATACCTCATGCATATTCATTAGGGACAGCATGAAAATCTGAACCATATTTGGCCCACCAGGACCGGAGTTGGGAACCTCTGCCCTAGAGTAGCGTCCAACAGGGGCACAAACACCCACACCCACAGGCTCCACTATCCAACGGCTCATGGAGAGTCAGGCTGTTGGGCCCTGCACGGAGCAGCATCTACCAATACTAGCACCTGCATACCTTAGCAATGCCATCTTAAACTTGGAAACACGTTCCACATATATCAAAAGGTTACTATGATTAATGTTAGATAACAAATCCTAAATTAAACACAATTTGTTGACAGAGATTCATCATAGCAATCTTTCTGATATCTGTGGAGTGTGTTTCAGGTTTTGTTTCTGACAGTGTTTACCACCCCGGGGAGTGACGCTAACAGTACGAGTATTGAGTACCATAGCAATGCCTGCATTGTGCCCAGGACTGGGTGTGGCGGCCAGGGTTCCCAACCACCTCTATATTTGCACAATGCTGAAATAGGTGTGAGAGTGTGTGTATATCTATCCAGTGTTTTGTGGCTGCCTACACCTTACTGAGCCCACAATGCTTGCACTGTTTCCAGTGTTAGCCTGCCAATGTGCATAATGAGGAGCAAGGTACTGTGGGTATGGCCCGGACAGGGCGACCTGGGCAGGATGCATCTGCACAGGGCATAGGGCAATGGCTGAGACATTGTAGTGCCCGACCACCACCTGCATGTACAGGGTGGCCACAACATGTCATGCTGGGGGGGGGGGTCACTCTCACCCTGACTGAGTAGTGACCATGGCTAGGTTCCCCCATTGGCTAGGCAGTGTTTTTCTCAAGTGTTATCTGTGAGTTCTCTTTTTTTGGAACCCAGTCACTGATGTATGTGCTTGGTGTGTGTGCTCACATCCCATTTTTGGGTGCACACAGTTCCTCCAGGAACATGCACTATGTACTAGCTAGCAAACTGCATGCAGTTTGCATATGTAAGGCTGGAACACCTTGCAGAGTACAGCAGGTGGAGACTTACTGTGCCCTCTGCTGTTGAATGTCAGATAGGGGGGGGGGCAGCTGAGCTTTTCCAACCCAACTGCCTGTCTGCCAGTGCCCTATGTGTTGCGTACAGATCTGCATTGACTGCCTGTAGGGGTGCCTATTCCCCAGCAGGACTGGGGTTGATGGTCCCCTCTACTGCCACCATTGCAGAGATATAAAATGTGGATCTGTTGGTGGGAGATCCTGACCCACAGAGGGCAGGTTGGGTGGTGCTACATAATCTGCTTGTAGGTCCAAACACCACCCTTCTCTTATAACATGTGACCATGGATATGCACTATTCTGGGTGCATCATAGTCCTCCAGGGCTAGACATGACTAGGAAACACAGATAGACACAGGTGCATGCTAGGTGTGTCTACAAGGACTACCTATCACACACTGGCACTGATGGGGACCCACAACCAAGCCAGGTGCTGCGGACCTGGTGCTGGGCGCCCCACCTCACCCTCAGGGTGAGCACAGGAACCGCACAATGTCACGGTCTGTAGCTAATCTGTGCCAGTAACACACACGGTCAGTTCCCCCTACCAGGCCGGGGTGCTATAAAGGCGCATACCCCAATTTGTGATCAGATGTAGGCTGCTGATCTGCATGTGCAGTGCATCATGGGTACAGGTGGGTTTACCCTATCCTGGTAACCACAGCAGACAGTTTGTGTGGTGACCTGCAGTCTTTCTGTAACCAGCCAGCAGTATGTTAGACCCTATAGAGATGTAGCCCACTGGTTACTTCAATGACTGCAAAGGTAGAGGTTATGGGTTTGATCCCACAGTGGTGCTATTTAATAAGGTTGTCTGAGGCTTTTCCTTTTAATTTCAATCAGTGCTGCCAGCAGAAACACCCTTACAGTGCCATAGCCTAAGGTGCCTCATAAGGCACCCTATAAAGCGCCCTATAGAGCACATTATACGGTGCCTTGGCAGACAGGGCACTTTATAATGTGCCCTATGGAGTGCCTTATAGGGCGCCGTATGCGGCACCTTAGGTTATGGCACTGTGAGGGTGTTTTTGTTGGCAGCACTAATTTAAATTAAAAGGAAATGCCTCAGACAGCCTTCTTACATAACACCACTGCAGCATTGAACCCATGACCTCTGCCTCCACAGTCATTGCATTAACCAGTGGGCTACATCTCTATAGTTTCTAACACTGTGCTGGCATGAACTAAGGGATAACGTGCGTTAACATGCCATGGCGCCCACTATCGCACGATACCGATTCCTTGCAACCTTCCCTCCGGACCGCCCACTACCTTATATGGTATTCTTCAAATTAACGCTGCAACTAGCGCCGGTAACATTAAGACGGTTTAGTAAACATACCTCTTAAAGTTAATTTTGTCTCCTGTCACCACCAATTTGACACGGTGTATATACTGCATATGTATTAGGAAAGGTATATTAAACAGTTAAAAAAAAAGAAGGGTGTGTGTGTGTGGAGACAGGTCTTGGTCTCGTGGTGTAGGTGACACTAGCAAGATGTTGAACCACCAGATTAGTATCTGAAATGTTGCAAAAAGGTTGGAAAGGTTGGAAAACTGTATTATATTAATTTTGGTCAGGATTTCCAGCTGTTTTTTCCTTGGTTTGGCCTGACTTATGGTTTGGCTTTCAGAGATGGTGGACTGGAGTGGACAGTGGACTGGAATTAGGAGTGGGAGAGGAAGGGGTTCATCCCAAAAATGATGTGCAGCTCTCTCTGACACCACCATTGGAACAGGCCATTCACACCACCATGCATTCACCTCTAGGATGCAAGCTTCTCTGCCTCAGCCTTTACCCTGAACAGGAAGAATTGAGGAGAACACCATCTATGTACCTATATGCTTCACCCTATCTCCCAGAACCATGAAGTCACTCTTGATATGCTCGGAGGGATACCTAGCAATATTATTTATGATGGTATGAATAAGCAGCATTGGATAATAGTCAGTAGGCTTTATGAGTCTTGGCAAACTCTTCTTAACATCTTGGATTTTGGCGCCTGGCAGTCAGCACACATCAAGTCTGGTAGGCAGATGGATGCCTCAGTATCTGGCTCTGCAATGAGTTTCTTTACATGGCCCTTCATCTTTTCCTATTGACCCATATAGAGCATCTCCCATCTTTCTCTCTCTATCACCCCATGTCCATCATCTCCTCTCTCCCTCTCTTTCCCTATGCCCCTAAATCCAGCATCTCCCCATTTCTCTCTTTCTTTCTCTCTCTCTCCCTATCCCTCATTGTCCATCATCTCCTCTCTCTCTCACTTTATACCCCCATCTCCAGCATTTTCCCCTCTCGCTCCCTAGTCTATGCGCAACACTTCCTCTCTCTTTCCCTACTCTACTAGTCCATCATCTCTATCTCTCTCTCCTTATCCCCCATGTTCCTCATTTGCCCTCTCTCCATATCTCCCCTACATCTAGTGTCTCCCTCCGTCTTTCCCTATCACTCACATCCAGTATTTACCCTCGCCCCTCCTCTTCCCTCATCCCTATCCCCCCAAGTCCAGCATCTGCCTTTCACTCTCTCCCTACCCCTCAAAGTCCAGCATCTCACTTCTCGTTCTCTCTATCTGCCCATTTCTAGGATCTCCCCTTGTCCAGCATCTTCTCTCTGTCTCCCTCTATCCCGCAGGGTCCAGCATCTCTCTTCTGTCTGTCTATGCCACTCCATGTCCAGCATATTCATTCTGTCTCCCTTTGCCAACATCTCTTGTCTTCCTCCTGTGCATCCAGCATCTGTTGTCTCTTCCTCCCTAGCCTTCAGGCCATTATGACTGGCTCTTTCCCTGAGGTCAACAAGTGTGGCAGTAATAAAATTGTTAATCACTGGGAGTCTTTGAGATGTTTGCACACTTCAAAAGCCCTGCCGTCCAGCCTCTTCTGAAGTGAAAAATTTGCAACAGAGAGGGTAGGATGGCAGGGCCTTTGAAGCACGCAAACGTCTAAAAAAAATCCCAGTATTTACTGATGATTTTATTGCCGCTGCAACTGCAAATCTCAGGAGAAATGTTGGCGGTGGCAGCCAGGGGAGAAGGGACAGTATTGCCATCTGCCGTAAGAGATCATAGTAACAAAGTAAATGACAGCAGATAAAGACCAGCATGGTCTATCTAGTTTGCCCAGTGAAGTGGTGAGAGTTGTACCCACTTCTTTGTACAGATTACCCCCTCCGTGACTTTGTTTAGGGTTTGCCGGTTACCCTTCTCTATTTTTTGAAGTTTACAAGTTATTTAACTTTGTTTTGATTCCCTCCTCTTACTATATAGGAATCTTCTGTGTCAGTCCCACTCCTTTTTGAATTCTGTCACTGTTTTTGCCCCCACCACCTCCGCTGGGAGAGCATTCCAGTCACCCACCACCCTTTCCATGAAAAAGTAATTCCTGACATTGCTTTTGAGTTTATTTCCTTGCAGCTTCATTTCATATCCTCCAGTTCTACAGCTTTATTTATTAATACCCTTTAAGTATTATGTTTAAATCAAATCTCCCCATCCCTCCTCTCCTCCAGAGTATATCACGAGACTTTAACCCGGCAGCAGGAGGTGAAGACTGCTAAACATGAAGAGTTTTGCTTAAAAACAGAAACCAAAGGCAGCATGTGTCAAACGTCAATGTAAATCATGTTTGCTGCACTCTGCCACCACAGTGTGGGGTTGCTGGGACAAGTGGGCCCCCTTTTTGCCTGAGGACCACTATTACTTCTACTACTACTTATAATTTGTAAAGAGCTACAAGGCATATGCAGCACTCTACAGACACATGTAAAAGACAGTCCCTGCTCATCAGAACTTACAATCTAGTCAAGACAGACTACATAACAGCTGAGGACAAGGATATATCTAGAGGAATGGTATGGAAACACATAGGAGACTAAGCAGATCAGGATCCAAAAGTGGCCTCGAAGAGGTGAGTTTTCAGCCTGGATTTGAAAAGGGCCAGAGATGAAGCTAGATGCACAGACTCAAGTAGTTTGTTCCAGGCATAAGGAGCAGCAAGGTGGAAGGATCAAAGTCTGGAGTTGGAAGTAGAAGAGAAGGGCACAGATAGAAGGGATCTGCTAGAAGAGCGGAGTTCCTGAGAAGGGGTGCAGGGAGAGATAAGAGAGGAAAGGTAGTGAGGAGCAGCAGAATGAGTGCACTTATAGGAAGAGAAGATTGAACTGGATATGGAAACAAATAGGAAGCGA